>CM059977.1:43780175-44980175 GCA_030490835.1 Annona cherimola | reverse complement strand
TGTGTCGATCCTTCATAAGTCTACAAAAATGCGCCTCCATAGCCCGATTAGACTGCTGCAGAAACCGGGCTTGGGCAGCCATTAAGTTCTCCAGGTTAGTTAGCCTCTCTGTGGTCAAGGTGGTTAAGACGAGGAAGCGGCCGGTGGTCGTGTTGTTGGATGAGTGGCGGCGGTGCGGACTCGTGGCTTTGTGCTGAATGATAGCTCATCCACGATGGCTCGGCAGTTCATCACTTCTTCTGTGGCCTCCCATTGGACTCCCGCTCGTTTGCAAAGCCGGGTGATAAGTGACAGAAACCAGTAACTACCTCGGGGTGCCCTCGCATTAGCTCATATCTGATTGTATAGAAACCTCCCCACATTGGTAGATAGGCTAGAGTAGATAGCGTGCAGTAGAAGCGCCCGATCAATGGTAACCTCGCTCACATGGATCGACGGCATAAGTCTGGCTGATATAAAGTAGAACAACATCTTCCCATGATAACATAGATCTCCGTGCTTGAAAGATGTTAGTTGTCCACCCTCGACTTCCACATGGGTGGCCTTTCACAGTAGTCCCGGGTGATAGCATTTATATCCCGTTCATCTCCCTCCAATAATCCTCATATTGATCCGGGCGATCAAAATTAGTCATCTCATAGAAAGCGTTGATTGCTTCAGCGTGAAATGGGACTATCTTGCCACGTACTTTAACCCAGCCTTGCTCATGCTCCACTGCATTGGCATAGAACTCCTTTACCACTGGTACAATAGCTGGTTGTGGTTGTGCTATGAACTTCTGCCACCCCCGTGCCTTCAGTTCATTGATGAAATCATCACAGAAAGCATCGATCTTTATCCCCCTCTTAGGAATCAAGTGTCGTTTCTGCAATGAGTCCGTATATCGCTTAAAAGACTCCACCGACATGAAGCAGTTTGCATCAAAATTGACGGGGTCGTGGACTTTCTTTCTTTTGGCAAAAGATGAAGAAGCCATATCTCCAACATGATCAAACAATCCACCAAGACGCCAATCCACAACCACCCACCATTCCAATCACAAAATTTCAATTTCAAAGCACCAAATTTGCATTCAACCAACACAAGGAGTCCGTAATATGAAGAATAGCAATCCAACTAAAGATCAAGAGGCGTTACCTAGTTCTGTGCTTGAAAACTTCGAATGTCGTGGGCTGTCTGCACTAGCGTTGGGGCGCGGATGGGTGGCATCGCTCGACTGAACTCGAAAATTAGCGCCAACTGGAAATGAAGAAGATGATGGGGGATGGATGAGAGGGAAAAATGGTGGGAAAATGGAGGGGAAGAAAGGGAGATGTAGTAAACTCGGATTATGGGAGATTTAGATAGATCTAAAGATGGGGATGAGAGAATGAAATGGAAAGAAAAGGACAGGAGAAAAAGGGAAGAGGTTAGATGGGGAATACGAATGGAGAGGACAATGGAGAAGGAGGAAGATGAGGGAAATGGAAAGAAGGAGGAGTTAGGTTTAGGGTTTGGAGGAGAAGGGAAAGAGAGGAGAGAAGGGGGAATGGCATCACGGTTAAGTACGTCCGATTCGAGCTACCCACGCAGAGGCGCCTAGGCACCAACTTGCTGCCTCCGCGAAATCCGAGATTCTTCACACGACGTCGAGGCGCCGAGTTGGGGTGCCGTGGTGCCCCTGCTCATCAGCTGCTTCTCTGAATTTGGCCCCAAAATGCTTCCTTGCTGAACCCTGACCTGAACATTAGTGCTTGGAGTGAATTCATATGTCTTCCTTGCTGGAACATATCATGATTTTGAGCTCTTCCACTTGAAGAATTACACATTTCCAAAGAAAAATCCTACAAATTAATAAAATTAGAAAGGAACAATGGGTTGCCTCCCATTTAGCGCTAAGTTTATTATCCTCAGCCCGACATTCCATAATGATCAGCCAATTCCTGCTCTGTCAAACTTCCTCCCATGCGGATTGTGCACTGGAAGTGCAGACCTCTTCCTTGCCTCTTCAAATGGATTATTCGCCTCTTTTCATGAATTTCATAGAGACTATAAAAGATTTTTCTTTAGGGTCTCGAGTTAATGATGGCTTCAAAATGTTGCTGTCCATGGTTATGTATTGATCAATCAAGTCATGTTGCACTCGAATTTCAGGAAGACAAATTAGAGGAGTGTTGATATGATAATTTTCAATTTTCTCTACTATATTAATAACTCGTAAAAATACGAGTTATCATGGCCTATTCCAGACTAGTTTTGCATGTTAGTCCAAGAGATTAGGTTTAGCTTGCATCCGTTTAGCTAAATTTTCACTCACTTTGTATTGTAAGAGCATTATGTAGTTTTTATGCATTTTTAGTATAAATTAGGCCTTTTTTAGTTCATTTATTTAGTTTCATTCATTTTTACAGGTAAGATAGAGAATTATAGGCATGCGAGCGAGTTGAAGGATGAACAGAGCCAAGTAAAGAAGCAGGTAAGTTGGCACCTAGGCGCCACCCTACATGCCTAGCCAAAAGTTGTAGCACCTCACACAGTAGAAGGCTTCTAGAGAGTTGGCGCCTAGGCTCTAAGGCATGAATTTCTAGGGTTTCCAGACAGGTCTCTAAGTTATCCAGCACACAGGGAGTTGGTGCCTAGGCGCCACTACGCATCCGTACGTGCAAATTTCTGTACATATGCTACGCAAATCAATCATTATAAATAGAAACCTAGAGACTCGCAGGTGTGAAACCTCGATTTTAGGACCATGTATGAAACCCTAGGGTTATAAACCCTAGGTAATGTATTAATCTTTATATGAAATATATTGATGATATTTTTACAATATATGGAATTAGAGGATTAAATAGCTAATTATGGAATGTTAATTCGGATGAATAGTGAAACATGAATAGTAAACGTGGGATTAAGGAATATGTTAAGTTATTCATCTTGGATTAACTTAATCATAAAAGACGAAAAGGAAGCTTCCCATTAAAGGACAAAAGTGTTTTTTGGATTAAAATATTAATTTTCGAATTTTTATGGATTTTTATATAGAAAATATAGAAAATTCATATTTTGGAATCCAAACATCGGATCAAGGTGAAATTTTTTATAGATGGCCAAAGTATTATGGTGAACATAATGAGTGGTCCAAGATTGATCAAAAAGCATAAATCAAGGGTCAAGATTAAACGTCATTTGAAGGTCAAAAACTACCTTTACTTTATCATTAAATTAGGATTGACTTTTGATTAATTTTAATTAATTAAAATCAGCGCAAGGCTCAAGGAGGGCAGGGGCATGGGATTTGGAACCAAAATCAATGGCCCGAAATCATCCTTATCAAGTGATCAAGGGTTGAGATGAAACTAGCTTAAAAATATCATTTTAAATAAATCAAAATCATTAAATAAATTGGCAGCTAAAGTGAAGACACGAACAGTAGCTAGGGAGGCTACACTTGGCTCAAGAAAATTGCATGGATTTTGGAAAAAAATAATTGGAATTTAGCCCATGGAGCAAGAGAGGGTAAAATGCAAATAGATGAAAAATGGAATGTTATAAATAGGGGGCATGGGGGGACATCCAAGGCACACCAAACCCAGCTCAAAGTGAGCAAAATTTAGGCATTCCCAAACCCTCACACGTTCAAGCCAAGAAGGAGAAGGAGGAGAGAAGGAAAGAGAGAGAAAGTGAAAAGGAGAGGAGGAGTTCTTCACTTGAGGTAAGTGAACTCTTCCCAAATTTATTTTGGATGTTAAGTAGGTAAAAATCATGCTTAGATAATGCCTAAGCATGAGAAAATAGGTATAGTTATAATGCCCAAATGGAATTATGCCTAAACATCGAAAATTTGGAGTGAAGATAGAGCATTCGGGAAAATCATGTATAAAATGTGCAAATAATGCTCCAATATTGCTAAATGATGATTTGGGATGAATATTTATGATAATTATGATGATTAAATAATGATATATTAATTTCATGATTTTTGAATTTATGGATTATCTTAAGTGAAATTATGTGGATTTTTAGTATATGGAGAAAATGATTTATTTTGCCAAGTTAATGATGATGAATTCAAAATTCATGAATTTTTTCATGATATACTAACTAAGAGTTATGTCATGGTATTTTTAATTGTTGAAAAAATGTCGATTTTTGGAACCCATGAACAGTACCCAATTCGCTGTGAACAGTAACCTGGATGAACATTAATCATGAACAGTAACCATAAACAGCAAACAGTGTAAATTAAGTAAAAATAAGATTGATATTTATAAGGAATGATATTAGTTCTATAAAGCATTAGGGTAAAAAAAAAACCATAGGGAGTAGAAACCTAATAACTTTTAGGTTTAACCTCTATAGGAAGTATAGAAGGTCATAAATGATTATGACACATATATGATAAAGTGTAAAATACCCTTTTCACTTGTATAGGAAAAGGAAAAGAAATGATAAAGGAGTCGGATTGAAGCAAAGCAAAGGTAAGCAAGCAAACTTTCTGAAAATGATTTTATATGTTGCAACCATGAAAAATGTCGAAATTACTTTATCATAAGCAAATCCTTATGAAAATGAGGAGAACTGTAGAAATGGTTGCATTATGAAGGAGAAAGGAAAATTTTGATTTTCAAAATCATATTTGGTTTTATCGAACGAATTTGAAATGATTTATTAAAATGTTTTGAAAGGAATGTAAGGAAAACCAACCGATAATCGATTTGAATGACGACTTTTTTTAAAAAGTAATGACCAGAGGATCATACAAGCTTACCTTCATATAGAAGTAACCCATGTCGCATGTGGACAAAGAATATGATATCATATAAAAAATGAATTATGTGTTTGTATATCCTTTGTTCATGGAAAAGCCAGAAATGGGAAGAAAAATGTTTACGAAGTCTTTTGTTTTCAAATATTAAAATGTTTTTCAAAATTGTTTTACCGATCAAAAATTAATTATAAACATTTTAGTAATGTTTCGAATTTACTATTTCCCAAAAGTTTCCTTCAATTATTTCAAATGATTTAGAAATGTGTTATTTAAATATTTATAAAATTATTTAAGGTTGGTCATTCTTACAAAATATTTTTATTAACTTGTTAACTTGGGCTATGCCAAGTTTTCAAGTTATAAAAGGGAATACAGGCCAAGGTCTGTACTATTTTGGAATGACATGCGAGCATCAAGTTTTCAGAAAAGGACACAAACTGTGGTCTGTGTTGTTTTATAAAATCATGCTAGCATATGAATGTGGATGAGAATTGTGCACATGGATTATGTACTAGGTCTACTGTAGAGGATATGCAGACCGGACGCGGTTGCAAAGTGGGCCCCCTCTACATAGGCCAAGTCGCTTGAAAAGGAAAAATGCCGGGGCGCCTTCCCTGTAAAGGGAGAAGGAACGGATAGTCGCCAGCTAGCGGGCTATTTAATGAAAGGGTTTCTCTCCTAAGGAGGAAAGGGTGATCATTTGGTAAATGTCACCTACCAGACGGACAGAAATGTAATCATGATGCATATGCTTGTTTTGAAAAGGTCTTATGAAAAATATTTTAAGGATATGAGAATGTCCTTGGAGAAAGAAAGTTTTATGAAAAATATTTTGATGTCCATGAAAAAGAGGTTTATATGTTAAGTTTACAAGCATATGTTTTATGAAAAGGTTTCTATTCCATTGGTAGTTGATCGCTTGCTAAGTGTCTCCTATCGAATGGAGAGAAATGCATTTACGAATGATTTACATGAATGATTTCCATGAATGGTTTATGAAAAGATTTCTATTCCATTGGTAGTTGATCACTTGCTAAGTGTCTCCTACCGAATGGAAAGAAATGCATTTAAACGATAATTAAATATGCTTGATTATTGAGTTTCGACTCGTGTTTTGTTTCCCCCCCTTAGACAGGTGCAGGGAAAATTCAAGTGATGAAAGGGATGTTCTTGCTGAAAAAGAAAGAAAGAATTTCCATAGGTTTGTAATCCTTTGTATGTGGAAGCATGAACGAATGCCCTAAGGGATATGGTATTGTTAGTACATATGTTCAGGATACCTCGCATAGGTTTTATATGATTGAGAAGGTAAAAGATTTAAAATGTCTTGTATAGATATGATATGACTGAGACAAGGAATGCCTTAAAAGATAAGTTCTTGCATACTAAGAGTTGATGGATCCTTGTTATTGACATGGAATGAAAAGTACATATTAGGTCAAGAGGACCTTTAATGTAGAAGAGACAAGTTAATATGTTGTGAATGATATGTACAATTGATTACAAGTGTATTGTCATTTGTAAGATGAATGGTGTGGAATGCAAAGACATGAAATGATGATGGATAAAAGAAATGAAAAAAATTTGGACGAGATCCAATTAAGAACCCGCTGCGTGATCAGGGCAACAATCTTGATTCACATTTATCAATCGATAGATCTTGGAGTAAGGTTGTGACGCTCGGTTTGGGGCGCCACAGTAGGCAAAGAGGGGAGACAGAGAAAGGGTCGTGGCTGCTGTAGAGAAAAGGGAGAAACCAAAGCTTCAAGGAATGAGAGAAGAGCAAGTGGAGATCCAAGCTATCACTGCAAATTCATTAAGTTTCATCTCCTCTTCCTATCTATCTCTTCCTATTTGTTATTCTTCTTGCTTGGGATGATTGTGAACTTGATTTTAATGGGAATTGAAGCCATGTTAATGGGCTAAACCTTCCTGTGGTGGGAGATATGTAGGATTTGAACTCATGACTTATGATATTTGGTTTTCTTATGCTTGAATAGTTGTGCTGTGACTTGTGTTACTTGAGATTACCCTTATATATCATGCTTAATGCATTTACAAGCTTTGCAACCTTGTGTATTGATTGAATAATCAGATTCTTGCTTGAAAAAGTGGAATTTGAATAAGATCCATATATAAGGCACAGGTATTCTAGCTCATGTTGTGTTAGATATTAATATGGATAGGAATATACCTATTAACCCCGTGTAATCTTGATTAGGTTACATGGTAATCAACCTTGTTTTACTTGTATGCATGGATACATAGTACATAACTAAAACTTAATTAGGTTTGTATGTGTTGGAAGACATATATGAATATGAATGAACTTAAATTAGCAATCTCTGCACAACCAACTTAATTTGAACCAAATAACATAGCTATGATTCAATGAATTCATAGTCCCACCTATCTTAATCATCTCAAGGCAATCTCAGCAACATCCACACCACTCTGGTCATTTATTGCTTTGCTTAGTTTAATTCAATTCTTCGAAACTAAATCTCATTCCTTTTACCAATTCACTTAGACAATTGAGATTTAAGGTGTTAATCCGTTTAACACAATCCTCATGGGAACGATACTCTACTCACTCTTTATTACATGATCGACACGTATACTTGCATTGAAAGCGAGCATTTTAATTGACATAGCTCGTCAAGTTTTTGGCACCGTTGCCGGGGATTGATTTAGACTTAATACCTGACAATTTCAGTTGTCTTCTGTGAATGTATATATAGTATACATAGTTTTTGTTTTCTTTCTTTCCTTTTGATAAAAATTTTTTAGGAGTCTTTTTATTGTAATTTTCAATGGCTTCAAATACTTACCAATGACTAAATGCAGAATTTTTAACACCAAGCACTTACAATTTCCATGGGTTTAATGATGCACTGGCACCCTCGGATCAATTCGCAGGTTTTCATTATCAAATGCAGAGAATGGATAATTCTTATTCAACTTACTGCGATCTATGTGGAGGCGAAGGACATCTGTCAATCCAATGCATATATTATTCAGCGTCCGTGGGCTATTATGAGCATTCAAATGATTCACAGGACTACCATGGAGACTTCTAATCAAGGAATGTGATGCCTTTCGATTGTCCAACATAGGAAATTGAGGAGCCATCACCACCTGAAAGTAAGCCATCTTTGGAAGACATGTTCATGCAATTTATGCAACATCAGATGCAATTTAATGAGAACTGTTGGAAATATGTGGAAAACTAGCTAAATCTATGTTTTGATGATTAACAAATCAATTTGAGTAAATCTTGGCTACTAACATGTTTGTGGAAATGTTTAAGGCATATACATTTGAAGAAAATAAAGCATGGAAGGCCAAGTCGTTCTCCAAGTCGACCCCAAGATCGACTTCAAGAAGCCAAATCTGTCCAGAGTTGAAAATGGGAGAAGAACAAGTGAAGTCGCAGGCCAAGTCGACTCCACTTGCGACTTGGGAAGCCAAGTCGCAAACGAAGTCGACTCCAGCATCGACTTCAGTCGGGAGATTCACTCCAGAGCTGAACTTGGGACGGAAGAACGCTGAAGTCGCAAACGAAGTCGACTCCAGTTGCGACTTGGGCGAAGTCGCGGACGAAGTCGACCCCAAGTGCGACTTGAGTTTTTCCAAGATCAAAGATGCAGATTCAAGCTCATTCCCAAGATCAACTTAAGATCTCTCAAGACCAAATCAAGGATACAAGCTCTTTATCAAAATCAAGTTTATCAAGTCCAAGGCAAAGATTCAAGCATGCTCCAAGATGAAGAAATAATCAAGTCATGAAGATCAATATGAATCAAAAGCAAGCAAGGTGCATGAATCTACCATGCAAGATTAAGTTCTTCAAAGATTCACAAGGTTCAAGCTAATCCAAGAAGAATCAAAGTAAAGCTCTTCAAGAATCACAAGATCTACAAGTATAAGGAGCCATTCTAGAATGAAAGCAACTAAAGGAAGAAAGCCAAACAAGATAGAAGCAAATCAATGAGGATCAAAGCATATTTTGCAAAGACCAAGTCAAGTCGCAACCCAAGTCGACTCCATGATCGACTTGAGTTGAAGTCTTAAGCCAAAGTCGACTCAAGACTCAGACTTGGAACCTGAAGAGGTGAAGTCGCACCCGAAGTCGACTTCACCTGCGACTTGGGTCAAGTCGATACCCAAGTCGACCCGACCTGGAACTTGAAGTTGCGACGGAGAGGCGAAGTCGCACCCGAAGTCGACTCCATCTGCGACTTGGGCGAAGTCGCATCCGAAGTCGACTCCGCATGCGACTTGGGTCGCAACGGTCGGATAATTTTCGAACGTTGGCGCATTAAATGCGCGCCACTACCTTCTAACGTTCGGATTCCCTCCAAAATTATAAAAGGCATTCATTGTGGACGAGGGAAGTAGCTGAGAATCATTAAGTGTGCTTAACTCCTATATTCAAGAGCTCTAAAGAGATCAAGCCGTTCAAAGAGGAAGAACTTTGCTTCAAATTGCAAGAGCTACATTTCTGAATCTTCAAAGTCTACATTACGAGTTCTTCTCTGCGCCAAATTGCTTCTACACATCTGTAAAGTGTAGACTCCTTTTGTTATTTCATTTTGTTGTATTGAACTTGATTTACTTTGAGGAACTAAGATCAAGTGTAAGCAAAGTAGTGTGTGATTGGAGTGGAACTCATCACCTATTTGTGCTGTGTTGTGTTGAAGCCCCCTAGAGCTGGAATCTAGAAGAGAGCAGTGGCTCTAATTGTATTTGAAGAATACAATAGTGGAACCCAAGTCACAAGGAGTGTGAGCTTGGAAGAGTGGAGTAGGGAGGTTGCCCGAACCACTATAAAAATCTTGTGTGCTTGATTTATATTTCTGCTCTCTACATTATATTGCTTTCCATTTCGTTTCTTCATTAAGGGGACTAGATTAATCCGGGGTAAAGTTTCTGTTTAAGTTATAAATTTTTTAAATACCCAATTCACCCCTCCCCTCTTGGGTAATTGCCATTAAACTCGGGGCCAACAAGTGGTATCAGAGCAGGTCTTTGAGTTAAACCAAAGAGATCCAATCACATGGCATCCCAATCTACTTCTGTTCCCGCTTTTGCTGAGGGCCAATCATTTACTAGGCCACCATTGTTTGATGGGAACAATTTCGGCTATTGGAAGCTTCGAATGAAACAACTCATCATGGCTACCGACATGGATTCTTGGATTGCAATCCAAGATGGTGTAACATTGCCTATAGATGAAAGAGCTTACAAGTGGACCGAAGAGGAAGTAAGAACCGTCAAGAGCAATGCTAAGGCTATGAACTCTTTATTTTTTGCTCTTACGGCTTCTGAATATGATAGAGTATCCTCTTGTCTAACCGCTAAAGAAATATGGGATACTTTAACATAAATTTATGAAGGAACTTCTCAAGTCCAAGGGACTAGGAGAAATATTCTGATAGGAGAGTTGGAAAGCTTTAGAATGCTAGAAACTGAAAATATTTCTGAAATGTTTGCTAGATTTTCTAAGATTACTAACACTTTGAAAGGTCTTGAAAAGGCTATCTCTGAATCCGAACAAGTTATGAAGATATTAAGAGCTCTACCGGAATCTTGGACTACAAAGATTACGACAATTGAAGAAGCCAAAGACCTAAATACACTAAAGCTAGAAGATCTAATTAGCTCATTAATGTCACATGAGCTAATTAAGAGAAGAAACGAAGACAATCACAAAGGGAAGAAAATCATTGCGTTAAAAGCGGCACACAACTCAGAAGAGTCTACCTCCTCGTCTCATAATGATAATGAAGATATTGCACTTCTCACTCGCAAATTCCGAAAATTTGTGAGAAAAGAAAGGAACTTCAAGGACTTCAAAGAAAGAACACGGAGAGAGAAGAAGAAGGAGCCAACGAAGTGCTACAAATGCGGCGGGATAGGACACATACAAGCTCAATGTCCTACGCCGGAAGAGTATCAAGAGAGGAAGGAAGGACATGAAGGCAGAAAATACCAAAGGCCAAAGGGAAGAGGCATGTACGTCAATGAAGAGACTTCATCAACAAGCAGCTCTTCAACCGACGATTACGGTGCAGCAAACTGCGCAAGAATATGCTGCATGGCACGGATCGAACAAGAAGAAGACTTGTTTTGTTTAAACACAACTGAAGTTTTGGAAGAACAAACCATCTCAACAAAATGCACGAGCAATGAAGAGATATGTTTCAAGGCAAAGGCAAACAATATATAGTTCATGGACAGCGGTTGTTCAAGGCATATGACCGGAGAAAGAAGTCTATTTCATAAACTTAAGCCTTGCAACGACGGAACGGTTGCCTTTGGTAATAACGAGAAAGGTAAAATTAAAGGTAAAGGAAACATTTATAGTATTTTTAATGCATGCATGGAGGATGTTTTGTTTGTTGAAGGACTCAAGCATAACCTAATGAGCATTAGTCAATTATGTGACAAAGGATACAAGGTTGTGTTTGAATCATCTATAATGTATTTGATGGAGAACATATCATGTTTAGTGGAAAAAGACATGGAAATGTATATTTGGTTTCACTTGACGAATTAGATGGTCAATGTCTAATGGCCATTGATAATGATCCATGGGTTTGGCATAAAAGGCTTGGACATATAAACATGGGAAATATAAAGACCCTATGGAAGAAGAGTTTGGTAGAAGGCTTGCCAAAGTTGAAATATGACAAAGACAAAATTTGCAAGGCATGTCAATTATCTAAACAACCTAAGATGCCTTTCTCTACCAAAAAGGAAATCTCCACCACTAGGCCACTTGAATTGCTACACATGGATCTATATGGGCCATCTGATATTTTAACCATCGGTGGAAAGAAATATGTATTTGTTATTGTTGACGATTTTTTAAGATTCACATGGATAATTCTCTTAGCTAGCAAAGATGAAGCCTTCCCTATGTTTTCAACTTTTGTAAATTTGGTGCAAAATGAAAAATCAAAGTACTATTATGACTATAAGAAGTGATCATGGTGGTGAATTTGAAAACAAACGATTCATAGAGTTATGTAATGAAAAAGGAATTCATCACACATTTTCTGCACCAAGAACTCCACAACAAAATGGAGTAGTTGAAAGGAAAAACAGAACTATACAAGAGATGGCTAGAACAATGCTAAATGAGAGCAAATTATCCAAGAAATTTTGGGGTGAAGCTGTGAGTACAACTTGTCATGTTTTGAATCGAGTTACCATTAGAGCAATCTTGAAAAAGACCCCATATGAGCTATGGAAAAGAAGGAAACCAAATATTTCTTATTTTCATGCTTTTGGATGCACATGTTATGTTTTGAACAATGGAAAAATCAACTTGGGAAAATTAGATGCTAAAAGTGATGAGGCAATATTCCTTGGTTACTCATCAAATAGCAAAGCATATAGAATATTCAATAAACGAAACCAAGTTGTAGAAGAGTCCATACATGTTGTTTTTGATAACACTAACCCATGCTTCAAAAGAAAAGATGATTTAAGTGATGCAGATGATATAGCAAGCAATCTTGAAAAATTGCATGGGGAAAAGCAAGAAGATTTCATGGAGGAAAGGGTAAGTGAAGGTAATAATTTCTACAAACCTCCAACTGATTTAAAATTCAAACATGCACATCCAATTGAACAAGTTATAGGGAATGTGTATGAAGGTGTAAAAACTAGAAGATCAAAACAAAATGTTTGTAGACAATATGCCTTTGTATCCAAGATTGAACCATCCAATATTGATCAAGCTCTTAATGATGAAAACTGGATTATAGCTATGCAAGAAGAGCTAAATCAATTTGAAAGAAATCAAGTTTGGCACCTTGTTCCTAGACCAAATGATTGTACTGTTATTGGCACCAAGTGGGTCTTTAGGAACAAATTAGATGAAAGTGGACTTGTAGTGAGAAACAAAGCTAGACTTGTGGCAAAAGGATACTCACAAGAAGAAGGAATAGATTTTGAGGAATCCTATGCCCCGGTTGCTAGATTAGAGGCAATTCGCATCTTATTAGCTTTTGCATCTCACATGAACTTTAAATTGTTTCAAATGGATGTCAAAAGTGCATTTTTGAATGGTTATATAAATGAAGAGGTGTATGTAGAACAACCACCTGGATTTGAGGAAAAAGATCAATCTAAATTTGTGTACAAGCTAACCAAAGCACTATATGGACTAAAACAAGCTCCAAGGGCTTGGTATGATAGACTAAGCAAATTTCTGATTGATCATGATTTTCAAAAAGGAAAGGTAGACACCACTTTGTTTATCAAATATAAAGAAAAGGATATATTGATCATTCAAATTTATGTTGATGATATCATTTTTGGTGCTACTAATGAGATTCTTTGTCAAGAATTTTCTGAGCTTATGCAGAAAGAATTTGAGATGAGCATGATGGGAGAGCTAAACTTCTTCCTTGGACTGCAAATCAAGAAATTTAATGAAGGAATCTTCATCAACCAGTCCAAGTATATCAAAGAAATGCTGAAGAAGTTTGGCATGGAAAATAGCAAAGGAGCAAACACACCAATGAGCTCAACAATCAAAATCGACAAAGATGAAAAAGGAAAAATAGTTGAATTGAAATTGTATAGAAGCATGATAGGTTCTTTGTTGTATTTAACTGCTTCTAGGCTTGATATATTATTTAGTGTGTGTATGTGCTCTAGATTTCAATCATGTCCAAAAGAATCACACTTGGTAGCTGTGAAAAGAATTTTCAGATACCTAGTTGACACTACCAATATAGGACTTTGGTATCCAAAGGGCTCTAATTTTGATCTAATCGGCTACTCGGATGCGGATTTTGCCGGTTACAAAGTAGATAGAAAAAGCACTAGTGGAACATGTCAATTTCTTGGGAACATGTTGGTTTCATGGTTTTCAAGAAAACAAACTAGTGTTGCTCTATCTACGACGGAAGCCGAATACATTGCCGCCGGGAGCTGTTGTGCCCAATTACTTTGGATGAAACAGCAACTTAGGGACTATGGCATGGATTTTAAAGATATACCCATCAGATGTGATAATACTAGTGCCATATGTCTAACCAAGAATCCAGCCTTGCATTCTAGGACCAAACATATAGACCTTAGACACCATTTCATTAGAGAACATGTAGAAAATCATGACATATGTTTGGTATATGTAAGAACAGAGGATCAAGTTGCAGACATATTTACAAAGCCCCTAGCAAAGGAAGCATTTTATAAGATTAGAAATGACATGGGAATGATTGAATTAACTTAGCATAAACTTAGGGGGAGCACCTGTTTAGGGGGAGCAAACCCACCTATCTCTTTACCCTCTAACTTTTTGAGATATTGACAAAAAGGGGGAGAAGAGTAGGATATGTTTGGGGAATGTTTTTATTGAAAGTTTGCATGAGCATATGTATGATAACACTTCAAATACAAACTTATCGTATTTTTAAGTAATTGAAAGGTATACACTCAAATCGGTTTTGTCAATCATCAAAAAGGGGAAGATTGTTGGAAATATGTGGAAAACTAGCTAAATCTATGTTTTGATGATTAACAAATAATTTTGAGTAAGTCTTGGCTACTAACATGTTTGTGGAAATTTTTAAGGTATATACATTTGAAGAAAATAAAGCATGGAAGGCCAAGTCGTTCTCCAAGTCGACCCCAAGATCGACTTCAAGAAGCCAAATCTGTCCAGAGTTGAAAATGGGAGAAGAACAAGTGAAGTCGCAGGCCAAGTCGACTCCACTTGCGACTTGGGAAGCCAAGTCGCAAACGAAGTCGACTCCAGCATCGACTTCAGTCGGGAGATTCACTCCAGAGCTGAACTTGGGACGGAAGAACGCTGAAGTCGCAAACGAAGTCGACTCCAGTTGCGACTTGGGCGAAGTCGCGGACGAAGTCGACCCCAAGTGCGACTTGAGTTTTTCCAAGATCAAAGATGCAGATTCAAGCTCATTCCCAAGATCAACTTAAGATCTCTCAAGACCAAAACAAGGATACAAGCTCTTTATCAAAATCAAGTTTATCAAGTCCAAGGCAAAGATTCAAGCATGCTCCAAGATGAAGAAATAATCAAGTCATGAAGATCAATATGAATCAAAAGCAAGCAAGGTGCATGAATCTACCATGCAAGATTCAAGTTCTTCAAAGATTCACAAGGTTCAAGCTAATCCAAGAAGAATCAAAGTAAAGCTCTTCAAGAATCACAAGATCTACAAGTATTAGGAGCCATTCTAGAATGAAAGCAACTAAAGGAAGAAAGCCAAACAAGATAGAAGCAAATCAATGAGGATCAAAGCATATTTTGCAAAGACCAAGTCAAGTCGCAACCCAAGTCGACTCCATGATCGACTTGAGTTGAAGTCTGAAGCCAAAGTCGACTCAAGACTCAGACTTGGAACCTGAAGAGGTGAAGTCGCACCCGAAGTCGAATTCACCTGCGACTTGGGTCAAGTCGATACCCAAGTCGACCCGACCTGGAACTTGAAGTTGCGACGGAGAGGCGAAGTCGCACCCGAAGTCGACTCCATCTGCGACTTGGGCGAAGTCGCATCCGAAGTCGACTCCGCATGCGACTTGGGTCGCAACGGTCGGATAATTTTCGAACGTTGGCGCATTAAATGCGCACCACTACCTTCTAACGTTCGGATTCCCTCCAAAATTATAAAAGGCATTCATTGTGGACGAGGGAAGTAGCTGAGAATCATTAAGTGTGCTTAACTCCTATATTCAAGAGCTCTAAAGAGATCAAGCCGTTCAAAGAGGAAGAACTTTGCTTCAAATTGCAAGAGCTACATTTCTGAATCTTCAAAGTCTACATTACGAGTTCTTCTCTGCGCCAAATTGCTTCTACACATCTGTAAAGTGTAGACTCCTTTTGTTATTTCATTTTGTTGTATTGAACTTGATTTACTTTGAGGAACTAAGATCAAGTGTAAGCAAAGTAGTGTGTGATTGGAGTGGAACTCATCACCTATTTGTGCTGTGTTGTGTTGAAGCCCCCTAGAGCTGGAATCTAGAAGAGAGCAGTGGCTCTAATTGTATTTGAAGAATACAATAGTGGAACCCAAGTCACAAGGAGTGTGAGCTTGGAAGAGTGGAGTAGGGAGGTTGCCCGAACCACTATAAAAATCTTGTGTGCTTGATTTATATTTCTGCTCTCTACATTATATTGCTTTCCATTTCGTTTCTTCATTAAGGGGACTAGATTAATCCGGGGTAAAGTTTCTGTTTAAGTTATAAATTTTTTAAATACCCAATTCACCCCTCCCCTCTTGGGTAATTGCCATTAAACTCGGGGCCAACAAGAACATACAGAAGCAGGTGGAGCAATTGGCTACCACAATCCAAGGTCGGCATCAAGAACTGTCTTCCAGTCAGATTGAAGAAATTTTAGAAGAAGACGAGTTGGAACAGAGCTGCGAAGTCACTCCGAGAATTAATGAAGATACATTAATCGATGTGATAGAGCAACTTGTACCTTAGTTCATTCTTGAACAATTGGCCGAGCCAATGAAAATCCAGGAAGCGGAAGAGAAAATCGACTGTAATTGGTCTTCCTGAAATTCAAGTGCAGCAATACTTAAGTGATCAATGCATAGCCTTGGAAAGCATCATCTTGAAGCAATCATTAATTCAAGACCGTGAACAACCCTTCTATAGTCTCTATGAAATTCAAAAAAAGAGGCTAACTTATCTATTTGAAGAGGCTAAGAAGAGATTTGAACTTCCAGTGCATAATCCACATGGAAGGAAGTTCGATAGAGCGGGAATTGGTTAATCATAATGGGACGTCGGGCTGAAGATGATAAATTTAGCGCTGAATGGGAGGCAACCCATTACAGTTTTTAATTTTCAATCCAAGAATAAAGCAGCTATCTCCCAAGGCAAGGAAGGACAGGATTATCATGCTCAAATATTGACTTTCAATCTACTTTCAAGTTGATAAATGATGGAATCAAGGAGTTTCAAGTTTATATTCATCATTCAAGACAAGACAATGCAGTTGGAGTGAGGCCGCGACCTCAATTTTTGGTGCCCCGAGCTAAGTTTTTACAGAAGAACATGTTGTAGCAAATTGGGATCAGAGAAATGGCGTTCCGGCGCCCTAGCACCATAATTTTTCAAGAAAACAACATCTTGCAACTTTTGAGTCAGCAAGTCAGCACCTAGGCCTCAATTTTTGGCGCCCTAGCACCATCCACCCAGCCAGCATAAAAAAACCAGCAAAACACGAGTTTTCAGCATGCCAACTTCAACTGGTCATAACTTTTGATCCCGGAGGAGTTACGAGAGCTACCACATATCAACGGAAAGTATTTTTTGAGCCCGTCGACATTAAAACCATGCCCAAGCCCAGTTTCTACAGCAATCTAATTGGGCTATGGAAGCGCATTTTCATAAACTTTGGAGATCGACACATCAATATGACGACATTACCACCATTCTTATCGACATCTCCTGAGTTCCGATCATGTTTCGGTCAGTCCTCATAGCAGCCAGGTGAAGAGAGTGAGCATGATGAAGATGACTCCTCCGCATCAGACACCTAGGGGAGTTCCTGTCCTTTCCATTTTGTTTTACTTTTGTATTTCTTTATCAGTTTATGATCATGCAGGTTTCATATAGTTTCATGCATTGAGGAAAATGCATCTCTCAAGTTTGGGGGATGTATAATTCTCGGTTGTAGGTCTGTTTTTCATATTTTGTTTAGATTGCATGTATGTCAACTTCTGCTGATGAAAGTTATCTTGTTTCAAACGATTTTGATGAAAATGCATAAGGTTGAGAAAAATCTTTGACTTGTAATTGAATTCATGAAAAATTGGCAATTCAGATTAAGGATTATGTGTAAAAGCAAGAAGCAAGTAACATGTGAATGAATCATGAGAATTTCAGAGTACATTGTTCTAATTCAAGTCAGAGTTAAATTTTCAACTGAAATGATAAGAACTGAGTTAAACAAATGTGAACCACGTATTTTAAGGAAATTAATGGATTCAGAAATAGTAATATTTCACAAACATTCTTCTTGCATGATCAATATCCCTTCCAAGTTATCAGAATAAAAGGGGGTGATTGACCTAAGCTGAGTAATCGGGACTTGGCATCAACAAATGTCAAGGTTCGCATAAAAAAGCAAAGGAAAATTACAGTAATAACGCTTCAAAATTTTTTTTAATCTCTAGATACCCTCAAAATATGGCGAGGAGAGTTTTGCAACGAGTTTGGGGAAGGAAAGAATGTGCAGTCAGGCAAAATTGAATCCAGTGAATGATTATCATGTTCTTTGACTAGTTAATTCAACTTAAACCTTGGTTCGCCTGTTTAGATTGATTTTCTAACCAGTTTCTTTTGATCAAGAGGAAGATTAGCATATTGAATTATTACTTTGAACTAGCATACAAGCATCTACATGTAACTTGGTTTGCGAATGATAAATGAAAATGCAAGTCCTGTTTTGAGAAATGGATGATTTTTCAAGTCTAGATTATTCCTGATCATGTTGAATAGGAAGATGGATTGTTGGAAGTATAATGGGAATCAGGTTGAGTTAACGGAGTCCAAATTCATTCATTATGTTTGCATGTGTTGCTCGAGGACTAGCAATATTTAAGTTTGGGGGTGTGATCATGGCCTATTTCAGACTATTTTTTCTTGTTAGTCCAAGAGATTAGGTTTAGTTTGCATCCATTTAGCTAAATTTTCACTCATTTTGTAGTTTAAGAGCATTATGTAGTTTTTATGCATTTTTAGTATAAATTAGGCATTTTTTAGTTCATTTATTTAGTTTCATTCATTTTTATAGGAAGGATGGAGAATTACAGGCATGCGAGCGAGTTGAAGGATGAATAGAGCCAAGTGAAGAAGCAGGTAAGTTGGCGCCTAGGCGCCACCCTACATGCCTAGCCAAAAGTTCTAGCACCTCACACAGCAGAAGGCTTCCAGAGAGTTGGCGCCAAGGCATGAATTTATAGGGTTTCCAGACAGGTCTCTAAATTACCCAGCATACAGGGAGTTGGCGCCTAGGCACCACTATACATCTGTACGCGCAGATTTCTGTACATATACTTGATGAGATATATTTTCAATCACAAGACCATAACAAAAGTCCTTAATACAAGATACAAGGTCTAATTTTCGATGTTATTTTCAAGATGTACTAATTGATATGCAATTTTAAACATTGAATATGTAATGCTGCAACCAAAAATACCGTCATAGACATTAATCGTAAGAATGAGGGGTGGTGGTTCAATGCACGCAGGTGCATATATTTATTTTTAATTTTCTTCAAAATTTTACAGAAATGTAAATGTAGGTCTATAAATTACTAAAAATACCACTACTTTTTAAAAAATCTGAAATAAATATCTAAAAATCTTCAAAAATAGTATACGCATATTAAATAAACTTACGTTAACATTTCTGTAAAAAAAATCAAAAAAAAAAAATAAATAAATAAAAAAATGGATGAAGTATTGCCAATAATGCTGATAATAGTATGCAAATAGATAGATAGATAAATGAACTAAAATAATAATAATAATAATAATAATAATAAAATAGACATCTTCAGTTCCTCCGCGTCTTCTTCTTACTTGCCCATACTTCATTTTCTAAAATAAAATATATTTTTTTAAAAAAAAAACTATGAATCTCAAAATTTAGCAAGTAAGAGAAGGAGACATAATTAGATTTAGAGTGTGTTTAGAAATAAATACAGAATAAAAGTTGTAAAGTGATATGATTGGTCATAGGATAAAGTTAAAATACAAAGGTTAGTTGTATAACAATTGCGTAGAAATGATTGAAAAGTAAAAAAAAATTTGTATAAAAATATAAAAAAATATGATTAAAAAAATATGATAGTTATAGAGAGCGCAAAAGTTTAACTTAACATATTTTACAAATTGCCAAATATGCCATTAATATAAAATGTGGGTGGATGAGTTCTTCAACGAAGTTAACTTAATCAGTGGCATCCGTCATCCAAACCTGGTACAGCTGTTGGGTTGCAGCATAGAAGGCCCTGAAAGCCTTCTTGTTTATGAATATGTGCCGAATAAGAGTCTCGATCAAATGCTTTTCGACAAACGGAGGACAAAGACATTGAGTTGGAAGGAGCGGTTTGGCGCTATTGTTGGAACAGCTAAGGGATTGGCCTATCTTCATGAGGGTTCTGGAAATAGAATAATTCACAGAGACATCAAAAGCAGCAATATTCTTCTTGACGAGAAACTGCAAGCAAAGATAGCTGATTTTTAGACTCGTCCGCTGCTTTTCAGGCGATAGGACTCATATTAGCACTGGAATTGCAGGAACCTGGAATGCCCTTCAAGAAGATGGATCCATGGATGAAGAAGAAGAAGAAGAACCAGGTACTCCTTGAAGGGTATGTCACCACGGATGGGAGCAACGCCCCGACCGTCCAAGATCAGCAGCTGGGGATGATGCTGAGGACGAAGAGCCTGACGGACGGAGACCTCGGCGAGCTGAAGGGGTGCGTTGATCTAGGATTCGGCTTCAGCTACGAAGAGATACCGGAGCTAGGCAACACGCTGCTGGCGCTCGAACTCTGCTATCCGATGAGCCAGAAGTTCTTGATGAGCAGCAACAGCAACAGAAGTCCCCGGACGGGGCTGATTCCGAGGTTTGCTCTGCGATGTCGTCGGCCGTGAGTCCGATCGCGAACTGGAGGATTTCCACTCCTGGTGACCATCTAGAGGATGTGAAAGCAAGGCAAAAGGCTGCAGGTGTTGGATTTCAAGTTGCGTCTTATAGCCCGGTTCCGCGCAAGTGTAGCTTGGCGCCCAAGCAAATGATATCCTGCCGCAGGACTTGCAAATACACAGAATGGGAATTCCGCGGGGACAAATCACGTGGTAACCAAATGCACGCAATCTCTCTTCACGCGGAATTTCCGCACAAAAAAACTTCCACGCGCGGAACTATTGTTCCCACTGAACTGTAATTCCACCACTGTGCGCAACGGAGTTCCGCGGGTACGATTTCTTACCTGCGGAATTGCACCTCCGGGCCTATAAATAAGACCGCAAAACGCCCATCCAGGGGGCAGGGAGACGACAACAACGAGACGAGAGCTCTCCCACGCCAAAAGAAAAAAATAACGTGAGTTCTCAAGATTTTTTTTTTCTTTTAGGTAAAAAAAAAGAATTTCTTTCTTATTAAAAATAAATACATATGTATGAATTATTTTCTATAATAATAATAATAATAATACTTTTCCCAACGTGGATACTCCCCAGCTGGCGGGTTGAATTGACACGCGGGTTAAGTATTTTTTTCTTTAAAAATAAAATAAAAATATATATGTATATTTTCTATATATAAAAAAAATAATATATATATACATATATACATATATATTATTTTCAAAAACTACTTTTCCCAACGTGGATACTCCCCGATTGGCGGGTTGAATTGACACGCGGGTTAAGTATTTTTCTCCTTTAAAAATAAAATAAAAATATATATGTATATTTTCTATATAAAAAAATAATATATATACATATATACATATATATTATTTTCAAAAACTACTTTTACCAACGTGGATACTCCCCGACTGGCGGGTTGAATTGACACGCGGGTTAAGTATTTTTCTCCTCAAAAATAAAAAAAAAATATATATATGTGTATTTTCTATATATAAAAATATACATATATATTATTTTTTTAAAAAAAAATTACTTTTCCCAACGTGGATACTCCCCGACTGGCGGGTTGAATTGACACTCAGGTTAAGTATTTTTCTCTTTCAAAAAAAAAAAAATATATATATATACATACTATATATGTGTGTATTTCCTATATATAAAAAACATATATATATATATATGTATATAAAACTATGTATTATTATGATAAAAATATAAATAATACATATATAAAACAAGGGCCCAGGGTCCCGGAATTTCATGGGTGGCGGTGTAACACACACATATATATATATATGAAGGCCCCGGGAACCCGGCATCTCACGAGCACGCCTCATATATATATATACCTATATATATATATATTCACGTCTTTTTACAATAAAAAAATGTAATGACATATCTATATATATATATAAAGCCTCAAAAAACGTATATATTATACATATAGGCTTCCAAAATATATATGTTATTTTCTAAAATGCAAATATATTAAAAGACCGCATCCAAAAATTAATATTTTGGTTTCTAAAATTATTGAGACGTCTCGCGAGCATCCAAAAATTAAAATTTTGATTTCTAAAATTACATAGATGTCCCGCGGGTGTCCAAAATTTAATATTTTGATTTCTAAAATTATAGAGACGTCCCGCGGGCGTCCAAAATTTAATATTTTGATTTCTAAAATTATAGAGACGTCCCGCGGGCGTCCAAAATTTAATATTTTGATTTCTAAAATTATAGAGACGTCCCGCGGGCGTCCAAAAATTTAATATTTTGATTTCTAAAATTATAGAGACGTCCCGTGGGCGTCCAAAAATTAATATTTTATTTTCTAAAATTATATAGACGTCCCGCGGGCGTCCAAAAATTAATATTTTATTTTCTAAAATTATATAGACGTCCCGCGGGTGTCCAAAAATTAATATTTTGATTTCTAAAATTACATAGATGTCCCGCGGGCATCCAAAAATTAATATTTTGATTTCTAAAATTACATAGATGTCTTGCGGGCATCCAACAATTAATATTTTGATTTCTAAAATTATATAGATGTCCCACGGGCATCAAAAAAATTAAGATTTTATTTTCTAAAAATATATATGTCTCGCGGGCCTTCAAAAAAAAATATATATATATATTTATCCCGCGAGCCCAAAAAAAAAAAATATATATATTATACATCTTAGAAGACTTTCAAATATATATATATATATAGAATTATGTATTTCTCCCCGAGTAAATACTCTCTGGGAAGTGAGCTAAGTTGATACACGGGTGAATGACCCCTTTGCTCAAACCAAGCCTCAATAGGCCCCAAAATTCTTCAACCCGAGCCTTAATAGGCTTGGAACTTCCAGCAAGCCCAAGACGGCTCAAAAACCTTCCTACAAACCCACTTGGGTCCAAAATTCCTCAACAAGCCATTTGGGCCCAAGAGCCTCCAAAAAGCCCAAGATGGCTCAAAACTCTTCAAAAAGCCCAAGATAGCTCAAAACTCTTCCAGTAAGCCCAAGATGGCTCAAAACTCTTCAAAAAGCCCAAGATGGCCCAAAACCCTCCAAAAAGCCCAAGATGGCTCAAAACTCTCCAAAAAGCCCAAGATGGCTCAAAACTCTCCAAAAATCTCAAGACGGCTCAAAACTACCAAAAAAATCCCCCAACAAGTCCAGTTGAGCCCAAATTGATTGAGTCAAGCCCAATTAGGCCAAAACTCTTTTCGACATGCCCAGTTGGGCTCGAACCCCTTTTAGATGGTCCAAGTCGACCCACACATATTTTCAAAATTCGATTAAATCCATTTTTTTGGGTAAAACCACTCAAATTTCAATCCAGAGACTGAATACGGGAGACGTTGGTTTCTTATACAAGTTCAGAAGCTAAAAGCGGGACACGCTGGTCTGCTGTGTAAAATCCAGAAGCTAAGAGCGCACTTAGTTTGCTGTGTAGGGTAACTAGTGTAGCCGACGGGCCCCTCACTAGTTCCCAAACCGAGTCATCGCTGGTCGACGGGCTAAGCGTAAACTCATATTCAAGTCATGGCGCGTGGCGTCACGTACGTCATATTTAAGTCATGGCGCGTGGCGTCATGTACCTCATATTTAAGACATGGCGCATGGCGTCATATACCTCACATTTAAGACATGGCGCGTGGCGTCATATACCTCACATTTAAGTCATGGCGCGCGGTGTCATATACCTCACATTCGAGTCACGGCGCGGGGCGAAGTGTACTCACTTATTTTTATATTTTTGTCAGACACGATTTTTTTTCGTGCACTTGTAAAGACGTAGAAGGATCTTCTACGCACTTCATTATTATTAAGCATTTTTTTATGGACCATTGTATTCAGCTCTTTTAATCAAGGTTTTCTCAATTAGAGATGTAAAATCAGAATGTGGAACACAATGCAAAATATTTCTGTGATGTACTTTTCGGACTCGGTTAAAGAATTAGATGCTTTAAAATTTTGCTGGGAAATTAATTAAGAATTTATTTCCAAAGCCGCAAGAAAACAATTTTACTTTTAACCCAAATAATTTTTCACGAGGCCGGAACAATACTGCACAAATCAATCATTATAAATAGAAACCTAGAGATCCGCAGGCAAAGAGGGGAGACAGAGAGAGGGTCGTGACTACTGTGGAGAAAAGGGAGAAAACTAAAGCTTCAAGGAATGAAAGAAGAGCAAGTGGAGATCTAAGCTATCACTGCAAATCCATTAAGTTTCATCTCATCTTCTCATCTATCTCTTCCTATTTGTTATTCTCCTTGCTTGGGATGATTGTGAACCTGATTTTAATGGGAATTGAAGTCATGTTAATGGGCTAAACCTTCCTATGGTGGGAGATATGTAGGATTTGAACTCATGGCTTATGATATTTGATTTTTTTATGCTTAAATGAATAATACAGTTGTGCTGTGACTTGTGTTACTTGATATTACCCTTATATATCATGTTTAATATGTTTACAAGCTTTGCAACCTTGCGGATTGATTGAATATTCAGATTCATGCTTGGAAAAGTAGGATTTGAATAAGATCCATATATAAGTCACACGTATTCTAGCTCATGTTGTGTTAGATGTTAATATGGATAGGAATATACTTATTAACCCTGTGTAATCTTGATTAGGTTACATGATTATCAACCTTATTTTGCTTGTATGCATGGGAACATGACACATAACTAAAACTTGATTAGGTTTGTATGTGTTGGAAGACATATATGAATATGAATGAACCTAGATTAGTAATCTCTGCACAACCAACTTAATTGGAACCAAATAGCATAGCTATAATTCAATGAATTCATATTCCCATCTATCTTAATCATCTCAGGGCAATCTCAGCAACATCCACACCACTCTGGTCATTTACTGCTTTGCTTAGTTAGTTTACTTCAATTCTTCAAAACCAAATCTCATTCCTTTTACCGATTCACTTAGGCAATTGAGATTTAAGGTGCTAATCCGTTTAACACAATCCTCGTGGGAACGATACTCTACTCACTCTTTATTACTTGATCAACACGTATGCTTGCGTTAAAAGCGAGCATTTTAATTGACATATACATAGCTCATCTTATATCAGCTTCTATTTCTTCATCAATTTCTACTTCCACTTCCTGGCTATCCATTGGCTTGGCCAATTGTTCAAGTATGAATTGAAGGGAAAATTTTTCTGCTACATAAATTGATATATCTCTTTGATGCTTGTAGTGACTTGACAACCTTCATCCAACATAGATTCCTTTGACTCCTCCTCAATATCAGTTGAAGAAAACTCTTGATGCCTACTTTGGATTGCAGTAGGCAACTATTCCACCCACTTTTGCATGTTCATGTTAAACTCCATTTGGCTCTTCATAAATTGCATGAATATGTCCTCCAAAGATGAGTCTTATTCAGATTTCACTTTTCCAAGCATGAATCTGAATATTCAATCAATCCACAAGGTTGCAAAGGTTGTAAACACATTAAGCATGACATATAAGGGTAATCTAAAGTGACACAAGTCACAACGCAACTGTGTTATCATTTCAAGCATAAGAAAATCAAATAACATAGACTATGAGTTCAAATCCTACATATCTCCCACCATAGGAAGGTTCAGCCCATAAACATAACTTCAATTCCCATTAAAATCAAGTTACAATCATCTCACACAAGGAGAATAACAAATAGAAAGAGACAAATGAGAAGAGGAGATTAAACTCAATGGATTTGCAGTGATAGCTTGGATCTCCAGTTGCACTTCTCTCCTTCCTTGAAGCTTTTGTGTTTCTCCCTTTCTCCATAGCCACCACGACCACTCCTCTCTCTATATCTCCCCCCAACGCATGAATCCCTAAGCGGGTATTTAAGTTCCCCACAGTCTGTACGAAACACGTGCAGATACACACGTGTTCGAGTTCGCCGTGAAGCCTCGGCGCCCCAGGTCGGCGCCTAGGCGCCGAGTCTCTGGATGCTACTTTACTTAAGAGCTTTTTGACATATTTCTACATGGTAGTGAAGTGGCGACTAGGCGCCCTAAGTTGGCGCCTGGGCGCCAAGTCCTTGGAAACTTTTCATCGTGGGGATGCTGGAGTATTCTTCGAAGGCTAGAGGTTGGCGCCTACTTGCTTCTTTCTTTGCTCGGTTCTTCATCCCGACTCACTTGTGGGTGGAAAGTTGCCCATCATTCCTGCAAAATCAACTAAAACTAAATAAATGAACTATAGGTGCCTATTTTATACTAAAAATGCATAAAAACTACATTATGCTCCTAAAATACAAAGCGAGTGAAAACTAAGCTAAATGGATGCAAACTAAACATAATCTCTTGGACTAACATACAAAACTAGTCTGAAATGGGCCATGATAACTTGCATATTCGCGAGTTATCAGTAGGTGGTGCTCATTTAATGCACCAATGTTCGAATTTTTCTGACCGTTGCGACTCAAGTCGCACCTGGGGTTGACTTTGGATGCGGCTTCACCCAACTTGCAAACTGTAGTTGACTTAGGTTGTGACTTCGGTCTTGTGAAACCCTAGTTTGTATAGAAGTTATGTAAATGTTATTGAATAATTTATGTATGAATAATGTGTTCATAATTAAAGTATTTGTAATTTTTAAGATTTTTGTAGTTAGGTCATCTGTGTGAATGATTGTTTAAATTTATTAAGTAAAGATAACGTGGCTTATTATGATTGAAATAGCATATTGAGGATGGATAAATATTATTATGCTATAAAAAGTCTAATTAAATCTCATAAAGTGCTTAATGAAGATTAGGAGGTTAATTATAGAACCAA
This sequence comes from Annona cherimola, assembly GCA_030490835.1. Lineage (NCBI taxonomy): Eukaryota > Viridiplantae > Streptophyta > Magnoliopsida > Magnoliales > Annonaceae > Annona > Annona cherimola. The sequence goes on along the minus strand of CM059977.1, from coordinate 44,953,456 downwards.
GTTGAGAAAATATTGAAAAATTCATAACTTGGAGATCTTAAGTCGGATTAAGGTGAAAATTGAGGAGGAAGCACATAATTTTGTCCTTAATCCCATGGAAAAATTAGATTATGAAAATTTTGATGAAAATTGATCATCATCGTTCAAAACTTAAAATGATCATAACTTGGGTTAGGAAGATCGGATTAAGATGAAATTTGAATTAACGGATAAAATTATGAAATCAAGGTTTTGGAAGGATTTGATCATGAAAATGACTAAGGGATTAAGCTTGCACGAAATTAGGATGAGAGATTTGACTTTTCAAATCATAAAGTAAATAGCATTTATGATGAAATTATATAAAATAAATAAATGAAAGAAGACAAATTTGAGGTGTCAAGAGAGGGTAATTTGTAGGATATTATGTAAATTACTAAAAGTGAGAAAATCCCTGCAATTATCTCTTACATAAATGCATATTTAAATGGGTCAAAAAGGAAAATGGAGGAGGTGGCTATAGGGACGTGCAAACAGCCATATATTGGCATTTTATTAAATATTTTTATGGACACCTAAAGTAAAATATGAATTAATGTGGATAATTTTGCATTAAATTAAAGTGGAATTCGGATTTATTAGGAGCTGATCTGGACTGTTGAATGGAAGATGAAAAAGTGGACAGCAACATGCTCTTTGGGTGATGTGGACGGTTTTGGCAGCTCAATGCATACTTTATGATTTTTTTATTAACCTAAATTGACCCTAAATTCCCTACACTACTAGATAATTAAATGAGTGATTAAATAAGGCTGGAAAAAATTAATTATGATAAGATAATCTGCTGCAAAGTTGGGATGTGTGCAGGCATCAGAATGTGGACAGAAAATGGTGACCGTTCAAGTGGCCAGAAAAGTGATTTTTTATATTTTTTAAAATTTGTAAAATGCATGGATAATTATCTTAGGTAATAAGGGATGTAAATGTGCATTTATTAGTTGCAAAAATTTGTTGAAAAATGGGAGAATAGCAGCTGATGGTGGACGTGCAACAAATGGACAGCTTGGTGATGGTTTAATGCAATGGATAATTAGTGAATTTATAATTAAGAAAAAATAATTTTAATGGCCCACAAGCTGCCATGTCAGCAAAGAAGATAGGAATGCATTGGAATTTGCATGAATGATGTGGCATGTGGGGCCCATTTCCTGGAAATTTCTAGCTAGTTGCATAAAAACAAGAGGACGTCCAAGCATGTGTGGGTACTTAGAAAATTTCTGGAAATTTTGAGCTCCCATTTTCACAGCAGCTCACATCCCCCCTTTTCATCATTTTCATACCCCAAAAAAAGTGAAGAAAAAGAAGAATTAAAGTGAAGAAGCTTTCTTGAGAAGAGGGAGTGAAGTAGCACTCAATACAAGTAAGTAGATGATTTGAGTTTAAGTGATTCTAATCTAGTTTTTCTAATTTAATTTATGATCTATGAATATGTTTCATAATGGAACTTTTAATAAAGATTTTGGATGCTTCTAATTAGAGAATTTAATAGGAATTTATTTGCAAGAAGTACAATGAAGAGTTAGGTGTGAATAGAGAGTGCTTGGTGTGAGGTATAAGCTTTTACTCTAGCTTAATTATGCTGAAATTGTGTTTTAAGTTGCTGTTTGAATTAGTGGATGTAATCACATGATAATTCATGACTTAGTGTTAATTTTATCTGAAATTTAGCATGTGTTGTGAAGTATAGAAGATAAGCTAGTTACTGTATCATCTAAGACCTGAAATTCACTTCTAAATGATGAAAATGATAAAGGAAATGATTTAAATAAATTATGGATGAAATATAGGGAAAAATACCCTAAATATAGGACACTTTGGACGTGAATAAGGGCATCACATAAACTGCCTAAATTCGGATTTTAACAGAAGTGAAAAGTGGACGTCCAAATGGTGTCAACGGGTACCCTATACATGAAGAAAATGTTGCGGTTTTGCAAACAACTTATATATGGAGTTTAAATATGTGAAAATGCATTGAATTTAGGGTAGAGAAATTGAGATAAATTTCTGTAATTAAACAGATAAAAATCTGTTTATGTTGGAGTATAAAAAGAGACGTATAAAGTGTGGAAATTGGATGTCAAAGTGGCTGTTTTTGTAATTTCGAGAATTGTGAATTAAAAATTCGTAAAAATGCATTAATTAGGTGTTAAATGAAGTGAATAAACTTGCTAAATTAGAGGATGAGTTGTTGATTTGAAAAGTTATAAGAAATATGTGAATTAGACGCAGTTAGACTCGCATATGTGAAGCAGTGCACAAGATAAGATGATAAATGCATTATGTAAAATAATAAAATGCAAAAATATGTTAAAATATCATGGAAAAATGTGAAATGCATTGCTGAATTGATAATTTTGAATTTCGAGATTAATATATGAAATTAAATATGAAGCAAAGTGAATAGATGAGAAATGTAAAGGTTTAAAGTACGCATACCCGACTTGGAAAGTTAAACGGGTTATGAGTGTTTATGGAAATGGGTTGGAAAACTAAATAAATGCAAGAAAATAGAATTTATATGGAATTTATGTTATTCTGTCATAGGCAAAGGAAAGGAAAAGGTTGATCCGGGAAGCTCTCACGAACAAGGTAAGCAGGCAAATTTTCTAAATGAATTTCTATTTATTAAAAATTTCTTTGAAATAATTGAAAATAATGTTTTAATTTCTTTTATTGTTTTAGAAAATGTCATTTGAAAACTAATTTTTCACTTTTTAAGGATGACCATTCCTTAACTCAATATGTATTCCAAACTGATTTATATAACTGTTTTATGTTTTCTGGAAATTTCTGTCTTATAATAATGTGTGAAGAATCATGCTAGCATGTCATGGTTAATACACGTGCACAATGCATAAGGTTCACCTCAAAGGAATAAGTGGACCGATTTGTTGGAAATATGTGGAAAATAAGCCAAGTCTATGTTTTGATGATTAACAAATCAATTTGAGTAAGTTTTGGTTACTAACATGTTTGTGGAAATGACTTAAGGTTATAAATTTGAAGAATGTGAAGCATGGCAAGTCAAGTCGATTTCCAAGTCGACTCAGGCATCGACTTAGGCCAAGTCGATCCCCAAGTCGACTCCAGCAGCGACTTCAATCCGTCATTTTCTTCCAGAGTTGAAATCAAGACTGAGAGGTGCCGAAGTTGCATCCCAAGTCGACTCCGCTTGCGACTTGAGGTGAAGTCGCAGACCAAGTCGACTCCGGTAGCGACTTGGAGGCGTCATTTCTGTCCAGAGTTAAAACCGAGAACAAGAGCTGCCGAAGTCACATCCCAAGTCGACTCCACATGCGACTTGGGTGAAGTCGCAGATCAAGTCGACTCCGACTTCGACTTGAATACGGAAACATGCAGATCAAGATAACTCAATGATAAATTCAAGAGATTCAAAAGAAAATGAAGGTCAAAGACAACTCAAACACTCTAATGAAGATCAAATGAGGATCAAGTGAAGACCAAAGCAAAGCTGCATATTTCTCATGGAGAATCGAGATCATGCATTTGGATTTCTCTTATGCACTCCAATACTCAAAGACTCAAGACATGGAGTCAAATGTATTTAAGATAAAAAAAAATTATAAAGAGTCTTAAAGGAAGAACAATCAATATGAAGAAAATCAAGTAATCAAAGTCATCTCTGAAGATTTCAAGTTCATCAAGCAAGCTGCCGAGGTGAAGTCGCACCCGAAGTCGACTCCACCTGCGACTTGGGTCAAGTCGAGGACCAAGTCGACCCAGACTGGAACTTGAAGAAGTTGCGAACAGGCGAAGTCACACCCGAAGTCGACTCCATCTGCGACTTGGGCGAAGTCGCAACCGAAGTCGACTCCACCTGCGACTTGGGTCGCAACGGTCGGAAAATTTTCGAACGTTGGCGCATTAAATGCGTGCCACCTACCTCCAAACGTTCGGATTCTCTCCACAATTATAAAAGGCATTCAATATGAATGAGGAGGGTAGTGGAGAATTCATTAAGTGTGCATAACTCCTATCTTCAAGAGCATTAAGTGATCAAGCCAACATTTAGAAGAAGAACTTTGCTTCCAAACTGCAAAGAGCTGCTTGCTGAATCTCTAAGTCTACACTACAAGTTCTTCTCTGCGCCAAAACTACCTCTACACAACAGTAACGTGTAGAAACTTTCTTTTATTCTTATTGTTGTATTGAACTTGATTTAGTTTGGATAATTAAGATCAAGTGTAAGCAAAGTAGTGTGTGATTGGAGTGGAACTCGTCACCTACTTGTGCTGTGTATTATTGATGCCCCCTAGAGCTAGAATCTAGAAGAGAGTGGAGACTCTAGTTGTATTCGCGGAATACATAGTGGAACCCAAGTCACAAGGGGTGTGAGCTTGGAAGAGTGGAGTAGGGAGGTTGCCCGAACCACTATAAAATCTTGTGTGTTCATTTTTGTTTCTGCTCTTTACACTATTGCTTTCTTTTTGTTTCTTCATAAAGGGGACTAGATCAATCCGGGGTAAAGTTTCTGTTTAAGTTGTAAATTTTTAATTACCCAATTCACCCCTCCCCTCTTGGGTAATCGCCATTAACTCAGGACCAACACGATTGTCCCCCTTTGGTGTTACCGAGTCGCTAATATAGGCCAAGGGCGGGCGGTGTCTCCCTGTGTGGGAGGAGATGAAGACAGGTGGTCGCCTAGCTAGCCTCCATCCTAAGGGATCATAATATACACAATTCATTGTGATTATATATCATCGAGGGGGTATAAAGTTGCTTTCCATAATGATTAGAAATAAAAAGGTTTCTGCTCCGCAGGTAGTTAATCATTTGATAAGTGTCTCTACCAAATGGGGGAAACGCTTTTGGAAAATGTTAAGTTTTTGAAAATATTTTGCTTGAAAATCAATATAAATAATGCTTTCTTATTGAATGTTCAACTCACGTTTCTATTTTCCAAACCCATAGACAGGTGAATGAAGAAACTCGGCAAAGGAGCAAATAGAATATCATTAAAGCAAGAGAAAACACATGTAGCAATTATAATGTAGAAAACAAAAGTTATGCTGAATGGATGTAATTATGTTATTGTTGTTTTCTTGATGACACCATGATTTTAACATGCAGTGACATCTGATTTAGGAGAATGATGTAATGTATTCTGAATAACCCGGTTTGATGTGTGTTGAATGGTTGAAAATGACCTAGTTATTACCTGAGATTTAATTAAGAGGAAATAAACTCCCATGAAAATATATTTAACTGAATAATTATTCGTTAAAAACCCGCCGTGTGACAGGGCAAAAATCCTGATCACGTTTACCAGTCACTTCGATCTCTGAGGTAAGGCTTAGGATGTGACGCTCGGGTCGGGGTGCCACAGAGCTTGGTATCAGAGTATGGACTGGTAAATAGGCGTGGAAAAGTTTAAGTCTAATGATAAAACATGATATATATATGATTCTTTGAGAATTTTATAGGTCATTATCATGATATATGATGATGTGTAGCAAAATAATTTGCAAAGTCCTATTTCTAATGTATAACTAATGCAGATATATATTTGAACAGATGGCTGATATGGGAAAATGAGTGATGAGTGCAGAAGAGTTAAAGAAGGAGATGGAAGAAGAAAAGAAACAGAAAATTGAAGAGACTGTCAATAGGTAGTTAGAGTCACAACCTGATATAGATCCTTTTTTATTAGCACCTTCAGGGTTTTCTCCTATACAACATCCACTTATTTGCAGAATAGATCCCAGTAGAGGCCAAATATTGTGGAGTCTAGCAGCAAGGCTCCTAGAGCTGAGGGTATACCAGCCTATCATTCTAAATTTTTAGGAACCCTTCGTACGGCCACAGATTATATATCTCCTCAGGAACTGCAGCGGTTTTGGAATAGTACTCCAGCACCTGTACCTCCTACTTCGGGACCTTGGTATAAATTTGACGGTGGATATCTCCAATTCTGATACGGAAAGACCTGGGAGAGTATTCGACAGAGAGAAAAAGACATGGTTCCTTTTATAGAGGAGGGTCGTGCTCGAGGATTCATAGAGCCCCCTGAACCTACTCCTCGTCCTGGTGAAGTTATGATCCATATGGATAGAAGTACGGGAAGGTTGTTTTCAATGGCGGCACCATTACGATATCTTGAACCAATGGTAGATGAAGAAGAAAATGGTAATGAAAGTGAAAGCAGCAGTGATAGTAGTGAAAATAATGATAATGGTGGAGGAGGAAACAATCATGCTTGGTCTGATACGAGTTCTATCACTGAGGAACCTACTGAGGTGTCTCCTAGGCATAAGAGTTATCATTTCTTTAAAAGGAGAGCGGGTAGACACTTAATTTTCTTTGTTTTATAAACTTTAATGTGTATAATTATGAGATCAGGAGACTTTGCTATGAGATGTTGTACATATATATATATGGTGCGATGTATGTAAAATACGAGTGTGATCTTGTAAAATATGAGTGTTAGGAACTAAGGTTTATGGAATGTATGATAATATATGTTTGTTAATGTGAAAAATATGAAATATTGTGAATATGGATGGATATGAATGTTTATGATGATGAATGTGCACATTGATTTTTAATTTTTATGATGATAATACATATGTGATGATCTAACTCTAATTATAAATGAAAGATTATATATCTTTATATATTCAGAAAAGCATCATGGTGGAAACAAGATTAGGAAGGAGAACAAATAAAGGAAAAGAAGTTGCACAGGAGATCCCTAGTCAACATGAGATTGGGGAAACTAGTAGACCAAAAAGGACGGAACCAGAATCCAATAGTGAAAGTTCAAGAACTCGACAAAGATGAGAAAATATAAGTTCGGAACAGAATGTAGAAGAAGGACATGATTCAAGGCAGGCCTGACTCATAGAAGAAAGGGTAGCAGCAGCAGTTAAAGAGGCGATGCTGCAGGCTACTCGTGATTGGGCAGCACAGACAACAGATATTATTCAAGGATTATGGGAAAGGACACAGCAGGCCCAGTTGGGCAGTACTGATAGAGATAGAGCCATTTCGACGGCTGGCCCGACCCCCATGACAGCACCCATAGAAGATGAAAATCAGCTCATGGAAGCTGATAGAAAGGCGATTAATGCATTTTTAGCTCAGAGACCCCCAAAATTTGCAGGAGAACCCTATCCGGTTCAAGCTGAACAATGGATAACAGAAATTAAGAAATTATTTAGAATCTCTCCGTGTAATGATCGGCAGAAAGTTTTGTGTGCCACTCATTTATTAAATAAGGATGCGCATGAATGGTGGGAAACGATGTTAGTCACGATGCCACAACTAGAAGAGGTATCTTGGCCAACATTTGTTGAAGAGTTCAATAAGAAATATCTCCCCATTGGATTACAAAGTCAGAAAGTGATTGAATTTGAAAGGCTTTATCAGGTAAGAATGACTGTTACTGAATATGCAACTAAGTTCAATGCTTTAGTTCGATACGTGCCCTGGATTGGTAATGAGCCAAGTAATAAGGCATAGAGATTCCAACAAGGACTGAGGCCGTATCTCAGAGAAAGTCTCGCTCCTTTGTTAATTAAAGATTATGCTTCATGTCTTGAAAGAGCCAGAGCATTGGAAATTGAGGCATTAAGAACACAGGAATTAAGGTTTGGATAAAAAATGTTCAGTTTTGGAACAAAGGAAACTAAAACGGGTAAAGAAAAGGGTAAGAAAGGAACTGCAAAGAGAGGAAAAGGAGTTCCAAAGAAGAAACTACTACCTTTCTGCAAAAAATGTCAAAGGCGACATTCAAGCGAATGCCTAAAAGGATCAAATCGATGTTATAAATACGGGCAAGCAGGCCATATAGCCAAGGAATGCAAAACAGGTGAGGTAAAGGTCATTAAATGTTATATTTGTGACCAAACAGGACATATCGCTCCGAATTATCCAAATAAAGCACAAACATCACAAGGTCATGGAAGACCTGCACAACTCAGGATACCGAGAACAGCAAATAAGCAAGGAACTACAGCAAATCCAGTACATGTGCATGCTTTGACTTGGACCGAATCTCAGGAACAAGAAGAGAAGGTGGTCACAGGTATAGTTTATATTTTGAGAAATTCGGCAGTTGCTTTGTTTGATTCTGGTGCTAGTCACTCATTTATAGCATGTCAATTTGTGGCCACCCATGCACTACCGGTAGAGGAAATTAATAAGATAATTCATGTAGAATCCTCTGTAAATCGGTTAGCTAGCGTTAGTCAAATATGCAAAGCATGCCTAATTAGGATAGGATCATTGATTTTAGAAGCCAATTTGATCCTACTTCCTATGACAGAATTTGATGTGATATTGGGTATGGATTAGTTGAGTCAGTGGGGAGCTACAATTGATTGTAAAAATAAGAAGGTTTAGTTAGAAAAAGCTCCAAAAAAAGAAATAGTCATTGGAAAGCTAAGACAGCCTGAAACTACTACAATATTAATATCATTCATGAAAGCGGTCAAGTTGATTCGTCAAAGGTGCCAAGCTTATCTGGTATCGGTTAATGTGGAAAAAGGAATGGAGATACAAATAAATCAAAATCCGGTGGTTAAGGAATTTCCTGATGTATTTCCAAAGGAATTGACCATGTTACCTTCGCAAAGAGAAATGGATATGACTATCGATATCATACCAGGTACAACTCCAATTTCAAAGGTTCCATACAAAATGACACCGGTGAAATGAATGAGCTGAGAACTCAAATACTGGAGTTATTAGATAAAGGTTTTATCAGACCCAGTGTATCACCCTGGGGAGCTCCGGTATTATTTGTGAGAAAAAAAGATGGAAGTTTGAGATTATGCATTGATTACCGGGAATTAAATAAGGTTACAGTGAAAAATAAATATCCATTGCCCTGAATTGATTATTTGTTTGATCAATTACAAGGAGCTATCACTTTCTCTAAGATTGATTTACAGTCAGGGTATCATCAGTTGAGAATATGTCCAACCGATGTTCACAAAACAGCTTTTCGAACTAGGTATGGACATTATGAATTTTTAGTGATGCCTTTTGGGCTCACTAATGCCCCTGCTGTATTCATGGATATGATGAATAGGGTATTTTGGGACTATCTTGATCAATTTGTGGTGGTATTTATTGATGATGTTCTGATTTACTCAAAGACGGAGAAAGAACATGAATTTCATTTGCGTAAGGTATTGGAAAGGCTGAGAAGAGAGAAATTGTATGCTAAGCTAAAGAAGTGTGAATTTTGGCTAAAACAAGTAAGATTTCTGGGTCATATAATAATAGAACAAGGCATTCAAGTTGATCCTCAAAAGATTGAAGCAATTTTGAAATGGTAAAGGCCGATGACCATTATAGAAATTTGAAGTTTTCTTGGCTTAGCAGGGTATTACAGAAGATTTGTTGAAGGATTTTCTCAATTATCGGCTCCGTTAACAAAATTAACTCGCAAAGGAGTCAGGTATGTATGGTCTGAGGAATGTGAGCGCAATTTTCAGGAATTAAAGCAGCGGTTAGTGAAAGCACCAATTTTAACCCTATCTGAAGGAAATGATGGTTTTGTGGTATATAGTGATGCTTCGAGAAAAGGTTTGGGTTGTGTATTAATGCAGAGAGGTAAGGTGATAGCTTATGCATCCCGACAGTTGAAGCCCAATGAGGTTAACTACCCCACTCATGATTTAGAATTAGCAGCAGTGGTGTTTGCCTTAAAAATATGGAGACATTACCTTATGGTACCAGGTGTGAAATTTATACAGATCACAAGAGCCTTAAGTATATTTTCACACAAAAGGAGTTGAACATGAGACAAAGGAGATGACTTGAGTTATTAAAAGATTATGATTTGGAGATACTATATCATCCAGGTAAGGCAAATGTAGTAGCCGATGCATTGAGCAGAAATGTCAGCATGACGCATCTTATCACAAAACAAGAAGGGTTGCTTTAGGAAATAAGACAGTTAGAATTGATTGTATGTCTGGGGTTCAAATAAGGTTATCACAAATGTACATACAGTCATCATTGTTTGATCAAATTAAAACTGCGCAGCAACAAGATGCAAATCTACATGCTCATGTAGAGAAAATGAAGAGAAAAGGATTGACAAAATTGTCTGTGGATGAGCAAGGTATGTGTCGATACAAAGGCCGTCTATGCATACCTAATACAACTGAGTTGAAGGAGAAAATTCTTAAGGAAGCACATTTTTCACCCTTTTCCATTCATCTAGGAGGCACCAAAATATATCAGGATCTCAAGAAAGCATATTGGTGGAATAATATGAAGAGAGAGATTGCTGAATATGTAACTAAGTGCCTAACTTGCCAAAGAGTGAAAGCTGATCATCAAAAGGTATCTGAAAAATTACAATCTTTGGAAGTTCCCGAGTGAAAATGGGATGATATTACTATTGGAAACAATATTCAAAACAAAACAAAATTGACCAAAGCATGAGTTTTGATGATTAACAAAGTCGAATTTGAGTTTAAGTTAAGTACTAATGCATATGTTGAATGTGTTAAGGAAAGCAAGAATTCAAGTCGATTGCCAAGTCGACTTGGACCTCGACTTGGGGTGAAGTCGATACCCAAGTCGACTTCACAAGCGACTTCAAATAACAAAAAGTGGACAGCGTTGAAAATAGAAAATAAACAGGTGAAGTCGCAGTCCAAGTCGACTCCACTTGCGACTTGGGAAGCCAAGTCGCAGACGAAGTCGACTCCATCATCGACTTCAAACGTCAAAGAGTGTCCAGCGTTGAAATGTGGAAATGGACATGGCGAAGTCGCAGGCGAAGTCGACTCCAAGTGCGACTTGGGCGAAGTCGCAGACAAGGTCGACTCCATCCTCGACTTGAGAAAGTTCAAACTTCAGAGATGCAGTTCCAAGCTCTTTCCAAGAATCCATTTGAGCTTTCTCAAATCCAAAGTAAGGAGCAAAGACCATTCTCAAGATTAACTTGAGTTTCTTGAAATTCATAGCAAAGATTCAAGTTCAAGCCAATCCAAGATGAATCAAAGTCAAGCTCTTCAAAGATTCACAAGATCTACAAGTATGAGGAGCCATTCAAGAATCAAAAGGACTAAAGGAAGAAAGCTAAGCAAGATACAAGCAAATCAAATGAAGATCAAAGCATTTTTAACAAAGGCCGAGCCAAGTCGCAACCCAAGTCGACTCCAGGATCGACTTGAGTTGAAGTCTGAGGCCAAATCGACCCAAGACTCAGACTTGGGAATCTGAAGAACTGGAGTCGCACACGAGGTCGACTCCAGGTGAGACTTGGAAGCCAAGTCGCAGGCCAAGTCGACTCCATCTTCGACTTGGAAAATAACGTTCGAATTTTTGAACGTTGGAGATCATTTATTGCGCGCCAACCACCTCTACAATGTTCAAATCTTCCTCACTCTATAAAAGGACACTCAAATGAACTTGAAAGAATATACAAGACACTCATATACACATCACAAAGTCCAAAGAGAGAAAAGAAGTGCAAGAAAGTGTTTCATTTCCTTTTCTCCATTTTTGAGTGGTCCATATACATTCAAAGGAAGAAAGAGCTTCAAGTTGCAAGCTGCTTCATCGATACTCATCCAAGCTGCTTCTAATTTCTTCCTCGAGCTCAATCTGCCTACACATCTCTGTAAAGTGTAGTTTTTCTTATTTCAAAGTCTTGTTGTATTAACCTTGATTTAGCTTGGGTAGCTAAGATCAAGTGTATGCAAAGTAGTGTGTGATTGGAGTGGGACTCATCACCTACTTGTGCAGTGTGTTGTTTATGCCCCTTAGAGCTGGAATCTAGAAGAGAGCATAGACTCTAAGTTGTATATGCCCCCTAGAGCTTGAATCTAGAAGAGAGCGGAGACTCTAAGTGTATTCGAGGAATACATAGTGGAACCCAAGTCACAATGGAGTGTGAGCTTGGAAGAGTGGAGTAGGGAAGGTTTGCCCGAACCACTATAAATCTTGTCTTCTGCTTCCTTTTACTGCTTTATCTTAATTGCTCTCTATTTGCTTCCAAAAAGGGGATTAATCTTTCAAGGGGTTAAGATTTTTAATTTACCAAAGAATTTTTTAAAGAACCCAATTCACCCCTCCCCTCTTGGGTTTAGCCATCAACTCGGGACCAACAAGTGGTATCAGAGCAGGTCTTTGAGTTTACCAAAGAGATCTTATTAATATGGCATCCCAATCTATTTCTGTTCCCGCATTTGCTGAAGGTCAATCCTTTACAAGGCCACCGTTGTTTGATGGGAACAATTTTGGATATTGGAAGCTTCGTATGAAGCAACTCATCATGGCTACCGACATGGATTCTTGGATTGCTATCCAAGATGGAGTAACCTTGCCTACCGATGAAAGAGCTTCCAAATGGACCGATGAGGAAGTAAAAATTGTTAAGAGCAATGCTAAAGCTATGAACTCACTATTTTGTGCTCTTACTGCTTCTGAATATGATAGAGTATCCTCTTGCTCGACCGCCAAAGAGATATGGGATACGCTAACCTCTATCTATGAAGGAACTTCTCAAGTCTAAGGGACGAGAAGAAATATTTTGATTGGAGAACTAGAAAATTTTAGAATGCTAGAAACAGAAAATATTTCTGAAACGTTTGCTAGATTCTCAAAAATTACTAATGCTTTAAAAGGTCTTGGAAAGGCTATATCTGAATCTGAGCAGGTTATGAAGATTTTGAGAGCTCTACCCGAATCATGGACTCCAAAGATCACTGCGATAGGAGAAGCCAAGGACCTTAATACACTAAAGCTTGAAGACTTAATTAGCTCACTCATGTCACATGAGCTAATCAAGAGAAGAAATGAAGATCAACACAGGGGCAAAAGAGCAATTGCCTTGAAAGCCGCACAAGACACGGACGACACCTCTTCTTCTCAAAATGACGACGAGATTTCCCTACTCACAAAACGTTTTAGAAAATTTGTGAGGAAAGCCAAAAATTTTAGAAGTTTCAAGGAAAGAACTTCTAGAGAGAAGAAGAAGGATCCAACCAAATGCTACCGATGCGGCGGTTCGGGACATATGCAAGCTCAATGTCCAACTCCCGAAGAAAGCAAGGCAAAAGAACAAAGAAAAGATCGAGGGGACAACAAAAGATTCCAAAGATACAAAGGAAGAGGCATGTACGTGAATGACGAGGAATCTTCAACGAGTAGCTCCTCAACCGACGAAATAGAGGCGGAAGAATGTGCAAGAATTTGCTGCATGACACAAATCGAGCAAACAAACTACCTCAACAAAATGCACAAGTAATGAAGAGGTAAGTTCTAAACTCTCCCATTCTAAATCAAGTTATTCTTCTTTTCAAGAATGCCTCAAATGTACTGAATTAGAAGAACTACAAACTGTATATGATTCATTATATGAAGAAATGAAGAAATTAGGAAGCAAGTTTACAATTAAGAAAAGACAATGTGATGCAGTAAAAATTGTAAATGGTAAACTTACAGAGAAATTAGACAAAATGAAAGAAGAAAATGATTTGTTGAAAAAGGAGAACGAATCATTAAAGGAATCATTAGCTAAGTTCTCTAATCCAGGAGAAAGTGTTAAAATGTTTCTGAATATGACCTCCCAAACACATAAAAGAGGTCTTGGATATCATACATTTGAGCAGAGAGAAAGTAGCAAATCAAATGTGCAAACACTTGAGAAATATCAAACTAAAACGGCATCTATATACAAGCCACAAAAGAAAAACTTTAAGTGGACTAGAAGACCAACGATTGAATCATTGCATACTTGGAGGTCTACTCCAAGATTACCTATGGCTTGTAATTTCTGCAATAAAATGGGTCATAAAACTTACAAATGTAATTTTAAGAAATTATATGACCATGGTGCAAAATTAGTTTGGGTTCCAAGAAACACAAGATTTGGTCTTTCCAAGTTAGAACAACAAAGATTGATTTATATTACTAACCCAAATGGACCCATAAAATGGGTACCAAGGAGATAAGATTTACTTGCTTATTTTTCAGACATGTTTTAAGGCAAAGGAAAATAATGAATGGTTCATGGATAGCGGTTGCTCAAGGCATATGACCGGTGAAAGAAGTTTATTTCATAAACTTAAGCCTTGCAACGATGGAATGGTTGCTTTTGGCAATAATGAAAAAGGTAAAATTAAAGGTAAAGGAAATATACATAGTATTTCAAATGCATGCATGGAAGATGTTTTGTTTGTTGAAGGACTCAAACACAATTTAATGAGCATTAGCCAATTATGTGATAAAGGATACAAAGTTGTGTTTGAATCATCTATGTGTAATGTATTTGATGGAGAACATATCATGTTTAGTGGTAAAAGACATGGAAATGTATATTTGGTTTCACTTGATGAATTAAATGGTCAATGTCTAATGGCCATTGATAATGATCCATGGGTTTGGCATAAAAGGCACGTTTTACTCCATGGGAATGCAAGAAAACTGAACCCATGTTGCTGTTCTAGAAGCATTGAGAAATTGCCTCAAACTCATCTGACACAGCCCAGATTTCCAAGGCGAGGAAAAACGGTCTGAGCCCATCGTAGCGCTCGCGGCTGGTGCTACAGCTTGGCGACTCCACTGGAGACGACACTATGAGTTTGCATCGGGCACAAGGGGGTAAAAAACTGAAGATCAGACTTCTCCCTCGCTGGACAGCGAGTTCTAGAGGCATTTTCGTCTTTCGGCAGCGAGCTTCTGGCGTTTTTGAGTTGAAGACACCCAAATCACGCCTGAACCTGAGAAGGTTTCAGGTCCAGAGGTGTTCAACTCATGAACTATAAAGGACTCGTAAAGGGGGAAAACTATTGGACATCGACTCGTAACTGTTCAAATACATAAAACGAACCTAAAGAAAGGGCTTCCAGCAAACATAAAATCAATTAACACTAAGTAAAAATCTAGCATAAAAATCACGCCTTTTCCTCGACTTGAGAAGTTTTCTGGTCCAGAGACTTTCCAGAAACGCTTCAGGCAGACAGGACCGTAAATCTTGAACATTTTCACGTGTAAAACTCAAAATAGACAGAGTCTGCACAGACACAGAAAGGACCCAGATTTGCAAGCATCCATCAAAAGGTTGATCTTCTTATTATCTGTTTACAGATACTAACCATCTTTATTGATTGCTCAGGTCTTTCACCATAGCTCGAAGGCAGAACAGATCGGCCACGGATCAAAGCCCGGTTATTACCAGATCGAGAGAAGCTAGGATGGAGTCCGAGCAATCCTCACACCATGAAGATCGGGATCACCAGTTCAAGCAATCCATTGAGGCCTATATGGCGGCAATGGATAAGAGGATGCAGAAGTTAGAGGAGGTCCTGTCAAATATGGGGCAACCTCTAATAGGCGGTCACAATATTGCTACACCACAATTCTGTTCTCAGAACTCGAACATGGAGCAAGACGGAGGACCTCAACAATCCTCTCACAAATCGAAAAATGATCATTACAAAGAAGAGAAAGTGGTCTTAGAGCAAGGCTGCAATGAAATCCAAGACCTCAAGAAGCAACTCCAGCACCAGCTGAGGGAAATGGAGGAGCGAATCAGACAACATCAAGGGGAAGGCCTACCCTCGGCTAAAATTGAAGATCTATGCCCATTCCCCGACACCAAGCTGCCCGAAAAGTTCGAGATCCCAGCTCTGCTAGCATATGAAGGAGACTCATGCCCAATGGCTCATCTTAAGGCCTTTTGTGACATCCTATTCCCCTTGGTGAAGAGCGAAGAAGTCTTGATAAGGCTATTCCAACATAGCTTAAAGAAGGACGCACTGGAGTGGTATACATCACTTGACTGCCGTTTGATTAAGACATGAGAGTAACTTTCCCTAGCCTTCATGGACCGCTTTTCATACAAACTAAACATGACTCCCAAAAGGGCCGCTCTAGAAGCGCTAAAGCAAAAAGGGGATGAAACATTCTCAGAGTACGTGGCTAGATGGCATGCGTTCGCGGAAAAAATGAAGAGCTCATTGCCTTTGGAGGAGCAAATCTCCATCATCATCAACTCAGCTCACCCGAGCATCTCGGGATACCTCATCTCTCACCCTTATATCAACTTCACCCAACTCCTCCAAGTTGGAGACCAAGTGGAGGCGGAAATCAGACATGACACCATCTCTCCATGGCCTTACTAAGGGAACACAACTCAAAGGAAGCAAAAACCTAAAAATGGTAACACTTCGAAAACTCTAGATATAAATGCCATAGACACCACCACTAAGCCTTTTCAAAGAAAAGTACCCAGAGATTTTACACCCCTAGCTCAATTCTACACCAACATCCTCAACCTACTCATCCAAAAAAATATGTTTGCACCTCTAGCTCCAAAACCTCCGCCTAATCTCCTTCCTAAAAATTACCGAGAAAATAAATTTTGTGCCTATCACCAAGGGAGAGGCCACTCAAACGAGAGATGTTATACCCTTAAGCATGTCATTCAAAACCTAATAGATGAAGGAAAAATCAAAATTTCACAAAACTCTCATGAGGATGTAATCCAGAATCCTCAATCTATGCATGAAGCAAGGAATCCCAATTCAACAACCATAAACTTCATTGAAGCTGCAAGAGTACCCGCTAAACCTAGTCATGAAGCCTACATGATCACTCTACAATGAGCCAAGAAAGAAACGATCATATTGCAAGGAGCAGCTCTACGAAACGTCCATAAGCCTCAAGAAGGGTACGACCAAGACCACCTCATGTTGCCGGTAGTGAATAATTTGAGGATCGCTCCTACTCACCAAGAGAAAATAGTGTTAGCGGCAAGCCAAAGTCGACATATGACTCACACAGGGTCCCATAGGAGTATCCCCAATGCTCGGAGAAAGGCAATATTTATCCTAATGGGCGAGTCTACCGAAGGGAAGCAGCTCGCAACATAATCACCAACCCGGAGAAAGAACCACCATATGACATTGCTTCACAACTCAAGTCCTTACCGACTCAAATATCCATATGAGAACTATTATGTACTTCAACAAAGTACAGGGAGGCTTTCACCAAAGTGTTGAGCGAGGCTCACATAGCCACGAAGGTAATTCCCGATGCGGTGACTCATATGATCGGGCAAATAATGGCCCCTAACGCCATCACATTCACCGACGAGGAGCTACCAATGGAGGGGCATAACCATGGATACTCACTAAGCATCACAGTTGGATATAAGGATTTGAAGATTCCTTTGGTAACCATCAACGACGGTGTGAGCCTTAGTGTTTGCCTACTGCGAACAATCAAGAGGCTTGGAATCCCTATGAATCAAATGAGACTCGGTGACTTTTGTGTAAGATCTTTTGATAATTATCAAAAGACGGTATTGGGCAAACTAGACATAGAGATCCAAGTGGGACCCGACACCATGGTTGTTCATTTTCAAGTCTTGGATATCCCAACATCTTTCAACCTGTTATTGGGAAGGCCTTGGTTATACCAAACAGGAGCCATTCCGTCCTCTCTCCATAAAAAATCGAAGTATATATCGGCGGGAAGGCTAGTGGTCATAGAAGCCGGCCCCGAGATCGTCATCTCGGCAGAGATCGAAAACTGTCATGAGATTCCTCTTATTGAAGTTTATGGATCTTCGGATCCTCTCCCTTTCAAACTTGATGCTGTGCATGAAATTCATCATATCCCTGCAAAGCAAAGCTACCGCTCCATTATGTCATACTCCCGGCTGAGAGGCAAACAACAAGATTCAACATCAAATACAGAGGAAAGACAGTGCTACTCAATCCTCAACAAAAGAACAACAAATGGAGTTTCGGATATAGGCCTGAGGAAGACAAGTTCAAGAAAACAAACAAAGAAACTTGGTTCATAAGTGCGGGGTACGTGCTACCTGAAGCATTGAAGGCTCAGGAAGTCTTAATGATATCTCATAACAGCCCGCATGAAAAAAAAGCCATTATGCAAAGACAAGTCAAAAATTGGTATGCTATACCAACTTGTTCAAGACCCAGTTCAAGCAATCACACCATGCATACGACACCCATTCAGAAAGAAAAAGAAACAAACGGAGCCGAAAATGTGGGCTAGCATCTGCTGGTCCCATCAATGTTTAGAAATCACAGAAGAAAGTGGAGTTGATGAGGAGTTGTGTGGTAACATAGAAAGGCATAAAAGTAAAGACGCCGCTTTGGACTATGAGATCGTCAACTTGGGAACTTCGAAGTTACCCAAATGCCTTCGTACCGGAAAGAACTTATCCACTGAGGAAAGAAATCAAATACTCGCCTTTCTCAAGCCTCGGTTAGTCAATTTTGCTTTCTCTTACGAAGACATGCCCGGACTTGATGAAGATTTGATTACTCATCAACTCCCAATAAAAGCTGGTGTCAAACCCGTGAAGTAAAAATTAAGGAGGCTCAAACCGGAATGTATAACCAACATAAGAGATGAAGTGGTCAAGTAATATAATGCCAAATTTTTGGTCATATCATATTATCCACAATGGCTAGCTAATATTGTTTCCGTGCTGAAGAAAGATAGGAAAGTCAGGATGTGCATTGATTATAGGGATCTCAATAAAGCTAGCCCAAAAGACGACTTCCCACTGCGTCATATTGATGCTCTAATAGACAACACGGCAGGCCATACATGTTTTCTTTTATGGATGAATTCTCCGGATATAATCAAATCAAAATAGCCGAAGAAGATAGAGAAAAGACCTCTTTCATCACTCCCTGGGGGACATTTTGTTATAAGGTAATGCCATTTGGTTTGAAGAACGCCAGAGCTACGTATCAATGCACCATGATGACGATCTTCCATGACATGATGAATAAAGAAATTGAGGTTTATGTGGACGACATGATAGTCCGGTCCTACACCTTTGAAGATCATCTAAGAGATTTGGAGAAACTATTCAACAGGATGGAAAGATTTCAACTAAGACACAACCCGCAAAAATGCGTTTTTGGTGCTCAAAAGGAGTGCTTATTGGGATTCATCGTCAGTAAAAATGGAATCAAAGTGGATCCGGGAAAAGTCAAGGCAATATTAAGCATGCCGCCTCCCACAACCGAAAAGGAGGTAAGAAGATTCTTGGGCAAACTACAATATATTAGTCGGTTCATAGCCCGTTTAACATCTACTTGTGAACCTATTTTCAAGCTGCTAAGGAAGGACTCTCCCAAAGAATGGAATGAAGATTGTCAAACTGCCTTCGATAAAATCAAAGCCCACCTAGTTAGACTCCTTGAAGCTCATAAAGCTTGAAATCAAAGCAAAGAGAGGAAACATCAAGATATGACCCAGGTAAAGCATTCCATTTCATTCAAAGGAACCCAAAGATACATCATAAGCCAAAGAAGGAAAACCTCTCAAGTACAAGGTTACCCAAAAAAGAATCTCAAAGAGAGAGGGGGTAATACACATGAAAATAAAAAGAGGAGTCTATACAATCCACTTGCCCCACTCCTTCAACATCAATAAAAAGGAAAAGAGAATAAAAAGGCTACACATGGCCTTGTGGCTAGCGTCTAGCATTCAAAAGTTGGCTAAAGCGCTCCAAGATGGCTTCATGACGATCAATCATTCTCCCTATGGCAGCCAAAACATCAGATTGATATGAGCACAAAGTAGCCAAAGCTCCCAACTGTGTGCGAAGGGCCTGCATATCGTGATAAATCCACCGTGATCCCATGAGTAGATCCGCAATAGAAACGGCACCATTTGCGGCAAGACCCCGAGGACGCATACCTGCAATAAGTTGGCTTGTCCAACTACGGTAGTCACTAGTAGCCTTGGCTACCACGGTGGGTATGACTCCCAACTCTAAAGTTGTGCGACTTGAAATCCATTCTTGTTTAAAAGCGCCGGTTGAAGATAGAAGATGAGAGTCATAACTGGAATACCCAGAAGGAGAGCCATAAACATAGGGAAGATCCTCCAACATCCCAGATTACCTCATGAAGCGTTGAAGAAGATAAGAGAAATACCTGCATAGTCCAAGCAGGGTCAAGCAACCAAAGCTCTTGCTGCATAGGATGGGATCAACTGCAAGCCATGGAGGCAACCATATGACATTAACCTCGGTCAATTCTTTTAAGTGACCACGAATATCTATGGTTAAAGGGGTTAATGGAGCGGCAAGCAAGGTTCTCACAAGGTCGGGACCTTCCACCAAAGCCCGAGGCACGCCCAAGAAGACTCCCAAATGCTCTAAGAGCCACATTTGCAAAAGAAGGTATATTAGTCTTCTTCAAGGGAGATACCCAAAAATAAAAAGGCAAAGAAAAGAAGAACCTGCATTATACCTGCAAAACAGATAAGCAACCTTGAAAGTGAGTTTTCTCCAAGTGCCTTAAGGTTAATCCTTCATAGATGTGTGCTAATATCAAAGAGACAAATGACTCATGACGGATGACCATGGAGACTACGGGTAGTAGCTCAGGCCTAAAATCAACTGCAGGACAAGGAATTAGCACTTCGTTAAGCAAAGCAAGGATCAAGGCATTCTTGCAGTGGGTTCGTCTCAATCCATCGGTCCGACGATTGCATGAAAAGAAGGAATAAAATACATCCCATGGCAGGTGCATATCATAATTAGCATAACTCAAGGCAATGGTAGAAGTCCGTAATCCAAATAGGTCAAAGAGAACCTCCCCTAGATGTCGCACCGGGTCGGTCCGAACCCACCCGACCCGACTCGGTACCAAAACAAAAAATGGGTTTTAGTTTTTAGATTTTTTTCAAAATAGACCCGGTTTCAACCCGACCCGTAGAAACCTGAAACCAAAACCGGGTTTGCACCAACCCGGTACTAAAAACCCAATTTATATAATTTTTTTTATAAATTATACATTTTTTTGTAATATTAATATATAGGTGGTTAATTGATTTAATATATCAGTCAAATGGTTTAATTTAAGTGATTAATTGATTTAAATTGTTTAAATTAATTAATGACTATGATTTAATGATTTATAACATATAGTTAATATGGATATTTAAACAAAATTTAAAAATATATATGAGGGGTAGTCGCACGCGTAAGAACTTGACATTCGAAATGCAGATGGAAATCAAGGGAGAAATTACTTGGAAGTCTTCGAAAGTTTTTTTGGAAATTTTAGAGACATGAACTCATTTGAATTTTGAATTTATTTAAAATGTAAACTTATTTAAACTTGAGATTTGTTTATTTGTCATTTTAAATTTGGATTGCACTTAAATTAGATTGGAATGTTAAACCATTATGCTTAGTGTATTTAGATTTAGTTGCTTTGAATAACTCTCATGTAGATTATGTTTGAATTTGAGTTGGCATGATAAATCTATTTCATATTATACTTTCTGTTAGTAAGAGAAATCTGTTAGTTTGAATTTCAGATTGTAGTATAAATTTGATTCATATTTTAAGTTTATTGGTATGACAAGTGGTCAATTTCTATTTTAGCAATTTGTATGATAAATATTTAGTTTGAATTCAATTTCAACAATTTGCATGATAATGTTTAGTTTCAACTACAATAGTTGGTATGATATGTTCATTTTCTATTTGCTACACTTGAGTCATTTCCATTAGCTATTTGCTACACTTGACTTCATAAACACAAGTATGTATATTCCAATAATTTTTTTTTAGATTACAATTAAATTAGGAAAAAAATAGTTTATTAGTAACTCGAATTCTAACCTGAAACCAAACCAAAACCAATGCGAACCCGGATTAAATTCTTAGGGTTTGGGTTCACTCTAACCCGGTATAACCCGACCCGAGTTGCACCCCTACCAACGGAGCAAGGCGCGTACATAGCATTGGACAATGGGAGACCCGTCAAAGCAGCAACCTCTTCCAAAGAAGGGGAAAACTCCACACCCCCAAACTGAAATACACACAGGTCGGGCGCCCAATGCTCTACGACCATTACCAAGAGATCAAAATTCAACGGGAGTTTGGCCAAATCCAACATGTCCAGAAAATTCAGTCCCCCCAACTCCAATCTCTCCTCATCAGAAAGATTGGCTATCCATTCCAGCAAAATCTCTCCCGCATAGGGACCTTGGAGAGGAGAAATGGGAGAGCAAACAGAGCTATCGGGGAGCAGCAGGTCCTCCATAAATAGGCCCCCATTTGGCAGTGTTATAACTCCATTAGCAAGTGCTAAATCACCCTCATTACTATTAAAATTAGTCATGAAGCAAAAGGGATTAAATGCAGAAATAGAAGCACCACAGAAATGGAAATCAATGGCAAACGCGGAGCAAGCAACACAGCAGAAGCAGACAATAAATGCAGCTATGAAAACGTCATTAAAAGGGCTTAAATAGGAGGTAAAATAGCCACCTACCTGCTGAAATAGATGTAGAAACGAAGATGACAAGCCTCTCCGCCGAATGATTTGCAAAGGAAAAATCTCAGGAAAAGGAGGAGGAAATCGGGCGTGAGATAATGAGAGGATTGAAGCCATTAATGGAAAACCCATACCTCTAATCTCTGCAGTAATAGATTCGGGCCAAAGGGTTGCTTGCGTACCCAAGCAAGCTGACATCCAACTGTTCCAAGAGAGAGAAGATGATCTGGAAAGAAGACAAACAAGCAAAAGGAAGAAATCACGGGCAATGCACTGACAGCAACCCATCCGCATTGAAGGAGCGCAGAAGGAGAATGGTGAAGAGATTTCGAGCCGGACGAACGATAAAATCTCGCAAAATTGGGGAAATACAGAACATACGCGCGAAATGCGGATTTCAGAAGGCGGATTGCGAAAATAATGGGGGATGCCGATCGACCTACGAAGTTTTTAGGTCTATATATAACAAATGCGCAGCGTCCTTGTACAGAATTCTCAATGGCCTACGGCCTAGAAATGATCAAGGCATTACAAGAGACATCAAGAATAAAATCTTTACAAGATTAATGCCCTGCAGAAGCAAAATATCACATATATGCATCCAAATCAAAGGACAAGAAGGTCTTCCAAAAAATGAACAAATATTCACGCGGCTTTACATCCA
The DNA here is from genome assembly GCA_030490835.1 of Annona cherimola. Lineage (NCBI taxonomy): Eukaryota > Viridiplantae > Streptophyta > Magnoliopsida > Magnoliales > Annonaceae > Annona > Annona cherimola. Next base: position 44,930,470 of record CM059977.1, on the reverse strand, counting down.
AAAAATGGGCATCAAAGCATTCAGATTTACAAAAAATACAGTTCGGCCAAAAAAAAGGAAAAGATGAAGAAAAGCCTTCAATGCATCCCACCGGCAACCCTAGCTCGAGCAAGGACGTCGTCACAAGGCCTGAAATAAGATCTGGAGCCCAAACGTTGCACCCATACCTCGAGTACCACAGATCATAACCTTTTTTTGGCAGCTCAAAATTCGCCAACCTCCATCCATCTTGACATTAGTGAAGCTCTTCTATGGAAACAGAGGCTTGCTCCACGAAAAATGGTGAATAAGGGGAGATGGGATGCGCCTATCACCCGTCAACTACCACAGTAGCCTGTCTCCAAATTACCAAGTGGCACGAACCCCATCGGAAAGTAAGAAGCGGCTAGTAGACTCTCCCGCCACAGTGTTAGCGACAGGATCGTACATCCATCATGCATAGGGGGCAACATGAAACTGCCGCACGAAAAAGAAATGAACGGGATGGGTCATAACCAAAGCCAAAAGACGGAAAGAAAGATGACGAATTGAACGAACCTGCTCTTTAGAAAGGTTACTAATTAAAGACTGCCACATCAAGGGAGGAATATGAGTCTTGTGAGACTCCGCCCATCGAGTTGCTTGGGGAAGAGCATCAGGAGAATCATTACGGGGTCGTCCAACAGGAAAATACTCATAAAAGCATAACTGTGAGGAAAAGAAAGCATATAAGAAGCAGTGCAGGCCAAGATGAAAAGGGAAGGGTAAGAAAAGACCATACCCCAATAAGATGCGAAAGGCCCAAGAAACTTCTACAGCCCTGGTTAACTGCATCCAGATTTTCAAAAATGTGGCTCAAGAGATACGTCCCCACCCGATTGGGTGAGGAAAAGTCAAGTCCCTCAAAACTTGGAGCCACCTCAGGTCCACATTCTGAGAAGAGTCGCCCCGGAAGAATGCCCCAATAAGATAAAGAAGGAAGCTGCGAACCTCCTGTTGAATGGCTTCAGGACTAGCCTCATTGACCCTCATTTGATCCCAAAACTTCCATAACTCTTCTAGAGGGAAATACTTTGAAGAAGACGCCTCCAGTCCAGTCAAAGCTAAGTAGTCTTCTATAGTGACGGGATCGAGAGAAGAAAGAACAACGCCTTTCTGAGCCATGGGAGTAAGCCCCAACTGCATCTCCACATCCAAAAGAGAAATCCCCCATTCTCCCATGAGCAGATGAAAGGTGTGGGTTTCCGGCCGCCATTGCTCTATCAAGGATGTCTTCAAAGCCTGGGGAATTAAAATCCGCTTGAGGCTCGCCAATCGATAAAATGAGGTTTGACTCAAGACGTCCCGATGAGCAGTAGACAACTTATCAAACCAAGAGCAGACTCTATTCCAGGAATGATGGTAGGTAACGTGAGAATCAATCTGCAAAAAAAAAGGACAAAGTAAGGGGTCAGCTAGGCGTCAGAAAACATATCTAAAGAAGAAAAGAGAGGTATATATCTTGCTCGTTGGTATTGCAACAAGGGCATTGATCTCATAGGAGATAAGGAAAGGATCTTCTCCCAAACTCGGGCGGGTAGAGGGCGAAATAAGCAAGGCAATCGCCTTTGGAGCAGCTGGCTCCTCGTCCTAGGCAGGAGGGCCTTCTTCATGAATGGGAGGCGTCTCTCCTTGAACAAGAAGCTCATCCCACAGACTCCTCATCTTGGCCAAAAGACTCTTCTTCTTGAGCAGGGCAGTCTTCTTCCTGAGCATGGGGTCCTTCTTGAACGAGATCACCTTCCTCTTGAGAAGAAAAATCCTCTGCTGGAGTAAGAAGCCCTTCGTCAAGAAGAGAAGAGTCAGCTTCATGAGCCCGAGGCTCACCTCCTTGAATAGACAATCCGCCCTCTAGAGAATAGAATACGTCATCAGATAACATATCATCATATTCTCCAGAATCCGACTTCGTCTCAGCTAAGTCAGAATCAACTTCCAGTGGGATGGGAGCAGCATTAGTAAGACGGCGGATAGGAAGTTTGGCACGACGACGACCGCTTGAGGAGGCACCAATAGCCAAGACCCTAGCCCTGGAAGCCAAAATCTTCTTGCTCGGCCTCGCTGCATCATCTGGAAGCTCAATGGGCATATTCGCCAATCCACCTGGCTCATTGGGTTTGAGCCACACTGCTCTATCTTGAGGACGCAGGTCATACTCATTTCTAGAAGACATTTCAGTAACTGCAATAGAAAAGATGATGGATCAACATAAGGCGATAAGATAAAGATCGTGTCCCAAGCAATATCAATACCAGGTCAGTTTACATCACCTGTTCAAGCTTTAGGAGAGATAAAAAAGGACGAAAAAACAAAAAAAAGAAGAAAAAGAAAAAAAAAGGGAAAAGAAAGAAGATAGAAAAGCAAAAAATAAAAAGAGAGAAAAAAGGGAAAGTTGCGACGAGAATCGTGAGCAAGAGGAGGAGACTGCTCAGTCAAAGCATAAGCAATATGGAAAAAAGAGATAGTTGCCCATTCCAGCATAGGCAATATGGAAAAAAAAGAGAAAGGCTATCACACGGCCAAAAGGAGGCAGCTACCCAGTCAAGCAAAAGCAATATGGAAAAAAAGAAAAGTCAACACACGGCTACAAAAAGATAACTATCTAGGCGAGCATAAGCGATTTGAGAAAAGAGAGAAGTCATCATGGTAGCCATATCAAGCTAAAAACAAGTCTGCAAAATGTTTCAACCTAAAAGATCATAGTAGCCATATCAAGCCAAAAACAAGTCGGCAAAATGTTTCAACCCAAAAGATCATGGTAGCCATATTAAGCCAAAAACAAGTCGGTAAAATGTTTCAGCTCAAAAGGCGAAAAGGTGACGGTCATATACAGGGGATATCCGCATACAGGACAAAAGACAAAGGCATATAAGGGGCCATCCTTTTTCTATTCAAACGATGGGCCCATCATAAGGAATGGAAAGGGTCGCTCACATCTAGTTTCAGCAAGGGAAAAGTGGGGACCACCACTTCCAAGTACCGATACAACTACAACAAGAACGGGTTCCCTAACACTCTCTCCTAGTTTCAAAATAAATCCGAGGTATCTTTGTTTTTCACAAACAACAATGCAGATAAAAGTACAGGTAGAAAGGAAGACATAATTAAATAAAGGAAAAGAAAAATACTTACCGGAAGCAAACCCGCGATAAGCACCCCCAGAGATCCCGATAGTTGCAAGTCAAGCTTATACCAATCCTTAGCACGAATAAGCTACAAAAACAAACAGCAGATTCAACAACAAAAAAAAGGGAGAGAGGGAAAATACCTCAATCTGACAAGGAGGAAAACGAACCCACAGCAACCGACAGCGATTGCGGCGGCCGGAGGCGGAGCGAAAATCGGCAGTAGCGGCAGCAATGCGGCCCGAACAGGCAGCAGCGACGCCAGGCGAAGTAGAGATGAAAGTGGCGGCAGCGAGCAAATCTTGCTGTGGTGGCCGGAAACGAAGAAGCTGTCCAACAACGGCGATTCCAGCGACAACGGTGGTCAGTGACGAGAGCAGAACTTGGCCAGCGTCGATAATCCTGGCAGAGGCAACAGTAGCAGAATGCCGAAGGTAGAGAAGAAGGCCAACCGCCGCCACTCGAACGAACCCCCGAATGAGAAGAAGAGAAGCGGCTGACAATAGAGAAGAAGCCCCCAACGGCGGCGATTGCAGCAGCAGTAGCGGCGGCCGAAAACACAAAGGCCCATGGCGGCAGCGACAGTCGCTGAGAAGAGGCGACGCTCGCCAGAGAGGACGAATAACGATAGCAGCCCGACTCAAATGACAGTCAACCTGAACAGACGCGACCCAAACGTCACCAGAGAAACCGATTGGAAACAACGAACGGCGAAGGTTGGCAGCAGTGGCAACGACGAAGGAGAGAGGGGAGACCGAAAGCTGGGACCCGCAGTCGAGCCCTAAAAAGGGATAATTTGCAAACGGCCCCCAAACGATCTCCAAGTTTACAAAATCACCCCCACTCAAGGAAAAAGGTAGAATAGTCTAGCAAGTTCCCAGGTTTACAAAAAGGTCAGCAGAGATCTCTTTGCAGAAGAACCACCTCAATTCGCATTTTGCAAAAGAGCCACCACAAGTTCATGAAAATTACAAAAAGCCCCAGCAGCTAAAAAAGTGTTTAGGTTGACGCCAGCAGGGGTGTCCAACACTTTGCCATTCACCGTCAAGACACCTTTGGAAAAGGGGAGCAGCTGTAGACACCCCTCCCTTAAGCACAAAAATGAGAATGGGATCCAAGCCCAACAAACCATCCAAGAACAAACATCAATGGGCTTAAAAACTAACAACCCATTCAAAACAAATCCAAAGCAAACCCTAGCAAAACCAAGTCAGGCCTAACACTAGACAAGCCCATCCAGCCTTGACCCACATGAGTAAAGCTCCAACAAGCTACCAATTGGGCTCTACAACAGCGACCCACCAGATCCATCTCACCAGACACAAAATTGGCTCTACAACAGTAGCCCACCAGATCCAGCTCACCAGACACAGAACGGGCTCTACAACAGCAGCCCACCAGATCCAGTCTCAGCCCACAAAAGTAGGGCTCTTCTACAACAGTTCATCAGGCCTCAACAACGGCCCACTTGGAGCAATGGGCTCCAACAAGATCCAAGTCCAACCACGGCGAGCTCCCATCCATGGCTCAGAGCCTACCCGACCAGCTCCACCATCTATAAATAGGGTGCCAAGCCTCCCCTCTCAACACACTTGGAGAGGGTATCCTAGAGGGGAGGACGGGAGTCTGCAGCAAAGTCTCGGCGTATCAGTTTTCCCGCTCCTCAAGCTCCAAGCCTCTCCATCTTTCCCCCTTTCCTTCTCTACCTCCTTTCTTAGATCTTTTTTTATTTTTGCTTTTCATGCCCGTGTAAACCGCCTCGGGTTGACAGATTCACCATATCTGTTTTAATCTGAGGGCCGAAATTCAAAACTCCGTATGATCGGTGCCTTTATTCATCGCAAACAAGGACTGATCTCCCTGTTAAGATCAGTGGCGATTCCATTTTCTTTATTTTGCATAAATACTAACGCGTTTGTTTGAGTTAACGCTCTGGCAAGGCGGGCACACACGGATCCGCAGATTCTAGCATAATATGCTGCCGTTATGCTGCTGAATCCATGACTTGATCCGTGTATAAAAAGTCCCGTCTTAGCCGTTATGCCACTGAATCCACGGGAGGACACTCATATGCTAAGCTATCTAAATATCATCAATCCTAACACGTTTTACTCCATGTGAATGCAGGAAAACTAAGCCTACGTTGCTGTTCCAGAAGCATTGAGGAACCGCCTCAAACTCATCCGACACAGCCCAGATTTCCAAGGCGAGGAAAAATGATCTGAGCCCATCGTAGCGTTCACGGCGGGTGCTACAACATCCTTGAACAATCTCTAACCAAAGATCCTCACTTCGCTGAGCAAATTTGTCCTTCAAATGTCTTTTAACACCTTCACTCATGGTTCCTGCATCGCCCATTCCTCGTCTGCAAACCTGCATAGGCAACATGGTTAGAATTTAACAACCTATAAGTGGATTTCACATGAAAGACACCATTTGGTTGGGTTATCCATAACCGGATATTGTCCCTCTCCATTGCTGGAATTGGGATCAGTCAAATTGACTTCCAACCAATCTCCCTCACAGCAGCAAGTACCCTCTCCCTTGGCCATCCCTTACATCTTCAATCAATGAAACTGGATGCCTGATCATTTTCAGTGATCTCAACAGGGAGGGGAGTAGCCATTCTCAGTTGCTGCTCAGTCCATTTATTATGAAAGAACCTCAACCATTTCCCATACCCAATTCTCCATCCGCCCCCTTTTAGCATAACCTGCTTTGATCTTAAGATACGTTTTCAAGTAAAGGAATCTCCTCTTCTCTCTTTGCATTGCCAGATAGAACCCCCCTTAAAGTATCAGCCTTTAGGACTTCAAAGCATAGTGTGTCAAGGTTGGTAAGTAACCTCCAAATCTGTTTTGTAATCATTGCCTGGTTGAAAATCGTAAGATCTGTAAAGCCCATTCCCCCACTCGCTTTTGAATTGCACATCTCCTTCCAATCCACCCGGCTAATCTTTCTTTTGCCTCCATTTTCACCCCACTAAAACTTACTGAAAGGAGGAACGGGCTCATATCATAGCATGAGATTTCTTGGGCCACTGCATTGATTAGCACTTCCTTACCACTGGTCGATAGTGGACTTCCTCACCCCTGGTCGATAGTAGACTTCCTCTCCAGCCCTGGATTTTCCTCTAAATCCTCTCTTTTATATTTCTGAAAAGGATTTTCTTTGATTTGCCTAGCCATGCAAGTAGACCCAGGTAAGTGCTGAATTCATTACCCTTGTTCCAATAAGATTTATAAGATTTATCTTAGCTTTGCTTCCCCCCTTGTATTTGAGCTGAAGAAAAAGTAGTCTTGTCAATATTTGTAATCTGTCTCGAGCACTCATTGTAAGTTTTAATAGCTTCCCACAGATGGGAAAGTTCTTGGAATTCCGCCTTTAAGAATAAGAGAGCGTCATCCGCGAAGAATGGATGGGTGATCTTAGGGCCCCATGGGGGCAATTATTAGTCCTAATAATCTCCTCCTCCTTTCAACGTCACATATTGTGATGGACAGCCCCTCAGCACAAATGAGGAAGAGATATAGGGAAAGGGGGTCTCCTCGTCTTAATCCCCTCCCAGGCATGAATGAAGAGGACATCGTGCCACTAATTTTCACCTTGAAGCTTATCGAACTGACGCAAGCCATAATCCATCTAATCCATTTCCTGCCAAAATTCATCTCATTCATCATTCCTCTAAGGAAACTCCATTTTACTCGATCATAGGCTTTTTACATGTCTAGCTTTATCGCCATATCCTCCCTTCTACCTTGCTTTCTTTTCCTTAAGCAATGGATCGCCTCGTAGGCAATGAACATATTATCTGCAATAAGGCAGCCCAGTATAAAGGCACTCTGTGATGTAGAAATAATAGAGTGTAGACAACCCTTTCACCTATTAGCTAGTATTTTTGCCAATATCTTATAGGCCACATTATGTAGACTAATGGGCCTAAAATTGATCATTCTGCAAGCATCAGGCTTCCTAGGAATAAGAATAATTTGTGTTTCATTCAAAAGTTAGAGATGATCCCTTAGCTATTGAGGATTCTCATACTCCATAAAGCATCTACACATTTGGAACATGTCCTCCCCCACAACTGACCAGTGATTCTAGAAGAAACCTGCAGACATCCAATCCGGGCTTGGGGCTTTCGATTGGTTCATTCCTTTAACCGCTAGTTCCACTTCATGTCTCTCAAGTGGTCTAGTAAGGCTGTCCCTTTCTCCTCCCTAGATCTGTCTCAAGCAAAGATTAGTAATCCTCTCCAAACTCATTGGGCACTATGAAGTAAACAACTCTTGCAAATACTTGAGGGTCACCCATTCCATACCCTCCTGCGATTCAGTCCATACCCCATCACTATCCGTTAGTCCATCAATAAAATTTGTCCTTCTTTTGTTTGAAGCAACCCTATGAAAGAAGCTTGTATTTCTATCCCCGGCCTAGAGCCAGTGAGCTTTTAAGCATTATTTCCATAGGATTTCCTTGTCTTCAAATAGATGGTTCATTCTCTTTTCAACTCTTTGGATTTCCATATCCCTCTGGTCGGACACTGGTAAGTTCTTCAAGTTATAGAGCATTTCCTTACTTTCTTTAATCTGCTGCTAGATATTCCCTCTCTTTCTGCGATTCCACGCCTTGAGTTTGCTTCCACACTATTGTAATTTCTGCTTTAAACCCACAAAAAAGGAAGAACTGACCATTAACGAGTTGTTCCATGCATCATGGATGATTTTATGTGCCTCCTCCTCCTTAGACCAAAATTTCTCATATCTGAACATTCGTTGGATTCTTCTTGTTGGGACTAAGGAGTCAAGCTTCAGCCAGATGAGGCAATGGTCTGAACATGCAGCTAATGATGGAACAAATTTTCATATGGAAAAGAGTCCAGCTATTGTGATATTGTAAACCTCGGTCTAGCCTTGCTTCCACCTTGTCTATGCCTTTTCTTTTGTTGCTCCAAGTCATGGGCACACCCATATATCCCAAATCGAAAAGATTGCACTTATCCATAACATCTTTGAACATTCTCCTTTGAGTCTCAGGCCTTCCTTTACAACTGATTGTTTCTGAGCCACCAAAAACTTTATTAAAATCCCACAAAATGACCCGAGGCAGTCTGTTACCCTTATTCAATGCTTCTGTTGCACTCCCGACTCGAGTGTCACAACCTGAGCCTTACTCCAAGATCGTTATCAATTTATAAATGTGAAACAGAATTGTTGCCCTGATCACGCGGTGAGATTTTTGAATCCATTTTAGTTGAAATTTTTTTCTTTCTTTTTATTCCCTTCATCTCATTCAGTCTTTTGCAAGCATCATATACTTATAACTAATTGCAAATAACCTATCATTCTCACCATTCATCTTGTTTACATACATTATTAACATCCATAACATAATATCTTCATAGTCAACACAAGCATTCAATCATTCTCTCAACATATCAGTTCTTACATGATAACTAACAAATTATTAACATATTAAAAATACCAGCCATTTTTCCCTTCAATTTATTAGGTCCTTTCTCCTTTTGAGCTTCCTTAAACCTGTTTAGGACTGGAAAAACAAAATGTAAGTGATAAACTCAATAAGCAAGCATTTTATATTTTCATATAAATGCATTTCTCACCATTCGGTAGGAGACACTTATTAAGCAACCAACTACCAACAGGAAGAAATCTTTCATGAAAACTTTTCATTTAAACCCTTCATAAAACCTTTCATATAAACCGCTCATAAAACCTTTCATATAAACCCTTCATAAAGCCCTTTTTCATGAGGATATTTGTATGTCCTAAAACATTTCATATAAACATTTAATCATGAGGACAAGTGTATGTCTTAAAATGTTGTCATATAAACATTTAATCATGAGGATAAATTATGTCTTAAAATATTTTCACATAAACCTTTTATATGAGGACAATTATATGTCCTAAAATATTTTTTATATAAACCTTTTTATATGAGGACCATTATATGTCCTCAAACATATTTGTATAAACTCTTTTTCATATCTCAATTTTTGGGCTTTTCAAAAGCAACGTATATGCATATAAACTTTTTTTATCTGTGTGGACATAATTTTATGTCCAAAAATATCTTTAAGTAAATATTATTCTCCGTGGACATTGTCATGTCCTAAAATATTTTCATTTCCCCTTTTTGGGGCTTTTAAAACAAAACATATGCATTTACGTCTCTAACTCTCTGATAGGTGACACTTAGTAAGTGATCATCCTTCCATAGGAAAGAAACCATCCATATGACAACACTGCTAGCTAGGCGGTCGTCCATGATCCTACTCCCATTTCAAAGAGGGCGCCATCGGCCTCCGACCTTCCCTTGGCCACTTGGCCACAGGTAGAGGTGGGCTCTGGTTTGCAACCGTTTCAGTCTGCAACCACCTCAACCATGGACCTAGTACATGATTGTGGCACCTCGGTTGAAGCCTTACTCCGGGATCGTTTTTTATTGGTAAACGTAACTCAGGATTGTTGCCTTGATCACACGGCAGGATTTTTTTTATATATAATATCAATACATGGATAATTTCCATCATTCATCGAACATGAAATATATTTTACCTATCACAGTTATGATAAAAAACTGTTACATAAACATTTCCATTGGAATAAAAATATTCATTTTCATTTCAAAATTATCATAATTGTCTTTACATAAAATTTACATATACATCCTTTATATCAAATATTTTGCATGCTGCCTTCATCATCATTTCTTGTCTGTTGTTGAAAAAGCATGGGTGAGTAATAATACTCAGTAAGCAGGTCATACATAATTTTTCAATCATTTTCATGCATTTCATAAAATGCAAATGCAATGTATACATAGCATTTATGACATTCCTTTGGATGCGATGCTAGCTAAGCGCCCATCCCATACATGCTCCCATTTCAGGGAGATCGCCACCGGCCTGGGCCTATTAAGCGACTTGGCAATAGCGAGGGGGACATCCGGTCCGCTTACTACCTCAAGTAAGGCCTATTCCTCGTGCACATGCTCATTTACATACACATGTCAGCATACCATTTGCAAATCATAAAAAATTTCATAAAAAGCATTTAATAAATAATTTAACAAACACATTTCAATTCATGTAAAGCAGTTATAGGTATGGCCAACCTTAAATAAATTTCATAAAGCAATTCACAAATAATTTCAAGCATTTTGGAAATAATTTGCAAAACATATAACTTGCTTACCTTCTTAGTGGGTGTCTTCGACCTTCTCTTTTCCTTTTCCTATTCAAGGAAAAAAAATAATTTTTTTTCTTCTATTCAAGCTGCTTTCAATGCATGCTCTATAATATTTGGGCATTATTTCTTTATATGGATATTTTTATCCATAGGTTCCTCAAAATTTTCATCCTTATATTTAAATATTAATCTCAAATTTTCTCCAAAATCACGCAAATCATTGTAGTAGATACTGTAGCAGTTAATGTTCATCTGAGGTTACTGTTCACAGAGACGTGATTACTGTTCATGGGTTCCAAAAATTGATATTTTTTCCAAAAATAAAAAATACCATGACATAGCTTATGCCAAGTATATCATAGGAAATTTCATACATTTTGAATTTATCATCATTTACTTGGCGAAAAAAATCATTTTCTCCATATACTAAAAATCAACATAAATTCACTTAAGTATAATCCTTAATTCTAAAAATTATGAAATTAATATATCATCATTCCAACATCATATTTATCATAATCATACATCCCAAATCATCATTTATCAATTTTGGAGCATTATTTTCACATATCATATGCTATCTTTCCGAATACCCTATCTTCGCTCCAAATTTTTGATGTTTTGGCATAATTCCATTTAAGCATTATATCTATACTTATTTTCTCATGATTAGGAGTTATCTAAGCATGGTTTTACCCTACTTAACATCCAAAAGAAAGTTGAGTAGAAATCACTTACCCAAAGTGGAGATATGCCACTTTTTCTCACCCTTTTTCTCTCTAACTTCCTCCTTTTCTTCCTTGGACGTGTGGGAAAGTTTTGGAACTTGGAATTTTTCAAATGGAGCTGGGTTTTGGATGCCTTGGACGTCCACCCCCTGCTGCCTTATTTATAGGGTTGGATTTTTCAAGAATTTAGAATTTACCCCCTCGTTTTGAGGTATTTAATTATAAATTGGTATTTATTTTTAATTTTTTAAAAATAATTTGAGCCAAGAGCTGCCCACCCTATGCCTGCTCCAGCCACCGTATTCAGCCTTATTTTTTATTATTTTATTATTTTTAAAATTAATTAATTTAGGCTAAATCAATCCTAATAGTTGGTTAATTATCATGTTGATTTTGAGCCATAGATTATTGGTCAAACTCTCCCACCCTAGCCTGTACGTCCCTGCCATTTGCAGCTGCTTTCATTTAATTTTTTTTATTTTTTATTATTTATAAAAGTCAAATGTATAATTAATGAAAAGTTAAATTACTTTTTTGATCTCCATTTGACGCTCCATCTTGTCCTTTAATTTGTGATTTTCATCACATCTTAAACCATTCATCATGTTCATCATGAATTTTTAACCATCCATAAAAAATTTCATCGAATTCTGACACCGAATTGAAATTTGTGAATTTTTTTCTATTTTTCCACAAAAATCCAAATTTGTATTAAAATATCCAAAAGAATTGCTATTTCGTCCTGTAGTGATTAAATCTCTATTTTGTCTTTTTGTGATTAAGTTAATCCAAGTGATTAACTCTTAATCACGTGTCTTAATCCTCGGTTACTATTCACGTGCACTATTCACGTGCACTATTCATGGGGTTAAATTCCTAATTGCATTATTTCAATCTCCAATACACATATCCATCAATATAATTCATGAATTTTCATTTATTATAAAAATAATTACAAAAGAATCTAGGGTTACAATGTCGAAATGACACGTATATTGTCGGGGTTTCACAATCCTCCCCCCCTTACAATAGATTTCGTCCCGAAACATATCTTTCTTTGAACAATTGAGGATATTTCCTTTCAACCAAGTCATAGCTCCCAAGTGGCTTCGGACTCTGAATATCGATTCCATTGTACCTTTATATATTCGATTTCTCTGTTCTGAAGCTTCTTGATCTTGAAATCCAATATTTTGATTGGTCTTTCCTCATAGTTCAAGTGTTCTTGGATTGACAAATTCTCTGCTATCAACACATGGGTAGGATCGGAAACATATTTTCTTAGGATGGAGATGTGAAATACATTGTGGATGACACTGAGGGCTGGTGGCAGAGCTATTCTGTAGGCTAGATTGCGTATCTTTTCCAAAAACTTCAAAGGGCCCAACATATCTTGGGTTTAGTTTTCCCCTCTTTCCAAACCGGGTGACTCCTTTGAATGGCGTTACTTTGACAAATATGTGATCCCCAACTTGGATATTCAAATCCCTTCTTTTGCAATCGGTGTAACTCTTTTGCTTGCTCTGAGCTGTGAGTATACACTGGCGAATCACTTGAACTTTTTCTGCCATTCTCTTTGAGAGGTCTGGAGCCAACTTCCTTTCTCCCATTTCATCCCAGTTTAGAGGAGTTCTACATTTCCGTCCATATAAAGCTTCAAATGGGGCCATTTGAATACTTGCTTAATAACTGTTGTTATAAGCAAACTCTGCCATAGCCAAATATTCATCCCATGATCCTTCAAATTCTACTGTGCACATCCTCAGCATATCCTCAACTATTTGATTTACCCTTTCTGTCTGTCCATCAGTTTGAGGATGAAATGCTATAGTGAATTTCAGCCGTGTACCTAAGATTTGATGTAAACTTTTCCAAAATCGAGACATGAAACTGGAATCTCGATCGGAAACTATTGACTTAGGTACTCCATACAGTCTCACTATTTCTTTATAATATATCTTAGCCAGTCGCTCAACAGTAAAATTTTTCTTGATGGCCAGGAAATGAGCTACTTTTGATAATCTATCAACTATTACCCATATAGCATTATTTCCATTTTGGGTTCTTGGCAACCCTTCAATAAAATCCATAGTAATATCATCTCATTCCCATTTTGGGACTTCGAGCGACTGTAATTTTCTAGGGGTTCTTTGATGATCAGCCTTAACCCGTTGACATGTTAGGCACTTAGCCACATATTTAGCAATTTTTCTCTTCATATTATTCCGCCAATACATTTTTTAATGTCTTGATACATCTTGGTGCTACCTGGATGCATCGAAAATGGAGAGAAATGTGCTTCTTTCATTATCTGTTCCTTTATTTCCTCTTGATTGGGTATACACAGGCGACGCCTATATCTGTACATCCCATGTTCATCTTGTATATATTCAGTGGGGTCTTTCTTGATCATTTTTTCCACATAACTCTTTAAATCCTCATTTTCTTATTGAGCCTTTTTAATTTGCTCAAATAAATTCGACTGGATTTGTAATTGAAACAATCTAACTTGTACCCCAGGTGGGCTTACAATTGATTCTAATTGTCTCAATTCTTGTAGTAGCCCTTCTTCTTTTGTGATGAGATGTGCTAAGCTAACATTTCTACTTAGCGCATCAGCTACTACATTAGCTTTGCCTGGATGATATAAAATGTCGAGGTCATAATCTTTAAATAACTCGAGTCATCTTCTCTGCCTCATATTTAACTCCTTTTGAGTAAAAATGCACTTGAGGCTTTTATGATCATTATAGACCTCACATTTAACTCCATATAGATAATGTCTCCAAATTTTCAAGGCAAAGACTACTGCTGCCAATTCTAAATCATGGCTTGGATAGTTTACCTCATTTGGCTTGAGTTGCCTGGATGCGTATGATATAACTTTTCCATTTTGCATCAGTACATATCCTAATCCTTTCTTTGAAGCATCACTATAGATTACAAATCCTTCCTTCTCTGTAGGCAGTGTTAGAATTGGCGCTTTTACCAGTCTTTTCTTTAACTCTTGGAAGCTATTCTCACATTCCTGTGTCCATTCATACCTAACTCATTTCCTTGTCAGCTTTGTGAGTGGAGCTGACAATTGTGAGAATCCTTCCACAAACCTTTTGTAATAGCCAACTAGCCCTAGGAAACTTCTTATTTCTGTAACATTCGTTGGCTGTAGCCACTTTGTTATTGCCTCAATTTTTTGAGGATCTACCTGTACTCTCTTCTCGGATATAATGTGGCCGAGAAAGGCTACTTGTTTCAACCAAAATTCACATTTCTTGAATTTGTCATATAATTTTTCCCTTCGGAGAATTTCCAATACTATCCTCAAATGTTTCTCATGCTCTTCTTCTGTCTTTGAATAAATCAATATATCATCAATGAATACTACCACAAATTGATCTAAAAATTCTCAAAAAATCCTGTTCATCATATCCATAAACATAGCTGGGGCATTTGTTAGTCCAAATGGCATGAGTAAGAATTCATAATGCCCATATCTTGTTCTGAATACTGTTTTATGGATGTCCTTTGGACATATGCTCAACTGGTGGTATCCTGACTATAAATCAATTTTTGAAAATGTAGAAGTTCCTGTTAACTGATCAAAGAGATCATCTATCCTTGGGAGTGGGTACTTATTTTTGACCGTTACTTTATTCAATTCTCTGTAGTCAATACAGAGTCTCAAACTCTCATCCTTTTTTCTTACAAATAGTACTGGAGCTCCCCAAGGTGATGCACTGGGTCTAAAAAACCCCTTATCCAATTCGGCTGGAGCCATCCTATATGGAGCCTTAGATATTGGGGCTGTCCCTGGAATAATTTCTATTTCCATATCCATCTCCCTTTCCGGTGGTAAACTACATAAGCACTGGAATTTGTTCCATAGGTACCCCATCTTTTTTTTATTGTGTTTATAGAGACTAGATAGGCTGTACATTGTTGGCGTATCAGCTTAGCTCCTTTCATAGTTGATATCATCCTTATTGTGTTTTTTGGCTGTCTTATTTTACTGATCTCTATTTCATCTTTTGGTGCTTCAAATTGCACCTTTTTATTTCTACAATCAATTGTCGCACCCCATTGACTTAGCCAATCCATCCCTAGTATGACATCAAACTCTATCATGGGTAATAGGATGAGATCAGCTTTCAATATTTTTGTTCCTATCCTAATAGGACATGCTTTGCAGATTTGATTTATACTTGCCAACCTATATACTGGGGATTCTACATGTATAGTACTACTGGTTTCCTCTACCCAAAGTGCATGTTTTATTACGAATTGGTATGACATAAATGAATGCGTAGCTCCAGAATCAAATAAAGCTATTGCAGAATTTTTTAAAATGTAAATCATACCTGTAATCACTTTCTCCTCCATCTCTTGTGACTCCGTTCGGGTGAGGGCTTAGACACGCATTGGGTTGGCAGCAGTACCGGGTCGATTGGCGATGGCGGGGACTTTTTGCTGGGCCGGCCTCCCTCGGACTGATGCTCCTTGGGCCTTATTCGGACAGTTGGGCGAAATGTGTCCGACTTGACCACAGTTGAAGCACTTTATTATCTTGGCTTCGTCAGTCCCTCAGTCCCGGGTCACATGACCTGTTTGGCCACATTTGTAGCATTCCCCGTTCTTTGTAAACATTCACCTTAATGGCGTTTGTGGCAAGTTCTGCAAGTCGGGGTGCCCTGTGTCTTGTCGCCGATCTTCTTTCTTTTGGCAATTCCCCAATTCTCCTTTTTCCTTTATTAGCCTCACCTTCCTTGGAGGCTGAAAAGAATTATTTTTGAGCTTGCCTAAGCTCCTGAGTCCTCATAGACTCCATCTCCAATGCCCTAGCCCTCTCAATACTAGAGGCATAGTCTTTTATTAATAATGGGGCTAACTTCTCTCTTAGCTAGGGCCTTAGTCCCCTCTGGAACCTTTGTGCCTTATTTTTTGGCACATTGGCAATCCATGACACGTATCTTACCAAGGTATTGAATTTTATAGCATATTTTGTGACTGTCATCCTGCCTAGGTAGAATTTTTCGAACTCTATCACCCTTTGGCTCTGTAGCCCTACAGGGAGATATTCTTTATTAAATTCCTCTAAAAATTATGCCACGTAACTTGGTTCGGATGTGGCATAGTGACCATTAGCGTTTCCCACCATTCATAAGCATCTTTTACTAGTAGGTGGGTAGCGCACAACACTTTCTGCTGATCATTGCATGGCGATATCCTGAATAATTTCTTAATTTCTGTGATCCACTGCTCTGCAATGAGGGGGTCTGGTTCCCTTGCAAATTTGGGCGGGCGCTGGACAAGAAAGGCATTGATAGCCTTTCTGTCAGCCTCAAGGAGACTATCCTCCACTCCCCTTGATGTGCCGGGCTTGGCCGAGGGCCCTGGTCTTTCCCCGTCTCCTCTTGATAGCGGGGCCTGCTGGTTCCTCATCTCTTGTAATAACCCAGTAGTCTGGGCTGTCCATTGCTGCATAGCTTTCTCGATGACCACAACAATTCTTTCTTCTATATTGACCTCTGCTTGAGGTCTAGGGCTTTCCTCTCACCGTTGGTGGGTCCTAGAGGTTTGTTCTTCGGATTCTGCCCTATATGTTCTTTTACTGGCTTCGCCCCTTGCTTGATCTACCGATTCTTCCATTGGGGTCTTTCCTTTGTTGGCTCTTACTCTAGCTCTCGTGAGCGGCATTTTCAACTTCATGAAACATTTATTAGTATAACATCAATATTCATCAATAATAAATAAATCAATCATAATCATGATTTCATGTATTCTAATTTGATCATTTATTTCCTTTTCTGCCTATTTACCAATCCATGCTCTAATACCAACTTCTGTGACGCCCCGAACCGGGGTGCCTAGAAGCCTTACTCCGGGATCGTTTTTTATTAGTAAACACGACTCAGGATTGTTGCCCTGATCACATGGCAGAATTATATATATATAATATCGATACATGGATAATTTCCATCATTCATCGAACATAAAATATATTTTACCTATCACAGTTATGATAAAAAACTTTCCATAAATATTTCCATTGGAATAAAAATATTCATTTTTATTTCAAAATTATCATCATTGTCTTTACATAAAATTTACATATACATCCTTTATATCAAAATCTACATATATTTTGCATGCTGCCTTCATCATCATTTCCTGTCTGTTGTTGAAAAAGCATGGGTGAGTAATAATACTCAGTAAGCACGTCATACATAGTTTTTCAATCATTTTTATGCATTTCATAAAATGCAAATGCAATGCATGCATAGCATTTATGACATTCCTTTGGATGCAACGCTAGCTAAGCGCCCATCCCATACATGCTCCCATTTCAGGGAGGTCGCCGCCGGCCTGGGCCTATTAAGCGACTTGGCAATAGCGAGGGGGACATCCGGTCCGCTTAGTATCTCGACTAAGGCTTATTCCTCGTGCACATGCTCATTTACATACACATGCCAGAATGCCATTTGCAAATCATAAACAATTTCATAAAAAGCATTTAATAAACAATTTAACAAACACATTTCAGTTCATGTAAACCAGTTATAGGTATGGCCAACCTTAAATAAATTTCATAAAGTAATTTATAAACAATTTCAAGCATTTTGGAAATAATTTGCAAAACATATAACTTGCTTACCTTCTTAGTGGGTATCTTCGACCTTCTCTTTTTCTTTTCCTATTCAAGAAAAAAGGATAATTTTATTTCTTCTATTCAAGCTGCTTTCCATGCATGCTCTATAATATTTGGGCATTATTTCTTTATATGGATATTTTTATCCATAGGTTTCTCAAAATTTTCATCATTATATTTAAATATTAATCTCAAATTTTCTCCAAAATCACGCAAATCACTGTAGCAAATCATTGTAGTAGATACTGTAGCAGTTAATGTTCATCCGAGGTTACTGTTCACAGAGACGTGGTTACAGTTCATAGGTTCCAAAAATTGATATTTTTTTCCAAAAATAAAAAATACTATGACATAGCTTATGCCTAGTATATCATAGGAAATTTCATATATTTTGAATTTATCATCATTTACTTGGCGAAAAAAATCATTTTCTCCATATACTAAAAATCAACATAAATTCACTTAAGTATAATCCTTAATTCCAAAAATTATGAAATTAATATATCATTATTACAACATCATATTTATCATAATCATACATCCCAAATCATCATTTATCAATTTTGGAGCATTATTTTCACATATCATATGCTATCTTCCCGAATACCCTATCTTCGCTCCAAATTTTTGATGTTTTGGCATAATTCCATTTAAGCATTATATCTATACTTATTTTCTCATGATTAGGAGTTATCTAAGCATGGTTTTACCCTACTTAACATCCAAAAGAAAGTTGAGTAGAAATCACTTACCCAAAGTGGAGATATGCCACTTTTTCTCACCCTTTTTCTCTCTAACTTCCTCCTTTTCTTCCTTGGACGTGTGGGAAAGTTTTGGAACTTGGAATTTTTCAAATGGAGCTGGGTTTTGGATGCCTTGGACGTCCACCCCCTGCTGCCTTATTTATAGGGTTGGATTTTTCAAGAATTTAGAATTTACCCCCTAGTTTTGAGGTATTTAATTATAAATTGGTATTTATTTTTAATTTTTTAAAAATAATTTGAGCCAAGAGCTGCCCACCCTATGCCTGCTCCAGCCACCGTATTCAGCCTTATTTTTTATTATTTTTTTATTTTTAAAATTAATTAATTTAGGCTAAATCAATCCTAACCGTTGGTTAATGATCATGTTGATGTTGAGGTATTTTTAACCATCCATAAAAAAATTAATCGAATTCCGACGCTCGGATTGCAATTTATGAATTTTTTTCTATTTTTCCACAAAAATCCAAATTTGGATTAAAATATCCAAAAGAATTGCTATTTCATCTTGTAGTGATTAAATCTCTATTTTGTCTTTTTTTGATTAAGTTAATCCAAGCGATTAACTCTTAATCATGTGTCTTAATCCTCGATTACTATTCACATGCACTATTCACGGGGTTAAATTCCTAATTGCATTATTTCAATCTCCAATACACATATCCATCAATATAATTCAGAAATTTTCATTTATCATAAAAATAATTACAAAAGAATCTAGGGTTACAATGTCGAAATGACACGTATATTGTCGGGGTTTCACAATGATCCTCATGCATACTCGTTTATATTTGCAACATCATGCGAGCATGATTTTATAAAATCAACACGGTCCTCAGACCGTGCCAATTTTCAAGTCAAAACTTGATATAACATAATCCAAATCAGTCCGCAGACTGTGCCCTTCTCAAATTAAGAACTGAGCATAATCATTTTAAAAATAAAATATTTTCATAAACCGTCTTCGAATCATGATGTTAGGATGACCACCCTTAAAGAATTTTGGAAATATTTTAGTAAATTAATTTTACAAAATATTTTCAGTATTTGAGAAAATTATATTTTCAAAAATATTCCTTGTTTGTTGGTAAATAATTTTATAATTCTCATTATAAAGAGATTCTGAAACATTTCAATATTTGAGAAAATCGAGCTTTTCTTATTAACATTTTTATTCCTATTTCTGGGCTTTTTATGAGCAAAGGATATGCAAATACATCTGCTTCCATTTTATCGGCATTATATGCCTTGTCCACATAACATATTTATCATTTCTCATATAGAGAGAAGTTTGCATAACCTTTTGAACATCATTTAAATAAAATAGTTATCAAGTTATTTTAGATCATTAATTTATTAAGTGGGTCATCCTCAAAACCTTTCGAAAACAACAACACGACACATTCAAAGTATTTCAGTCTTCAAAGAGACTTAATATATTACAATAGACCATTTCAAAGCAGCTAAATAACCCATTTTATGACATTTATATGAACCATTTCAAAAGCCTTATTTATTTTACAAATACCATTATATGAAGAATCACATTTTTTTTCAAAACTCCTTAGGAATAGAATTTCCAAGGTTCGTTTTCAAATATCCTTTTGTAGAAGAGTCAAAACTCTCTCATCATAAAATGCTTTTGAAATACATTTTTAAAAACTTGCTTAATATGAAACCATCTTGAAACATGTCAATAGTAAAGAGTAAAATCACACTTTCAAGAATTGAGAATGCTTACAATGAAGCAATGTTGAAGCTTTTCATTAAAGTCATATTTTCAAGAATTAAATTTACTTACTCTGTGAGCAATTTTAAAATCATTAATATAAATACTTGAAATAAAATCAACATTCGTGAACGTTCACTTGCTTACCTTGTAAGCAATCTTGAAACATCTTAATAAAGTACGTTCATATCATTTTAATAATTGCCAATAAAATAACATTTGAAAATGCTTAATAGAGCATCATTATAAAGTACTTTCTATCATTTCAACATTTGGAATGAAATCAATATTTTCAAAAGGTTGCTTGCTTACCTAGAGCGATCAACTCGTGCTTAGATTTCTTTCTTGCCTTTTCCTAGACAAGTGAAAACAATCATCTTATATATATATATACCTGTATAATATCATATATTTGCATGCTTTACCTTTTATTAACTCATTCCTAACCATTTTTATCATCTTATTTTATATGTGACTTTCAATATTTCAACTTTATTCTATTTTTTCTTGGAGATGAACACTCTTATATCTTTAAGTCACATATATTCATTTAATTTCACCCAATATCCCCATCTAGGGCATTTATTTTTTCTTTAATCACATGAGATACTTACTTGAAGCTATAATCTATGTCCAAATAAGGTTTCTCAAGTTTACATCTAACTTTCTAATATTCACATATCTAAGTATCTTAGTGATTGTTTTCTCACTCCTTTCAACATTCACCTCTAATATGTTAAACCCTCATAATCACTTATGATATTTGTTTATATCCTATTGTAAGTTAAAATTCCATTTCAAAAATCTAGAATTTAAATTTTATTTTAATTTATTGCTCAATCTATCCATATTGCTGAAATCAGACACACTGATTCCTCTAATTTTTGATTTATAATCAAATCAAAGAGTTTAAATCTGAAATTTCTATTATACATTAATAACTACACGAATTAACCAAAGTAATTAATTTCAATATAAAATATTAAGTATTTATATTTATTTAGGCATTTTTACTCTGCTGGACAGCAGTATCAATTTTTGGATGGGTCAAATCACGTTAATTATTAGACATATTTATGCCCTACAAAAATTAATTTTTATTTTCATTGAGTGATATTCAGGATGTCTTCTATATCATATAAAATTTTTAACTCAAAATTTCTTGTATAAAAATTATTAAAAAGCATTTGGTGTAGCTGATCCTGACAACTGTTCGACCTTGTTTAGGTTGATCTTCTCAGATTTTTAATTTGCAACCTGATTAACCTTTTAAGCTGAAAATTGGATCGTTTCTTAACATAATATCATGAGTTCTCACATAAATGTTCATGCTAAAACTCGTTCATTTACTTTCTCTTTTATATTTTGGATTTCTGTTTCATTTCTACTAGGTATTGCTCCCATATTTGCATCTAATTTCAATATATATGTAAAACCCTTAATCATTAGTTATTAATTCTTAAACTCAACATATATTTTCTGTTTAATCATAAAATTAACTCAAGGAGTAAGGGTTTTGCCTCTATTATACCTAGCTTTAGCCGTTTCATACTTATTTGCATATGTGCTTTGTAACCATTAAATCTAAAAATTTAACATGTTGGAATGTCCCTTTGAGCATAGATAAAATAATTAATGGGAGGAGATTAAATATACATACCTATTAGACGTCCCCATCTTCCTTCTCTTCTTTTCATTTTTGCTGAAGTTTTAGGCATCTCTCTCTTCTTCTTCTTCTTCTCTCTCTCTCTCTTAGTTTGGATGTCCAACTGCTGCCTCTCTTCCTCTTTCTTCCTTTCTTGCTGCCAAGAAACCTCCCTTGGTAGCCTTTTATATAATTTTTTATGCCAAAAATTTGCCCATAACCAGCCCCCTTGTCACGTTCACAAGATGCCCATTTGTGGCATTTTGTGAGCTTCACATGTTGCCATTGCAACGTCCTTACAATCCAGCCCTTTATCATGCATTTTATGATCTTTAAAAATTGCAAAATCTGCCCAAAATTCTCTCTCTTGGATGCCTCATTTGCACCCTTAAATGCATTGACTTTTGCATTAATCTAAAACCGCTTTTTGAAGCAAAAAAGTCAAATGGTTTTAACCATAAGTGATTAAACATTTTTCCCATGGGATTTATCTTAATCAAATCCATCTATGTGATAGAACACTTTGTTTTAGTCATTCATAAAGATTTTCATCCCAAAATGACCTTTCTAGTGTAAGTTATGGTCGTTTGAAAATGTCTATTGAATGTGAATGAAATTAAATAATTATCAACCTAATTAAATCATCATTAACATTTAGACCATTCATGAGGTAAAGCATGTCAACATGTGCTTATCTTTCAAATTTCACGTCAATCCTCCTTATGGGCGTTAAGTTATGAATTTTTCAAGTAATGACCCAATTTATCCATCATTATTATCAACTTAATCATAATTAATGGAATTCAAAATCATTTCACATAATCATTTCTATACTTCATTTTGTCCTTGTTGAAGTATTGTTCTTGTTGAGCACATTAACTCATATTGGGCTAAGGTGATTAACTTAACTACTCACTTGATTACTAACCCTAATCTCATCCATCCACATAAATTATACGATTAATAACTCTTGAATATCTAGATTATATTTATGGGTCTCAAAATGTTCTAGGTACCATAGCTTCCAAAATGCACCAGGAATCCCACCTTCAATTTACCTCAGGATTTCCATAAAAGCTCATTAGCCTCCACTAATTTTGCCCACTTTTGCACTTAATTAAAACATATATATGGTTCCTTGAGTAGCTTCTCATCACCACATCCCACGAATCCCTCTGGAGCATAGCAAGACCCCCAGTATGTTTTGACAGTTGACCACCAAGCATCCGTTAAACTTCTACCTCCTTTTCAGATTCTCCACCTCGGTAACTAACCTCTTTGTCTCACACAAAAAGACTAAAGTGGGATCTTTGTTCTTAACTAGATCAAGAAGATTCTGAATTGACCGAGGGTTCCCAAGCCCCTGGCAATTCTAAGCCAAGATTGACATTTAGCTCCAGTGGGGCTAAGACACCCTCTCAACCTCCACCATACACTCCCCCTATTCATGCCCCTCCTTAGATCTCTAACTTCTACTTCTTCCCTATTTTTTCTTCTTCTAGTCCATCCTCAGCTTTTGTTCCCCCAAACTTTCTTTTATTAAAGTCTTCTTTTGCAGGTTCACCAGATAGTTCATCAGGTTCAATGTCGTCCTTTGTTCGTTCCATTCTTTTCCATTTCCTTGGAGTTTTTTTTTTCAGCACTCACTCCTAGCTTCTCCACCCAACTTGGAGATCCCGAGCTTTTCATTGGTGACATAATAGCATGCTCCACTCCCATACCATTTCCTTGGAGGTTCTTGGCATTTAAAAGTACTTGTAGTCCTTCCCCCACTAGTTTATTCTCTCCTTCATATTTGATCCCAGTTTTGTTAACATTACTTGTGGCGCCCCGACCCAGGGTGCCTAGAAGCCTTACTCCGGGATCTTTATCGATTGGTAAACGTAACTCAGGATTGTTGCCCTGATCACACGCCGGGATTTTTATTTGGATCTCGTCCAAATTTTTTTTTCTTTCATTCCTTTTCTTTTGTTTTTCATCGCATAACAAACACTTGTCATCAACGTTACGCATGATACTCATAATAACATCATATCATCATATATGAATATATTCTTGTAATTAATTTCACATATATTATTCATATCATAATAACTGACTTATCTACATCACAAGTTCCTTCAATCTAAACATTTTATACATACATATTTTGATGATTCCATATAATCATTCATACCATATACAAACTAGTTTGTTGAAAAGTTTTCTTCATACTCTTTTCCTTTCCTGCATGGCCTGTGCGGTACCTGTCTATGGTTGGGGAAAACAAAACATGAGTCGAAACTCAATAAGCAAGCACTTTTCATTTTAAATTCATTTCTCACCTTTTAGTAGTAGATGCTTAACAAGCGTTTGACTAGCAATTGGAGGAAACCTTTTCATAAGTACCTTTCACAAACATTTCATAATCCCAATTCATGGCAAACATATGCTTGTAAAACTTGACATATAAAATCTTTTTCCATAGACATATTTATGTTCTAAAACATTTTTCATTGAAGCTCCTTTTCTCATAGGACATTCTCATGTCCTAAAATACTTTTCATAAAACCCTTTTTAAGCATATGCAACATGCAATACGTCTCTGTCCATCTGGCAGGTGACACTTATCAAGTGATCATCCTTCCTTAGGAGAGAAACCCTTCCAGGTGATAGCCCACGAGCCAGGCGGCTATCCGTGTCCATCTCCCATTGCAGGAAGGGCGCCGCCGGCATTTAGCCTTATTCAAGCTACTCGGCCTATGCAAAGGGGGCCCAATTTGCAACCGCGTCCGGTATGCATATCCTCTACAGTAGACCTAGTACATAACCCTTGTGCACACGTTTCCTTCACATTCACATGCTAGCATGATTTTATAAAAATCACAGACCACAGTCTGTGTTCCTTTTCTAAAAGCTTAATGCTATCATGCTTTTATCAAATACTACAGACCTCAGTCTGTATTTCTTTCAAATCTTGAAAACTGGGCTTAACCCATGTTAACGAGTTATATACTCAAAATGTTTTGTAAGGATGGCCAACCTTAAAACATTTATATTTCATAACTCATTTGAAGTATTCAAGGAAAACATTTAAAATAACAATATTTTCCAACCGTTTTGGTAAATAATTTCTGAACGATAAAACGTCTTTAAAAAAATATTTGAAACCAAAAGATTTTTCTTATAAATGCTTTTCCCATTTATGGTTTTTTATGATCAAAGGACATGTAAGTACATGCTTTCATCTAATATCATATACTTTTGACTACCTGTCTTATTGTTCATTTCTATATGTGATAGACTTGTATAATCCTTTGAACATTACTCAAATCATTTTTCAAATTAATTTATCGTGTTGGCCTTCCTTAAATCCTGCTCGAAACAATGGATTTTGGAAATTCCAAAATAATCCAATATTTAGAGAACCTTTGAAACATATCCTTAAAATACTTCAAAACCTTGAAATAAACTATTCAATACATTTATTTCAAATATCATTTTAAAAACTCATTTTCCTTTCAACACAACCTTTTCAACATTTGCATTTCAATATTTTTCAACATTAAAAGGATTTGCTTTTAACGAAGCAATTTCCAAGACAATTTAAGATTGCAGAATAAGGTCGTATAAAATTGTATTTCCAAAAGGTTTGCTTGCTTACCTGTATAGTCAACTTGTATCTTTCACTTGTACCCATTTCTTTTCCTATACAAATGAAAAGAACCATTTTTCTCATATAGACATAATAGTCCATGCTTGCACATTTCTATTATTAAATTTGAATTCATCTTAGGGTTTCCCACCCATGCATATGTCATAATCACTTTATTTTCCTTCATAACTCTCATAGAGGTTAATTTAGTCTCTATTTTCACATATGGATTTTTATCCCAAAAATCTTCAAAAATTTCATTCATACATCCTTATAAATATCAATCATATTTCTGCCCAAATCACTCTATTTACTATTCATGATTATTGTTCATGATCATGTTCCTAATTACTGTTCACATTTGCTGAAATCAGGTGTACTAATTTTTCTAAATCTTGATTTATAATAAAATCAAGGTATTTAACTCTGAAATTTATATCATACATCAATAACTACATGGATTAACACTCATAAAAATTTCAGCAAGAAATATTAACATTATATATTTATTTTGACATTTTCACTGTGCTGGACAGTTTTGTAAAATTGGGAACAGCCCTAATCACGTTATTTTTAAACCATACTTATGTCATCCAAACATCATATTTAATATTTTTCGTGTGATAATAATAATATCTTGTACATCATATCAAAATTTCAGATTAAAATCCCATCTACAAAAATTATTAAAAATCATTTACTACAGCTGATCCTGTCACCCGTTTTACCCTGTTTAAATTAATATTCTCGGATTTTTAATTTTCAACCTGCTTAACATTTTAAGCTGAAACTTTGGTCGTTCCTTAATGATAATATAATAAGCTTGTAAAACAATTTTCATGGAAAAAATCATTCGTTTACTATGTCGTTCATAGTTTTGTTTCTAACATTACATAACCTCCAGATTTAAAGCAATATATCAAGATTAACTTAGCCTTATCAATTTAATCATAAAAATATCCTGCTGAATTAGTTTAATGATTCTGAAATCATTTTTTTTTTTTTTAGAAATATTAACATTTCAGCATTTAATATTCAAAACCAGAATTATATATGTATAAATTTGTTTGGGCGTTGTATGCTCATACCCACTTATTAATTATTTCAGTACTTGAAATCTTATTTATTAATGATAAATCAACTGAATTATACTGAGTTAATTCAAATCATGGTAAAACCATGCTGAATAAATGAAAGTCATGCTGTATTAATTTAATAATATGAAAATTATGCTGTTATGAAAATCTGCTTGAATTCGGTATTTAAATCATGCATCCAGAAATTAATTTAGCACATTTGATTAATTTGGACATTTAGATAAAAACTTTCTGGAAATATAAAATCACATTAAAATATTATATGCTCAGGAAATTGAATCCACAGTTAGCTTAAATCTTCAGCAGTATTGTTGCTTAGAAAAATTTTCAAAACGGCATACATATCATATCAACGTGCCAGTGGTGAAAATTAAAATAATTATAATATCAATATCCAGCAGCATTGAAAATCACGTTCAGCAACATCTCAAGTTAACATATTGAGCAGTCCAGCAGCACCTACGGAAATAAGGAAGTAAGAAAAAAAATACCTGGATGCTTGTAGCTTGTGTCCGGTTTTTCTACTATGCTGTCCGGTTATATATATCTATACTATGCTGTTAACGGTTCACTATGGTTAAAATTAAATTTAACCATGGTGACCGTTTACAGGTGTTATGTACATAGGATGCGGGTTACAGCTGTTGTTGACGTGTTAACGGTCCATTCAGGCTTCTCCAGCAACGTCTTATTTATTTATTTATTATTATTATTATTATTATTATTATTATTTTGCATTAAGAAACTAATTCATAACTGTCTACATACATACTTATATATTATGAAAAATTTTCTTATGACTATATATACAATTTGCTCACAAAATGTACCTTTCAGAATTTTGAAAAAAATTTCTATTTTATTTTAATGAACTAATTCATATTCGGATAAAAAGTCTCATTTTAAAATTTTGGAGACATGTTTTCCAAAATTTCATTCCTTCATTAAATTGAGCATATTAAAATAGGATTAACCATAAAATTTCACCTCAATTGGAGCGAAGTACATATTTTAACTTAATCAAAATCATATTTTGGCATAAATTTCATTTTAAAAATTTGTAGACATGTTTTTCAAAATTTAATCCATTCATTATGTAGGGTATATTAAAATAGGCTTGCTCCAAAAGTTTCATCTCAAACAGCCTTATATATATTAAGATATTAATTAACTAAATAATTATAAAAAAAAATCAAAATATCAACTTACGTGCATGCGTGGAATTTATTACCTTTGGCACGCTTTTCAATACATTCAAGTTTGACAATTTAGTGAATTATTTTTCATAATCTGATCCGTCTATATCAGAGAGAACATAATTTATTACTTTCTATTAAATTTTTATGTGATTCCGAGTTATACATGTTTAGATCTAATCAAAACAGTAAGGATGAATATAAGCACTTAATAAGAGCCCCTAATTAGCCAAAAAAATTTCATTTATTTTTATTTTTCCATAAGATCCGTAAATTTAAACAGTTTCAATTCGTATGACTCAGAATTTTGAAATTTTTTTCCGAAATATTTGTAAAAATTCATTTTCATAGCTAATCTTAGTATGATCATAAATTACCCTCCATTTTCTTATAAGTTCCAAATATAACCTTTGTAATTTCCACTAAGTGCACTTCGTGCCTCCACTCTTGTCAAAATTACCAATCAATCATCTTTTCTAAATTTATAATTTAATCTCACTTTTGTAAAATTGTAATTTGGTCTTTTCGTGATTAACTTATCATTTTATCTTAATCACATGATTACTATTCATGATTACTATTTATTAAATTAATTATTCGGTCCTTCAACTCCATATATTACAAAATTATATATTTAAAAAAAAATTAATAACCTAGGGTTCATGACCTTAGGGTTTCATACATGGTCCCAAAATTTGGGGTTCCACATTACTCCTTAGTTAATAGACCCAGCTTGCCCATACCTCTTGTCATCCTATGATTTTCCACCCTTGTTTAATAAAGCTCTTGGTTTTATGTTGGACCTGTGCTTCTCCTCATTTTCCACTTCTTCCCTCTTAGTATTCTTTTCCTGCATTCTTCCTCTCCCCAACCCCTTTCCCATCCCAGTTGTCTCCTATCCCCCATACTTCCTTGTTTGTTCCCCCTTCTTTACCTCCTCTGCCCCTCTAATCATCCCTTGCACTACTATAGATTTTCCTTCCATCCCTCCTTGGTCCCTTGGCTCCCTTAACCAAAATTCTATTCTCTCCCCTTTTGGTGGCTCTGTATTCTCCTTATTCTCTTCCTCTCTGCTTTCTCCTTATTCCCTTCCTCTCTGCTCTCTACTCTTCCCCTATTCTCGTCCTCCCATTCTTCAAACAAGTCTTCCTCCCTTGATCCTGTCTCATTCTATTGTACTTTTTAGATAGCTCTTTAAGGAGCCTGCTTTCCTTATGAGTCTCTTTTGTCTCCTCAACCACTATCTTTGATATATCCATGTCCACTATTAAGTCTTCGAAGGTTTCTCTATATTCCACTTCTTCTATGTAAGCTTTTGGGAATACTTGGTTGCCATTTCCACCATCTCCTTTTAAATCTATTGTCTTGTAATCTGCCTTTAGGTTGACACTATAGTGAAATTTGAGCTTCACATTTCCTGTATGATCTTTTTTTTTGCATTCATTAGAAGCATGTCCCATGCATCCACAAACATAGTAGAAAATAAGAAGCCTTTCATATTGAAAGGGAACCCACCTCTTCTCCGATCCTCCATATTTGATGAATACCCCTCTTATCAAAGGTTCTCTTACATCTACCCCCACCTTTATTCTCACCCCATCCTCCTTAGGTTTAACCTCATAGCATTTGCCAAAAGAGTTCCCTATCATTACACCCAGACTTGACGCTTCAACCCTTAAGGGGATCTCCTTGATTGACAGCCAAATAAGGGTGTTAAAAAGCTTGATGTTCCTCCTTTCTACATGTTTTGGTAGATCCTCAATCAGGAGGATTTTTCGATCATATACAACCATGGTCGGCCCTCCAATACCATATGTTTATCATCATTTGTCCCAAAAGTCACCTGATAAAGGCTTGTATTTTCGTCAAAGAAGTGTGCTATGGTATTCGTTTTCCAGATCCTCTTCATTGATGAAATGAAGATGCTTTAGTTGTAGCTCCTTAATGTCCAAAGAGAGCAGATGATGGACAGTTTGCTGTCTGGATCAGTCATCAACAAACTCTCCTTCTCAATCGCTAGTATCTGTAGTTCCTTTGTCAGTAATTCTTCCTAGTTCGGATCTATTTCCAATCCTTCTTCGGCTTCTCGCTCCAGCCCTTGTTGTCTATTTTAGGTTCAACATAGGTCTCGCAACAGAGCAAAGAACGGGCGTTTATGAACAAATAGGGCGAGGGAGCGAAAGAAACCCTAGGAAATCTTCACCTAGTGCTATGCATGAATTTTTTCGCTATGTTTCTGTGAAACCCTAACCCACATAGGGCTCATGTATATGCATTGGACACATAAATATGACTCATGTATGATTTAGTTGAATTATGAATGATTTTCCTTGCAATTTTGATAATTTAT
Source organism: Annona cherimola (assembly GCA_030490835.1). Lineage (NCBI taxonomy): Eukaryota > Viridiplantae > Streptophyta > Magnoliopsida > Magnoliales > Annonaceae > Annona > Annona cherimola. The sequence continues at coordinate 44,900,327 of CM059977.1, read as the reverse complement.
TGCAATTAGGGCCAATGGTTATAAATGATGATTGAATTAATCATTATAAGCTGATATGGGTCAATATGATTAAAGTGGCCTAATGAGGATTGGAAAGTATTAGTGTGCCATGAATAACTAATTTAATTTTCATGATTTGATTAATGAGAATTAAAATAATAATTATAGAATTAAGTTGGAAAATGCTAGAAAATTCATAACTTGACGCCTGTAAGGCGGATTGAGATGAAATTTGAAAGGTAAGCACATAATTTTGTGTCCAATCTTATGAAAAGGTTGGATTATGAAAATTTTGATGGGATTAGGTGATAATTGATCATTTTCATCCAAAATCCAAAAGATTATTTCATATGATCATAACTTGAGCTGGAAAAATTGTATTGAGACAAAATTTGAAATGATCGGTTAAAATTATGTGATCAATGCTATGAAAGGATTTGATCAAGATAATTATTATGGGATTATTCCTAAATGGAAAAAGGTATGTACCTTTGACTTTATGCACCATAAAGTAGTTTGCATTTATGTTAAAGTTAAAGAAATTAATTATATAATTAATGACACAAATGAGGTGTCAAAAGGAGGTAATTACAAGTGGATTTTGTGAGTTTCCTAAAATAGCAAAATCTATGAAAATATCAAGTGTTTAATGAGAGGATTAAATGGCTAATGGCTAGCCTCAAAGGAGCTTGGAGTGGTGGCGCATGGTGGTGACGCCCATGGTAGATAAAGTTGCATTTTTTGATTTTTTTGAAAATAAAAATCATGCATCTAATTACCTAGGAACCTAAGGTAAGTAAATGGCCATAAATTAGAGTAGAAAATTATGGCCAAAGATGTCAAAATCAAAGCCATGTGGACATGATGAATAGTGGACAGTATGGTAGGGGCTAGATGAGGTGGACGTCCAAGGGCTGTTGTTTGATTTTTTTGATTTTTTTAAAAATTCTAAATGGACATCTAAGTAAGCTACTAGCTATGGTAATTAAATGCCCATAAATTAAAGCTGAAATTATGTGGAAAATTTGCAAAAAGGCAGCTGCATGGGACGTGCACTTGTGTGGACAGCTTGGTGGCCCATCAATGCAATGGATTTTGATGGATTTTTACATAAGATAATTTTTAATCTACTTGGATGTGAACGAGCCATTTTAACAAAGGATAAACATGCCTTAATTTGATGTGACAAGTGGGCTCAAAAATCTGAAAATAAAGGGCTTATAAGGTGCATATGGACGTTCCAAGTAAGAGAGTTAGAGAGAGAAAGTTTCAAGGAGAAAAACCTCCAAACTAAGGAAGCTGTTGCATGTCCCTGGTTCAGAAAGAAAAGGGCAAGAAAAATGGGAGAAGAAGAGAAAGAAAAAGGGAAAGGAAGCAAGGAATTCAAGTTAGGGAAGTTGAGTTCAAGTTTGATTCAATTCAAGTAAGTTTATCTTGAATTTTGAATAATTTAAACCAAGTTTTCTACCTCTAATTATGAGTCATGAATATGATTCATAATTAAGCCTTAAATGATGATTCATGATGCCTTTGATTAGGGCATTGAATGAGGATTGAATGACAAGAATGAATTCAAGGTTTAAAGGGGTTAAATTGGATGCTAGGCTTGAATATGATGATTAAACCTAGCTAAAATTTTCTTAATCCCACATGTTAAGTTGCTATCTTGATTTATTATCATGATTATATGATGATTCATGATTAAATGAATTATATATATGTTGATTTGGGTATAAGACATGAACCCTAGAAAGGATGGAATTTAGGGTTAACAACTTAACCTGATTTTACTCTTTTATGATATGTATGATGCATGAATTATCCTAAATTATTCATGAATGATTTAGAGGGTAAAATACTCTAAATCTAAGGTACTTTTTATGTTCAAAATGGTTTGAGAAAGATTACCCTAAATCTGATTTTTAGGGGCATAGATAGGGACGTCCAAGAGAGGTGCAAGAAGGTACCCTACATGCATGTGAAGTTGCTGTTTTGTAAGAAACCAATTTATGGACTTGAATATGTGATATTATCCTAAATTAGGGATAAAAAATCATGATTAATGTCTGAAATTAATGTATTAAAAATCTGTTAAGAATTAAGTGTTAAAAGAGACGTTGAAAGTATGAAAAAGGGGTCCCAAAGTTGCTGTTTTGGAACCCTATGATTAGTGGATTAAAATTCCATAAAAATACTCTAAATGAAGTGTTGATTAATGAGTTTAATATGCTGAATTAGAAAGCAAGTTTCTGAGTTGAAAAATTTTAAGAAACACATAATCTATGTGTTGTAAAATGGACATGTATGGAGAGATAGGCATGAGTAAATAATAAATAACTTACGTCGGTTGCTAAAATGCAAAAATGCACAAAAATATGATAAAATACTTGAATTATATTGTTTTTTTATAAATAATGATATTCTCAAATTTTGAGATTAATATATGAGGTTTAGGACATCAACTAAGTGCTTAAAATAAACACAATGTGTGAAATATGAAAAATATGTGAAAAATGATAAATGGGAATAATGAATCTCCATATGGTGATTAATGGATATATTATGATACATATGAATGTTACCCTACTTATGGTATTGAACATGTGATGTGATGAATGGTATGATGCCTAAGTATGTGTTATATATGTGCACTCGAAATTCAAGTAGATTATGTATGTTAATGAAAATGGGTTGGAAAACTAAGTTGAATGCAAGAAAATAAAAATTATATGAATGCTATATCATTTTTACGTGTATAGGAAAAGGCAAAGGAAAGGTTGATCAGGAAAGCTAACGTGATCAAGGTAAGCAAGTAATTTTCTAAATAATTTTTGTTTCTCAACTTATTCTAAAATGGTTGCAAATGATGTTCTAACTGCTTTGGTTTGGTTAGCAACTGATATTTGAATTTATTTCTAAGGTATTTAAGGATGATCATTCCTTAGTTCAATATGTGTTAAAATGACCCTTTTATTTGCAATCTGATTTGCAAAACTGCTTTATTAAATGTTTATGAAAAATACTGACTTATGAATTCATGAAAGAAAAATCATGCTAGCATGTCAAAGATGAATTTTATGAATGGTTCATGTGCACAAAACATTAGGTCCACCCTAAAGGTGTAAGTGGACCAATTGTCCTCCTTTGGTATGACCAAGTCACTAAATAGGCCAAAAGCCGGCGGCGCCCTCCCTGAGATGGGAGAAGACAGAGACAGATGGTTGCCTAACTAGCTTCTATCCTATGATGGACATGTTTTACGATCTTGCATCACATTATGCATAACATACCCGTGATGGGTATAAGGAACATGTTTTCATGATATACCCACAAGTGAGTATAATTTTGTTTTCCAAGGTATTTTAAATAAAATATGTTGCCTGAAAAATATACAGCTTGCTTATTGAGTTTCGACTCACGTTTTGTTTTCCAAACCCATAGACAAGTGAAAGAACGAAGGTGGCAAAGGAGCATAAATGGAGCATTGAAGAATGTAAAACTTTATGATCATTTATATGTGGCACTTATGATGAATGGTTGTAAAAAGACTTGACATTGCTTTTATGATGTTCTTATACGAGTAATGTTATATCATATGCTTCATGGACAAGTGTTTAAGGGATGTTGAGCATGTTATGAATATCTATGATTATCTATGAAATAATATGTGTGTATCAGGACAAAAATGGACTAAATGGACATTGATGGAAAATAGCTTGAAACTAATTCCTAAAGAGTAATGGTTAAGTGGATAAATATCCAATAAGCCCGCCGTGTGAGAGGGCAACAATCTTGATCACGTTTACCAGTCAATAACGATCTCGGAGTAAGGCTCAGGATGTGACGCTCGGGTTGGGGGCGCTACAGTTTCACCACTCGGGAAGAGACTGACACTTATAAATAAGTGATGTCAAATAGAATGAATGTATTAGATTTTAAGTCAATCATCAATATATTAAAAATTAAGGGGATTATATAGTATTGCTAAAGCAGAGCCCCATATATATCAGCCTCTCTCTAAATAAGGAATATATTAGTTTACTTCTGCTATAGAATGGGCTCCACACATTAAAATGCAATAAAACTTTACACAATCATTTATCCATATAAAAATCATACTTTAGATAGTTTATATGTTAAAAATACTACTTTAAACTTGATATTTATATTAAACTATTTTATTATATTGATTTGTATCATTTTAAGATGGAGCACATAAACATGTTGGATTTGGATGAAAATTGTTATGATAATAAAGTGAATAATTTTAAATACAATAGGCAGAGTAGATTTCTTATTCATGATCAAGTGGTTCCATAGTGCATGGACTACACCGTAAGTCTGAATGCACTTGATTATTTTTCTATATGTGTATATATATATATATATCCGATCATTACCCTATTTATGGGATGTTACTTCCTCTATATTACCCTTTATATTCACATGAAACTCCTTTTTTATGTAACCTTCTTGATTTTTAAAATCCTGCTAGTTTATGAAAAATCCACTTCATCTATTGTATTGAACATTATTTCTAGTATCTTGGAAACCCTTCTATTTATTTGATTTCACTTTATATGGATCTCATTTATAAATGTGTAAAATCAATATAATAAAATGGTTCGATGCTAAAATATCAACTTTAAAGTAGTTTTTTCAACATCTAAGTCATATAAAATATCAGTCTATATAAATAAATGTTTCTATAAAGTATTATTACATTCTAATACATGCATAAATGAATCTAAGTATTTTTCATAATTTACACATGAATATATATATTTTTTAGCAAATGTGGCCTATGCACATACTTAATTTGGATGAAACTGGGTCTCCTAGTTAAACAAGTGATGTTAAATGCAATAGATGTATTAAATTTTAAATCAATCACTAATATATTAAAAATTAAGGGGGTTATATGGTACCACTTACATGGGGCCCTATATATATCAACCTCTCTCTAAATAAGGAATATATTAGTTTACTTCCGCTCATTGTTTGGCGATTAAACCCTGAACTTTGGTCCCCATCAATTCTCTGCAAGGCATCGTATCTTGCAAGCAAGGAAGAGTTGAAGCCTAGGTTTCCTTCGGAGGAGAGGGGGACTTGAGTTTATGGCAGCTTAAGATATGAAGCCTCAATGGACAAATGTCATTAATGGAAGTGAAGCTATTGTGGGAGGAAATATGGATCTAAGGATCAATGCAAGTAGTTATAGGAAAGCAAGAAGATAAAGAGCATATCAATATTGGATGAAATGCAGAAACAACAGGGAGAATGGGGATTAAAACAACCTCTAACTTACATGTAGTTGCAATGAGATATGGAGGGCATTCTGTGATGGCCAGATATTTTCCAATAGTAAAGATAATCATAAGACGAGAGGTACCTAGAATAGGAGAGTTAGAAAATAGGAACAAATGGATGGCATAATGAGCTACTTTCAATAGAGATGGAAAGGAGTGAGAACATGCAGCTGGAAGAAATTAAGATAAAAAAGGGTAGATCGAGATTGCTGGATGAAAGTCTTAACTGATGCAGTAATTGAGGCTGAGAAAGCCCCCTTAGCTTCGCTAACAACAATGATTATATTAATTTGGAATTGTAATGGGCATAAGAACCAATGAATAATTTAGAACCTACTTGACATTGCCAAGAGAAAAGTTCCCACACTAATTTTCGATTGAATTACAGCTTAAGAGCATGAAAATGGAAACGGTTAAGGTAATGGAAATTTTTTTTTTTTTTTTGTGGATTGCATGAGTCGAAGGGGTGGTCTTTCTTTACTTTGGAACCAAGACATAGATATCAATGTTATGTCCTACGCACTAAATCACATTGATGCAACTATAAACAATAGATCAAGAAGAAGTTGGTGCATGAGGGCTTTATGGCAACCTAGATACAAGCAGAAGATAAGAAACTTAGGATTAGATGAGGCAACTATAGGCTTAAAGCAATCAAGATCAATCTGGGAGATTTCAATGAAGTTACTAGTATAACGAAATACCTTAGTTCTACTAAAAAGATGGAAGCAAGATGAGTTTGTTCCAGGAGGCAATAAAAGATTGTGAATTCATGGATCGAGATTTCATGGGCGTTGCATGTACTTGGAGGATCAATAAGATGGGAGAAGGTAGGGTGGAAGCCTTACTAGATAGGGCCATGGCAATATTTTATTGGTTGTCATTATTCTTATATGCTTAACTTCTTCCCCCTATCTATTGTTATATCCGATCATTGCTAATGTTTATATGAGAGGGATGTGTAAATCAGAGAGTAAGAGAGAAGAATTAACACACTTTGAAAGTGATGGGCAAAACTAAATTGGTTGAGATATGATGACCAAAACATGAGTTTCTTCCATAAGTATGCTTTTGAAGTAGGAGAATAAATCACATTATGCTTTTGAAAGATGATAATGAGAATATTATTTAGGATCAGAAATATAGGGTGTTGGTCCTGAGTTTATGGCAAAAATCAAAGAGGGGAGGGGTGAATTGGGTTCTTAAAAATATTTTGGTGTATTAGTTGTAACCCCTTTTTTAAACTAAGTTCTCTTGAATGAAAAACATGACGAATAAGATAGAAAGAAGAGCAAGCAGAACAAACACAAGAGATTATAGTAGTTCGGGACAACCCTCCTTACTCCACTCCTCCAAGAACACTCCCTTGTACCTTGGGTTCTACTATGCTAATGTGTAAAACCCTGACCCATATAGGATTCATGTTTATGCATTTGTATGATTCAAGTATGGTTTGATTGAATTATGAATGAATTATTAGCAATATTGATGATTTATGACAATTAGGTTAGAGATTATGAATGATGATAAAAATCAATCACTCTAAGTCGAAATGGGCCAATATGATTAAAGTGGCCTAATGATGATTAAAAAGGTATTAGTGTGCCATGAAAAAATTAATTACTTTCCATAATGTGATTAATGAAAATTAGGAGGCTAATTATAGAGCCAAGTTGGAAAATGTTGAAAAATTCATAATTTGACGCCCATAAGGCGGATTAAGGTGAAAATTGAGATGGAAGCACATGATTTCATGCTTAATTACATGGGAAAGTTAGATAATGAAGATTTTGATAATAATTGATCATCACCGTCCAAAATTCAGAGATAATTTCAAACAATCATAACTTGAGCTAGAAAAGTCGGATTAAGATGAAATTTGAAATGGACGGTTAAAGTTATGAGTTCAAGGTTTTGAAAGGATTTGATCAAGCTAATGATGAGTGGATAAGGCTTGCACAAAAAGTGATTAGCATTTATGTTAAAAATAAGTAAAATAATCAAATGAATAAGGACAAAATTGAGGTGTCAAAAGGAGGTTAATTGCAGGGTATTTTATGAATTATTAAAAATAAAAAAATCCCTACAATTATCTCATGAATAAATGCAGAATTAAAGGGCTAATATTCTAGCTTAGGAGAGAGTAGGTTGGGTGGCATGGATGGACGTCCAAATAGCCCCCTAAAGTGAATTTTTGTGAAATGTTTTTAATAAAATATATGCCAAAGTCAGCTATGGATTAAGGGGATTAAATTTGCATTAAATTAGAGTGAAAATTTGTGGTTAAAAGCATCGAATCTAGACCATTGAGATATGATCAATAAATAGACAGCAACATGTAGCCAAGGGAAGGTGGATGGTTATGACAGCTTTTGGGATTTTTGTGATTTTTTTAATTATGCTAAAATGACCCTAATCGAGCTACATTACAAGGGGATTAATTGAGCATTAAATTAAATCTGAACGATGGCGGAAAAAAATGCAAAAAGGCAGCTGCAAAAGTGGATGTTGAAATGGACAGCAACATGATCTCCAAGATGGACTGCCCAAAGAGCTAATTATTTGATTTTTTTTTAATTTTCTAAAAATACTAAATACATGCCTAATTAGGCTACATATTAGGGTATATAAATATGCATTAAAAAGGCTACAAATTTGTTGAAAAAAATGAAAAAACAGCAGCTAAGGTGGGACGTGATCAGTGGATTACATGATTTGTCTATATGTAATGTTGCTATTTTATTAAGTTGATATGATTACATGATAATTCATGTTTAGAAATTTTTTATATGTTAAATTTAGCATGATTTATGAATTTTAGAAAGAAGGCTAATTAGGGTTACTCTTAAGACTCGAATTCCATGTTTCGATGTTGAAAATGATATATGAAGTAGCTTAAATGAATTTTAGATGATTAAGAGGGTAAAATACCCTAAACATAGGGTACTTTTGATGTGAAAAGGGCTTAGCAAGGACTGCCCAAAATCAGATTTTAGAAGGTTAACATGTGGACGTCCAAAGTAGTGTAGAAAGGGTACCCTACATGCATGAAAAGTTGCTATTTTGCAAGAAACATATATATGGACTTTAAATATATGAAAATAACCTGAATTTGGGTTAAGAAAAGTGGGATTAATTGCTGGAATTAAATGGTTAAAAATCTGTTTAGATTTGAATATCAAAAGGGACGTTGAAAGTGTAAAAATCAGGTTCCAAAGTTGCTGTTTTGGAACCCTGAAATTAGTGGATTAAAAATCCATGAAAATACACTAAATAAAGTGTTAATTAAGGTGTATAATCATGCCGAATTAGAAGCCAAGTTTCTAATTTGAAAAATTTTAAGAAACGCATGAATTATGTGTTATGAAATGATCATATATGAAGTGAGGAGTATGAGAAAATGATAAATGAGTTATGTAAAATGAAAAAATGCATAAAAATATGATTGGAACACGTGGATTATATTGCTGTTTGGATATTTCCAAAATTTGAGAATAATATATGAAGGTTATGACATTAATTAAGTGCTTAAGAATAAGCATAATATGTGAATTATGAAAAATATATGAAAAATGACAAGTTGGAAGCTTATTACTTAAGGAATATGTTATGATATATAAATGAATGATACCCTAAATATGGGGATTGAATATGTGATGTAATAAATGATTTTGATGCATAAGTATGTTGTGTATGAATACCCGACTTGGAATTTAAGAGGGTTATGAATATTTATGAAAATGGATTGGAAAACTAAGTTGAATGTAAGTACATGGAATTTACATGAATGCTATGTCATTCTTACATGTATAGGCAAAGGCAAAGAAAAAATTGATTCGGAAAACCCACATGAACTAGGTAAGCAAGCATCTTTTTAAATGAGCTTTGTTTTAAATGCTTTCCAAGTTATTTAAGGATGATCATTCTTTGTCTATATGCGTATTGAAATGTTATTTCTATTGAAATAAATGATTGCCTACTGTTTCTCAAGTATTGATGAAATATGATGAAGTATGGATTTGAAATGATGTTTTCATTGAAATGATGTTTAAAAGGAATGGTGCAAAGAATTCTTTACATGAGAATGACAAGTTCCATGTGTAAGAGGTATATAATGCCGGGGTGACTAAAAGTCATGCATGGAATGGAAGTCAAGTAGGCTAGTCGAGGTAGTAAGTGGACAAGGAGTTCCCCTTGACGTTGCCAAGTCGGAAGGTCCGACACCAAGGATGGAAAGGATCATGTTATGAAAAAAATATTCCCCGTGCTAGCGTACCCTCACATGAAGGATAATGTCATGAATGGAAATGATGCATTTGCACATCCAATTTTTATGAAAAGTTTATGAATGTTTTATAAAAAGGTTTCTGCTCCGCAGGTAGTTGATCACTTGATAAGTGTCTCTACTGAATGGAGAGAAATGCTTTTAAATAAATACGCCGTCAAAATGTATTGCCTGAAAAATATGTAGCTTTCTTATTGAGTGTACAACTCATGTTTTATTTTCCAAACCCATAGACAGGTGAAAGAAGAGACCTGGCAAAGGAGCACGAGTCGACCATTGAAGAAATGAAAAACATTATAAGTTCATGATTATTTATGTTGGATGGTTGTAAAATAATTTGATGTTTCTGTGTTGACATTTATGGATGATACATGCTGTGACATCTGATTTATGAGAAAGTTTGAAATATATCGTTAATATCATGTTTAGTTATGAAATTATTGGGTGGAAATGACCTAAATATGCATGAGATGTAAAATGGAAGGAAATAATTACCTAAGGAAACATATTTAATTGGATAAATATCTATTAAAACCCGCCGTGTGACAGGACAACAATCCTAATCACGTTTACCAATCAATAGATCCCGAGGTAAGGATGTGACACTCGGTTAGGGGCGCCACATAATGAAAATACAGTTAGAGTACTCACTTTTTTCTAGATTCTAGCTCTAGGGGGCCTTTTTAAATTTTGCACAAGTAGGTGACGAGTTACACTCCAACCACACATTACTTTTCTTTCACTTGGTCTTGGTCTCCAACACCAAATCAAGCAGAATAAAAAACAAAAGGAGTCAAAAATAAGAATCTACGCTTTACAGATGTGTAACCAAATTTTTAGCTTATAGAAGAACTTGTAGAGTGAATGAATGGATGAACACTTGAGCACCTGTAGTCAAAGAGAAAAGTTCTTCTTGTAGATCTCCTTAATGAGCATTTGAATGTTAGAAAGTTGGAATGTGAAGCTTAATCAATGTCGCTCCCTTCCATTTGACATGTATTAAATTGGAGAGGAGTAAATTCAAACATTTGGTGGTAGGTGACACGCATTTAATGCACCAATGTTCGAAATTTTCCAACATTGCGATCCAAGTTGCACTCGGAGTCAACCTTGGGTGCAACTTTGCCCAAGTAGTAGACTAGAGTCGACTTGGGTTGTGACTTCAATCTTCAGCTCTTCATTCAGGTTCTATTTCAAGTGGACTTGATCTTAGACTTAACCAAAGTTGCAGGTGAAGTCGACTTGGGTTGTGACTTCATCCTCTACTTGGCTTATTGGAACCTTAACACAGTGTAAACTTGATCCTTTAGGATAGCTGCCTTTGTTTCTTCATATTTTATCATCATCTTCATTTGTGTATGTGAGCTTCGAAACTTCTTGATTATTGAGCTTAATCATTTCATTTGAGCATTCTTGGATGAACTTGCCTTGGATATTAGATCATGTTAGAATGATGTTTCTTAAGTCAAACTTGTCATCCTTGGGTTTGAAACTTCATGATTTGATCTTTTCGTATCCAAGTTGAATGTTGGGGTAGACTTGGTTTGTAACTCAACTCAAATCACATGTCTGAGTTGACTTCATGTGTGACTTCACTTAAGTCGTATTCGAAGTTGACTTCGGTTGTGACTTGACTTAGTTAGATTCAGCTGACGGTGTCGACTTGAGTTGCGACTTCACCTAAGTCGCATGCGAACATGCGAAGTCGACTTCGGTTGTGACTTTTCCTGCTCACACGTCCACATTGTCAATGTTGTCGAAAAATAGCCCTTTGAAGTTGATGCAGAAGTCAACTTTGGTATCGACTTGACCTAAGTTGATGCCTAAGTCGACTTGGCATGCAACTTGACCTGTCAAGTTTTGAATCTTGAAGTATCTAATCCTTAAAACATCTCAACACATATGTTAGTACTTTAAAATCTCTCAAATTGAATTGTTAATCATCAAAACATAGATTGTGCTTGATTTGCCATTTTTTTACAACAATCATCCCCTTTTTGATGATTGGGAAAACCAATGTGAGATGTACTTTTCAATAAATGAATGAATTGTTGTGGTTTGTACAATCATGCCATTGTCTTGCCGTTATCCCAAGTTGGTAGATCATTTCTTTATGTCAATTTTCAAGATATTTGAAAAGCAAGGCCATACATCTCATTTCATTCAGTTATCCGTCATCACATGTTTTAATAATAATTCATATATCACGTCATCCATACATCATAAAATAACATTTCGTTCATCCAAACATCATGAAATAATATTCCATTCATAATTAACTGTCTTAAAACGTAGTAAACCATTCATAGCAATAAGCCATTCACAACATTCATTTCAAGTCAATACATTCATAAAACCTTTACATATTGCTCTAAATACATCCTACTCAATCACTAAAGAAGACCATGCCAAAAATTAGAATTCCTATATTCCTCTCTTCCTTTTTGTCAATCACCAAAAAAATGTAGAATTGATGAGTTGAGATTTTTGAAAAGCAAATGGTGATATGGGATATGGTAGCTGCTGATCAGGAAGCATTTAGCGAATGAGATCATCATATGGGGCTTTGGAAGCAGAGGAAAGATTGACCGGTGATGAGGATAGGGGTAATGATTGATCCTGAATAGTTGGATCAGCTCGAACGGACTCACCCCAGTAAGGGTTAAAATCAGGCAAGCTTGGAATAGGTTGACATCTCCTACTTCCAGACGCAAGGTAGTATTTGATATCTTTGAGTTTTTGCTCCATTTTATCTTGACTTCCATGCATTTCCATAAGAGAAATGTTGATAGATCTATGTTCTTGAGAAATTCTTCTCTTCATGGCTTGAAGATATTCTAAAATTACATTGGAGGTAGCGGTTGAGCAGGGGAGTGTGCAAAGTGATTTGTAGCTTGAGATACTCTAGGGGAACAACAAGCATAAGAGTAGGGGATGCCGGGGCTCTTAGAGCAGGAGGTGGAGGTGGCTGAGAATCTTTGTGAGGTTGATCCTCCCCCTTAATTGGACTACCTGTGCTTGAGGTTCATCCCTTTCTTAGGCTTCTTGAGGGTCTCCTCCCATCCATGCCTGTGGTTGTGCATCTATAAATGCCTCTACATCAATCTTCATACGAGTTAACAGAGCTCTATTGATTACATTTGTAGGTTTCAAGACCTCGTATGGTTCTCCATCCAAGTTAACATGAAAATGATCAAGGATTTTAGTGTGAAACCCCAACTAAGTAGGGTCTAATGTATGCATTGGACATATACATGTGAATTATATGTGAATTAAATGAATTATGGATGATTTTAGGATTTTATGATTTTTTGCAATTAGGGTTTAATTAAGAATGGTGATTAAAAATTTAATCGCCGGAGCCCAAAGTGAGTCGGTAGGACCCGAGGGGCTTAATGAGGATTTAAAGGTGGCAAAGTTTCATGAATAATCATGTTAATAATCATGATTTAATTTAGGGAGATTAAAGTGTAATTATGGAATTAAGATAAAAAATTATAGAAATTTCATAACTTGACGCCTACAGGGCGGATTTCGATGAAATTTGAAAGGTAAGCTCACGACGGTGGGCCCAATCTTATGAATGGATTGGATTAAGGGAATCATGATGGTATTAGGGTGATAATTAATTATTTTTATCCCAAATTCAAAAAGATAAATTCAAGTGGTCATAAGTGGAGTTAGAAACGTCAGTTTGAGATGAAATTTGAAACGATGAAATAAAATTATGAAATCTATGATATGAATAGAATGGATTAAGATAATTATCATGAAAATTTTCTTTCTTAGAGATCAAGTAAGTGGTTGACTTGTCTCAAGAGAGGGGACATTACTTTAATGCAAAGTTAAAGTTTGTTACAACTTTGATTATGTGGATTTTTTAGCAATTTTTGGAAATTAAAAAAATAAGAAAATGAGGGTAAAATATATAGCATGATCTTAGGAATTAAACGTATGGATTTAAGGAGGATTTTTTTAGCCACAAAAATCCAAAAATCCTACCCTAGCTAGCTTGGACGTCCATGGCTCCATGTGAGCTAGAAATTGATTTAAAAATTCTGAAAAATATGAAAATGCTTGGATAATCATGCCAAGTGTTAAGGGATAATTATAAACATTATCCTCACTCCAAATGAGGTGGAAAATGATAAATAAGAAGTCAAACAAAATAAATATAGAGAGAGAAGGTGTGTGAACGTCCAAGGGGTTTCTTGCTTAGCAAGAAAGCAAAAATTTTCTAACTCCCAGCCCCTTGAACGTGCCAATCAGAGGAAAGCCAAGGTAAAATCAAGGGAAAAAGAGGAACAAACAAAGAGGAGAAGTGGAGGAAAGCAAACCTTTCAATTTTGGATTGAATCCCCTCAAGTTCAAGTAAGTATTCACCAAACTTAAGTTGTGAAATTTCAAGTTTTCCAAGCTCAAAGTTTGGGCTATGAAATGATATAATTATGAACCCTAAGTAAAGGGTTAATAAGCATTTGAAAAGGGTACTAAGTGTTAAACAAGTTAAGGGAACGAATCCTTGAAGTTGAGCATGCTAAGAATGGTTTAGGGTTGAATTAACCCATGATACCTTGCTGCAATTTTGCAAAATCCCCAAATAAGTTGTTTTTTAATCAAGTTTCAAGTTTAAATTACTCTCCTGATTCCATGATTAATATATGTTGAGTTTGGTTTAATTTAAGAACGCTAAAAGGGGGAAATCTAGATATGATGAGATAATGCATGTTTAACCCAAATTTTGATGGAATTAGGGAATGAATGGAACAAATTAAATTATGGATGTTTGAAAGGGTAAAATACCCTAGATGTAGAGCACATGGACGTCCATATATGGTGCTGGAAAATTTTTATAAAAATCTGTTTTCATGGATTTGAAAAGAGGGATGTCCAAATGGTGTAAGAAGTGGTTGTGTTAATTTGATCTTTCCATCTTGAGTTTTAAACTCTAAAATTTGAATATGAAATGGATGCTTAAAGAATTCCTAAATGATGATTCAACATGCCTTTGATTGAATATGGAATTGGTATTGGGCTATATGCATGAATTTCCATGTTTTAGATAGTGAAAATGAAGTTTAGAATGGGTATTGAGTTGAAAATTCAACTTGATAAAATCTAAACCCCCATGACAAGTTGCTGCTTTAGATTGATGATGTGTTTTGGTTATGAATCATGTATTAATGAAAAATATATGTTGATTTAAGCTTAAGAAATGAATTTTAGAAGCTATGGAATGCAAAGTGGAAAATATGACCCAATTTCTTTATTATAATGCTAAAAATGATATGGAAATGGGTTTGCATGATTTGTGGAAGCTATGTAGGGTAAAATACTCTAGGGTTAAGGTATTATTAATTCCCAAAATGATTTAGGAAGATAAGCCCAAATCTGATTTTCAGGGATTTTATGAATTGATGTCTAAATGAAGTGAAAACGGGTCCCGAAATGGGCAAACAACTTGCTGTTTTGAGAGGTATTAATTTATGAATGTTAAACATGTGTTAATACCCTAAATTTGGATTAACAAAAGTGAGATTAATTTCTGAAAATTCGGATTTATAAAACCGCTTAGGGTTATGTATCAAAAGACTCGTTAAACGTGTGAAAAATGGGTTCCAAAGTTGCTATTTTGGGAACCTATGATTATTGGAACAAAATTCCATAAAAATACCATAATAAATTGATAATTAAGGGTAATTATCATGCTGAATTAGTGACCAAGTTGCTGACTTAGAAAATTTTACGAAAGATATCATATATGTGTTGCCAAATGGGCATATGAGAAAGAATAGATATGCATGGGTGACAAATTACTTGTGAAATATGATTTTGTGTAAAAATGCATGAGAATATGATGAATTTCATGATTATATATCTTTTATAATTGAATTATGTTAATTCTAAATTTCGGAATTAATTAATGAGGTCTAAGGCAACGACGTGTGCTTAGAATGATATGGAATGCAAAGTGGAAAATATGACCCAATTTCTTTATTATGGGTGTGTTTGGGAATGGATGAAACTTTTGATGAAAAGTTTTGAAGAGTAAAAGTTGTCAAATGATGTGATATGATAGGGGTAATGATGAAGAGTAAAGATGATAAAGTTAAAATAGATAGGTTAATTGTATGGGTAGTTGTGTAGAAATGATTGAAAAGTAGGGTAGTTGTATGGGAAAATGTGAAAAAATGATTAAAAAATATGATAATTGTGGAAAGTGAAAAGTTTTAGATTGAAAAGTTTTATGTTGACATTTTTTTCTTGTTGCCAAACACACCCTATAATGCTAAAAATGATATGGAAATGGGTTTGAATGATTTGTGGAATCTATGTAGGGTAAAATACTCTAGGGTTAAGTTATTATTAATTCCCAAAAGGATTTAAGAAGATAAGCCCAAATCTGATTTTTAGGGATTTTATGAAACGATGTCTAAATGAAGTGAAAACGGGTCCCAAAATGGGCAAACAACTTGCTGTTTTGAGAGGTATTAATTTATGAATGTTAAACATGTGTTAATACACTAAATTGGGATTAAGAAAAGTGAGATTAATTTCTGAAAATTCGGATTTATAAAACCGCTTAGGGTTATGTATCAAAAGACTCGTTAAACGTGTGAAAAATGGGTTCCAAAGTTGCTCTTTTGGGAACCTATGATTATTGGAATAA
The DNA here is from genome assembly GCA_030490835.1 of Annona cherimola. Lineage (NCBI taxonomy): Eukaryota > Viridiplantae > Streptophyta > Magnoliopsida > Magnoliales > Annonaceae > Annona > Annona cherimola. The sequence continues at coordinate 44,884,063 of CM059977.1, read as the reverse complement.
AATTACATAAAAATACCATAATAAATTGATAATTAAGGGTAATTATCATGCTGAATTAGTGACCAAGTTTCTGACTTAGAAAATTTTACGAAAGATATCATGTATGTGTTGCCAAATGGGCATATGAGAAAGAATAGATATGCATGGGTGATAAATGACTTGTGAAATATGATTTTATGTAAAAATGCATGAGAATATGATGAATTTCATGATTATGTATCTGTTAGAATTGCATGATGTTAATTCCAAAATTTGAAATTAATTAATGAGGTCTAAGGCAACGACGTGTGCTTAGAATGGGCACCGATGTGTGAATTTTGGAAAAAAAGAGTGAAAAATGGTAAATGGAGGTTAATGAACCTATAAGTAATAATTATTAGATAATTATTATATGGTTGAATGTTTACCCTAATTATGGGATTGAATATGTTGTGTATGAACCGATGAAATGTGCAAGTATATGCTAAGTGTATGCATAATGACTTGAGAAGTCAAATGAATAATATATGTTAATGAAAATGGGTTGGAAAACTAACGAGATGCAAGGAAAAGAAATATATGAAAAATTATATTATTCTCATGTAGGCAAGGGCAAAGAAAAGGCTGATTCGGAAAGCTAAGGAACGCAGGTAAGCATGCGAACTTTCTAAAATGCTATTTTCTTTTCATGTGATGGATATGATGAAATATTTATGATTATGTTTTGACGAATGGGAAAGCACAAGTGTTGAAAATGACGGCTTTAATGCAAAGCCACAAGTTTTGAAAAATGATGGCTTTAATGAAAAGCCTCAAGGTTTACTTCATGGGAAGCAAGCAACGATTTTAAGATAAGAATTTATCACAAGTATTGCCTTGGATTGACAATGCATTATGTTAATGGATTGAGAAATTTGCTTATGAATAAGCAACTTCTCCACGATAATGTTTTCAAAGGATTTCATATTTTATGTTGATGGTTTTTGAGAATTTGCTTTTAAGCAAGCAAGTTCTTTATGATATTGTTTCAAAAGTATTTTATAAGAAAAATGGAGTTTTACCTTTTTCACAAAACAACATTTGTGAATAAGTTTTGAATTATTTTTTTATAATAATTTGTGATAATTAATTATGTTTATGAAAGAAAAAGAAAAAGAAGATATGATTTATGAAAAAAGATTGATTTTTTTATGTCAGGATAATTAAATATAAATAATGATTTGGACATAGTTCATATATTTTGAAACGATATTAAAAAAGTTTTGATTTCCTTTGGATAAGGAAATCTATGATGAAAATGTCTTGAAAAATGTTTATACGGATGTGTTGAATGAGATTTAAGGATGACCCACCTAATATGTGATTTCATAAAATGGTTTGATTTCGGGTTGTTAAAATGACATACAAAAAACTGTGCAAACCCCTCTTTATGTAAAAATGGTAAGATAGATATGTGGACAATAATTTGATTTTAAAGTGGTTGAGAAGGAGGTGGTATAATTGCATAACTTTTGTAAGTAAAAAGACCTGAAATGGAAACCAAGAAAATATTAGAGAAATATATGGTTTATTTTGGAAATCCAAAAGTCTTGAAATTGTTTTATTATAAGAGTCTTTAAGATGTATTGTTTCTCAAACATTTCAAATGTTTATCAAAATATTTTACTCAAAATTCTTCTAAAAATAATTTAAGGAAGGTCATCCTAAAACTAGATTTCAAATGACAACTTGTTAAAGTGGGTGCGCTCACCTTACAAGTTGACACGGACTGTGATCTGTGATATTTTTTTTTTCAAAATGATTTGTTTTAAAAAGACACAGACTTCGGTCTGTGATGTTTTTAAGTTATGGATGCAGATTGAGGTCTGTGATCCCGATTTTAAAGGATACGAGTTGCGATCTGTAATACTTTAAACCAAACGGACTGCGGTCCATCATAAGCCAAGTGTAGAGCACAGTTGGGATGACCGGGGCCCACTCTACATAAGGCCAAGTCGCTAAGGGATGGTAGGAGTGCCAGCGGCGTCCTCCTTGAGATGGTAGCAGGATAACGGAACAGCCTCCTGGCTAGCGTGCTGTTAAGGATTCTCTTCCAAAAGGTAGCATGATCACTTGCTAAGTGTCACTACTGGATGGAGAGAAATGCATTTACTTATGTTTTGCTTTCGAAAAGCCCAAAGATTGGGATATAAAAGTATGTTTTATGAAAGTTATCCTAAAGGAATTTTTATGAAATAGTTACCCTATAAGAAAGGGTGTTTTACACAAAATTGTAAATAACAGGAATAAAAGGAAATATTTTTATGAAAATGGTTTATGTATTTTATTTTCCTTGTTTGCTATAGACAAGCCCCAAGACGGGGATTATGAAATGAATTTATGTGAAACTTGGTTTGGACATAGGAATGTCCATTTTTAAAGAGCCTAAATGAAAAGTGTTTATGGACATGAGAATGTCTAATGTTAAAGTATTTAAATGAAAAATGTTTTAGGACATATGGATGTCCATCGCTAAAGAAGCTATGTCAAAAAAGTTTTGAGACATCAAATGTCTCTGGGCTAAAGGAATTTTATGATGAAATAATATTTTTGGACATAAAAATGTCCTTTGTCAAAAAGGCTTATGTGAATGATGTTTTAGGACTTGAGAATGTCCTTCTTTGTCAAAGGATTTATGAGAAAAATATTTTGGACATAAAATGTCCACTGACAAAAGATGGTTTTATGTAAATGTCTTGGAACATTGGAAATGTTCACTTAAGACAAAAGGAAATTAATTAAAGAAGGTAAAACATGGATGTTTTGCCTTAACAAGACCAAAGGTGGCTTGTATATGATTTTTAAGAATAAATGTTTTACGATAATGTTCAAGGACATAGAATCGTCCTCATGAACAAAGGATTTCATGATAATGTTTTAGGACAAGTAAATGTCCTTAAGAAAAATGTGTTCAAGATGTTTAAAGAAATGATTTTCAAGGAAGTCTTGCCCTAAAAGGTAAAAAGCTTTCTTACTGAGTTGTCACTCACGTTTTGTTTTTCCAACCCTTAGATAGGTACCGGGAAACTCAAAAGGTTGCAAACCTAAGATGTGAAAGAGGAAATGAGATGATGGCCAGGTAGGCTATAAGGAATGGAAAAGCGTGAGTATGCTAAGGTATGCTAATGTGTATGCGAACTTAATTAGAATTTTAAGTTCTATATGATTTAATGACTGAATGTATATATGTATAAATGTAAAATGATATGATTAAGTCAAGAAGATTGTCATTGTAGAAAAACAGGATAAGATGCTATGAAATAGAATTTGAAATTTTTATTACAAGTGTATCGACACTTGTTTGATGAATGATGTGAAATGTAAAGAAATGATTGATGAATAAATCGAAAAAAAATTTGGACGAGTTTCAATTAAAATCCCGTTGTGTGATCAGGGCAACAATCCCGATTCACATTTACCAATCTATAAGGTATTGAGGTAAGGAAGTAACGTCTCGGTTTAGGGTGCCACATTTAGTAATCCGGGTACTGTATTGCAAAAGTCCTCAAGGATTTTGTTGCTTGAGTTCCAATACTTCCAGAAATAGTTTAGCAGGCTAACTTTGACCCTGTTGGTCACTTTCCATAAGATCTCTGCCTCTTAGGGATTGAGTTGGTTTCTTCCCCTACCTTTGGGGTAAATGTAGTGGGCAATTAGGAGGCGCAGGCCTCTAAGTTGTGGCGGTAGGTCCATATAATGCAGAAATTTGATGCCTGGATGATACTTATTACTCCTGGTTAAGTGGTTATACATACAAGTAAGTGTGATGCCAGCAGGAAGTGGATCTTCAAACATAGGAACACCAAGAATATGGCCCATCACACTACGTGCATTGAACTCACTAATTCCCTGTGCATCTCCCAAGTTAATTTCTACTCCTTTAACATATGTGTTGAAGTTTTCTTGATCCCATAGGTAGTAGAATTGCCTCGTTAGATCTGGATAAATTTTTCCATCATCCTTTAACAGGGTAGTCTAACCCTAAAAATCTAGCAACTTCTCAATACCAAATTCATACTCATGTAGGAAGCATAGGAAATTAATGAGTGCTCATAAAAATGGTCATAAAATCCACTATGTTGGTGCTCATTCCAAAAATATTCTATCGGCATTTTTAAAACTTGACCCCTTAGAGTGAGGGTTCCCCCTTCTTTTCCCCACAATCGCCACACTCTCACTAGTTTTTGGATTTGCTTCTTCTCTAGGCATGAAGGTAGAAGGATTACTTGCTTGGAATCTAACATGACGACCAATAAATATTGTGGCCTCATCCCTAGCCCATTTAGATGGAGTTCTCTGATGGCATGGGATATCCTCTTGGGTAGTCGACTTGGACGGTCGAGAGACGGGGAGCTTTAAAGGCTTTGAAAAAGCCTTGGGCGCCATTTGAGGAATGGAGAGGCTAGCTTGTGGAGTTGGTGAGATTTGGAGATCGAAAGTTAAAGATCAGAGTCTAGCAATGGGGATTTCTAAGGATCTGAACTTTGGGGAGTAGAGAAAAATGAAGCCGGAGTGAAAGGGAGAGTGAGAGAGGAGACTCGATTTCGCACCCAAATGGCCAGCTAAATCGACACTCATGGGGTCGACTTCTGTGGCGCCCTGAACCGAGGCGTCCACTGGCCTTACTCCGGGATCTTATTGATTGGTAAGTGTGAATCAGGATTGTTGCCCTGATCACGCGGCGGGTACTTAATTCGATCTCGTCAAAAAAAAAATTTTCTTTTTCTTTCATCACATAAAGACACATACTTATCATCAAATCTCAATTATCATTGATAACATTCATACTTGTTTTTGTACAATACAGGTTATTTTAACCTGAACATTTTATACATACATAATTTGAAAACTCCTTATCATATATTCATGTCATACCATATATGGATCAGCATATCATAAAATTTTCTTCATACCTTCTTTTTCCTTTTCTTCTTGGCCTGTGCTTTACCTGTCTATGGTTTGAAAAGCAAAACGTGAGTCGAAACTCAGTAAGCAAGCGTTTTTTTTTCATTTAAATTCATTTCTCTCATTCAATAGTAGACACTTATCAAGTGATCTACTATCAACCAGTGCAAACCTTTTCATAAAACCTTGCGTAAAACATATGCTTGCAAACTTAACATGTAAACCTCTTTTTCACGAAAATAAAACGTTTTCCATAAAACTTTCTTTCTCCAAGGACATTCTCATGTCCTTAAAACATTTTTCATAAAACCTTTTTAAAACAAGCATATGCATCATGCATAACATTTCTGTCCGTCTGGTAGGTGACACTTAGCAAGTGATCACCCTTTCCTCCTTAGGAGAGAAACCATCTCTATTGATAACTCGCGAGCTAAGCAGTTATCCGTGTTCATCTCCCATTTCAGGGAGGGCGCCGCCGGCATTTCGCCTTTTGAAGCGACTTGGCCTATGTAGAGGGGGGTCATCTTGCAACCGCGTCCGGTCTGCATATCCTCTACAGTAGACCTAGTACATAACTCATGCGAACATTCCTTTCTCCATATTCATATGCTAGCATGCTTTTTATAAAACTCCACAGACCCTAGTATATCATTGGACATTTCATACATTTTGAATTTATCATCATTTACTTGGCCAAAAAAATCGTTTTCTCCATATACTAAAAATCAACATAAATTCACTTAAGCATAATCCTTAATTCCAAAAATCATGAAATTAATATATCATTATTCCAACATCATATTTATCATAATCCTACATCCCAAATCATCATTTATCAATTTTGGAGCATTATTTTCACATATGATAGGCTATCTTCCCAAATACCCTATCTTCGCTCCAAATTTTTGATGTTTTGGCATAATTCCATTTAAACATTATATCTATACTTATTTTCTCATGATTGGGGATTATCTAAGCATGGTTTTACCTTACTTAACATCCAAAAGAAGTTTGGGTAGAAATCACTTACCCGAAGTGGAGATACGCCTCTTTTTCTCGCACTTTCTCTCTCCAACCTTCTATTCGTCAAGGCTAAAACGTGTGGGGATGGGAAATGAAGTTGCTCAAGTGATTTTTGAGCTGGGATGGCTGTGAATTTCGTTCTTGGGCTGCTCCTCTATTTATAGGGTCCATTTTTCCATTATTTGCAATTTACCCCCTCTAGCTTAGGGTGTAAAATGGCAAATGTGTTTTTTTCTAATTTCCAAAGGTGCCTTGAGCCAAGAGCAGCCACCCTAGGCCTGCCAGCCCTAATTTTCTACCTATTTTTTGATTTTTTAAAATTAATTAAATTAAGCTAAATTAATCCTAGCCCTTGATTTATGATTTGGATGAATTTTGACCATTGATTTGGTCATGGTAACCCCCCTGCACAACCTGCCATGCTGCATTTTCATTTAATTTAATTTTTTTTAATTATTTACTTTATTAAAAAGTCAAAGTATATTTAATAAAAAGTTAAGTTACTTTTTCAACATCTATTTGACACTTCATCTTGACCTTTGATTTGTGATTTTCATCACATCTTAGCCCATTCATCATGTCCATCATGAATTTTTAACCATCCATAAAAAATTTCATCGAATTCCGACGCCCGAATTGCAATTTATGAATTTTTTTCTATTTTTCCACAAAAATCCAAATTTGGATTAAAATATCCAAAAGTAATACTATTTTGTCTTGTAGTGATTAATTCTCCTTTTGACTTTTTGTGATTAGGTTAATCAAGTGATTAACTCTTAATCACATATCTTAATCCACAATTACCATGCACGTTTACTATTCACATGCACTATTCACGTGCGTCACATTCTTAATTGCATTATTTTAACCTCTAGTACATATTTGTAAAATATAACATATTTCATAAATTTTATTTATCATAAAATCAGTACAGGGATCTAGGGTTTACAACCCTAGGTTTACATGTGCTATTCTAGGATTGCGGGTTTCACAACTTCGAACCCTAAGTCGGATTCGAAGTCGACTTCACTTATTTGAAGTTGACTGTAGGGAAGTCGACTTAGGATGAGTGGAGTCGACTTGGCTCCACCGACCTAAGTGCGAATATCCTTAATTTCCAACTCATTTGACCCATTTCAAACTAACATATTATTTTAATAAATATAATAATCATGAACAATATACTAACATCAAATTTGCAGTCTTACACTAGTTTCATGCATCAATATCAATTATACCCATTTCATTCTTAATTTTATAAAAGAATTCATTGTCTAGTGGTTTAGTGAAAATGTCTGCAATTTAATATTTAGTTTTGACATATTTTAAACAAATATCATAATTTTCAATATATTCTCTAATGAAATGATGGTTTACATCTATGTATTTGGTTCTAGAATTCAATATGGGATTCTTGGTTAGACAGATAGCACTTGTATTATCACATCTAATAGGTATATTTTTGTAATCTATCTATAATCTCTAACTTGTTGTTTCATCCAAAGCCATTGGGCACAACAGTTTCCAGCTGCTATATATTCGGCTTTCGTAGTAAATAGACAAATATTGTCTGTTTTCTTGAAAACATGAAACTATCATATTTCTAAGAAATTGACATGTTCCACTAGTACTTTTTCTATCGACATTGTAAACAGCAAAATTTGCATCTGAGTAGCTAATCAGATCAAATGTTGAGCCCTTGGGATACCATAACCCTCAATTGGTAGTGTTAATTAAGTATCTAAAAATTCTTTTTATAACTACCAAATGTGATTCTTTGGGACATGATTGGAATCTATAACACATGAAAATACTAAATAATGTATCCAGTCTAGCTGTAGTAAAATAAAACAAAGATCTTATCATACTTCTATACATCTTTTGATCAACTTGTTTACCTCTTTCATCATTATCGATTTTGATAATTGAGCTCATGGTAGTGTTTTCTCCTTTGTTGTTATGCATTCCAAATTTTTTGAGCATTTCTTTGACAAACTTGGACTAATTTATAAAAATTCTTTCATTTGATTACTTAATTTCATTCTGCATAAGCTGAAAAAATTCTTGGCATAAAGATTCATTAGTAGCTCCAAATATAATATTATTAATATAAATTTGAATAATTAATATATCTTTTTCTTTGTACTTATTGAATAGAGTAGTATCAACTTTTCCTTTTTGAAATTTATGATCAATCAAAAATTTACTTAGCCTCTCACAACAAGCTATTGGAGCCTATTTAGTCCATACAAGGCTTTGGTCAACTTATAAATAAATTTAGATTAATCCTTTCTTCAAAACCAAGAGGTTGTTTAACGTACACCTCTTCATTAAGGTATATATTTAAGAATGCACTTTTTACATCAATTCGAAATAATTTGAAATCCATATGAGATGCAAATGCCAATAGGATGTGTATGACTTCTAACCTAGCTATAGGGGTATATGATTCCTTAAAGTCAATTCCTTTCTCTTGTGAATACCCCTTGGCTACAAGTCTAGCTTTGTTCTTATAACAAGTCCACTTTCATCTAATTTATTCCTAAAGACCTATTTAGTACCAATGACTGTGCAGTCATCGTGTCTAGGAATTAGGTGTCATACTTGATTCCTTTCAAATTAATTTAGCTCTTCTTGCATGACTATGATCTAATTTTCATCATTAAGAGTTTGATTAACTGAATTTAGCTCTATTTTAGATACAAAGGAAAAATGTCCACATATATTGTGCCTAGAGCCTCTAGTTTTCACACTTTTATGTATGTTATCAATCACTTGCTCAATTGGATGATCGTTTTTGAATTTCAGATCCTTTGGAGGTTTGCAGGGAACATTAACTTTACTTATCTCCTTGTATGGGCTTTGAACTTGCTTTAATTCTTCTCTTCATTGCTTTTTCACTTGTAGCTTTTTAAAATTCTTTGATAAATCATCTACATCACTTAACTCATCCTCCTTCTTGGGAGTTGGGTTAAATTCATCAAATATAACATGAATGGACTCTTCTATTATTTGATTTCTTTTGTTGAAAACTCTATATGCTTTGCTATTTAATGAATATCTAAGAAATATTGTCTCATCACTTTTGGCATATAATTTTTCTAAATTGTCTTTTCCATTGTTCAATATATAGCAAGTGCAACCAAAAGTATGAAAATATAAAATATTTAACTTTATACCTTTTCGTATCTCATATGGGATCTTTTTCAAGATTGCTCTAATGGTAACTCGATTTAATACATGACATGTTGTACTTACAGCTTTACCTCAAAATTTCTTGGATAATTTACTTTTATTTAGCATAGTCCTAGCCATCTTTTGTATTGTTCTATTTTTCCTTTCGACTACCCTATTTTGTTGAAGGATTCTAAAAGCAGAAAATGTATGGTGAATTCCTTTTTCATTGCAAAATTTTATAAAGCGTTTATTTTCAAATTCACCACATGGTCACTTCTAATTGATATGATTGTATTTTGTTTTTCATTTTGGACCAATTTTGAAAAACTAAAAAACATTAAGAAGGCTTCATCTTTGCTAGTTAATAACATTATCCAAGTGATTCTTGAAAAATCATCTACTATAATGAAAACATATTTCTTTCCTCTAATGCTCAAAATGTCGGATGAGTTCATAAAGATCCATATATAGTAATTCAGGTGGTCTTGAGGCTGACACTTCATTTTTAGGTGAGAATGACATCTTAGATTGTTTAGACACTTGACATGCCTTGGAAATTTTATCTTTATCATATTTGAGTTTTGGTAACTCTTCTACAAAACTCTTTTTCGATAGGGTCTTAATGTTTGACATATTTATATGTCTAAGTTTTTATGGCATACTCAAGGATCATTATGAACTGCCATAAGATATTTTCCATCCAATTCATCAAGGGAAACCAAATATACATTTTCATATCTTTTGCCACTAAAACTATGTGATCTCCATCAAAGACATTGAATATAAATGATTCAAATATGACTTTGTAACTTTTATCACATAATCGACTAATACTCATTAAGTTGTGTTTGAGTCATTCAACAAACAATACACCTTTATACATGCATTTAAAATATCATTACAATTCCCTTACCACTAATTTTACCTTTTTCATTATTTCCAAATGATACAGTACCTCCATTATATGGTTCGAGATCATGGAATAAGACTTTATCTCCTGTCATGTGTCTTGAGCCGCCACTATCCATTACCATATGTTGTTGGCTTTTGCTCTAAAATAAAGCTGCAAAAATATTCATATAAAGCTTATTTCTTTGGTACCCATTTTATGGGTCCATTTGGGTTAGTAAGCCATTGGAGTCTTGATAACTCGTGAAAATGCAAGTTATCATGGTTTATTTTAGACTAGTTTTGAATGTTAGTCCAAGAGAATGTGGTTAATTTGCACCCATTTAGCTTAGTTTTCATTCATTTTGCATTTTAGGTGTAAGTAGTTTTGATGCATTTTTAGTATAAACAGGGACAATTTTTGTGGATTTCAGATTGTAGTATTAACACATCATCATTTATAAGCACATTTATTGGGTGTTAGTTGGTTTTGTAGGAAAGACGGGTGGCTAACCGCTTTGGAGTGTGATGGGATGAAGAATGGAGCCAAAAGAGGAAGCAAGGTCATTGGCGCCCCGACGTCAATCTATGGTGCCTAGGCGCCACTTCACCGCCTCACAAGAACCCGCCAGAAACCCTCAAGTCTACAAGCTTCCAAAGAGTCGGTGCCGCAGTGCCACGACGTCGAACCCCATACATGTGCAATTCAGCATGAGTCTCATGCTAGGTCTAAGAGGGTTATAAATACACATTTAGGGTTTCGTTTTGAGAGAGAGAACTCATGAGGAGCAGCCAAGGGAAGAGAGAGGAAAGGACTCCCAAGCTAAGATTAACTTGATGTGAAGATTCAACTTCGTCGGGTGGAAACTAGCAAGTTTTTGCTTCTCCCTGTTGTTCTCTAAATATTCTACTTTTTCCTTTTACTGGGAATGTATTTAAACTTAGTTTCAATGAGATTTAAATCTATGTTCATGAGCTAAACTTCAATAGATGGGAGGTTGAGATGATTTGATTTCTAAACTATGTTACTTTGGTTCTTGATGATTTAAATATGAGTATTTAATTGTTGTATACTTGTGCTGTGTGGATTTACCCTTACATGTGGTATTTAATGCTTTTTACAAGCCTAGCTACCTTATACGATGATTTGGTTGCTAGATTCATCTGTGGAAAAGTGAATCAAGGCAAGGTTCACGTGTAAGGCATATGTTTCTCACTTGGTGAAAGGGGAATGTTTAATAGATAGGAATATATCGTTAAATCCTATACAGTCATGAGCAAGTTATATGTAGATCAATTCCATTATATTCACTTGCATGGGAACATAGCAATTTAGTGTTGTGTAGTTAGCTTTATGTATGTTGGAAGACATATATAAAGATTATTGAACTTGGACTAGGAAATCCCTGCACAATCTAGTGAATAGGAACCAATTTAATATAGTTTATGTTGGAATCAATGGAAAATTAAGCACAATCTGTGTTTTGATGATTAACAACTCAATTTGAGAATGTTCTGGGTACTAATATAACTTGTTAAAATTGCTTAAAGGCTAGAAAGATTAAATTTCAGCACCTGACAAAGCAAGTCCCAAAGCCAAGTCAACGTAGCCATCGACTTGACTAAAGTCGATACCCAAGTCGACTTCAAGATCGACTTCAAAAAGAGCAAAACCTTTCAGCGCTAAAATTTAGAATCAAGACAGGTGAAGTCGCAGTCCAAGTCGACTCCAACTGCGACTTGGGTGAAGTCGCAGACCCAAGTCGACTTACCATCGACTTCAAATGCTCAAACCTTCCAGCGCTGAATTTGCGAACCAAGACAGGCGAAGTCGCAACCGAAGTCGACTCCATGTGCGACTTGGGTGAAGTCGCATCCCGAAGTCGACTCCACATGCAACTTGAGTGAAGTTGAAACCCAAGTCGACCCAGATATTTGACTTGAGTCAGATTAAAGAAATACGTAGTCTAGACATATGAATGTGTCAAATTTAATCACACAAGACAAGTATATTTGTCAAGGATAATCTTTGGGCTACTTCTATGAACTCCAAGATCAAATTACTCTAAGATTCAAGACATGAAGACAAATCTCCAAGAAAAGATGAACATGTCCAATTCCAAGATTCAAATTTTAATTTTAAGAATATCAGTGGAAGAACAAGATGTGACAAATATCAAGATACCAAGATCACTTTCAAGAAATACAAGTTCCAACAATTGCATACAGAAAGTGAAGTCGCACTCGAAGTTAACTTCACCTGCTACTTGGGTCAAGTCTAGGACCAAGTTGACCTGAAGTGGAACTTGAAATTTATCTGGAAACCGAAGTCGCACCCCAAGTCGGCTCTAGCATGCGACTTGGGTGAAGTTGCACCCCAAGTCGACTTCATCTATGACTTGGGTCGCAACGGTCGGAAAAATTTGAACGTTGGCGTATTAAATACGCACCACCTACCTCCAAACGTTCGAATTTACTCCACCATTATAAATAAGCATTCAAGTGAACATGCTAGAGGTTAGAGAAAGCAATTACTGAGATCCAACTACCATCCTCTCTAAGCATTAAGTGATCAACACAAGTTTCAAGTGAAGAACTAAGCTCAACTTGCTGTAAGCTCCAACGCTGATCAAATCCTTTCTTTCACAAGTTCCGCCATGAGCTGAAACCTGCCTACACAATCTGTAAAGTGTTGCTTTCATTATTTGATTCTATATTTGTATTGGTTACTTGGTTTGATATTGGTGTTTTGAACCAAGTAAAAGCAAAGTAGCGTTGTGACTTGAGTGAGATTCGTCACCTACTTGTGCTATGATTCGTACACGCCCCCTAGAGCTGGAATCTAGAAGAGAGCTGCTGCTCTAGCTATATTTGATAAAGCAATAGTGGAACCCAAGTCACAAAGGGTGTGATCTTAGAAGAGTGGAGCAGGGGAGGTTGCCCGAACCACTATAAAATTTTTGCCTATTGCTGTGATTTGTATTTCTGATTTTATTGCTTTATTACTCTCCATATTATTCATTTATTTCATTAAGGGGATTAAATTAAAAGGGGAGAAATTTCTGTTTGAGTGAAAATTTCAAAATACCCAATTCACCCCTTCCCTCTTGGATAACAACCATAAACTCGGGATCAACTGTTTAGAGTCAAGGATTCCCAACTATCCCATCTACCCATCCAACTCTATGAATCCCTATTGCAATTCTGCCCCTCCATTAGTCCTTATCTCATTCCTTTTTACTTTATTATACACTCAATTACAATCACTTTAAATCTCTCCAATCATCAAAGGCAATTGAAGTATTTGACATAATTAGTTTAGACAAATTCCTCGTGGGAACGATACTCTACTCTCTCTATATTACTTGATCGACATATATACTTGTGTGAAAATGAGAATTTAATTAGACAAATTTCTCATGGGAATGATACTCTACTCACTTTATATTACTTGATTGACACGTATACTTGCGTGAAAACGAGCATTTTGGTTAGACATATATGCAGCTCGTCAAGTCTACATTGCTTTACTTTGGACGGCATGAGTCTAATGCTCTTTGGTACCCAAACTAATTCAGCACCTTGGTTGTATAATTTCTTAATTCTGCATTGATATATTTGGTGACCAAACTTGTTGCTTGTAGAAATTACATGCCCTTATGAGTATTGGAGTAAGACTCCATGTAAATTGTGGTTCCCAAGTTGGCCTTCTAATCCAAACAACATTGTTCTTTTTTGGTTTGTGTTGAAAAGCAGTTGCCTTGGCTTGGGTTTCCACCCATTTTGGAGCATTTGACTTGCTACATTAACCTTGTTCAAATGTGGAATACTCAAGTCCTTTTTATTACTTTGGGTAGTCATGTTCAAAATAATTTTGACACTATTCTCTGGGTTAGAGAATTTGACTAATGATTCATTTAATGTATCATTTTCTTTCTTTAGCTATCTCATTTTTCAAAGCTTTAATCTCTTCCACTCAGCATTTGACTCTTTCAGCTAGTTCTCGATTAACTACAATGGTTGAGTCACATTGTCTCTTCTTTTGAGTACATTTGTTGCCTAGATTTTTGATTTTATCATATAATGAATCATAAGCATGTTGTAACTCTTCTAACTCAGCAAATTTGAGACAATCATGAGTAGATAAACAAATAAACTTGGGATTAGAATGATTAAGTTTAGAAGTTACCTCTTCACTAATTGTACAACAGTTGAGGCAGTTAATCTTTCCACTAATTTAGTTGCGGTGTGGCAGTTCCTGATGTTTTCTTCCTCTATTCTTGCCACACAGCAAATCCTTGCATAGTTTGCAGCTTCATGATCCTCATTTGATGAACTGCTTGCGGTAGAAGTGTAAGGCCCAACCCATTCTTAAAAAAAAAGAAAACAGCTGCTGCATGTGTACATTTTTGGTGCATATGCAGAGTACCAGAGTTATAAAAGGGGAGAAAAGGGACACATGACTGAACCAGGGAAAAAAAAGAAAAGAAGAGAGAGAGAGAAGAAGAAGAAGAAGAAGAAGAAGGAAAGAGAAGGAGAAGGAAGAAGAGGGAGAGAGGGAAGGAGAGATTGCCGTCGTCGCCACCCACACAGCTGCCCACACAGCCGCCACTGGTCGCCTGAAGTAAGGGAGAAATGGTTTTACGTTAGGTTTTTCCAATTTTTGCCCAAATCAAGCTAGAAAGTGGGAGTTTTGCTAAAATACCTTAGATAAACATGTATGAAAGTAAAATATATGGATTTGAGTAATAGATTTGGTTGTTTATGGATTCAAGAGTTGAAATGGGTAGGGTTTTGTTTTTACCCTCAAATATAGATAGAAAACCATGAGTTTTTTGATAAATTCGTGGAAAGGATGATGTTTGGAACCTAAATCATGAAAATGAAAGGCTAAAATCAAGCCTAAGTGCAAAATCAAAAATTCAAGAGTTGTATATCCGAATTTTCTTAGTCCAAATAACAATATAATAGTTACAAATGCTATTAGGATGTGTTAGTTATAAATTAATATGACCAATTTGAGGTAAAAAGAGAAAAAATAGAATGTTTCACAACCCGTGGAAATTGGACAACTCCAAAAATGTGGGTTAAACATGGGGCCTTTAGAGTATTTGACCTAAACATTATTTATGGGTAAATTTTAAGATGTTTGGAGAGTTGAAAATATAATAAAAAATTTATGGAGATGTTATGCTAAGTTGTAGGTAGGGTACGGGTGTCGGGATTTTGTACAAAAAAATTGTTAAGTAGCTAATTCACATAATATAAGAGTGGTTAAATAGGTTTTAATATGACTAATATATATGTTTAAATTGGGCATTTAGTGGATGGAAAAAAAATAGAAGTGGAGTAAATGGCCTTAAATGGTCTATATAATTTTAGATATAAGGAAAATAACATTATAATTAAAATGGTGTTTACATGAGAATGTTTTCCTCATCAAAAGAGTCTCGGGACTCTCTTTGAAAAATGAAAGCTAAAATTAGCTTTTGAATTAATGCATCCTTGAATATTAAAATTAGGATGCAATACATGATGATTTAAGTGAATGCTTAATCAAAATTGTTAATTTTGATAGGAAAAATAAATGAAAAAGTGGAAGACATAGCTTGAGATTCTAAGGTAAGCAAAATTTTCAAACTCAATGACATGATAAGAATTTCTATTTTGCCATTTACTTTGAGAAAGAATGGTTGCAACAAGTGTTCATGTTATGCTGTTATATGTTTCATTAGAAAGATGTGCAAATTAAGTCATTTTCCATAGGTATTCTAATTAAATTTTATACAAACAATAAAATTCTTTGGGAATGACCATTACCCTAATTTCATCATTTATCTATATATTTATGCTATTAAAACATGCTTTTGAAATTGATTTCTGGGAACAAATTTTTTTTTATGATTATTTGAGCAAACTCCTTTCATGATGTAGATGCATTTGACCATTTGTATGAATGGAATCCATGCCTAGGAATGAATGTAAGGCTTCACCATGGTTTTAATTGGACAGATAGTCCGTCCTTGATGTTGCCTAGTTGGTGCGTCCAACGTACGGGTGAGTGATCACTTGGTAAGTGTCACCTACCAAAGAGAAAATTATGTCATTGAATAATGCATATTATGAATGCATTTCATCCTCATGTATATATGATATTTCCATCGAGGTTTTCACAGTTTTCTCTTTCAATGACGCTTGCTTACTAGTTTATTTGAACTCACCATTTTCATTAAACAGTTGCAGAATATTACGAATTCAAGAGCTATGAAGACTACACCGGTTAGAAGGGAAGTGAAGTAGAGAGTCATATGATGCTCTTGTATATGACTGAAAGTGTTTTGTAATAAGCTAAACCTTGGAAGTATCATTTGGTCTATTTGATGTGTGTATGAACTATATATATGTTTTGTGTATGGTGTGAAAGATATTTGAAGTATTATTTCTTTTTACAATTGTGTGAATTGTATGGATATATGTATTATGTATGATGGAGGAATATTAGGAGTATTAGAGATATGGTGTGAATATGATGAATTTATGAAAAAAAGGAGGTGATTATTTTTATGAAAAAGTGAAACAGATTATTTCTTATTGTAAAAGGTTATGTAGTGAATGTTTGTATTTAAGGAATGTCCTAATTACAAACGAGATGCTAAAAAAATTTTATAGATATTAGAAAAAAATTTAGACCACTTTTATTTACTATTTGGCGTATACATGCAAGCTAGGTTATGGACTTCATCAATTTTAAAAAGATTCCTGACATGAAATCGTACGACAAGCTCGACGTATAGAGTTGTCATAGGTGGGGGCATTACAAGATGTATCCTCATTCACATACATTCCTCTGTCCTTAGGCTTTGAAAATCTTCTCGAATTGTTTATATGTTTCTTTTCTTGTCGTTCCTTTGATTTGTTTTCTTCAGGTATGGGACATTGAGTTTGCATGTGTCTCCCCATTTATAGCACTTGGTCATTCTTTCTTCTTTTCCCTTTTGCTTCTCTCCTTGAATCCTTTTGAACCAAAACTCTTTCCTTTCCTTACAAATTTCTGAATTTCCCTGTGAGGAGAACAATCTCCTCATCTTCATTTTGGGAAGAGGATGTAGACTCGCCTGAGCTTTGTGTTGCTTTCAATGCAATAGCTCTCTTCTTTTTATGTTGTTCCTCATTCCTTTTCTTTATTAGCTCATGAGACATGAGTGAATTGATAAGGTCTTCTAACTTTAATGTGTTTAGATCCTTTGTTTCCTCAATGACTGTGATCTTTTGAGTCCATAACTCAGGTAGAGCTCTTAGGATCTTCATAACCTGTTCCGGTTCAGAAATAGATTTTTCAAGTCCTTTTAGTGCAATAGTAATTTTAGAAAATCTAGCAAACATTTCAAATATGTTTTTAGTGTCTAACATTTTAAAATTTTCCAATTCTCTAATCAAAATATTCCTTCTAGTCCCTTGCACTTGAGAAGTGCTCTAATATATCCAGGTTAGAGTATTCCATATCGCTTTGACAATTAAATAAGTGGATACTCTATCATACTCAGCTGCAGTTAAGGCACAAAATAGAAAGTTCGTTGCCTTGGTATTACTTTTTACCAATTTGACATCTTCCTCATTCCATTTAGAGACTTTCTCATCTTTGGATAATGTAATACTATCTTGGATAGCAATCTAAGAGTCCATATTTGTATCCATGACTAGTTGTTTTATTCTCAACTTACAGTAATCGAAGTTACTACCATCGAATAGAGGTGACTTAGCGAATGATTGACCCTCAACAAAAGCAGGAGCGAAAGTTAATTGGGAAGCCATTTAACTAAGATTTCTTTGATGTAAACTCAAAGAACGGCTTTGATACCACTTGTTAGTCCTAATTTATAGCAAAATCGAAGAGGGGAAAGGTGAATTGGGTTCTTAAAAGTATTTAGTGTATTAGCTATAACCTCCTTTGTAAACTAAGTCCCCTTAAATGAAAAACATAGAGAATGAGATAGCAAGAAGAGCAAGTAGAACAAACACAAGAGATTATAGTGGTTCGGGACAACCCCCCTATTCAACTCCTTTAAGAACATTCCCTTGTGCCTTAGGTTCTACTATGCCAATGAAAATATCGTTAGAACACTTATTCTCTTTTAGATTTCAGCTCTAGGGGGCCTTATAAATTTTGCATAAGTAGGTGGTGAGTCACACTCCAACCACACACTACTTTACCTTCACTTGGTCTTGGTCTTCAATACCTAACCAAGAGGAATAAAAATAAAAGAAGTGGAAAACAAGAATCTATACTTTACAGATGTGTAAGAAAATTTTTATCTTGTAAAAGAACTTGTGGAGTGAACGAATGGATGAATACTTAAGCACTTACAATCAAAGAGCAAAGTTCTTCTTGTAGATCCACTTAATGAGCATTTAATCAATGCACTAGCTAACTCCCTCCCTTTTATTTGACATGTATTAAATAGGAGAGGAGTAAATTTGAACATTTAGTGGTAGGTGGCGCATATTTAATACGCCAACATTTGAATTTTCTTGACTATTACGATCCAAGTCGCGCTTGGAGTCGATCTCAGGTGCGACTTCACCTAAGTCGTAGACTGGAGTCGACTTGGGTTGCGACTTTGGTCTTCAGCTCTTCAGTCAGGTTTCATTTCAAGTCGACTTGATCTTAGACTTGACCCAAGTCACAGGTAAAGTCGACTTGGGATGCGACTTCACTCTCTACTTGGCTCATTAGAACTTTAACACAGTGTAAACTTGATCCTTTAAGATAGTTGCATTGGTTTCTTCATGTTTTATCCTGATAAGTCTTCATTTGTACATGCGAGCTTTGAAACTTCTTGATTATTGAGCTTGGTCATGTTCATTTGAGCATTCTTGGATGAACTTGTCTTGGATCATAAATCATGTTAGAATGATGCTGCTTAAATCAAGCTTATCATCCTTGGGATTGAAAATTCATGATTTGATCTTCTTGTATCCAAATTGATTGGTAGGGTCGACTTAGTTTGCAACTGAACTCAAATCACATGTCTAAGTTGATTTCATGTGTGACTTCACTTAAGTCATATTTAGAGTCAACTTCGGTTGCGACTTGACTTTGTCAGATTCAGCTTCGGATCTCAAGTTGCTGACGAAGTCGACTTGGGTTGCGACTTCACCCAAGTTGCATGCAAAATCAACTTCGATTGTGACTTTTCCTACTCACGCGTCCACATTTTCAATGCTACTGACAAATGACCCTTTGAAGTCGATGCTAAAGTCAACTTTGGTATCGACTTGACCTAAGAGGATGCCTGAGTCGACTTGGCCTCTGACTTGACCTGCCAAGTTTTGGTATAATCCTTAAAACATCTCAACACACATGTTAGTGCTTTAAAATCTCTCAAATTGAATTGTTAATCATCAAAACATAGATTGTGCTTAATTTGCCATTTGTTTACAATAATTACCTCCTTTTTGATGATTGAGAAAACCAATTGAGATGTACCTTTCAATAAATGAATGAATTGCTATTGTTTGTATAAGCATGTCATTTTCTTGCCATTATCCTAAGTTGGTAGGTCATTTCCTTATGTCAATTTTCAAGATATTCGAAAAAGTAGGTTATGCATCTCATTTCATTTAGTTATCCATCATTACATGATTTAATAACAATTCATATATCACATCATAAAATAATCATAATTAACTATCTTAAAACATAGTAAATCATTCATAGCAATAAGTCATTAACAACATTCATTTCAAGTTAATAAATTCATAAAACCTTTACATATTTCTCTAAATACATCCTACCCAATCACTAAAGAAGACTATCCCTAAAAACAAAATTCCCACATTCCTCTCTCCCTTTTTGTCAATCACCAAAAAGGAGTAGAATCGATAAGTTGAGATTTTTGAAAAGGAAATGGTGATATGGGATATGGTAACTGTTGATCGAGAGCATTTGGCGAATGAGATCTTCATGTAGGGCTTTAGAAGTAGAGGAAAGATTGACTGGTAAGGAGGATAGGGGAGATGATTGATCCTAAACAGTTGGATCAGCTCGAACTGACTTGCCCCAATAAGGGTCAAAATCAGGCAAGCTTGGAATAGGTTGACCTTTCCTACTTCTAGAGGCAAGGTGGTATTTGATATCTTTGAATTCTTGCTCCATTTTATCTTGCCTCCCATGCATTTCCATAAGAGAAATGTTGATAGATCCAAGTTCTTGAGAAATTCTACTCTCCATGGCTTGAAAATATTCTAGAATTGCATTGGAGGTAGACTGTTGAGCAGGAGAGTGTGCAAAATGATCTGTAGCTCGAGATACTCTAGGGGAAGAAGAAGCATGGGAAGTAGGGAATGCTGGGGCTCTCGGGGCAAGAGGTGGAGGTAGTTGAGAATCTTAGTGAGGTTGATCCTCCCCCTCAAATGGAGCTGCTTGTGCTTGAGGTTCCTCCCTTTCTTGGGCTTCTTGAGGGTCTCCTCCCATTTGTGCCTGTAGCTATGCAGCGATAAATGCCTCTATGTCAATCTTCATACGGGTCAACAGAGCTCTATTGATTACATTTGTAGATTTCAAGACCTCGTATGGTTCTCCATCCAAGTCAACATGAAAATGATCAAGGATTTTAGTAATCCAGGTACCATATGGAAAAATTCCTCAGAGATTTTCTTTCTTGAGTTCAATTATTTCCAAAAATAGTAGGCAGACTAACTTTAACCCTGTTGGCCACTTTCCATAAGATCTTTGCCTCTTGGGGATTGAGTTGGTTTACCGTTGGGGTAAATGTAGTGGGAAATTAGGAGGCGCATGACTCAAAGTTGTGGCGGTAGGTCCATATAATGCAGAAATTTGATGCTTGGATGATACTTATTTCTCCTGGTTAGGTGTATATATATATACAATTGAGTGTCCTCATCTACAAAGTCATGTTTGAATCATCTATATGCAATCTTTTTTATAGAGATCACATGGTATTTAGTTGGAAAAGACAAGAAAATATATATTTGATTTTCCTTGATGAATTAGATGAAAGATGTCTTGTGACTATTGATAACTATCCATGGGTGTAGCACAAAAGGCTTGGACATATAAACATGTCAAATATCAAAATCTTGTAGAAGAAGAGGTTGGTAGAGGGTTTACCAAACCTTAAATATGATAAGGACAAAATTTGTAATGCTTGTCAAGTGTCCAAACAGTTAAAAATGTCATTTTCACCTAAAAATGAGGTTTCAACCTCAAGACTCCTTGAATTACTGCATATGGATCTTTATGGCACATCCGACATTTTGAGCCTTGGAGGAAAGAAATATGACTTTGTTATAGTGGGTGATTTTTCAAGATTTACTTAGATAATGCTATTAGCTAGCAAAGATGAGACATTCTCAATGTTTGTTAGTTTTTCAAAATTGGTGCAAAATGAAAACCAAAATACAATTATATCAATTAGAAGTGATTATGGTGGTGAATTTGAAAACAAACGCTTTATAAAAAATTTCAAAGAAAAAAAAATTCACCATACATTTTTTGTTCCTATAATCCCTTAACAAAATGAGGTAGTTAAAAGGAAAAATAGAATAATACAAGAGATGACTAGGACTATGTTAAATAAAAGAAAATTATCCAAACAATTTTGAGGTGAAGCTGTAAGTACAACTTGTCATGTATTAAATCGAGTTAATATTAGAGCAATTTTGAAAAAGACCCCATATGAGCAATGGAAAGGTAGAAAATTAAATATTTCATATTTCTATGCTTTTGGTTGGACTTACTATGTGTTGAACAATGAAAAAGATAACCTTAGAAAATTAGACGCCAAAAGTGATGAAGCTATATTTCTTGAATATTTATTAAATAACAAAGCATACAGAATTTTCAACAAAAGAAATCAAATAGTAGAAGAGTCCATTCATGTTATATTTGATGAATTTAACCCAACTCCCAAGAAGGAGGATGAGCCAACTGATGCAGATGAATTATCAAAAAATTTTGAGAAGGTACAAGTGGAAAAGCAAGGGGGAGAAGAACTAAGGCAAGATCAAAGTCTAGACAATGAGGTAAGTGAAGGTAGTGCTCCCTACAAACCTTCCAAAGACCTAAGTTCAAAAATGATCATCCAATTGAACAAATAATAAGGAACATATATGAAGGTGTAAAAACGAGATGCTCTAGAGAAAATATATGTGGACATTTTACCTTAGTGTCAAAAGTAGAGCCAAATCTAATTAATCAAGCTCTTAATGATGAAAATTAGATTATTGCTATGCAAAAAGAGCTAAATTAGTTTGAAAGAAACCAAGTATGATACCTAGTTCTTAGATACAAAGATTGCACAGTCATTGGTACCAAATGGGTCTTTAGGAATAAATTAGATGAAAGCGGATTTGTTGTTAGAAATAAAACTAGACTTGTGGCCAAAGGGTATTCATAAGAGGAAGGAATTGACTTTGAGGAATTATATGCCCCTGTAGCTAGGTTAGAAGCCATATGCATCCTATTGGCATTTGATCTCATATGGGTTTCAAATTATTTCAAATGGATGTAAAAAGTGCATTTTTGAATGGATACCTTAATGAAGAGGTGTATGTTGAACAACTTCCTAATTTTGAAGAAAAAGATCAATCCAATTTGTTTATAAGTTGACCAAAGCCTTGTATGGGCTAAAACAGGCTCCAAAATCTTAGTATGAGAGGCTACGTAAATTTTTGATTGATCGTAAATTTCAAAGAGGAAAAGTTGATACTACCTTATTCAATAAGTACAAAGGAAAAAATATACTAATTGTTCAAATTTATGTTAATGGTATTATATTTGGTGGTACTAATGAATCTCTATGTCAAGAATTTTCTAAGCTTATACAAAATGAATTTGAAATGAGCGTGATGGATGAACTCAATTTCTTCCTTAAACTGCAAATTAAGTAATTAAATGAAGAAATATTTATAAATCAGTCCAAGTACATCATAGAAATGCTCAAGAAATTTGGAATGCATAACAGCAAAGGAGCAAACACTCCCATGAGCTCAACTATCAAAATCGACAAGGATGAAAGAGGTAAACAAATTGATCAAAGGTTATATAGAAGTATGATAGGATCTTTATTGTATTTAACTGCATCTAGACTGGATGTATTATTTAGTGTTTGCATGTGTTTTAGATTCCAGTCATGTCCCAAAAATCACATTTGGTAGCTGTGAAAAGAATTTTTTGATACTTGATTGCCACTACTAATTTAGGACTATGGTATCCTAAAGGCTCAACATTTGATCTAATCGGCTATTTAGATGTGTATTTTGCTGGTTACAAAGTAGATAAAAAAATACTAGTGAAACATGCTAATTTCTTAAAAACATAATGGTTTCATCATTTTCAAGAAAATAGACCAGCGTTGCTCTATCTACTACGGAAGCTGAGTATATAGCCATCGAGAGCTGTTGCACCCAATTGCTTTGGATGAAACAACAACTTAGAGATTATGGGATAGATTACAAGGATATACCCATTAGATGTGACAATACAAGTAGTATTTGTCTAACCAAGAATCCTATATTGCATTCTAGAACCAAACACAAAGATGTAAGGCATCATTTCATTAGAGAACATGTTGAAAATCATGATATTTGTTCAGAATATGTCAAAACTAAAGATCGAATTGCAAACATTTTCACTAAACCATTAGAAACTGAATCATTTTATAAAATTATGTAGGAAATAGGTATGATTGATATATTGATGTATGAAATTGGTGCAAAATTGTAAATTTGTTGTTAATATGCTGTTTATGATTGTTATGTTTGTTGAAATGATAAGATAGTATGAAATGGGTTAAATGGGTAGGAGATTGAGGAAATTCATACTTGGGTCGGTGGAGCCAAGTTGACTTCACTCAAACCAAATCGACTTCACTGAAGTCAACTTTAAACCTGACTTACGGTTCATAGTCGACTTCACGGGCGTCATTTCGGCTGGCCCCATTTTGGGCAGGAATTTGGCCGACTCCATTAATTTCTCTCTTCTCGTTTTCATTTTCAGCTTTCACTTTTCTCACCTTCCAAGCTCAAATCTTTAGAATCTTCCATTGCTAGCCTCTGATTTTTAACTTCCAATCTTCCAATCTCTACAACTTCTCAAGCTAAACTCTCCATTCCCCAAATGGCACCCAAGGCTGTCTCCAAGGCTACTAAGCTCCCTATCTCTAGGCTGTCTAAGTCGTCTACCTAAGAGGGCGTCCCACGTCATCAGAGAACTCCCTCCAAATGAGCTAGAGATGAGGCCACGACATTTATGGGTTGTTGGGTCCGGTTCCAAAAAAGTAACGCATCTACATCTCTTCCTAGAGAAGCAACACGAGGATATTAGTGAAAGTGTAGAGATTATAGGAAGGAGAAGAGGTACCCCGGCTCCAAGGGGTTAAGTACTCAAAATGCCAGTAGAGAATTTCAAGAATGAGCGGCAACATAGCCATTTTTACAAGCACTTTTATAAAAGAAAGACTTTCCCCTTGAGATTATTGATTTTCACTTCCTACATGAATATGAAATTGGTATTGAGGAGTTGCTAGATTTCAAGAGTTTGACTACCTTGTTAAAGAAAGGTGGAAAATTTTACTTAGACCTAACCAGACTATTCTACTATCTATGGGTTCAAGAAAACTTCAACACATATGTTAAAAGAATAGAAATTAATGTGGGAGATACACAAGGAATCAGTGAGTTCAATGCACACAATAGGTGGGCCACATCCTTGGTGTCCCTATGTTTGAAGATCCACTTCCTGCAGGCCTTACACTAAGCCCCATGTACAACCATTTAACCAGGAGCAGCAAATTCCACCCTAGTATAAAATTCCTGCATTACATGGATTTGCCACCTCAATTGAGAGCCTTATGATTACTCATAGCTCACTGCGTTTATCCCAAAAAGGGATGAAAAGAAACCAACTCAATCCTCAAGAGGCGAAGATACTGTGGAAAGTGGCAAACAAGATCAAAGTCAACTTGCCATGATTGTTCTTTGAGGCACTAGAGCTTAAGAAAGAAATCCAAGGGAGTCTTGCCATATGGCACTTGGATCACTAAGATCCTTGAAGATTTTCATGCTAATTTCCATGGAGAGCCATACGAGGCCTTGAAGCCTACAAATGCCATTAACAAAGTCCTGTTGACCCTATGAAAATTGACATAGAAGTATTTAGAGCAGATCAACTACGGGCAAGGATGGGAGAAGAACCTCCTCAAGCCCTAGATAGACAGGAACCTTAAGCGGAGGTAGCTCCATTTGAGGGGAAGGCTCAACCACAATAATCACCTCCACCTCCAGTTCCACATCCACCTACACCTCCTGCAACACATGCCTCATGCTCACCTAGAGAATCTTTGGCTACAGACCATTTTGCACATTCTCCCACTCGACCATCTACCTCTAAATATCTTTAAGCCATGAACAGTAGAATTTCTCAGAATTTTGGGATGATCAACATCTCTCTTATGGAAATGCATAGGAGGCAAGATAAAATGGAGTAGGAACTCAAAATATCAAATATTACCTTGCATCTGGAAGTGAGAGAGGTCAACTCATTCCGAGTCAGCTTGGCTTCAATCCCTATTAGGGCAGATCAGTTTGTGCCAATCCAACTATTCAAGATTGATCATCTCCACTATCCTCTTCCATTGATATTCCCACCTCTAGCTCCAAAGCTCTATTTGACACACTCATTCGTTAAATGCTCCTTCCAGACCAGTTGCCCAATCCCATCTCACCATTTGCCTTTCACAAATCCTAACTCATCAATTTTGCTCCCCTTTGGTGATTGACCAAAAGGGGAGATAAATTTGAGAAATTTAGATTTTTGGGTTTGGGATCACTTTCTTTACTAAGTGGGTAGGTTGTATTTAGGGTTATATGTGAAGACTTTGTGGAAAATGAATGTTGAATGGATCAAACATATGATATTTTGGCCAAATGAATGGTATGTTTAAATGTTTGCTTTATAAATTTATTTGAATGCAATGATGTAAGTGACCTAGTTTGAATGACATGAAAATTGAAATGATTTACCAACTTAGTTAAATAAAATTGCTAAGAATGAAATAATTTTGCAAGTTATAACAATTCCAATTGTTTAATGAAAGGTTAATCTCAAATTGTTTTTGTTAATCATTAAAAAGGCGAAGATTGTTGTAAATGAATGGCAAATTAAGCACAATCTATGTTTTGATGATTAACAATTCAATTTGAGAAAATTTTAAGGCACTAACATGTGTTTTGAGATGATTTAAGGCTTAAAGAGTTCAAGATTCAAAGCATGGGATGCTAAGTCATAGGCCAAGTTGAGGCATCGACTCAAGTCAAGTTGATACCTAAGTTGACTTCGTTGTCAACTTCGGTATCGACTTTAAGTGGCCATTTTTTGACAGCGTTGATAATGTGGATGCTTGAACAGGCAAAGTTGCAACTGAAGTTGACTTCACATGCGACTTGGGTCAAGTCTCAACCAAAGTTGACTCCATTAGTGACTTGGGCTATCTTCAAGGGTTTGAAGTTGAATCTGATGAGGTCAAGTTGCAACCTAAGTCGACTCTAACATGTGACTTCGGTGAAGTCGCACATGAAGTCGACTCAGACACGTGACTTGAGTGAAGTTGCAAATCAAGTCGACCCCAACATTCAACTTGAGGCTAAAATTAAGTTGATTCAAGTCCAAAGTTAACAAGATTGGCTCAAACATAATCATCCCAACATGATTCAAGGTCCAAGAGACAAGTCTAACCAAGACTTCTTTGAATGGATATGATCAAGCTCAATATATAAGAAGTCTAATGGCTCACGTGCAAAAAAAAAAGTCAATTGAAGCTAAATTGACATGGTACAAGAATATACAAGCTAAGAGACGGTACAAGAATATACAAGCTAAGAGACAAAGATTATGAAGCACCAAGTTCCAATGAGCTAAGTAGATAATGAAGTCACAACCCAAGTCCACTTCACCTGTGACTTGGGTCAAGTCTGAAGTGAGGCCAAGTCGAACCCGAATGCAACTTGAAGTTGAATAGCTGAAGACCTATGGCGCCCCGACCCGAGCGTCACATCCTAAGCCTTACCTCAGAGATCGAAGTGACTGGTAAACGTGATCAGGATTTTTTCCCTGTCACATGGCGGGTTTTTAACGAATAATTATTCAATTAAATATATTTTCATGGGAGTTTATTTCCTCTTAATTAAATCTCAGGTAATAACTAGGTCATTTTCAACCATTCAACACACATCAAACCGGGTTATTCTGAATACATTACATCATTCTCCTAAATCAGATGTCACTGCATGTTAAAATCATGGTTGTTATCAAGAAAACAACAACAACATAATTACATCCATTCAGCATAACTTTTTTTTTCTACATTATAATTGCTACAAGTGTTTTCTTTTGCTTTAATGATATTCTATTTGCTCCTTTGCTGAGTTTCTTCATTCACCTGTCTATGGGTTTGGAAAACAGAAACATGAGTTGAACACTCAATAAGCAAGCATTATTTATATTGATTTGCAAGCAAAATATTTTCAAAAACTTAACATTTTCCAAAAGCATTTCCCCCATTTGGTAGAGACACTTATCAAGTGATCAACTACCTGCGGAGCAGAAACCTTTTTATTTCTAATCATTATGGAGAGCAACTTTATACCCTCTCGGGGATATATAATGACAATGAATTGTGTGTATTATGATCCCTTAGGATGGAGGCTAGCTAGGCGACCAGCTGTCTTCATCTCCTCCCACACAGGGAAACACCGCTGGCCCTTGGCCTATATTACCGACTCGGTAACACCAAAGGAGGACAATCGGTCCACTTATTCCTTTGAGGTGAAACTTATGCATTGTGCACATGTATTAACCATGACATGCTAGCATGATTCTTCACACATATTATTATAAGACAAAAATTTCTAGAAAACATAAAACAGTTATATAAATCAGTTTGCAATACATATTGAGTTAAGGAATGACCATCCTTAAAAAGTGAAAAATTAATTTTCAAATGACATTTGCTAAAACAATAAAAGAAATTAAAAAAATTATTTGCAATTATTTCAAAGAAATTTTTAGTAAATAGAAATTCATTTAGAACATTTGCCTGCATACCTTGTCCGTGAGAGCTTCCCGGATCAACCTTTTCCTTTCCTTTGCCTATGACAGAATAACATAAATTCCATATAAATTCTATTTGCTTACATTTATTTAGTTTTCCAACCCATTTCCATAAATACTCATAACCCGTTTAACTTTCCAAGTCGGGTATGAGTACTTTAAACCTTTACATTTCTCATCTATTCACTATGCTTCATATTTAATTTCATATATTAATCTCAAAATTCAAAATTATCAATTCAGCAATGCATTTCACATTTTTCCATGATGTTTTAAAATATTTTTTCATTTTATTATTTTACATAATGCATTTATCATCTCATATTGTGCACTACTTCACATATGCGCATCTAACTGCGTCTAATATACATATTTCTTAAAACTTTTCAAATCAACAACTCATACTCTAATTTAGAAAGTTTATTCACTTCATTTAACACCTAATTAATGCATTTTTACGAATTTTTAATTCACAATTCTCGAAATTACAAAAACAGCCACTTTGACATCCAATTTCCACACTTTATACGTCTCTTTTTATACTCCAACATAAACAGATTTTTATCTGTTTAATTCTAGAAATTTATCTCAATTTTTCTACCCTAAATTCAATTCATTTTCACATATTTAAACTCCATATATAAGTTTTTTGCAAAACAGCAACATTTTCTTCATGTATAGGGTACCCGTTGACACCATTTGGACGTCCACTTTTCACTTCTGTTAAAATCCGAATTTAGGCAGTTTACGTGATGCCCTTATTCATGTCCAAATTTTCCTATATTTAGGTTATTTTGCCCTATATTTCATCCATAATTTATTTAAAATAATTTCCTTTATCATTTTCATCATTTAGAAGTGAATTTCGGGTCTTAGATGATAGAGTAACTAGCTTATCTTCTATACTTCACAACACATGCTAAATTTCAGATAAAATTAACACTGAGTCATGAATTATCATGTGATTACATCCACTAATTCAAACAGCAACTTAAAACACAATTTCAGCATAATTAAGCTAGAGTAAAAGCTTATACCTCACATTAAACACTCTCTATTCACACCTAACTCTTCATTGTACTTCTTGCAAATAAATTCCCATTAAATTCTCTAAATAGAAGCATCCAAACTCTTTATTAAAAGTTCCATTATGAAACATATTCATAGCTCATAAATTAAATTAGAAAAACTAGATTAGAATCACTTAAACTCAAATCATTTACTTGTATTGAGTGCTACTTCACTCCCTCTTCTCAAGCAAGCTTCTTCACTTTAATTCTTCTTTTTATTCTCCTTTTTCTTCACTTGTTTTGGGGTATGAAAATGATGAAAAGGGGGGACGTGAGCTGCTGTGAAAATGGGAGCTCAAAATTTCCAGAAATTTTCTAAGTACCCACACATGCTTGGACGTCCCCTTGTTTTTATGCAACTAGCTGGAAATTTCCAGCAAATGGGCCCCACGTGCCACATCATTCATGCAAATTCCAATGTATTCCTATCTTCTTTGCTGACATGGCAGCTTGTGGGCCATTAAAATTATTGTTTCTTAATTATAAATTCACTAATTATCCATTGCATTAAACCATCACCAAGCTGTCCATTTGTTGCACGTCGACCATCAGCTGCTATTCTCCCATTTTTCAACGAATTTTTGCAACTAATAAATGCACATTTACATCCCCTATTACCTAAGCTAATTATCCATGCATTTTACAAATTTTAAAAAATATAAAAAATCACTTTTCTGGCCACTTGAACGGTCACCATTTTCTGTCCATATTCTGATGCCTGCACACGTCCCAACTTTGCAGCAGATTATCTTATCATAATTAATTTTTTTCCAGCCTTATTTAATAACTCATTTAATTATATAGTAGTTTATGGCATTTAGGGTCAATTTAGGTTAATAAAAAAAATCATAAAGTTGCATTGAGCTGCCAAAACCGTCCACATCACCCAAAGAGCATGTTGCTGTCCACTTTTTCATCTTCCATTCAACAGTCCAGATCAGCTCCTAATAAATCCGAATTCCACTTTAATTTAATGTAAAATTATCCACATTAATTCATAGTTGACTTTATGTGTCCATAAAAATATTTAATAAAATGCCAATATATGGCTGTTTGCACGTCCCTACAGCCACCTCCTCCATTTTCCTTTTTGACCCATTTAATTATGCATTTATTTAAGAGATAATTGCAGGGATTTTCTCACTTTTAGTAATTTACATAATATCCTACAAATTACCCTCTCTTGACACCTCAAATTTGTCTTCTTTCATTTATTTATTTTATTTAATTTCATCATAAATGCTATTTACTTTATGATTTGAAAAGTCAAATCTCTCATCCTAATTTCGTGAAAGCTTAATCCCTTAGTCATTTTCATGATGAAATCCTTCCAAAACCTTGATTTCATAATTTTAGCCGTTCATTTCAAATTTCATCTTAATTCGATCTTCCTAACCCAAGTTATGATCATTTTAAGTTTTGAATGGTGATGATCAATTTTCATCAAAATTTTCATAATATAATTTTTCCATGAGATTAAGCACAAAATTATGTGCTTCCTCCTCAATTTTCACCTTAATCCGACTTAAGATCTCCAAGTTATGAATTTTTCAATATTTTCTCAACTTAGTTCTATAATTAACCTCCTAATCTTCATTAAGCACTTTATGATAGTTAATTAGACTTTTTATAGCATACTAATATTTATCCATCCTCAATATGCTATTTCAATCATAATAAGCCACGTTATCTTTACTTAATAAATTTAAACAATCATTCACACAGATGACCCAACTACAAAAATCTTAAAAATTGCAAATACTTCAATTATGAACACATTATTCATACACAAATTATTCAATAACATTTACATAACTTCTATACAAACTAGGGTTTCACAATCCTCCCCCCCTTATAATAAGTTTCGTCCCGAAATCGTCTATTCTTTAAATAACTGGGGGTATTTCCTTTCTACTTCCTCCCTTAATTCCCATGTAGCTTCGCCTTAGGAATATCGATTCCACTGAATCTTTACATATTCTATTTCTCTATTCTGAAGCTTTTGTATCTTATGATCCAAGATTCTAATAGGTCTTTCCTCATAATTCAAATGATCTTGGATTGGCAGGTTTTCTGCTACAAGTACATGGGTTGGATCTGCTACATATTTCCTAAGCATGGAAATATGAAAAACATTATGTACTAAGTCAAGTGCCAGAGGTAAAGCAATTTTATAAGCTAACTTTCCAATTTTCTCTAATACTTCAAATGGTCCAATATACCTGGGATTCAGCTTACCCCTTTTTCCAAATCTCGTAACCCCTTTGAATGGCGTGACTTTTATGAATACATGTTCGCCAACTTGGATATTTAAATCTTTTCTTTTACAATCTGTATAACTCTTCTGCCGACTCTGGGCTGTGAGTATACACTGCCGAATAATTTATACTTTGTTTGTCATTTTCTGAGACAAATCTGGGGCTAACTTCTTTTCTCCAACTTCATCCCAGTTCAACGGTGTTCGACATTGACGTCCATACAATGCTTTGAATGGAGCCATTTGAATACTAGCCTGATAGTTGTTATTATAAGCAAATTCTGCTATAGATACATATTCATCCCATGAAACTCCAAATTCTAAGGTACACATACGAAGCATATCCTCTATGATCTGATTGATTCGTTCTGTCTGTCCATCTGTCTAGGAATGAAAAGCGGTACTGAACTTGAGTTGAGTACCTAGGATCTCGTGCAAACTTTTCCAGAATCGAGATGTAAATGTTGTGTCTCGATCGGAAACTATTGATTTAGGCACTCCATGTAGTGGTACTATTTCCTTATAGTAGACTTTTGCTAACCTCTTGATAAATCTAAAAATTTTCATTCAAATTTATATAAAATTCGCACCGTTAAATATTAAAATCTTAATTGAATGCATGTTTTAAGTGGAATTTCATGAAAATTATAATTTTTATAAAATTCTTAATTTTGCTATAAAATGGATCATTTTGCAACATTCTTGAAAATATAAAATTATGACTCAATCCCCTAGAAAATTTTAATGTTGAAATGTGTAATATAATTTGGGCAAATTTATAAAATCATTTAATTGGAAAAATCATAAATATATAACTATAAGTATATCTTAAACAAATTAAAATATTATATTTAGATAAAATAAATTAGAAGATTAAACTAAGATGATACGTGTCGTTATTAAAATTATTTACAAAATATATATATATAAAATAAAATTAATATTTAAACTCGTATTTACGCTGCATGAGTACTGGTAACCGTGCACCACCGGAGCACCATATTATGGTGCTCCATCTTCCTTAAATCGATTTCCAGCGATCTCCTCTGCTTCAGCAAACCATCAGCAAGCTCGGATCTTAATCCATTCCATCAATTACGAATGCAGCCAAGCCAAGCTTCTCATGCCGATAAACTCTTCGCACCAACTAGCTGTTACCAGCTTACGGCCCACTGCAATCAGAACTAGGCTCCGAAAAAACCAAAGCTGCTATCGGCTTCGATAGAATCCATCGTCATCTGCACAAGCAAGCACTGAGAAACCACGCTCAACCAGCCCTCTTCTTCTCCCAACCAATCGAACAGGAACAGCAGCCATGGCTCTCTGCCAAATCGCCTAACCTGAATTACGGCTGCAACTCCATCTTCCCCAATCCATCTTCGGCCAGCCTCTATTTCCAACTGCCCAAACCTGCAGTCCAAATTGCAGCGCCGTTCTCAAGCAGCTGTCTTCCCTTTCCATACCCGGCAACAGAACCCACCGGCAGCATGCGCAGCAAGGCAATCCAACTAAGCACCCATGATTTCAGTGGTTGTCAGTTCGACCTCCTAGCAGAAAATCCAGCTGCGAGCAAACCGCCATTAAACTGACATCAACCCGTCTGGGCATCAATTTCAGCCATGAAATTAAAAGCCCCAAATCTGGTCCGTTCTTTGCCTCACCATCAGCAGCTATCCTCTTCACGAGCCAACAACAGCAAAATCCGAAATTGGGAAGATGTAAACATTGCAACAAAGCATCATCCCAAATCCAGTGAAGATTCAATTTGTGATCGGCCATCAATCTGCAAAACAAACATTCCCAAACACGACCGCTTCCGTTCCAAAAATTGAAATCCAACCGCAGCAATTTTAGCAGCTCTATTTCTACCTGGCTATAAGACTCCGCA
The DNA here is from genome assembly GCA_030490835.1 of Annona cherimola. Taxonomy (NCBI): domain Eukaryota; kingdom Viridiplantae; phylum Streptophyta; class Magnoliopsida; order Magnoliales; family Annonaceae; genus Annona; species Annona cherimola. The sequence continues at coordinate 44,850,707 of CM059977.1, read as the reverse complement.
AGAGCTGGTGACCACTAAAACCATTGATCTCCGGTTGTCTTCATTTCCACTTGAATGGCAGCAAACTGCAGATCGTCTAATCAGGCAACCCAGGCAACCCCAGAGCAGCCATAACAACAAAGAGATACAAGGGCTTGGTTGCTTCCTAAAGAGAGTGGTTTTTCAAGCAAGAATTGGGGTAAATAAATTTTCTGTTAATTATAGTTTTTTCTTTAATGCTTTGTAGTTGTTAATTTTAGATTTGTAATATTTAGCCTAGATTTACCGTTTTATGCATTGTACTTTTCAAATTACATTTAATGCAATTTTCATTCCTGTTTTCGTAGATTAATTTTTTTACTTCTGTAGTCTTTTAATTGCTGTCCTAGTTTAGATTTAATTTTTAGTTAATTGCAATTTCTTCTTTCCTTTCTCTGTCTCTTTCTCTCTCTTATTTATCTGCTTTCTCTCTCTTCTTTCTTTCTCTTTCTAATTCTCCTTTCTTCTCTCTCTTCTTTCTTCTCTCTCTAATTTCTTCTCCTTTCTCTTTAATTTCTTTCTTTCTCTTCTCTACACCCTCTTTCACTTTTCTCTTTTATTTTTGCTTAAAATAATTCAAAATTACATCGCCTGTCTGTGGATTCGACCCGACTCACTGTTATTCTACACTATCACCCGCATAGTGGTAGCTTTAATGTGTTTTGGTTAATTTTAATTAAACTGGTGATCACTGATGCGCACCAAGTGCTTGTCTTTAAGAGCACTGTGATCACCAGTTTAATTAAAATTAACCGAAACACATTAAAGCTATCACTATACGGGTGATAGTGTAGAATAACGGTGAGTCGGGTCGAATCCACAGAGAGGCGATGTAGTTTTGAATTGTTTTTAAGAGAAAAAGAAGGTATAAAGAAGAGAGCGAAAGAGAGAAGAGAGAAAGAAAAGAGACAATAGAAGAAATTAGAGAGAGAAAGAGAGAAGAGAGAAAGAGAGAAGAGAGAGAGACGTTAGAGAGAGAAAAAGAGAAAATAGAAGAAATTGGAGAGAAAAAATAAGAAAGAGAAAAGATTAGAAGAGTTGGAAAGAAAGCGAGACAAAAAGCTAAAATAAAAGAAATTATAATTCACTAACAACTGAATTAAAGTTATTCTAAGGAAGCAATAAAAGATATGAACTTCAACTATTAAAACAGGAAAGAGAATTACATTAAATTTAATCTAAAAATTACAAAGTAGAAAATAAAGCAGTAAATCTAATCTAATAATTAAAACTACAAATTGAAAAGTAATAAGTACGAAACACTACAAAGCATAAAACAATAAAATAAAATTTACATCACCCGAATATGAAGAGCAAAATCTCCACGTAATGAAAATTTTATTGCTTGGCCCCACCTCCTTGCTAGGGGTCCCACAAAATGGGTCCCACCCAAGGGAAAGAATTGCTTGATGATTTGTGGGGTGTGTCTTCTTGGGATGAGTGGAGGGGTTTTTATAGCTGTGGGAGGGGCCCTCCCTCCATAGTCGAATCCGATGTGGGATTCCCGCATTGCCATATTGCCCTACTATTTGCGTTTTGCTGCTTCTGGCCATATTTTCTGGGAAAAAAAATGAAGGAGAGGAGAGGTTCTTCGTCATCCGCTCCACAAGCATCAGCCGTGTACTCTGACTAGGAGGCCAAAGTTTGATTGAGAAAGCCCGGCTTTGAAAAGTCTGTGTAGTCTCCATATCAGATCAAATACTGACATCCTGAACCGGACGGAAATGCAGGGATCTTGATTCATTGTTAAGAGATGGATTGCGTAGTGGAGCTGCGCCTGGCGAGCAGATGGAAGCAGCGGATATGGGGAGAATACAGCAGAGGAGAAGGGGGGGGAGAAAGCGGCGCTGCGCGTGGAGAGCCATGGCTGTGGAGGTGGGTTTTCAGCTTTTGATGGAAAGAAAAAAAAATGGAATCTGCTAGCGGTTGGGTCGTGGGTTCGGCTGATGACGAACAAAGGGCGGTTGCCGGCGTCAGATTTGAAGTGGGGTTTGAGAAATAGAAATGGCCGGGTCGCCGAAACAGGTAAGCTGCCGGACGAAGAGGAGAATGGTCTGTTGGCCGGGCTGCTTTGATTTGGGTGACTTGCTGCCGGAATTTGGGATCGCTGCCATTGAATTTTCCGGCCCGGTGGGTTTCTGCTGCTGCTCAGGAATGATGGAGGCGCTGCCGTGGTTGGAGAAGATGGCTGCCTGCTACCGAATTTGGGGAAAATTCTGGAGCGTCGATGGCTGTTTGCTTGGAGGATGACCGGAGAAGGCTGTTGCTCAAAACCATGATCCGTAGCTGGCCAAAGATGCAGAGTGATCCTACGCGGGCTATTGCTGATGGGTTTGCTGGCACGGATGGATTTGGGCATTGCTCCATAGCTGCTGGTCGATTTGGGGGAGATGGAGCACCAGAATATGGTGCTCCGGCGATGTACAATCTCCTGTACTCATGCAGCGTAAAATACGAGTTTAAATATAATTTTTTTTAGTAAATAATTTCAATAATTACACGTATCATCTTAGTTTAATCTTTTAATTTATATTATCTAAATATAATAATTTACTTTGTTCCTAATATTTTTAAATATAATTATAGTTATATATTTATGATTTTCCAATTAAATGATTTTATACATTTCCCAAATTATATTAATAAGCTAATACACATTTCAACATTAAAATTGTCTAGGGGATTGAGTTATAATTTTAAATTTTTAAGAATGTTGCAAAATGACTCATTTTATAGCAAAATTAAATATTCTATCAAAAATATGATTTTCATGAAATTCCACTTAAAACATGCATTTAATTAATATTTTAATATTTAACGGTGTGAATTTAATATGAAATTAAATGAAAATTTTTAGACTTATCAATCACAGTGCTCTTAACGACAAGCACTTGGTACGCATCACCTCTCTGCTGTATATGTTTTCTTTATGGGTATAAAATGAGCAACTTTAGACAATCGATCAACGATTACCCATATAGAATCATTCCCAAGCTGAGTCTTAGGTAGTCCTTCAATGAAATCCATAGTAATTGTTGGTCCCGAGTTGATGGCTAAACCCAAGAGGGGAGGGGTGAATTGGGTGAATTGGGTTCTTTAAAAAATTCTTTGGTAAATTAAAAATCTTAACCCCTTGAAAGATTAATCCCCTTTTTGGAAGCAAATAGAGAACAATTAAGATAAAGCAGTAAAAGGAAGCAGAAGACAAGATTTATAGTGGTTCGGGCAAACCTTCCTTACTCCACTCTTCCAAGCTCACACTCCATTGTGACTTGGGTTCCACTATGTATTCCTCGAATACACTTAGAGTCTCCGCTCTCTTCTAGATTCAAGCTCTAGGGGGCATATACAACTTAAAGCCTATGCTCTCTTCTAGATTCCAGCTCTAGGGGGCATAAACAACACACTGCACAAGTAGGTGATGAGTCCCACTCCAATCACACACTACTTTGCATACACTTGATCTTAGCTACCCAAGCTAAATCAAGGTTAATACAACAAGACTTTGAAATAAGAAAAACTACACTTTACAGAGATGTATAGGCAGATTGAGCTCGAGGAAGAAATTAGAAGCAGCTTGGATGAGTATCGATGAAACAGCTTGCAACTTGAAGCTCTTTCTTCCTTTGAATGTATATGGACCACTCAAAAATGGAGAAAAGGAAATGAAAACACTTTCTTGCACTTCGTTTCTCTCTTTGGACTTTGTGATGTGTATATGAGTGTCTTGTATATTCTTTCACGTTCATTTGAGTGTCCTTTTATAGAGTGAGGAAGATTTGAACATTGTAGAGGTGGTTGCCGCGCAATAAATGATCTCCAACGTTCAAAAATTCGAACGTTATTTTCCAAGTCGAAGATGGAGTCGACTTGGCCTGCGACTTGGCTTCCAAGTCGCACCTGGAGTCGACCTCGTGTGCGACTCCAGTTCTTCAGATTCCCAAGTCTGAGTCTTGGGTCGATTTGGCCTCAGACTTCAACTCAAGTCGATCCTGGAGTCGACTTAGGTTGCGACTTGGCTCGGCCTTTGTTAAAAATGCTTTGATCTTCATTTGATTTGCTTGTATCTTGCTTGGCTTTCTTCCTTTAGTCCTTTTGATTCTTGAATGGCTCCTCATACTTGTAGATCTTGTGAATCTTTGAAGAGCTTGACTTTGATTCATCTTGGATTGGCTTGAACTTGAATCTTTGCTTTGAATTTCAAGAAACTCAAGTTAATCTTGAGAATGGTCTTTGCTCCTTACTTTGGATTTGAGAAAGCTCAAATGGATTCTTGGAATGAGCTTGGAACTGCATCTCTGAAGTTTGAACTTTCTCAAGTCGAGGATGGAGTCGACCTTGTCTGCGACTTCGCCCAAGTCGCACTTGGAGTTGACTTCGCCTGCGACTTCGCCATGTCCATTTCCACATTTCAACGCTGGACACTCTTTGACGTTTGAAGTCGATGATGGAGTCGACTTCGTCTGCGACTTGGCTTCCCAAGTCGCAGCAAGTGGAGTCGACTTGGACTGCGACTTCACCTGTTTGTTATCTATTTTCAACGCTGTCCACTTTTTGTTATTTGAAGTCGCTTGTGAAGTCGATCGCTTGTGAAGTCGACTTGGGTATCGACTTCACCCCAAGTCGAGGTCCAATTCGACTTGGCAATCGACTTGAATTCTTGCTTTCCTTAACACATTCAACATATGCATTAGTACTTAACTTAAACTCAAATTCGACTTTGTTAATCATCAAAACTCATGCTTTGGTCAATTTTGTTTTGTTTTGAACATTGTTTCCAACAATCTCCCCCTTTTTGATGATTGACAAAACTTAATTTGAGATGGATATCTTTCAAACATATATGGTTCAGAGCATAGAATTCAAAACATTTTCATAAAATTCATACCTTTCAAGCAAAGCATTATCATAGAACCAATCATTAACAAGTTTAGCATTCATCAATCTTTGCAAGCAATCATAGAACACATAAAGCATCTTTCAATATCAAGTTTCATTTTACAAATTTCAATGTAGAGCTAAAAATGAAACCTATAATACAGACTACCCGACCCAAAAACAAATAACCCTCTACGCTCAACTCCTAATCTATTTCCTCCTTTTTGATGATTGACAAAACTTAATTTGAGATGGATATCTTTCAAACATATATGGTTCAGAGCATAGAATTCAAAACATTTTCATAGAATTCATACCTTTCAAGCAAAGCATTATCATAGAACCAATCATTAACAAGTTTAGCATTCATCAATCTTTGCAAGCAATCATAGAACACATAAAGCATCTTTCATATATCAAGTTTCATTTTACAAATTTCAATGTAGAGCTAAAAATGAAACCTATAATACAGACTACCCGACCCAAAAACAAATAACCCTCTACGCTCAACTCCTAATCTATCTCCCCCTTTTTGTCAATCTATCGAAAATGGTTCAATCACCAAGGATTTGGTGAATTGAAATTGGGAAATGGAATAGACGGACTGAGTTGGTTTGATGGGACGGACATGAGCAGAGGAATAAAAGGAGGAAACTGGAGCGGGAGTCGGATCTCTATGAACTGATCCTGAATCGAATGGATCAAGTTCAGGTATGGGTCGATTTTTGTGACGCCCCGATGCAAGATGGTATCGAATGGTACGCATTTCCCGATCGATTCGATCTTGTCGGGAATGCATATCATTGATTGCATTTAGAACCTCGGTTACGAGACTGGTCATGCGATCCTCTTGATGACCCATTTCTTCCCGAAGAGCAGATATCTCTTCTTTGATACTTTGAAGCGTGACCTCTTGAGATGACGTTGGAGGCGTCCGTTCAGGTGCAACAGATCCTTGTGGAGAGTAGGATCCGTGCGTCATGGGAGATACTGGCCCCTCTTGAGCAGGTGGTGCCTCGGGAGGTTGCTCCCCCTCGGTCTGTGCTTGCTCTTCTTCCGGAGCTTCAGCCCTTAGTTCAAGCACATTAATCTTCATCCGTTGAATCAGTGCTTTGTTGATGGCATTGGTGGATTTCAGTACTTCGAAGGGCTCGCCTTCAATATCCACTTCAAAATGTTCAAGGATCTTCGTGATCCAGGTGCCATATGGTAGGACTCCCCACGGATTGTCCTTTCTGGAGGCCAAGGCTTCAAGAAATAGTCTTGGTAAGCTAACCTTGACTCTGTTTGCCACCTTCCAGAGTATCCCGGCTTCTTGTGGGTTTAACTGATTTCTTCCACCGCCTTTTGGGTAGATGCAGTGGGCAATGAGAAGTCTGAGTACACGAAGCCTGGGGGAGAGATCCATGTAGTGAAGAAATTTGATTCCTGGGTGATATTTATTGCTTCGGGTGAGCTGATTATACATTTGATCCAGTGTAAGATCTTCAGGAAGTGGCTCATCTATGTAGGGAACCTCAAGTATCTGACCAATATTTATCAAGGCCGCTTCCAAACTTGGAGTTACTCCTATTCCAAAGAACATATCCTCTCCTTTGACAAAGCTTCCATAGTACTCTTCATCCCAAAGATAGTAAAAGATTCTGGTAAGATCTGGATGGACTTTTTCATCTTCTTTTAGGAGCTTCGTCCATCCTTGGAAATCCAATAGATCTTCTATGTCGGATCCATAATCTTTTAAGAACTTGAAATCAATGATCTTGGGAATGAATACCTTACGCTCGTAGAAAGATTTGTAAAACCGACTGTGCTGGAGTTCGGTTTTGAAGTATGTTGTTGGCATTTTCAACACTTGAGCTTTAGCAGCTGTGTTGCCTCTTCGACGTGCCCCAGACTGAGTACTTTGTGAGGTTTGGGCTTGTTCCTCACGACCTGCTGTGTTTGACGGGGTTCCCGTTTGAAAATGCACTCGGCGGCCTGTGGAAGTAGATGGTTCTTCCCGGGCTCGCTTTGAGGAAGTGCGTTGTCTCCTAGGCACTTCGTCGTTGGTATGGGATGTAGACTGTCTGGGTACTAGTTTGAGGGATGGTTTTGAGACAGCTAGTTTGGGAGGTCTGGACTTTGGAGCCATTTGAATTGAATTCAAGAGAAAGAAGGTGACTGAGTCAAATGGAAGAAAGAGGAAATCTGTGCTGGAGAATAGAAAAAAAAGGGAAAGAGAGAAAGTATTGGAAACAGAGAGAGAGAAAGTGAGAGACAGAGGTGAGATCAGAGAGAATGAGAGGTAGAGAGAACTGTGAGAGATGAGCTGGGATTAGAGAGAAAATGAGAGGGAGAGAAGATGGGCTTTATCGAGCTTTGAGAGAAGAGAAAATGGAGCGGAGAGAGGGCTGTCGGTGAGGAACGCCGGAAACGGCGAGGAAGAGAAAGAGGTAGTCGGCCGAAAAAGATGAAAGCTTGCCGGAACGAAGAAATTTGCTGGAAAGAGAAATCGCCGGAGAGGAGGGGAAACAGAAAAGGGATTTGTCGCCGGAGGAGAAAAAATAAGGAGCTGGCGGGAAAATGGAGAGAGAAGAAGAGAGAGGAGAAGAAAAGGGGAGAGGGAGAGAAGTCGGACGGTCGCGCGCGCGGTGTCGACTTGCCCTAGGCGAAGTCAACTTCGGTCCCTCGGAGTCGACTTCGCCCTAGTGCGGAGTCGACTTCGACCCTGTGGAGTCGACTTGGCTATAGAAGCGGAGTCGACTTCACTTTCCCAAGTCGACTTGGCAGAGTCGACTTGGCTCCCATGGAGTCGATTTGACCTATCGACTTGACCTTTTCAAATTTTAGTTTCTTGTTTAATTTTTCTTAATTTAGCTCTATCATCCCCATATCATTCCTAATTTTACAAAATGATTCCTTGGCTAGTGGTTTGGTAAAGATATCGGCAATTTGGTCTTCTGTTTTCACATATTCCAAACAAATGTCATGGTTTTCAACATGTTCTCTAATGAAATGGTGTCTTACATCAATATGCTTAGTTCTTGAATGCAGTACAGGATTCTTAGTCAGAAAAATTGCACTTGTATTATCACATCTAATAGGAATATCAAAATAATCAATACCATAGTCTTTCAATTGCTGTTTCATCCAAAGTAATTGGCCACAACAACTACCGGCGGCTATGTATTCGGCTTCCGCAGTAGATAGAGCAACACTTGTTTATTTTCTTGAGTGCCATGAAACTAACATGTCCTAGAAACTGACAAGTTCCACTAGTACTCTTTCTATCTACCTTATAGCCGGCAAAATCCGCATCCGAATAGCCGATTAAATCAAAGGTTGACCCCTTTGGATACCATAGTCCAAGATTGGTGGTTTTTGTTAAATATTTAAAAATTCTTTTTACAGCAAGTAGATGTGATTCTTTAGGACATGCTTGAAATCTAGAGCACATACAAACACTGAATAGAATATTAGGTCTAGAAGCAGTTAAATATAGCGAAGATCCTATCATGCTTCTATAAAGCTTTTGATCGATACTTTTACCGTTTTCATCTGTGTCGATCTTAATTGTAGAGCTCATTGGAGTATTTGCCCCTTTGCTATTTTGCATTCCAAATTTCTTGAGCATCTCTTTGACATACTTGGACTGGTTTAGAAATATCCCTTCATTTTGTTGTTTAATTTGCAGTCCAAGGAAGAAATTTAATTCTCCCATCATGCTCATTTCGAATTCGCTCTGCATAATCTTAGAAAATTCTTGGCATAGATTTTCGTCAGTAGCACCAAATATTATATCATCTACATAAATTTGTACAATTAGAATATTTTTATTTTTGTACTTAATGAACAAAGTAGTGTCTACTTTTCCTCTTTGAAACTCATGGTCAATCAAAAATCTATTCAACCTTTCATACCAAGCTCTTGGAGCTTGTTTTAGTCCATACAATGCTTTGGTCAATTTATAAACATACTTTGATTGATTCTTTTCTTCAAAACCAGGGGGTTGTTCAACATATACTTCTTCATTCAAATAGCCATTCAAAAATGCACTTTTTACATCCATTTGAAACAATTTAAAATTCATATGAGAAGCAAATGCTAATAAAATTCGTATGGCTTCTAATCTAGCCACGGGTGCATATGATTCTTCGAAATCAATTCCTTCTTCCTGGGAATACCCTTTGGCTACTAATCTAGCCTTGTTTCTAATTACAAGTCCACTTTCGTCCAATTTGTTTCTAAATATCCATTTGGTACCAATAATGGTATGACCATTTGGTCTAGGAACTAAATGTCATACATTGTTCCTTTCAAATTGGTTTAGCTCTTCTTGCATTGCAATGACCCAGTTTTCATCATTGAGAGCTTGTTCAATGGTATTTGGTTCAATTTTTGATACAAAAGCATATTGACCATAAATGTTTTGTTTTGATCTTCTAGTTTTCACTCCTTCATATACATTACCAATAACTTGTTCAATTGGATGGGCATTTTTGAACTTTAAATCAGTTGGAGGTTTGTAAGAATCATTACCTTCACTTACCTCTTCCTCCATGAGATTTTCTGGCTTGAGCTCGAGTTCCTTTGGTTGTTCTTTTCTTTTTGTCTCATCTGCATCACTTAGTTCTTCCTCCTTTCTCGGAGCTTGGTTAATTTCATTAAATACAACATGTATGGATTCTTCTACAACTTGGTTTCATTTATTGAATACTCTATATGCTTTGCTATTTGATGAGTAGCCAAGGAATATAGCCTCATCACTTTTAGCATCTAGTTTTTCCAAGTTGGTTTTTCCATTGTTCAAAACATAGCATGTGCATCCAAAAGCATGAAAATAAGAAATATTTGGTTTCCTTCCTTTCCATAGTTCATATGGGGTCTTTTTCAAGATTGCTCGAATGGTAACTCGGTTCAAAACATGACAAGCTGTACTTACAGCTTCACCCCAAAATTTCTTGGATAAATTGCTCTCATTTAGCATTGTTCTAGCCATCTCTTGTATAGTTCTATTTTTCCTTTCAACTACTCCATTTTGTTGTGGAGTTCTTGGTGCAGAAAATGTGTGGTGAATTCCTTTTTCATTACAATATTCTATGAATCATTTGTTTTCGAATTCCCCACCATGATCGCTTCTTATGGTTACAATTGTACTTTGTTTTTCATTTTGTACCAAATTCACAAAAGTTGCAAACATAGAGAAGGCTTCATCTTTGCTAGCTAAGAGAATTATCCATGTAAATCTTGAAAAATCATCAACAATCACAAATACATATTTCTTTCCACCAATGGTTAAAATGTCGGATGGTCCGTATAGATCCATGTGTAGCAATTCAAGTGGCCTAGTGGTGGAAATTTCTTTTTTGGTAGAGAAAGGCATCTTGGGTTGTTTTGATAATTGACATGCCTTACAAATCTTGTCTTTGTCATATTTCAATTTTGGTAATCCTTCTACCAAAATCTTTTTCCATAGGGTCTTTATATTTCCCATGTTTATATGTCCGTGTTAGGATTGGCGATCTTTAGATAGCTTGGCATATGAGTGTCCTCCCATGGATTCGGCGACATAACAGCTAAGACGAGGCTTTTTATACACGGACAAGTCATGAATTCGGCAGCATAATGGCAGTGTATTATGTTGGAATCTACGGATCCGTGTGCGCGCGCCTTGCTGGAGCATTAACTCAAACAAACGCGTTAGTATTTGCGCAAAATAAAGAAAATAAAGTCATCATTGATCTTAAAAGGGAGATCAGTCCCTGCTTTCAATGAATAAAGGCACCGATTGTACGGAGTTTTGGATTCCGGCCCTCACAATAAAATAGATATGGTGAAATCTGTCAACCCGAGGCGATTTACACAAGCATGAAAAGGGGAAATAAAAAAAGATCTAAGAAAGGGGGGAGAGAAGGAAAGGGGGAAAGATGGAGAGACTTGGAGCTTGAGGAGCGGGAAAATCGGGACGCCGAGACTTTGCTGTAGACTCCCGTCCTCCCCTCTGGGATGCCCTCTCCAAGTGTGTTGAGAGAGGAGGCTTGGCTCCCTATTTATAAATGGTTAAGCGGGCCGGGTAGGCTCTGGGTCATGGACGGGAGCCCGCTGTGGTTGGACTTGGATCTTGTTGGAGCCCATTGCTCTAAGTGGGCCGTTATTGAGGCCTGATGGACTGTTGTAGAAAAGTCCTGCTTTTGTGGGCTGAGGCTGGATTTGGTGGGCTGCTATTGTAGAACCTGTTCTGTGTCTGGTGAACTGGATCTAGTGGGCTGCTGTTGTAGAACCCGTTTTGTGTTTGGTGAGCTGGATCTGGTGAGCCGCTGTTGTAGAGCCCAGTTTGTGGCTTGTCGGAGCTTTGCTCCTGTGGGTCAAGGCTGGATGGGCCTGTCTAGTGTTAGGCCTGGCTTGGTTTTGCTTGGGTTTGCTTTGGATTTGTTTTGAATGGATTGTTGGTTTTTAAGCCCATTGATGTTTGTTCTTGGGTGGTTTGTTGGGCTTGGATCCCATTCTCATTTTTGTGCTTAAGGGAGGGGTGTCTACTGATGCCCTCCCAACAAAATGCAACCTCATCAAGAGGAGTTATGGTGAATCCAACCTGTGATCTGTGTCATGATCATAGAGAAGACGCCAGCCATCTATTCATGGATTGTCCTGCCACTAGAGAGCTGCCAAGGATACTCGTCCCAGATATGCTTGCCTGGACTCCCAAACAGTTTTAGCAGGCTAGTGAAAAGAAGGAATGAAGAGTAGTTGAGTTTGTTTATCCTTTTATGCTGGAGAATTTGGTTTATCCGTAATCAAACTAGAGAATTGAGTATTGCTCCCCGACTTCGGCAATGCGATTGAATGGTGTAGAGCATTTAGAGACCCACATGTGGAAGCCGGGAGAATTGCAAGTATGGGACTGGGTTATGTTGAGCTAATTCCAAGATGGATCCGTCCAAAGGGGAGGTTCCTTAAGACGAACGTGGATGGGTGTAGATATTCTAAGGTTTGGCCATTGGACTAGGTGCAGTGTTGAGAAATTAAGATAGGCCTTTTTGGCAGCAAAGTGCTGGCGTTTTGAGGGATTGATGGACGTACTGCTGATGGAAGCAGAAGCTGTTCGAATGGGGTTGGAGTGGAAAGATGAATTGGGGCTGGACATTTTGCAGATGGAGGGCGATTCATTAATTTTGGTTAATCTGCTGAATGGCAAATGCCATATTCGATCCCTAGTGGATTTTACGATATATGAGATCTAGTCTTTGGCCCAGGTGATGGAAAGGCATGTCTTATGCACTGGAAATTGGGTGGCTCATTTTTTGGCTAATTTTGCTTCCTCTATTTCTTATAATATTAAACTTTGGTGGGGTATTGCACCCGATTTCGGTGTAAATCAATTGTACATTGATTTTTCATAGGAATGAAACTGTATACCCCTTTATCAAAAAAAAAAAAAACATCACTTGTTTATTTAGGAGACTAAGTTTCATCCAAATCAAATATGTGCATAAGCCACATTTGCTCAAAAATATATATATTCATGTGTAAATTATGAAAAAGTCTTAAATCCATTTACACATATATTAAAATGTAATAATACTTGATAAATCATCTACCTATATAGTATTGATATTTTAGATAGTTTAAATGTTGAAAAACTACTTTAAAGTTGATATTTTAGCATTAAACTATTTTATTATGTTGATTTTATACATTTATAGATAGGACCCATATACAGTGAAATTAAACAAATAAAAAGAATTCCAAGATACTAGAAATAATGTTAAACAATGAAGCCGCACATACATTTGGCCCAAAATGGGCCCCACATGTACTTAAATATATTAAAAAAAATAACTTCAAAGTTGTTATTTGCATCAAACTATTTTATTACGTTGAATTTGTACCATTTTCAGAAGGGGGATGGAGTAGATTATAATTTTATGATCATGTAGAGCCCATTTTGAGGTAATTGTACCATAATTGTGGTGCAGTGAACTTACACCTCAATATTCCTCTCTCTATATAAACAATTGCAAACCTTATGAATCATTATTAGAAGTTAGGAGATGGTTAAAAATTTACGCTCTGCCCGTCAAAAAAAATTATGCACTCTCGTCAAATAATGACCCATTACATTATTATTACCAAATAAACAACTATTATTATTTGACCAACCAGCTAATTACCTGCAACCGGCCCCACTCATGTGATCGATATCGGTATGGATTAATCATGAATTCTTACCCAACACAATGAAAGGGTAACGGACAGATCCATCGATTGCAATTGGCAGATGCAGACTCTATGAGTACATTGGCCCACAGAGAGATTCCACCAAACAGCCCAATCCATTATAGGGTTGGGTCGGCATTCCATGCGCCCGGTAGCAAATCGCAACACGTGCGGCCAAAATACACAGGATTATCAACGCCATCCGCACCGTTACCATAATATCAAAAGAAAACTTACCAGCGAAATCTCAAGGACGTCCTAATGATCCAAGGTAAGTTCATGATGCATTTCTTATTTACAGCTGTTTCTAGAGTGATATTTAGTGAGTCTGTTAAATACACTCCTTTTAATATAATTTGACTTCTTATTACCTAACAAAACCTACTTTTTCTAATATTACCCTATATATTCTAATTATTTTTTCACATATTTATATACAACTACTTTATCTATTCTTATTTTATTCCTTTTACAACTGATCAGTACACATACTCCATCACATTACTCTCCCATTTTTCCAAATCTGTTCACCACTTCATTTCCTTTTTTCTAATTTTTATTGTTATACCTCTTCCAGAAATATAAATTTGATACCGTGCGAGTCGATTGACTCTGATGAAGGATGTGCTTAAGTATTTTCTTTTCGAGGAATGGAAGTCAGTTGGGCTGTGAAAGAATAATGAATAATAAAAGAATTATGATTCAAAACAGCCAACAACGCTTTTTTTTTTTTTTCGCTTTTGATTGGTAGCGACAACATTTTGATTTTCCCATCGATGTGAAGTTTGAATGCATTTTAATCCATCTAAAAATAACTAAAATTATTTATAGGATATCTGATAACATTTTAATGAAAAACTTTTTATAATTATTAAATAATTGTAGTCGTTATATACTTGTTATAACATTATTTTATTTTATGACCAACTCAAGCCTCCAATCAGAGTAATTTTTCATAATTTTCATCTTCTAAAACTTAATATCTTAAGGGAAGTAGAATGAGTATTTTAAATATATATATATATATATAGGGATATGATCGTGTGTAGTCGGACTGCACCGTAATTACGGTGCAGTCCGCTGTAAAATGGACCCCACACATATTAGATTGTAATAAAACTTTATACACTCATTTATCCATATATAAATCATACTTTAGACGGTTTAGATGTTGAAAAAACCACTTTAAACTTGATATTTACATTAAACTATTTTATTACGTTGATTTTGCACCATTTTAAGATGGAGACTACACACATGTTGGATTTGGATGAAAATTGGTATGGTAATAAAGTGAACAATTCTAAATACAATGGGTGGGGTGGATTTATGGGAAATGATCAGGTGGGGCCCACAGTGCATGGACTGCACGGTGCAGTCGCATGCACTGGATCATTTCCCATATATATATATATATATATATATAGTTACAATAAAATCAAACGTTGTCGGGAAAGCTGGTGGCTTTTTTGAATAAAAAACCCACTATGAAATGCACTGAGCTCCACCTGGTGCCACCTGTGATTATAGATAGCATTTCACACTCCAATTCAGCTTCAAAAACTGTAACATGAGATTGGAGCAAGATTTAGGGCCTTTTCAATCAAGGGCTTCCAAGGTAATTGGACAGTGGGCAGGAGTGATGGCGGGTTCCACAACGGTTGGAGTTCTTCCCAGCACAATTCTGACAGAGCTTGCCATGAGTCACAAAGAGGCAGTTCAAATCAAACTTCAATTCATTTGGGATCTGTCTGTTGAGATGTAGATATGCCTTCTCCCGGTCGGCTTCCCGAGGAACCCAGCCAATGGCCTTTGTAATCCGATATACCTGCAGTTTTCAAATGGCCAATTAATTATCACTTCGGCTTGAGCAGAAGTTCCGCATAAAGTAGCTTGTAGAAATCAAACTCACATGAGTGTCGACAGGGAAGTCATCAAACTGAAGATGAAACATCAAGACACAAGCAATCTGCCATAATTTTGCAAAAGTCAGACCCATAAGTGATTTTCACACAATGCAAGCAGCAAAATTAATAAAGACCTTTGGGGGAAAAGAAATGAAATGAAATGAGCGCAACTAGAATTAAGCTGAAGATGTTTTATTCTTTCAAGCCAGAGGTTACCCGATATCTTAAAAAATAACAGAATGTAATTTATGTCATAGAAGAACTTAGCAAATATACATATCTATCCTAGTGGCAGCGATAGTGGTAGTGGTAGTGATGATGATGATTAATGAAGTCTCAGAACAGTAATAATGCAAAGCCATTAAAATGCACTTTGGCCTTTTCCCCCCTATTCACCATAATAGTACACATGCCAATCAGCCATCCGTGCCTAGTGGTTCTGAATGGAAATGAGAAGCAACTGATGTAATTCAAGCAAAAAAGATACCAATTCATTTCATCCTTTGAATTTTTTCGTCTCCCCTTCCAATTCTTTTCAATTCCTTTTTCTTTTCCTTAGTGAGTATGACAGGTGGGCTCTTCCCAATCTAGATCTTACCAGTTGGTATTAGATCGCAATTGATCCAGACAAAGATGGAGATGTGTGATGCAAGAATCAAGTGACTCCAAAAGGAGTTCGACAGGATCTAGAAGGAGCTTGCCTCCAAGAGTCAAACCCAAGCAAGCCAGGTGGAGCAGAAGGATAAGAGGACTGACTACCTTGGAGCAACACATCACCTTCAACTAAATAGCTTTGGAGGAAAGAATCATGCAAGAACAGCTTCCAAATCGCGCGAGCTTGACGAGGATGAAGGAGCACGTCAACACACTATGTGACCGAATCAAAGCTCGGCCAGCTCAAGATTACTGGAAGCCAGGCAGACAATGATGAGAGTGCGACATTCTAGGAACCATCACCTTATCTTAAGAGGTAGAGAGGATCAAAACATCCACCCAACAATCAAAAGGAGTGGTAAGAGAAGCAACCCTGTAGATCAAGAAATTGAGCTAGGAGGAGATGAAGGCATGCCAAGACAACGCTCTGCGCTGCATTGCGAAGAGCAACTTGTGACAGACCACTTGTGCATTAGGCACATGCTCTACGTCCTCCAGTATTGCAGGGCTGACAAGCTGACGACACCCACTGTCCAGGGGATGACGAAGCAAGAAACTGTTGCCATAACCAAGCCATCGATTGAGGAGATGATGCCACCAAGAGAGCCCAAAACTACCTTGCCCCAACCGGCCAAATCGGAAGTGCCCACTAGAGCTGGTTTGATGAAGGAGACAGTGAGCACTGGGTTGGTTCGAGGAAATTTTGCAACAAGCAGAATTCATTCCCAACGCCGTTGCATGCTCCCACCCCCCAACAAGTTGTCACAGGTAAGCCCTCCGTTTCCTTTTGATATTGCGGTGATCAACAAATCACCAAAAAGAATTACAAGACGATGGAATAAAAGAGCGACAGCAGGACAAAGAAAGAATCACCATGGCAAGTAGGATGGGTGGTTCAGGATATTCTGCAGTTCCTCAACTGCTAAATGCCCAGTTGGAGAGGAAACCACTCCCATTAGGAAGCTGGGAATCAGGAGGGATTGCCTCAAGAAGAAATCTGTAGGAACAGACAAAGGATTTCAGATCCAGGAGAGAGATTGTCAGAAGATTTAGCCACTTGAGTGAGGTGGGTGTGGGACCCAAGGGGTTCAAGGCTTCCACTAACTCTATTAATCTGATTACTACAATATGTCGTGCACTCAAAGCAGGGTAGGAACCCATTAGCATGGGCCCATGCTGGAGCAGACAACCTCATGCAAGAGAGGACGAGGCGTGGCAGTGCATGTGTGTGACTTGCTTTTTTTTTACTACATGGCATCCTTGCGAAACATGAAGAAGCAATGTGTTGCGTACCATAAGGCATGTGTTGGGAGACGAGGGGAAGTTGCACATGTAACTGTTACAAGTCATTAGGATAGCAAAAAGTCATTCCAACTTTAGAATTCTTGGATTTATTTTTTTTACTGGAATTAGTCTCCTCAATTAGATCATCTTGAGGCCAAGGGAAGTCTTTAAGGGGGATAGAATGGTATGCACGTGCCATTCAGTCATCCGTACCAGGTGGTTGTAAATGAAAATGAGTGGGAACGACGTAATTAAAGCAAGAAAATACCAATTCTTTCATTCCCCCTTTCAATTCCTTTTCCTTTTCCTTCGTGAGTACAAAGTTGGCTTCTTGCCAATCCAGAACTCACAAGTTCTGTTCCACCCTTTCTCCATCGCAAGGATAATGGCAACAGCAGATCAAATAAGAGGCGAGCAAGACAAGCGGATCAGTTGGAGGAGCTTAACCAAAGAAAAAGGGAACTCAATATCCCCTGCTAAGAACAAGGTTTCGAGATGGGATCCCGTGAGGATTGAAAGCCCAGGCTCAAGACAAAATTGGTGGAAATGAACAAGGAGTTACAATTAAGATCCCAATTCAAGGCAAGCAGGGTTGAGCTTCTCACTCAAAGATGCACTCCCCGTCAGCCACTCAAAGCTACAGTGACGACCAAGAAGTTGCCAACATGCATGAACCAGGTCGTAGGAGCCCTGGCACAAGACACAGAGGCAGTGGAGAAGTCAGGAGCTGGTTGCGCGCTTGCTAATGGGGCTGTTGAAGAACATATCGGAGTGACCACAGCTAAGGAGATGAATACCCCTTCTAAACCTAAAAAAATGGAAAGCAAACCAAGGGATCAGCATCCATTTCTGTGAGAAAGCAGATCGCAATGGAGACTGGATGAAGCTTCGAGCAAATTCCAAGATGCAAAGACTTCACCAACAAAGGAGACATGTTCCTCCAAGATCGACACGACAGAGAATGAGGAGCAACTATCTAAGTGTTGCGATTCTGACATGTCGTTCGATAATGGCCAACACCACCAAGTATGGGGCCCAGGTAGTAAGGTAGGAAGATGGAAGGATCCCTATTCACAAATGATCCCCACGATGGCTATGAGATCCATGTCTGCTATTTCAACCGGCAAAGGTGCTTCAGAGTTGTGAATCTACAATTTTTGGCTGCCAAAAGAGAATGTCTGCAGACATTAAGATGCTCTTGCCGAAAGGGGCGATAAATGGTGGTGGTTTGCGTGTGCGATGGGAGTTGACTAAATGACGTCGTCAGCTCAATGAGAAGAGGTCATGTGCTTGGTATAGAAGCTAGAGTGGCATGGCATGTCTAGCTCACACATGTGAGGATGGTCAGGGCACTAGCTAGAACTTTTGGGGTCATTACTGAGAATCCTATCCTAGCTATGAGTCATCTCGAGGTAGGATTCTTGGATTTTTTTTTTTTTTTTCTTTCAACAGTAATTAGTGTTCCATTTTGAATGGATCACCTTGAGGCCAATGTGAGTCTTTAAGGGGGAAGGAATGGTACGTGGGTTGATAGCACATGTGAAGGAATATCAGGGGCATAACAAAATGCAAGAGTGCATGTTGTATAAAAGAGAGGCATTGTAAGAATGAGATTCAAGAAGGAATATCAATTGCTGATTCTTTCATTTGTAAGTTCCTCAGTTTCCTCTTTCAATTCCTTTCCATTCTATTTGTGCTTAGATAGCAACCCAAGCAATTACCATCAAATTGATTGTGAGGCTACGTTCCTAATTGAGAACACACGGCATAAACTCTTGGTATGTGGACAATATGATTGACATGAGTTGACAATTCTGTGATTCAATCACTGTTAATAGATCGACTAATGAGACCGAATTACATCGAAATAAAAACGCATACAAGGGAAGGTCCAAGGCATTGAGTGGCTACAAGTTTTTCCTACCTATTATGTAGCTATGACAAATTGATACACATACGGAATATAGATTGAGATCAGGAATGTGCTAGTTTTTTGCACATTGACATTTTATTCTTGCACACTAGCTGATTGTTGGGGTATTGGGGAGACACTGGCCAATGCAAATTGGGAGGTGTCATCTATATTGCATGTTGGGGCAAGACAAAGAAGTTGATGCACATTGCCTAGGTGGTGCACATTGTGGCAGCATCCACAGTAGCACATTGGCAACCTTGCTTATTACACATTGGAATGCAAATGCTGGAAAGGTGTTAGTTTATGCATGTTGGGTACATGTAGCAACATGCATTGCATGGTCACAAAAGCATGGCGGCAACCTTCTTTGCAGGTTGGCAACTCATTAGCTTTGGATGAGAGCACATTATGTAGCCAACTTTAGAAGTGAGCACAATGATCTGGCTGGTGGCTTAAAACCTTGGGTAGCGGCACTCTTGCATATTGGGTAGAAGGGTTCCCTTACATTTATGCACATTAGCCAAGGTTAACATAATCACCTGTAGTCAATCTATGCCATCGATCTTGATTTGATGACAATTAGCTCACTTGACTCAGGTGGGGCCTGTTAGCCCCGTGATGTTATCATAATGATAGTGGGGTCCACTTGACCCATTGACATGATCAAGGCCGATCATGCTAGAAACAAGCCTATGTGCACCCTTGACATGATCATGACGATAGTTGGGCCCACCTCACCCACTGACTAATCAAGGAGACCTTGATGGAGACAAGACCCGACAATCATGATCCTCGCTACCAGTGCTAATCTCCATGTAGCTCACCCCAAAGGCGTGTACCTACCTTTAAGAATGTCATTACAAAAGGCCTACACAAAACTTAGATTAATGTATAGATCACTACCTTTGTTAAGAAATTCCAAAAGTCTTCTACAGTGCTAATTAATATATTCTTTGTCATCAAATTACCATTATTTTCTCTGTTATACAACTCTAATGAGGCATTATGTTTGGCGCAACAAGAAGGGTCATAGAATGTAAAAAACTGAAACTTACTATTGGGCATGGAAAGGAGGAGAGAAAAAAAAAAAACAAATATATTATCCATCTAAGACCAAACTTTTAGCAGAGTTTCAATATTATGATTAGTCATTGAGCAAAAGAATATCATGATGGTGACAATAACTGCATTCTCCAAAACATAACCAAATAACCCTGCCATCTTGGGATCCAGTGCCACCCATACCAGCTTGAAATAATGAATCCTTTCAAATATGCAAGTATGGAGTGGTAGCATTAAATAAAGAGTGAAAAATATTAAAAATCTGTCCAAGATGAGAGCGGAAAGATTAGTGTTTATGGGTGTGGATGATGAGGAAAATAACATGGTATTTAAGCATAATGCAGGATTAATTCAAAAAGAAAAAAAAAACAATGGGATTACTCTTCAAAAATTCTTTCAAAGATTAATATCCATGGATACAGATAAAACAGAGTTTTTGAAAGGCATCCAGAATTCCAGATTTTTTCAGTCAATGGTTCATACATATACTGCAATTATAATTTAGAAAGGAAATGTACCGTCTTTGGGCCGATTCCTTTGAAGGTAGACAGCTCAGCTTTAACTTCGTCAATTGACAAGCCTCTCAAATACTCCAAGCAAATCTTCCCTCTCTTTTCTAGCAGATAACTTAAAATATTCTTGATGCATGAAGCTTTTGTTGCAGCCAAGCCACCACATTTTATAGAATTTTCTACAAGTTTAGTTTCTGCTGCAAGTACCTTCAACCCAAAACATAAATGAATCAACCAAACTTGTACAAAAATCTAGAAACTATAAAACCAAGGTTTATGTATGTCCATGATAGCCACATTCCAAGACTGAAACCACTCACCAAAAGTGTGATAGAATTTTATGAGATGTAGGTAGAGATAAATTCTAAAATGAAAATAACACAATCTAGGTAAATTTTCCTGTGCAAACTGGTTTCCTGGGAACTTTTCAGGGAAGCACCACTGAGATCCAAACGAAGAATAATCATATTATCAATTTTATGTAGCAGCTAAATGATGAAACAGAAATTTTGTAAGGAGCAGTGTACGCACTCTTTCAAACTGACTGTCAGGAAACTAACATCATTGCAAAATGATAGTATGTACTTCACTGAGTTATTGTACTGTTTGGATAAATAAATGTGCTACAATATTTAGAGATAGAACTTCAATTGCACGGTGGGAAGAATTTTGGGTGCTTGACCCAGGTTAGCAGGATTCTTTGGGGTGAATTGCATTGTCGAATTCCAGGAGATAGACCACCTATGAATTCAAGATGAGATTGCGTTTGATTGTGTGGAATGATGAATTCCAGAAGTTCTGAAATTAGGGCATGAGGCTTCAGAAAAGCTTTTTTTTTAATTTAAATAAAAAAAAACCCATGAATCCCAGCGTTCCGGCGGGGCGGTTAAAAACATTTTACTGATTCATTTATCATTAAAACAAACCACGGCAGAAAGAACAATCAAAAAATAAAATTAAAGAAAAACCACCATTTTGGAACAGCATTCCAAGACATTGGAGGTAGAAAGAAACTGAGTTACATCTTCCCAAGTTGGGAAAGCGACTTTGAGAGAGGCGAAGGCTTTTGCAGAGTTGGACTCTGTGGTGTTCTGAGAGAGGAGTGTGCTGACAAGACCATCCAAGACGCTATCTTCTTGAGCGAAATCATGTTCGTTCAGCGGTTGGGGAATCTCCGTCTCCGGAAAGGGTCTTTTCCTTCGGAATCTGGCGAATTCCGGAGGGAAACCGTGTAGCGCGAGCAGCTCGTCCCTGACAGAACGACATTCTTGGGGAGTTGGGCGATGGTAATTGGGGTAAAGCTCTGTGGCAAGGTGACTGGATGCGGATTTGTGCTTGGAAGCCTTTGGAGAGGCAACTGGAGAATGAAGTCGCTGCCGCTTTCTACTTTTGCAGCTGCTGCCACGCATTTCATATAAAATCTGGATTCCGGAGTTGGGACGCCCTGCGGCCAAGCCCTCCGAAAACACACGGCTTCTGCCTTCAGTATGATTCATCTAACGTGCGCAGGCATTACGAGCGCGTTCAGTAAGAGAGAAAATTTTAAAATGATTTTTAAATTGGAGCAAATGATATGATGCAGTATGGATAATGATAAGGAATAAAAAAATAATATTAAAATAGATAAGTTAATTTTATGAATAATTGTGTAAAAATAATTAAAAAGTTAATAGTTGTACACGAAGATACGAGGCAATGATTAAAAAATAAAATAATTATGAAAAATAAAAAAAAATTATTTGAAAAATTTTATATATAACAAAACATCACTTGCCATGAGAATGCGGTGATATGGTGGTCACAAGGATCTGCCTTTTAGTTGTGAAGGATAAAAATATTCTTACACATGTAGTGGACTAAAAGTAAGATTATGTGAGATTGAGAATAGAAAAGAGTACAATTCTAAAAGTAAAATGAGTCTTCAAGATCATATAGATAATCCTCCTTTTATAGTTTATTTTGAATGTTACTATCATGGGCAATTTAAATAGGCAGTAGGCAAAATACCCATTCTACATGAACTTTTACTACCTTCTTCTT
Organism: Annona cherimola; assembly: GCA_030490835.1. Lineage (NCBI taxonomy): Eukaryota > Viridiplantae > Streptophyta > Magnoliopsida > Magnoliales > Annonaceae > Annona > Annona cherimola. The sequence goes on along the minus strand of CM059977.1, from coordinate 44,828,241 downwards.
TAATGTAGGCTTAGATTTCTTCTTGCTTACTATGTCCTCTTCCTCCTCACTAAATTCCATTTTTTTTCATTTTCTTGACAAGCAGAGGGAATTAATGAATTGCCCTCTTCAAAACGAGCTGGTGATGATTGATATGTGGTTGCCTTGAGACATGGTTTCTTAGCAAGAGTTCATCGCCACCTTAAAATTATTGATCTCGTTGCTTGAGAGGACATGGAGAAGGAGGTTGTTTCCTTTCTCTTTGAGGGCTTACTCGCTACATTATCATGAGCCTTGGAAGATGCAAGTGGAGCGTAAGCTCAAAGAAAATGAAAGAAAAAGCTCTTGGAAAGGTTTAAAATCTTAGGGAAAAGAGAAAGGGGCAAAAAGAAATTTAGGCACGAGCAAATGTGTGTGTATGTGTGTGTGAGAGAGAGAGAGAGAGAGGCAAAACAAACGAGAGGAAGAAGGTAGGAATACGAAATGCTTCACATTGGTGTTGACCAAATCATGACCTCAAGTTGACGTCTACAAGCTCAACTTGGCTTTTTTGAGGTCGACCTAGCCACTTGGCCAAATTCGTAATAACCTACATATTTTACAAAGTCTAATGTAATTTTATCTCTAAATAATAGTCAACAATACACAAATATATTCATCCGCAAAACATATCATATTCGATAATTTGCAAAATAAACAAAAATGTTTAAATATTTACTTTGGTTATTATCAATGACAATGCACGATCTTAGTTTCCAAGATCAACTATTCACATTTTTCTTCTAATTTTATAAAACACTTCTACTAGAAGGGATTTGGTAATGATATCTGCAATTTGATTTTTTGTACTTATATATTCTAGGCATATATCATGATTTTCTACATGTTCTCTTATGAAATGATGCCTAATAACAATATATTTTGTTATGTGGCGCCTCAAACCGAGGTGTCCACATAGTCCTTACTCTGGGATCTTGTCGATCGGTAAATGTGAGTCAGGATTGTTGCCCTGATCACGCGGCGGGTTCTTAATTGGATCTCGTCCAATTTTTTTTCTTCTCATTCGTCACTTAAGCATACACTTTATTCATAATAGACTCGTCCATATCATCATAAAACCATTCATATCTTCTTTTTATTGAAATAATTCACATAAGTACAATAATGTTTATAATATTCATAAAACATGTCTTCAACATGATTATCATACATTTGTCTCTTTGGACGCGTACATAGAACTGCAATTAAATTTGCAGGTCATTTCTACCTGGCATCCTTTATGAGTCAGCTCCATAGCATGTTTGTCATTTTAAAAACACATATGGGTAATAATACTCAGTAAGCAAGCTTTTTTCTTTGGCAAGTAAAAATTTTCCTTTTATTCAAATGCATTTCTCCCCATTTGGTAGGAGACACTTACCAAGTGATCAATTACCAATAGGATAGAAACCTTTTCATGCATTTCATGAGAATGCAATGCATTCATTCATTTATGACTTTCCTTGTTCCTCTAACCTCTATATCATTTCATGTCTTCGTTTACTTCTCGTGCATGTCTTATAATCATCAATTACCTCATTTCTATAGAGATTAATCTTATAAATATACTTAGTCATTACCTCCTTATATCGATTTTTATTCATAAATCTTTTAAAAATTTCATTCATATATCCTCATAAAATATAAAAATAAATCTCAATTTTTTCCAAAATTACGTTGTTCACTGTTCATGTAACTGTAGCATGTACTGTAGCAAATTACTATTCATCCGAGGTTACTGTTCACAGCGTGTTGGTTACTGTTCATGGGTTCCAAAAATTGATATTTTTTTCAAAAATAAAAAATACCATGACATAGCTTATGTCTAGTATATCATGGAAAAATTCATGAATTATGAATTTATCATTATTAACTTGGCCAAATAAATTATTTTCTCCATATACTAAAAATCAACATAATTTCACTTAAGCATAATCCTTAATTTCAAAAATTCTGAGATTAATATATCATCATTCCAACATCATAATCATCATAATTATTCATCCCAAATCATCATTTATCAATATTAGAGCATTATTTACATATGTCATATTCCATCTTCCCGAATGCTCTATCTTTGCTCCAAATTTTTGATATTTTGGCATAATTCCAATTAGGCATTATAACTTTACTTATTTTTTCATGATTAGGCAATATCTAAGCATGATTTTACCCTACTTTACATCCAAAAGAAATTTGGATAGAAATCACTTACCTGAAATAGAAAAACTCTCCTCCTACTTGCCTTTTCTCTCTCTAACCTTCTCTTTCTCTCTTAGAAATGAATTTGGGGGTGGGAAAGGCTTGAATTTCTCAAGCTTGAGCTGAAATGATGTGCCTTTGGACATCCACCCCTTGGCCCTATTTATAGGGTTTGATTTTTCATGAAATTGAAATTTACCCCCTTGCTTGAGGTATTAAATTGTAAATAGATTTTTTTATAATTTCAAAAAGGTGCATGGAGCCATGTGCAGCCACCCTACAGCAGCTCCAGCCCCCTATGGTAGCCCTATTTTTCTTGATTTTTTAATTTATTAAAATTATTTATTTTAAGCTAATTCAATCCTAGCTGTTGATTTTTGATGAGGATTAATTTGGGCCATTGAATTTTGGTCAAAAGGCTCCCCCTACACATGCACACCCCTTCTGTAGCTCTGATTTTCATTAATTATTTTTATTTTTAATTATTTAAATTTAATAAGAAGTTAAATTTATAATTAATGAAAAGTAGAGCTACTTTTTGATCTCCAAATGACATTTCATCTTGACCTTTGATTCATGATTTTTATCAAATCTTAAACCATTCATCATAATCATCATAATATTTTGGCCATCCATAAAAAAATTCATCTCAATCCGACGTCCGGATTGCAAGTTATGAATTTTTCTTCAATTTTTCACTAAAATCCGAAATTCTATTAAAATATGAAAAAGTATTGTTATTTCATCCTGTAGTGATTAAATCTCCCTTTTTGTCATTTTGTGATTAGGTTAATCTACATGATTAACTCTTAATCACCTTGGTAACTATTCATGTAACTATTCACGTGCACTATTCACGTGGTTTAATCCCACAATCGCATTTCTTTAACCTCTAATACACATGTTTTCATACTCATGAATATGTATTTTTTTAATTCATTACCTAAGGTTTTATACGTGTCTAAGATTGAAGTTTCACATGTTATGAGTGCAACATGGGGTTTTAGTTAAACATATGGAACTTGTATTACCATACTTAATTGGGATATTACTGTAACTCAAACCATAGTTTACCAATTGTTGTTTGATCCATATGATTTGAGTATAGAAAATTCTTGGAATTATATACTCTACCTCCACAATAAAAAGAGCTATATTAGGTTGTTTCCTTGAAAACTTAGATAGTAATATGTTTTCAAGAAATTGACATGTTCCACTGGTGCTCTTTCTGTCTACTTTATATCTTGTAAATTCTATATAGTGCCTCTAGGATACTATAAACCTAGGTTTGGTGTATCAACTAAATATTTGAATATTCTTTTTACCACTAATATATTTGACTCTGTAAGATTTGATTGAAATCTAAAACACATACACACATTGAATAGAATATCAGGTCTAAATGTAGTTAAGTAAAATAAAGATTCAATAAAACTTTTATAAAAATATTATTTAACAAATTTAACCTTTTCTTCTTTGTTCATTTTGATGGAGATACTCATCAGTGTTGTTGCACCTTTGCAGCCTTTTATTCCAAACTTCTTAAGTATTTCTCTTATGTACTTGGATTGACAGATGTAAATACCATCCTTGAGTTGTATGATTTGTAATTCAACAAAGTAATTCATTCCACCCATCATGCTCATTTCAAAATTCGCTTGCATTAATTTAGAAAAATTCTTACAAAGAACTTCATTAGTGGCATCAAATATAATATCATCTGCGTATATTTGCACTATCAAAATATTTTGATTTTTTTTTTTGATAAACAATGTAGTGTCCACTTTTCTTCTTTTGAAGCCCTGATTAATCAAAAATTTGCCAAGTTTTTTACACCAATGAACTTTGTTTTAATCCATATAATGCTTTGGTCTACTTTGGTCAACTTATATACATAATCTGATTAAGCATGTTCTTCAAAACTATATGGTTGCTCAATGTAGACTTCTTCATTAAAATAAAATTTTGGAAGTACACTTTTAACATTTGTTTCAAATAGCTGGAAGCTCATATGAGATGCAAAGGTAAGTAAGATTTTTATAACTTCAATTCTAGCTACTAACGCATAGGATTTTTTAAATTCTATCCCTTCCTCTTGTATTTGCTTTATTTTGGATCATCAAACTACTTTCATCACATTTGTTCCTAAAAACCCATTTAGTTCCAATAAGTGAATGATCTTTTGATCTAAGAATAAGCGTTCACACTTTGTTTCTATCAAATTGATTTAACTCTTCTCGTATTGCAATGATTTAATTTTCATCTTCTAGAATTCGATAAATTATATTAAGCTCAATACTTGAAACAAAAGCAAAATGCCCACATAAATTTGGTCTCAAGCCTCTTTTTTTCACACCATCACAGATATTTTCAATTACTTATTCAATGAGATGATCTTGTTTGAATTTCAAATTAGTAAGTAGTTTGTAGGAAACATTATCATCACTTACCTCTTACAATTACTCTTTTTAATCTTCACATTCCTTAGTTTCAACCCTCCTTTGTTTTTCACTGGTATCTTACTCAACTTATTTGATAAAGTTTTGCTGGTGATCTCGAGTTTATATCAAAACTCGAGAGGGGAGAGGTGAATTGGGTTCTTGAAAATTTCTTTAGTAATTTAAAACTTAACTCCTTATGAGTTTAATCTCCTTGATGAAACGTGCTAAAAGATAGAATGAGGGATATGAAGAGAATATAAAATATAAGTAATTAAACTATATAAGAGAAAAGAATATATAATGGTTCGGACAACCTTCTCTACTTCACTCTTCTAAGCACATACTCGTTGTATCTTGGATTTCACTATTGTATATTCAATACAATCTAGAGCACCCACTTACTTCTAGATTCTAGCTCTAAGAGATAATAATTGGTTGTTGGTGAGACCAACTCCAACCAACCAAGTCTAATTTGTTGATGAGACAAACGCAAACCAACCCGTTATTTTTGCTTATTCTTGAATTTAATCTTCAACACCAATCCAAGGCAATAAAAGAAAATATACACTTTACAATGTGTAATTAATCTATTTTGGAAGCTCCTTGTTATGTGAAGAAGATAACCTTGTAAGATCACTTGAAGTAGTAGCACTTGAAGCTTCAATAGTTGTTCAAATAATTTCAACACTCTTGAATAATGGAAGGTGTAAGCTCATTTTATGTTTTCCAACTTCCTTCACGTTCATATTTCAATGATGTTTATAAAGGAGAAGAAGATCTAGTTGTTGGAGTGGTAATTGGTGTACATTTAATGCTCTAACGTTCGAATTTTCGACCGTTATAACTTGAAATCGAAAGTAGAGTCGGCTTGGGATGGGTGAAGTTGACTTGGGTTGCAACTTCGCTTTGGTTAAAACTTATTGTCCACTTGCTATCCAAAATTTTGCCTTTGAAGTCGTAGGCAAAGTCAACTTAGGTCGAGCGTGAAATCAACTTAGGTTGAGCATGAAATTGACTTAGGTTGAAACTTAACCCAAGTCTCAAGTGAAGTCGACTCGGATTGAGACTTCACTTTACTGTTGGTATGAAATTGCAGGCAAAGTCTACTCAGTTGTGAAACTTTACCTAAGTTGCAAATGAAGTCGGCTTGGGCTGAGACTTCACTTTTCTGAACTTGCTATTTATGGACTTGAGCTCTTGAAACTTAAATTATTTTATATTTTTATTTTCATATATATAATTAGGGATAAAATATCCGAGCACACTTATACAAATTCATTACTCTTTTTAATGATATTTCAATTATTTGTTAATCATCGAAATCAAATTAATCTTTTTTAAAGCAAGCATATGATCAACATTTACATCACTACACTCGTTTTCTTTCTTTGGGGTTAGATAAAATTCATCAAATGTAACATAAATAGATTTCTCAATTACTTGTGTTTTTTTTGTTAAAAACTGTATAAGCTTTGCTCTTTTGATGAATAAGCAAAAAAGATAGTTTCATTACTTTTTATATCTATTTTTATAAGATTATCTTTTCATTATTTAAAACATAAAATATGCATCAATATTAGGTTTTTCTTCCTTTTTGTAGCTCATATGATGTCTTTTTGAAGATGACCCTAATTGTGACAAATTCAAGTACATGACAAGTTGTGAACCGCTTCTCCCCAAAATTTCTTGGATAATTGGCTTTCATTTAGCATTGTTCTTGTCATTTGTTGAATTCTTCCTTCCTTTCAACAGCTTCATTTTGTTGAAGAGTTCTTTCTATAGAAAATATATAATGAAAAATCCAAGAAACCTTTTATTTTTAAATTCACCACCATGATCATCTCTATATACATAATTATGTTTTTTTGTTTATTTTTCACTAATTTGAAAAAAATTAAAAACCATAGAGAATGTTTCATCTTTACTAGACAAAAGTATTATTCATACAAATCTTGAAAAATTATCAACAATTATAAATATTTAATATTTTTGTTTAGATCCATGTACAATAGCTCTAATGGTCTAGAGGTTGAAACTTCATTTTTGGATGAGAAAGTGACTTTTGATTACTTCAACACTTGTCATGACTTATAAATTTTATTTTTATCATATTTGAGCTTAGGTAATATTCAACCAAGCTTTTTTCATATAGTTTTTGTAATTGACATGTTAATGTAATAAAGTCTTATATCATACTCATGAATCATTATCTACTGCTAGTAAGAATTTTTCATTTAATTCATTTGGTAAACAAATATGGCATCACGAATCGAGGCGTCCACATAGTCTTTACTCCGGGATCTTATGGATTGGTAAATGTGACTCAGGATTGTTGCCCTGATCACGCGGCGGGTTCTTAATTGGATCTCGTCTAAATTTTTTTTTCATTTCTTTCTTTTTCTTTTCTTTCATTACATAAACATATACTCATTGTCATTTATAATGGACTTATCCATATCATCATAAATCATCAGCTTCTTATATTATTCATAACTTCATAATTTCATACAACCTGTGTCCTTTTTCATTATATTCCATTAGGGCATCTATTCATATAAAAATCTATTAACCTTTGTAGATTCTCTTTTCCTTTAGCAACACATGCCCTTCATCTTTTGGCTTTTCCTATACCTGTTTGAGGTTGGGAAAACAAAACATGAGTCGAAACTCAATAAGCAAGCATTTTTCATTTTAAATGCATTCCTCTCCATTCGATAGAAGACACTTACCAAGTGATCAACTATCAAATGCACAGAAACCTTTTCGTAAACCATTTTTGGAAACCTTTCATAAACCATTCATGAAAATCATTCTTATAAACCATTCATGTAAACCATTTGTAAATACATTTCTCTTCATTCGATAGGAGACACTTAGCAAGTGATCAACTATCAATGGAATAGAAACCTTTTCATAAAAATCTTTCATAAACATTGGATGTGCAAATGCTTCCTTTCCATTCCTGACATAAACCTTCGTATGCGGGTACGCTAGCCCAAAGAACATCTCACATAGCATGGTCCAATATGCCGGCTCTCTCCGACTTGGCCTCATCAAGGGGAACCTCTCTTCCTCTTGACGCCTACATGGTCTCCTATATGCATGACTTTTGATTTTTTCGGCATTATATACCTCTTACACCAGGTGACTTGTCATTCTCATGTAGAGAATTATTTGCACAATCCATTAAAAACATCATTTTCAAATCCATGCTTTCCTTTTCAATCCATGTATGACAATGCAATGCATTCATTCACACATAATATTCCTTTGCCTCCACCTCTTGGGAGGACACCGTCGGCACACAACCCTTACGACTCGGCAATAGTGAAGAGGGACCCTCTGATCCGCTTTCTACCTCCACCAAAGCTTCTTCCTTGTGCCCCCACCTCTTGGGAGGACACTGCCGGCACATAGCCCTTGGGACTTGGCAATGGTGAAGAGGGATCCCCGATCCTACTTCCTTCACTAAAGCCTCTTCATTATGCATCATACATGTGCACATGTCCGTGAACATCATATGACATCAATATGCCGGCATGAATTTTCATAAAAACTCATAAACATTCATCATTTCAAAACATTAAAGGAATGACCACCCTTAGACACATTTCATAAATACTTCCGAATAAAACATATTTTCAAAAGGGTTTGCTTGCTTACCTCCTTAGTTGGTATCCTCAACCTTCTCCTTCCTTTTTCCCTATACAAGGAAATGGATATTTTATCCATCCATTCCATGTCTTAGGTTGCTTTCCATGCTTGCTTTATAACAATTCATTATCTCATTCCCATAGAGGTTAATCTTATAAAGATACTTGGTCATTACCCATTTATATGGATATTATATGGATTTTTATCCATAAATCCTTTAAAAATTCCATCCATATATCCTCAAAAATAAATCTCAATTTTTTCCAAAATCACGCTGTTCACTGTTCATAGTTACTGTTCATGATTACTGTTCACGTTTACTGTTCATCCGAGGTTAATGTTCAGTGTGTTGGTTATTGTTCATGGGTTCTAAAAATTGATATTTTTTTCAAAAATAAAAAATACCATGACATAGCTCTCAGTTAGTATATCATGGAAAAATTCATGAATTTTGAATTCATGATCATTAACTTGGCTAAGTAAATCATTTTCTCCATATACTAAAAATCAATATAATTTCACTTAAGCATAATCCTTAAATCCAAAAATCATGAGATTAATATATCATCATTCCAACATCATAAACATTCATTTCAAATCATCATTTAGCAATTTTGGAACATTATTTGCATATTTCATACATGATTTTCCAGAATGCTCTATCTTCGCTCCAAATTCTTGATGTTTTGGCATAATTCTGTTGGTCCCGAGTTGATGGCAAAACCCAAGAGGGGAGGGGTGAATTGGGTAATTTAAAATTTACAACTTAAACAGAAGCTTTACCCCGGATTAATCTAGTCCCCTTAGTGAAGAAACGAAATGGAAAGCAATATAATGTAGAGAGCAGATAAATAAATCAAACACACAAGATTTTTATAGTGGTTCGGGCAACCTCCCTACTCCACTCTTCCAAGCTCACACTCCTTGTGACTTGGGTTCCACTATTGTATTCTCTCAATACAATTAGAGCCACTGCTCTCTTCTAGATTCTAGCTCTAGGGGGCATATACAACCAGAGCCTCTTGCTCTCTTCTAGATTCCAGCTCTAGGGGGCATCAACAAATTACAGCACAAGTAGGTGATGAGTTACACTCCAATCACACACTACTTTGCTTACACTTGATCTTAGTTCCTCAAACTAAATCAAGTTCAACACAAACAAATGAAACAATAAGAAAACTACACTTTACAGTTGTGTAGTAGCAGTTTTGGCGCAGAGAAGAACTTGTTGTAATGGCTTTGAAGATTCTGAAATATAGCTCTTGCAACTTGAAGTGAAGTTCTTCCTCTTTGAATGGCTTGATCTCTTTAGAGCTCTTGAATATAGTAGTTATGCACACTTAATGATTCTCAGCTACTTCCCTCGTCCACCATGAATGCTATTTATAATTTTGGAGGGAATCCGAACGTTAGAAGGTAGGTGGCGCGCATTTAATGCGCCAACGTTCGAATAAATTCCGACCGTTGCGACCCAAGTCGCATGTGGAGTCGACTTCGGATGCGACTTCGCCCAAGTCGCAGATGGAGCCGACTTCGGGTGCGACTTCGCTTCTCCGTCGCAACTTCAAGTTTCAGTCAGGGTCGACTTGGGCATCAACTTGACCCAAGTCGCAGGTGAAGTCGACTTCGGGTGCGACTTCACCTCGGCAGTTGATTTCGTGAACTTGAGAACTTGGAATGCTTGGTTCTTTTGCTTAGTCTTCTCCATGCCTTTTGCATTTTGTATTACTTTTTGGATCATTGTGTCTTGATTTCATTAGCTCCATGTTTTGCAAGTCTTGAATCCATGAGTCTTGATTCTTGCATTCATGAGCAAGTTCTTTGATTTGAATGGTTGAGTTTATGCATCTTGCTTGAACTTGGATTGTTTTTCTTCTTTGAAGACCTTGTGAATCTTGGAGACTTTGTATTGTTTGATTTTGCCTTTGATTCATTAATATTCATATCTTGAAAATATGCTTGGAGCTTTGCCTTGGACTTGAGAATCTTAAGTTGATCTTGAGATCATTTAATCCAGCTTGTCTTCTGAAATTTCTCCTCTGTCCGATCGAAGTCGATGCCGGAGTCGACTTGGTCTGCGACTTTGCCCAAGTCGCATGCTGGAGTCGACTTGGTCTGCGACTTCGGTGCCCCCAGATCTTGGTTTCAACTCTGGACGAAAAACGACGCCTCCAAGTCGCTATTGGAGTCGACTTGGTCTGCGACTTCACCTCAAGTCGCAAGTGGAGTCGACTTGGGGTGCGACTTCGGCACTTCGGGGTCTTGACTTCAACTCTGGAAGGAAACGTCATTTTGAAGTAGATCCTGGAGTCGACTTCGTTTGCGACTTGGCTTCCCAAGTCGCAAGTGGAGTCGACTTGGCCTGCGACTTCACTTGTTCTTCTCTCATTTTCAACTCTGGACAGTTTGGGCTTTTTGAAGTCGATCTTGGGGTCGACTTGGACTACGACTTGGTCTTCCATGCTTTTTATTTTCTTCAAGTGTATATGCCTTAAACATTTCCACAAACATGTTAGTAGCCAAGACTTACTCAAATTGATTTGTTAATCATCAAAACATAGATTTAACTTGTTTTCCACATATTTCCAACAAATTCCACTTAGGCATTATAACTTTATTATTTTCTCATGCTAAGCATGGTTTTACCCTACTTAACACCCAAAAATTTTTTGGGAAGAATTCCCTTACCTGAAGTAGAAAAACTCTTCTCCTACTTGCTTTTTCTCTCTCTAAACTTCTATTTCTCTCTTCTCTCTTGGCTAGAACGTGTGGGGCAGGGTTTCGGTTTGATTTTTGCTCCTTGGAGCTGGGATTTGGAGTACCTTGGACATCCACCCCTTGGCCCTTTTTATAGGCATGCATTTTTCAAGTATTTGCATTTTACCCCATTGTTCTAGGTATTAAATTCTAAATACCTTTTTTAATTTCCATAAAAATGTGTTGAGCCATGTGAAGCTACCCTAATCAGCAGCTCCTGCCCCCTAGCTAGCCCCTATTTATTTATAATTTTTTATTTATTAAAATTAATTTTTTTAGGCTAATTCATCTCAACCATTGATTTTTGATAAGATTGATTTTGGACCATTGGATTTTGGCCCAAAAGTCAAGCCTCCAGCAGCCATTGCAGCTTTTCTTTAATTATTTGATTTTTTTTAATTAATTAAAATTAACAAAGTCAAACTTGAAATTAATGAAAAAGCAAATTTGCCTTTTGATCTTCTAATGATGTTTCATCTTGACCTCTGATTCATGATTTTTGTCAAATCGTAAACCATTCATCATGTTCATCATTAATATTTGGCCATCCATAAAAAATTTCACTTCAATCCGACATCCGGATTGCAATTTATGAATTTTTTTCTAATTTCTCCAAAATTTTCACTAAAATCCGAAATTCCATTAAAATATCAAAAAGTATTACTATTTCGTCCGGTAGTGATTAAATCTCCTTTTTTATCTTTTTGTGATTAAGTTAATCCAAGTGATTAACTCTTAATCTCGTGTCTTATTCCCAAGGTTCTTATTCACGTGCACTATTCATCCGAATTTCATAAATAATTATTTTAACATCTATTCCCACATATTTTCATACTCATGAATGTATATTTCCCAAATATATCACCTAGGATTTTATACATGTGCCTAAGATCGGGGTTTCACAACAAAATAGATATTTTCATTCCTTTTGCCACTAAATAATATATGATCCCCATCTAGCACATTACACATGGATGATTCAAATATAAAACTCTATATCCTTTATCAAATAATTATTTAATGCTCATCAAGTTGTGTTTTAGACGGTCTATAAACAACACATCTTTAATGCGTGCATTTGCTAAACTAAAAATATGGCCTTTACAATATTTTTACCTTTTTCATTGTTCCTAAATGCAACTATACTTTCATTGTATAGTTTTGAAATATTAAATTGTGCTTTGTTCTCAGTCATGTGTCGTGAGTAGCTACTATCCATAAATCATTTATTGTTTGACTTTACTTTAAGATACAACTGCAAAATAATTCAATGTTTCACTCATCCTTTCAGTACCCATCACTTGGGTCCATTGATTTAGTAAAAGAGTTTAATGCAATTCTATTTTGCCTAGGTGCAATATATTTAGTGCTTTTAAGCATGCAATTTCTTAATCTTATATAGATACCAAAATTTGTTACAAAAATTGCACACATTGTGGATTCTTTGTGGAGCACTCCATGTATTTGATGATTGCCAAGCAAGCTTTCTTACACATATAGTTTCGTTGCATTTCAGTGGTGATGGGTTTTAGCTACTTTTTTTTCACAAGTTTTGCTTTGATATTTGATCCAATTTGACCACTTTATTTTGCGGCATTCACTGATTTCATGGGCCGAGTATCCAACTCCCTTTTTACTAATTTATGTTGTCATCTTAAAGAACATTTGGACACTTTCACCTAGATTTGAGAACCTTGCTAATGATTAGAAGGCACAAAACTAATGTTCTTTGGTACCCATACCATTTTTTTTTGATTGAAGTACCCATACCAATTTAGTACCTTTGTTATGCAATTTCTTAATTTTGCATTAATAGATTTTATGACTAAACTTGTTGCAAAAATTACATATAACAAAATTCTTTGGGGAGGGCTCCATATACAGTTTGGTTGTCATATTTGTCTTCTTACCCACTCAATTTCAGCATTTAGAGATTTCATTTCATCAACTAGGTAATGAACTCTCTCAGCTAGCTTTCCGTTTACAACAATGGTAAAGTCACATTGCTTTTTCTTTAATGTATACTTTCTGCCCAATTTCTTTATCTCGTCGAATAATGAATCATGCATTTGTTGCAATTCCTCTTAGCATATTTGAGACAATTATAAGTGAAGGAATAGATGGATTTAGAATGAGAATAATCAAGTCTAAAGGTTATCTCTTCACTACTTATACAATCAGTTGAGACAGTCATTCTTTCCACAAATTCCGTGGCTATAAGGCAATTTAGTGTGTCTTCTTCTTCGATCCTTGCTATACAAAAAATTCTTGCATAGTTTGCAGCATCTTAATCTTCATTTGAAGAGCTTCTTATTGATGATTAGTCTTCATTAACATATATCACTCCGCCTTCCTACTCCACTCTTCTAAGTACACACTTTCTTGTGTCATGGAATCTACTATCTCAAAAGAGTTACAACTGGAGCCTTAGCTCTCTTCTAAATTTTAGCTCTAAAAGGCTATTACAACAATCACATAAGTAGACAACAAGTCCCACTCCAACCGACCACCACTTGTGTCTCACCTTGAATTGGTCTCCAACACCAAGCCAAGTATCATAATATAACAAGAATGAACGAAATAAAAGAAGTCTACACTTTATAAATTTTATAGGATAATTGACGCACTTGAGAAGACTTTTAAGAATTTGAAGAAGATGAGAAGTTGACGCCCTTGCAGTCAACTTGTAAACGTACTCTTTAATGCTTGTAGGATACAAGGTCATAGCTTAATGAATGCTCTTGCTAACCCTCATGATTCCCCTTGATGTGCTTTAAACAATTAAGGAGAAAATTTGAATGTTAGAGGGTATGTGATACACATTTAATATGCGATGTTTAAAAATTTCCAACTGTTGTGACTCAAGACATGTCTAGAGTCAACTTCCGTTTATGACTTTACCCAAGTCTTAGGCTGAGTCAACTTGGCTTGGACTTTAGTCTTCCAATTGCTTCTAGAATGTTATTCTTCAACTTTTACTCAGGTTCTATTTTGAGTCAACTTAGACTTAAGACATAGCCTAGCACATGGAGTCGACTTTACTATTCTTTAAAATATTGAAACTTCAAATCTCCTTCTTTTTAGCTTGCTTTTCTCCAAGTCTTGCTCCTAGGTCGACTTCATGTGAGACTTAACCCAAGTCATAAGTCAAATCGACTTCGGCGTGCGACTTCGCTTTTAACACTTAGCCAACTTTCCATCTTCTCTCTCAGAACTCCAAGTTTTAGAGTCTAAGTCGACTTTGTGTCCAACTTCTCCTAAGTCGCAAGTGATTCAACTTAGGTCCCGACTTCACTCTTCAAGAATTTCAACTAGAGAATTCTTTAGTCTCCTGATGTATTCTAAGTTGTATGAGGAGTCGACTTTGATTGCGACTTCACCAAAGTTGCAGACGAAGTCGACTTAAGGTGTGACTTTAGTTATCAAAGCTTTAATTTTTCATTCTAATTTAGGAGGATTGCTCCAAGTCATATTTTGGAGTCAACTTGGGTATCGACTTGGCCCAAGTCAATGCTGGGGTCGACTTAACTTTGCAACTTGAGCTATTTTTCCTTATTCTAACTTCAAGCATAGAGTTAAGCACATTAGTTAACTTTTATATTCTCGAATTTGGTTATTAATCATTAAGACTTAAGTATACCTTGATTTATAACTTATTTGGTTGAGTTCATAATTTTTCCTTTATTGATGATTGACAAAACCAATTTTGAGATTATTCTTTCTCTTGATAAAAGGCAAGGTTGTAGTCTTGCAACTAGATATTTTTGTTTTGTATTTAATTAAAATTTGTATTTGCAGTTTCATATGTGCCAAGTTCAACACATTTTCATTTTCAAGTTCTCTTTCTACAAGATATTCAATCGGGACGATAGAGAATCATTTATAGTATATATTCATTTAATTTTACTATATAATCATCAATCTTAACAGGAGTCCACTCAATATGACTTAAAATGTAAACACAAAGTGAGTCACTTCATTACATACCATAACATTATTACAATTAAATTACTTAACATAATAGAGATGATACAACAAAAAACATAATCATGTCATTTCGTATCATAAAGCCTTCTTACATAATTCTTATAAAATTTTCAAGATTACCCAATATACAATTAACCCATCCCAAAATACAAAAATCTCTTCTGAAACTATACAAACCTAACCCTATTTTAGTTATTTGCTATGTTCCCATGCACCTAACTAAAACAAAGTTAGTAATCACGTAACCTAATCAAGATTACACAGGATTAATAGGTATATTCTTATCCATATTAACATCCAAAACGAAATAAAAGCTAGAGACCTATACCTTATATATGGATCTTATTCAAATCCTATCTTTTCAAACATGAATCTGAATATTCAATCAATCTACAAGGTTGCAAAGCTTGTAAAGGCATTAAGTATAAGATATAAGGGTAATCTTAAGCAACATAAGCCATAGCAAAATTATTTTCTCATTTAAGCACAAAGAAACCAAATAGCAGTCTGTGATATCAAATCCTACATATCTCCTATAATAGGAAGTTTCAGCCCATAAACATGACTTCAATTTTCATTAAAATCAAGTTTACAATCATTCCAAGCAAGGAGAATAACAAAAATGAAGGGAGAGATGAAAAGAGGAGATAAAACTCAATGGATTTGCAATGACAGCTTGTATCTCCACTTGATCTTCTCTCCTAGCTTAAAGCCTTGATTTTTTTCTTCCTTTCTTCAGCAGCCACGAGTCCTCTCTCTAAGGGTCTCTTTTGCAAACCCTAAGCTAAGTATTTATACCCCCTTCAAAATAGCACGAGACGCGTGAAAATTTACACACGAGGGGATTAGCGTCGCGACACTAAATTGTTGGCGCAAGAGCGCCACTTCTCTGGAAGCTGCTTGAAGTTACCTATTTCTAAAATTTTCTACTATAATGGTGCTTGAGGCCAAGGCGCCAAATTTTGGTGCCAGGGCGCCAACTTTCTGCCTTGCATTCTTAGTGTGTGCTTGCAATGCAACTCTTTTCTTATCACTTTGGCATGAAGTCAATGACTTAGCCACCATCTTTTCCTACAACAAAAGACACAAAATAAGTAAATGTCATCCTAAATGATTCAATGCAATAAACAAAACCTAGGATGATGTGATTTACCTTGAATTTAACTAAAAAAGCATGAAATCTATACACAATGCATGAAATGTAGAAATTATGCAAACTAATGCAAACCTATGTAAATTCACATGATTTTCTTGAACTAGTATTCAAAATGAACACAAAATGAGTCTTGATAACTCTATTTTTATAGAGTTATCATTGTTCAACATACACCTCTTCATTAAGATAACTATTCAAAAATGCACTTTTTAATTCATTCGAAATAATTTGAAACTCATATGTGATGCAAAAGCAAGCAATATGTATATGACTTTCAATCTAGTTATGGGGGTATATAATTCTTCAAAATATATTCCTTCTTCTTATGAGTGCCCCTTAGCTACTAGCCTAGCTTTATTTCTAATAATCAAGCCACTTTCATCTAACTTATTCCCAAGTACCCATTTGGTTTCAATTATGTTATGGTTCTTGGGTCTAGGAATAAGTTGTTATACATTATTTCTTTCAAATTGATTCAGCTCTTCTTGTATTACTATTATCCCATTTTCATCACTTAGAGGTTGATCAATTGTATGAGGCTCAATCTTAGACATAAACACAAAACGTCCACATATTTTTTGTCATGAACCTTTATACCATTATATATATTTTCAATAACTTGTTCATTAGATAGTCATGCCTAAATTTTAAATTTTTATAGGGTTTATAGGGACCATTACCTTCACTTACCTCTTGGTATGATTGTTAACCTTCTTCATCTTATTTAAGCTCTTCTCCCCCTTTCTTATCTACTTCTAGCTTTTTAAAATCATTTGACAAATTTTCTGCATCACTTAGCTCATCCTGCTTCTTTGGAATTGGGTTAAACTCATCAAAGATAACATGTATAGACTCCTCTACTCTTGAGTTCTCTTGTTAAATACTCTATATGCTTGCAATTGAAGGAGTAACTAGGAAATACTGTTTTTCATTACTTTTAGCATCCAATTTTTCAAGGTTGTCTTTACCATTGTTTAATACATAACATATGCAACCAAAATCATGAAAATATGAAAGATATGGTTTTCTGCCTTTCCATAACTCCTAGGGAATCTTTTTAAAAATATTTCTTATTGTAATGTGGCTCAAAACATGACAAGTTGTATTAATAATTTCACCCCAAAATTTTTTGGACAATCTGCTTTCATTTAACATGGTTTTCGCTTGTATTGTTCTGTTCTTTCTCTCAACTACTCTATTTTATTGAGGAGTTCTTAGTGCAAAAATGTATGATGTATTCTTTTTTCATTATTGAGGAGTTCTTACAACAATAATCATTTATGTTTAGGAAACACATATTTTAGACTCTTTGGTACCCATATCAATTTTGCTCCTTTTTCATATGATTTCTTTACTTTAATTAGTATATTTTGTGTCCAAACTTGTTGCAGAATTTATATGCTCCATGAATCCTTTGGGAGGCACTCTAGTGCTTAAAGGTTGCCAAGTTGGTCTTTTAACCCATGCAGTCATTTATAGTTTAGCTTGGCCTTTTGGAGCAGTAGCTTTGACTTGAGATTTTACCCATTTAGGTGCGTTTGTATTGCTGCACTCACCATGTTCAAATATTAAGTATCCAAGTCCTTTTTTACTTATTTGTGTGGTCACTTTGAGGAACATCGGAACTCTTTCTCTCGGATTGGAGAACTTTACTAATGATTCATTTAATGTTGAACTCTCTTTCTTTAGCTCCTCTAGTTCACTAGTCAAGCTATTTTACTTCTTCAACAAGAGACTTGACTTTCTTTACTAGTTTTCCATTTACAATTATTGTTAAGTTACATTGTCTCTTTTTCTCCACATATATGATATTTCTTAGTCTCATCATATAATGAATCGTAAGCTTGTTATAATTCTTCTAACATAACACATTTGTTATAGTCATTTGAAGAAGAGCAAATTGATTAAGACATTGAACGATAGAGTTTAGAAGATACCTCATCATTGCTTGTACAATTTGTCAAGATAGTTTGACTCTTAATAATTTTCGTAGCTGTGAGACCATTAAGAGAATCTTCTTCTTCGATCCATGCCACATAGCAAATTTGTGCATAGTTTGCAGCCTCTTGTTCTTCACTTAACGAACTGCTTGATGAAGATGAGCCTTCATTTACATAAATCTCTTTATCTCTATGTTTTGGAAATTTCTTTTAGTTGTCTCCCTCCTTCTTCTCTTGTTTGTCTTTGGACTTGCTCTCATTGGGTGCAGGGCAATGTGTTTGCATATGTCTTATACCCCACACTTATAACACTTGAGAGCATCTTTCTTCTCTTCTCTTTTGTTCCTTTCTTTGTATAGTCCTTAGAAGAACTTATATTCTTCCCCCTCCTTGCAAAATTTGCGGTGAGGAGAGCGATCTGTTCGTCTTCATTTTGTGATGAGGAAGACTCGTCTGTGCATTGATAAGTTGCCTTCAGTGCAAGAGTCTTCTTTCCCCTATAGTGTTCTTTATTTTTCTTCTTTACCAGCTCATGAGACATCAACAAGCTGATGAGATCTTTGTTAAACCATTTTTATACTATTTATTTTGGATGATAATTGGATAAGAATGTGAGTGATTAAGATGATTTAAATTGAATATTGATTGATTTAGCTTAATTATGTGAAAATACTCACGATTTGATTAATTCGTGCAAAATAGGAGGAATACGTGCAATTTTGGCATAGAACATGGATAAATTGACAGGCCTCAATGAAAGTGGAGTTAAAAATACAAATTCAAGGCTCATATTTTATGCAAGTACTGTTCACACACTGTCGATATACTATTCACGTACTGTTAATGCACTATTCAAGAACTGTTTGTGCATTACACAAAGCACATGTGCACTATATTGCACTATGCGTTACTGTGCACTATTGTGCATTACTATTCATGCACATAATTTTGAAATGTTGCACAAGTGTTCTTCCCATCTCTATATAAAGACCTCTTGGGAATGCTCCTAAGCATCTGAAAATGTCTTAGGAGCTTTGGTTGATGTCTGGAGAGCGAGAGAGCACAAGGCAAGAGGCGAGGCGGCGAGTTGCTTGAGGCGATCGAGATACCATCGAGGCTTCCGATCACTAAGCTTTCCTATTCTTCTTTTATTTTTATTTAGTTGTATTATTTGTGATGGATTATGAATATAATATTATTTTGTGTTTGATTTTATTATAGACATGGTAGGCTAAACCCTTAATCTAAGATTTAAAATGTAGCACACGTACAATGTAGTGGATGTTATAGTTTGATTTATTTATGAATGATATTATATGTTAATTGAATATCTTACAATTTAATGCTTGCTTGGTGTGAAGAGCTATGCTGTGACAATGATTTCCATATATTAGGTGGTGGAACCGAAATGTGGAAGTCAAATATACGATAATCAAGATATTAAATCTGAAAATCTAAGATCATAAAAATAGACATGATGACTTGAGGGATCCTATGAACGACCACAGAACTTAATGAATTCTAATTGACTTAATCCCATGAGAATAGGTGGTTAAGAATACATTAGGGTTACACCTTGCAGGTTTCGAGAGAATGTGCAAGGATAATTTAGGGTTTGTTCTCTTTTAATATATAATATCTAGACTAAATAAGTACTTCACATATCTATTACAAAAGACGTATCTGAAATTTTAGATCTTGGGTGCTCTCAATCATGTGATTTCTAATCCCTCTTTTATATTTTATGAATCAACTTTCCTTTTTTTATTCTTTCTTCTTCTCTTGATTTTGGTTATAAAGTGTTTAAATTCAACGTCTTGAGTCCCAAATTCCTAGTAAATTACATACTACAATCAACAATCTGCTCATTTGTGGTGAGATTACGAACAATCTCTAGTTTTAGAATATTCAGATCCTTTTCTTCTTCAATAGCTTTGATTTTGAGCATCTATGATTCCAGTAACACTTATAGGATCTTGATAACTAGTTCAAATTCAGAAATAATCTTTTCTAAGACTTTAAGAACGTTAGTTATCTTAGAAAAATGTGCAAATATTTTAGAAATATTCTCAGTTTTTAGCATTTTGAAACTTTTCAGCTCTCCGATAAGAATATTTCTTCTTATCCCTTGGACTTGAGAAGTGATCTCATAAATAGATATTAGAGTGTCCCATCTTTCCTTGGTAGTTAAACAAGATGGCACTCGGTCATATTCTACTATAGTTAGAGCGTAAAATAATAATTCATGGCTTTAGCATTACTCTTGACTACTCTTACCTTCTCCTCAATCCAATTGGAGGCTCTTTCACTTTTAGGTAGAGTAACGTCGTCTTGAATGGCAATCCAAGAGTCCATGTTTGCAATCATGGTCAACTTCTAATAGCCGAATCACAAAGGACTAACCCTCAACGAAAGTGGAGTAGAAATTGATTGGATTGCCATAATATATAGGTTTATTCGGTTAATAATTGGAAGCTTGCTCTGATATTGCTTGTAGGTCCGGAGTTATAGATTCAACCCAAGAGGAGAGGGGTGAATTGGTTAATAAAAATTCTTTGGATAAATAAAACTTAACCCCTAATTTTATCAATCCACTTGAATGAAATATAGAAAGTTAATAAGAGAGCAATAAAAGAACAAATGCCACAATCACAAAGGACACAAAAAATTATAGTAGTTCGGGTAACTTCCTTACTTTACTCTTTCAAGCACACACTCCCTTATGCCTTGGGTTCCACTATCTCAACAAAGATTACAACTAAAGCTTTATCTCTCTTCTAGATTCTAGCTCTAGGGAACATTTATAACAATCATACAAGTACATGGGGAGTCCCACTCCAACTAATCACTACTTGTGTCTCACCTTAGCATTGGTCTCTAACACCAAGCCAAGTATCATAATATAACAAGAATAAATGAAATAAAAGAAATCTATGCTTTAAAATTGTGTAGGACAATTGACATAGTTGAGTAAATCTTAAGAATTTGAGAAAGATGAGAAGTTTGCGCCCTTGCAATGGACTTGAGAGTCTCTCTTTTAAAAATTAGTAAATGAACACTTTAATGCTTTAGAGTGGAAGGTTGTAACTCAATGAATGCTTTTCCTAAGCCCCATGACTCTCCTTGACATGCTTCAAATAGTTGAGGGAAAAACTTGAATGTTAGAGGGTAGGTGGCGCATATTTAATGCACTAATATTCAAATTTTCTGTCGTCGCAACTCAAGTGGTATCTATAATTGACTTCATTTGCGACTTCATATAAGTCGCAGGCTGAGTTGACTTGGCTTGCAACTTTAGTCTTCAGTTGCTTCTAGAATGTTATTCTTTAACTTTTACTCCTTAAGTTCTATTTTAAGTTAACTTAGACTTGAGACTTCACCCAAGTCGTATGTGGAGTCGACTCCGACTCCGACTTCATTATTAGTTGTAATATTAAAACTTCAAATCTCCTTCTATTTTGCTTACTTTTCGCCAAGTCTTACTCCTAGGTCGACTTCATGTGAAACTTGACCCAAGTAGCAAGTGAAGTTGACTTTGGGGTGCGACTTCTCTCCTGACACTTAGCTAACTTTCCATCTTCTTTATTAGAACTCCAAGTGTCAGAGTTTGAGTCGATTTTATGTTCGACTTCACCTAAGTAGCAAGTGAAGTTGACTTTGGTCGCAACTTCACTCTTCAAGAACTTTAGCCAGAGAATTCTTTAGCCCCTTCAATTGTGACTTCATCCAAATCATAGACTGAGTTGACTTAGGGTTTGACTTTAGTTGTCAAAGCTTCAATTTTTCATTCTAACTTAGGAAGATCACTCTAGGTTGCATCGTGGAGTTGATTTGGGTATTGACTTGACTTAAGTCGATTCTAAGGTCGACCTAACTTTACGACTTGAGCTATTTTCTTTTGAATTTCAAAATTCTAACTTCAAGCCTAGAGTCAAGCACATTAGTAACGTTAATATTCCCAAATTTGGTTGTTAATTATCAAAACTTGAGTATGCCTTGATTCACAACTTATCTACTTAAGTTCATAGTGTTCACATGTGATTTCAGTTGGCAAATTGGGGTAAAATATTTTGCTGAGAAGATGCATATGTTGGCAAGATTTGTCACATTCTTTATGGATTATCTTGATCATGTTGTTATCTTTGTAGTGTTAGGTCGAGCAATGTAAATTGCTTGACCATTGATTGATTACGGGTTTGTGCATGTGTATGTTAGTTGTATTTGTGATATTTGCACATTGCTCAAGGATTAGAAACATATTAAGTTTATGGTGTGATAATTCTATAAAAATAGAGTTATCAATGCCTATTGGAGTCATATTTGAATGCTATGTCACGAGTAACAGTTAGGGACATTCATGTGTTTTAATGTTTTCTAGCTTTTATGCATTTTAAGCTATATTTAGTTGTATTTCATCTTATTTTAGTTCATTTAAATCCATTCATTCATATTTGGATGCATTTACTTATTATTATTTTTTTGTAAGAAAAAGTATGTGACTCACTCATAAATCATAGGCACAATAAATAAAAAAGAAGAGAATTTTTAGAGATAGTCTAGTGCACCCTCAAGCTTCAACAAGGCTAAGATCGCTGCCTTAGCTCCATCGCCTTAGAAAAAATCAAGTTTTTGCAACTCCAAAAAGCTTGGGGTCATGATGCCAGACCGCTTTATGTGAAATTCTGCACACATATGATGCCTAACCATGCACCCATATCAATCCATCTTTTAGGGTTTGAAGCTCGAGAGAGAGAGAGAGAGAGAGAGAGAGAGAGAGAGAACACAAATTGGAGCTTCATTAGGAGAAAACAGAAGAGCTTCAAGGCAAGAGAAAGAGATCAAGAAGAAGATCAACTTGAAGGAGGAATATAGAGATTCATCTATTCCTTCTCTTTATTTATCATTCTCTACACTTGATATGTATTTGAACATTACTTTGTAGGGTTTCTCTGTAATGTTCATGGGCTAATTCCTGTGTTGAGGTTTGTGATGAACTTCAACTTGAGGGTATGTTTAATGTCTTTCGTTGAAAGTGAATGGATGTTACAGATTTGAGATTTATGTGATTATGTGAGATTTTTCTGTACACATTGTGTTTAATGTTTGTACAAGTTTAACTACCTTGTAGATAATATATTATCTTTATTTAGGCTTGAAAATTTTTGAGTAAGTTAGGATTTATATTGCAAAGCACAGGTTTAGTTACTACACAACATGTCGTGATTAAGTGTTAATATAAATAAAAAATATACCTCTTAACCCCATGTGATTGTGAGTATGCTATATGCAAATCAACTTTATTTCATTTATTCACATGGGAACATAGTGACTGGATCAAGTCTAGTTAGGTTTATATGTATTGAAATATATATAGGGATATATTAGGCTGCACCCGAATTCTCATGTAGGCGCACTGAGATGCGTGTACCATGTGTTGGAAATATGTGGAAAACAAGCCAAGTCTATATTTTGATGATTAACAAATCAATTTGAGTAAGTTTTGGTTACTAACATGTTTGTGGAAATGACTTAAGGTTATAAATTTGAAGAATATGAAGCATGGCAAGTCAAGTCAATTTTCAAGTCGACTCAAGCTTCGACTTAGGCCAAGTCGATCCCCAAGTCGACTCAAGAAGCGACTTCAAGACGTCATTCCCTTCTAGAGTTGAAATCGAGAATGAGAGGTGCCGAAGTCGCATCCCAAGTCGACTCTGCTTGCGACTTGGGTGAAGTCACAACCAAGTCGACTCCAGCATCGACTTCGAAACGTCATTTCCTTCCAGAGTTGAAATCGAGAACGAGAATTGCCGAAGTCGCATCACAAGTCGACTCCGCTTGCGAATTGAGGTTAAGTCGCAGACCAAGTTAACTCCAGTCGCGACTTGGAGGCGTCATTTCTGTCCAAAGTTGAAATCAAGGAGCAGAGCTGCCGAAGTCGATCCACATGCGAATTGGGTGAAGTTGCAGACCAAGTCGACTCCAGTATCGACTCTAGTTGGACAGGGCAGAAACTTCAGAAGCCAAATCGGGGATTAGATCGATTTCAAGATTCAAGATTCAAGGACTCAAGGTTTGCAAATCATGGAGCTAAAGGACATCAAGCTAGAATGATAACACAGTGGTCCAAAGAGATATAAATCAAGGAAGAAACAACCAAACATGAAGAAACTCAAGCAAGCAAAGCATTCCAAGGATTTCAAGTTCGTCAAGCAAGCTGCCGAGGTGAAGTCGCACCTGAAGTCAACTCCACCTGCGACTTGGGTCAAGTCGGGGACAAGTCGACCCAGACTGGAACTTGAAGAAGCAACGGACAGGCGAAGTCGCACCCGAAGTCGACTCCATCTGTGACTTGGGCGAAGTCGCACTCGAAGTCGACTCCACTTGCGACTTGGGTCGCAACGGTCGGAAAATTTTCGAACGTTGGCGTATTAAATGCGCGCCACCTACCTCCAAATATTCGGATTCCCTCCACAATTATAAAAGGCAATCAATATAAATGAGGAGGATAGCTGAGAATTCATTAAGTGAGCATAACTCCCATCTTTAAGAGCTTCAAGTGATCAAGACAATTTTTTAAGAAGAACCTTGCTTCAAACTGCCAAGAGCTGCTTGCTGAATCTCTACGCCTACACTATAAGTTCTTCTCTATGCCAAATCTGCGTCTACACAACAGTAACGTGTAGAAAATTTCTTTTGTTATTTCTTGTTGTATTGAACTTGATTTAGTTTGGGTAACTAAAATCAAGTGTAAGCAAAGTAGTGTGTGATTGGAGTGGAACTCATCACCTACTTGTGCTGTGGTTGTATATGCCCCCTAGAGCTAGAATCTAGAAGAGAGCGGAGGCGCTGATTGTATATGCCCCCTAGAGCTAGAATCTAGAAGAGAGTGGAGACTCTAGTTGTATTTGCAGAATACATAGTGGAACCCAAGTCACAAGAGGTGTGAGCTTGGAAGAGTGGAGAAGGGAGGTTGCCCGAACCATTATAAAATCCTGTGTGTTGATGTTTATTTCTGCTCTCTACACTATACTGCTTTCCATTCTGTTTCTTCATAAAGGGGACTAGATTAATCCGGGATAAAGTTTTTGTTTAAGTTTAAAAATTTTAAATACCCAATTCACCCCTCCCCTCTTGGGTAATTGCCATTAGCTCGGGACCAACACCGTGATCCTGCTATGAGGGTGCACATGTAGGAATGCTGAGAGAGCTGGAATCCCAATTTTCAAGGCAGCGTGCTGACTACAGTACCTAACGTGGGAGCATGGGGAAGAGGGAACGACAAAGGAATAAAGAAGGAGAGGGAACGACGAGGGTTTGGCAAAGGATCAGCATCGGGAAGCATTGACAAAGAGGGAGAGAGAACGGTGACGAAAAATAGAGGAAGGGAGAGGCGCGACGGAATGACCATTGTGAGCACCAAAGCTGCCGGAGCCACCATTGCCAACCCCAACGCTGCCGAAGCCATGGTACAAGAAGAGGAAGTCGAGAAGGGATGTTTTTTGGGCAGTGTGTAGAGTGCTCAGGTTTGGCAAAGGAACAGAGGGAGAGAGAGGGAACGACGAATGAAAAGAGAGGAAGGGAGAGGGTGTGATACCCAGACCCAAGAAAGGCTTATATATATGCAATTGACATATAAATATGGATCACATATGATTTAGTGGAATTATGAATGATTTTCTTTACAATATTGATGATTTATTGCAATAGGGCAGATGATTTATTGCAATTAGGCAAATGATTTAACCAATAGAGATTAATGAGGATTAAAGAAGCTTAATGAGGATTAGGGAATGTGAATATATTGAGGATAATTATTTCATATATTATGATTTAACTAATAGAGATTATGTTGGTAATTATGGATTTAAGGAGGCCAATGTTAGAAAATTCATAACTCGACGGCGGTAAGGCGAATTAAGATGAAAATTGAAAGGTAAGCACATAATTTTGTGCTTAATCTTATGGAAAATTTAGATTATAAAAATTTGGATGGGATTAAGGTGAAAATCTATTTTTACCATTCAAAATCCAAGGATGACTTCAAATGATCATAACTTGAGCTAGAAAAGTCGGATTGAGACGAAATTTGAAATGAATAGTTAAAATTATGAGATCAATAAAATGAGAGGCTTGGATTAATCTAATGATGATGGGATTATGGTTGCACAAAAAAAGCGTATACTTTTGACTTTTGTGCACCATAAAGTAGCTCTCATTCATGTTAAAGTTAAAGTGATTAAATAAATAATTAATGGCACAAATGAGGTGTCAAAAGGAGATAATTGTTGGAAACAATGTTCAAAATAATCTAAATTGACCAAAGCCTGAGTTTTGATGATTAACAAGAACTTATTTGAGTATATAAAGAGTACTAACATGTTTGACAAATGTTTAAGGAAAGCAAAGAGGTCAAGTCGATCTCCAAGTCGACTTGGACTTCGACTTGGGTGAAGTCGATCCCAAAGTCGACTCAAATATCGACTTGAGAATGAATCCCAAAAGGCAACAGGTGAAGTCGCAGGTCAAGTCGACTCCACTTGCGACTTGGGAAGCCAAGTCGCAGACGAAGTCGACTCCAGCATCGACTTGGAGTATCCAGAGCTGAAAAGTGGAAACGAACATACCGAAGTCGCAAACGAAGTCGACTCCAGGTGCGACTTGGGTGAAGTCGCAGGCCAGGTCGACTCCATCCACGACTTGAGATGTTCAAACTTTCAAAGATGCAGTTTTCAAGATATTTAAGAGGATTTATCACTCAAGTCCAAGGAATCAAGATGAAAAACAAATGAGTCAATTTCAAAGTTAAGAATCATGTTCTACATTCAAATCAAGTCTATCAAGCTCAAAGCGAATCTTCTAGCTAGCTTCCAAATGAAGTAAAATCCAAGTCATGAAGACCAAGTGAGTCCAAAGCAAAGCAAGGAACATACATAAATTGTGCAAGAACTCAAAGCTTTCAAATGGTTTGAGGATTCAAGACATTTCAAGAAGATCAAGGCGTTTCTGCAATAGACCAAGCCAAGTCGCAACCCAAGTCGACTTCAGGATCGACTTGAGTTGAAGTCTGAAAGCCAAGTCGACCCAAGTCTCAGACTTGAGTTTCTGAAGAACCCAAGTCGCAGGCCAAGTCGACTCCATGTGCGACTTGGAAGCCAAGTCGCAGGCCAAGTCGACTTCATCTTAGACTTGGAGAATAACGGTCAAATTTTTGAACGTTGGAGTTCATTTATTGCACGCCAACCACTTCTACAACGTTCATATTTTCCTCAATCTATAAAAGGACATTCAAATGAACGTGAGAAGATACAAGAGACACTACTCTAAAGATCAAAGAAAGAAAAGAAGTGCAAGAAAGACTTTCAAATACCTTTTCTCCATATTTGAGTGTTTCAAAGGAAGAAAGAGCTTCAAACTGCAAGTTGCTTCAACAATCATCATTCAAGCTATTTTCGATTTCTTCCTCGAGCTCAAAACTGCCTACACAAATCTGTAAAGTGTAGTTTTTATTCATTTCCTTATTTGGTTGTATAAATCTTGATTTAGCTTGGGTAGCTAAGATCAAGTGTATGCAAAGTAGGGTGTGATTGGAGTGAGACTCATCACCTACTTGTGCAAGTGATTGTATATGCCCCCTAGAGCTTTGAATCTAGAAGAGAGCAAGTGGCTCTAGTTGTGTATGCCCCCTAGAGCTTTGAATCTAGAAGAGAGCGGTGACTCTAAGTGTATTCTTGGAATACATAGTGGAACCCAAGTCACAACGGAGTGTGAGCTTGGAAGAGTGGAGTAGGGAAGGTTTGCCCGAACCACTATAAATCTTGTGTTCCACTTAATTTTACTGCTTTATCTTATTTGCTCTCCATTAAGTTAAAAAGGGGATTAACTTTTTCAAGGGGTTAAGATTTTTAAGTTTACCAAAGAAATTTTAAAGAACCCAATTCACCCCTCCCCTCTTGAGTTTAGCCATCAACTCGGGACCAACAAGTGGTATCAGAGCAGGTCTTTGAGTTTACCAAAGAGATCTTATCAAAATGGCATCCCAATCTACTTCCGTTCCCGCTTTTGCTGAAGGCCAATCCTTTACAAGGCCACCGTTGTTTGACGGGAACAATTTTGGATATTGGAAGCTTCGTATGAAGCAACTCATCATGGCTACCGACATGGACTCTTGGATTGCTATCCAAGATGGAGTAACCTTGCCTACCGATGAAAGAGCTTCCAAATGGACCGATGAGGAAGTAAGAATTGTTAAGAGCAACGCCAAAGCTATGAACTCTTTATTTTGTGCTCTTAATGCTTCTGAATATGATAGAGTATCCTCTTGCTTGACCGCCAAAGAGATATGGGATACACTAACCTCTATCTACGAAGGAACTTCTCAAGTCCAAGGGACAAGAAGGAATATTTTGATTGGAGAACTAGAGAACTTTAGAATGCTAGAAACAGAAAATATTTCTGAAATGTTTGCTAGATTCTCTAAGATTACTAATGGTTTAAAAGGTCTTGGAAAAGCAATATCTGAATCTGAGCAGGTCATGAAGATTTTAAGAGCTCTACCCGAGTCATGGACTCCAAAGATCACTGCAATTGAAGAAGCCAAAGACCTCAACACGCTGAAGCTTGAAGACTTAATTAGCTCACTTATGTCACATGAGCTAATTAAGAAAAGGAATGAAGATCAACACAGGGGCAAAAGAGCAATTGCCTTAAAAGCCGCACAAGACCCCGATGACACATCTTCTTCTCAAAATGACGATGATATTGCTCTACTCACAAAACGATTCAGAAAATTTGTGAGGAAAGGCAAAAATTTCAGAAGCTTCAAAGAAAGAACTCCCCGAGAGAAGAAGAAAGAATCAACCAAGTGCTACCGATGCGGCGGTTCAGGACATATGCAAGCCCAATGTCCAACTCCCGAAGAAAACAAGGCAAAAGAACAAAGAAAGGATCGAGGGGACAATAGAAGATTTCAGAAATATAAAGGAAGAGGCATGTACGTAAATGACGAGGAATCTACAACGAGTAGCTCCTCAACCGACGAAATCGAAGCAAAAGAATGTGCGAGAATTTGCTGTATGACACAAATCGAGCAAGGAGAACAAACTACCTCAACAAAATGCACAAGCAATGAAGAGGTAAGTTCCAAACTCTCCCTTTCTAATTCAAGTTATTCTTCCTCTCATGAATGCCTCAAATGTACTGAATTAGATGAACTACAAACTGCATATGATTCATTATATGAAGAAATGAAGAAATTAGGAAGCAAGTTTACAATTAAGAAGAGACAATGTGATGCAACAATAATTGTAAATGGTAAACTTGCAGAAAGATTAGTCAAATTGAAAGATGAAACTGAATTGCTGAAAATGGAGAACAAATCATTAAATGAATCATTAGCTAAGTTCTCTAATCCAGGAGAAAGTGTTAAAATGTTTCTGAATATGACCTCCCAAACACATAAAAGAGGTCTTGGGTATCATACATTTGAGCAAGGAGAAAGTAGCAAATCAAATGTACAAATACTTGAGAAAAATCAAACTAAAAATGCATCTATGTACAAGCCACAAAAGAAAAATTTTAAGTGGACTAGAAGACCAACATTTGAACCAGTGCATACTTGGAGGCCTACTCCAAGATTACCTATGGCTTGTAATTTCTGCAACAAAATGGGACATAAAACTTACAAATGCAATTTTAAGAAATTATATGACCATGGTGCAAAATTAGTTTGGGTTCCAAGAAACACAAGATTTGGGCTTTCAAAGTTAGAACAACAAAAATTGATTTATATTACTAACCCAAATGGACCCATAAAATGGGTACCAAGGAGATAAGAATTATTTGCTTATCTTTCAGACATGTTTAAAGGCAAAGGCAAACAATGAATGGTTCATGGATAGCGGTTGCTCAAGGCATATGACCGGTGAAAGAAGTTTGTTTCATAAACTTAAGCCTTGTAATGATGGAATGGTTGCCTTTGGCAATAATGAAAAAGGTAAAATTAAAGGTAAAGGAAATATACATAGTATTTCAAATGCATGCATGGAAGATGTTTTGTTTGTTGAAGGACTCAAACACAATTTAATGAGCATTAGCCAATTATGTGATAAAGGATACAAAGTTGTGTTTGAATCATCTATATGTAATGTATTTGATGGAGAACATATCATGTTTAGTGGTAAAAGACATGGAAATATTTATTTAGTTTCACTTGATGAATTAGATGGTCAATGTCTAATGGCCATTGATAACGATCCATGGGTTTGGCACAAGAGGCTTGGACATATAAACATGGGCAACATAAAAACTCTATGGAAAAAGAGTTTGGTAGAAGGATTACCAAGATTGAAATATGACAAAGACAAGATTTGCAAGGCATGTCAATTATCAAAACAACCCAAGATGCCTTTCTCTACCAAAAAGGAAATTTCCACCACTAAGCCACTTGAATTGCTACATATGGATCTATACGGGCCATCCGACATTCTAACCATTGGTGGAAAGAAATATGTATTTGTCATAGTTGATGATTTTTCAAGATTCACATGGATAATTCTCTTAGCTAGTAAAGATGAAGCCTTCTCTATGTTTGCAACTTTTGTGAATTTGGTGCAAAATGAAAAACAGAGTACTATTGTGACCATAAGAAGCGATCATGGTGGCGAATTCGAAAACAAACGATTCATGGAATTTTGTAATGAAAAAGGAATTCACCACACATTTTCTGCACCAAGAACTCCACAACAAAATGGAGTAGTTGAAAGGAAAAATAGAACTATACAAGAGATGGCTAGAACTATGCTAAATGAGAGCAATCTATCCAAGAAATTTTGGGGTGAAGCTGTGAGTACAGCTTGTCATGTTTTGAACCGTGTTACCATTCGAGCAATCTTGAAAAAGACTCCATATGAACTTTGGAAAGGAAGGAAACCAAATATATCTTATTTTCATGCTTTTGGATGTACATGTTATGTTTTGAACAATGGAAAAGCCAACTTGGGAAAATTAGATGCCAAAAGTGATGAGGCTATATTCCTTGGTTATTCATCAAATAGCAAAGCATATAGAGTATTCAACAAACGAAACCAAGTTGTAGAAGAATCCATACATGTTGTATTTGATGAAATTAACCAAAGTCCGAGAAAGGAGGATGAACTAAGTGATGCAGATGAGACAAAAAGCAAAGAACAACCAAAGAAACTCGAGCTCAAGCCAGAAAATCCAGAGGAGGAAGAGGTAAGTGAAGGTAATGACTCTTACAAACCTCCAACTGATTTAAAGTTCAAAAATGCCCATCCAATTGAACAAGTTATTGGAAACATATATGAAGGAGTAAAAACTAGAAGATCAAAACAAAACGTTTATGGCCAATATGCGTTTGTATCGAAAATTGAACCAAATACCATTGAACAAGCTCTTAATGATGAACATTGGGTTATTTCAATGCAAGAAGAGCTAAATCAATTCGAAAGAAACAATGTATGACATTTAGTTCCTAGACCAAACAATCATATAGTCATTGGTACAAAATGGGTATTTAGGAACAAATTAGACGAAAGCGGTCTTGTAATTAGAAACAAGGCACGATTAGTAGCCAAAGGGTACTCCCAAGAAGAAGGAATTGATTTTGAAGAATCATATGCACCCGTGGCTAGATTAGAAGCCATACGTATCTTATTAGCATTCGCTTCACATATGAATTTCAAATTGTTCCAAATGGATGTGAAGAGTGCATTCTTGAATGGCTATTTGAATGAAGAAGTATATATTGAACAACCCCCTGGTTTTGAAGATAAGGATCAATCAAAATATGTGTATAAATTGACCAAAGCACTATATGGATTAAAACAAGCTCCAAGAGCTTGGTATGAAAGGTTGAACAAATTTTTGATTGATCATGAATTTCAAAGAGGGAAAGTAGACACTACTTTATTCATCAAGTACAAAAATAAAAATATTTTGATTGTACAGATTTATGTGGATGACATAATATTCGGTGCTACTGATGAAAATCTTTGTCAAGAATTTTCTAAGATAATGCAGAGCGAGTTCGAAATGAGCATGATGGGAGAATTAAATTTCTTCCTTGGACTGCAAATCAAGCAACAAAGTGAAGGAATATTTCTGAACCAGTCCAAGTATGTCAAAGAGATGCTCAAGAAATTTGGAATGCAGAATAGCAAAGGGGCAAACACTCCAATGAGCTCAACAATCAAAATCGACACGGATGAAAACGGTAAAAGTATCGATCAAAAGCTTTATAGGAGCATGATAGGATCTTTGCTTTATTTAACTGCTTCTAGACCCGATATCTTATTTAGTGTTTGTAGGTGCTCTAGATTTCAAGCAAGTCCCAAAGAATCACATCTACTTGCTGTAAAAAGAATTTTTAAATATTTGATGAAAACTACAAACCTTGGACTATGGTATCCAAAGGGGTCAACCTTTGATCTAATCGGCTATTCGGATGCAGACTTTGCCGGATATAAAGTAGATAGAAAAAGTACCAGTGGAACTTGTCAATTTCTTGGACATATGCTAGTTTCATGGCATTCAAGAAAACAAACAAGTGTTGCACTATCTACTGCGGAAGCCGAATACATAGCCGCCGGTAGTTGTTGTGCCCAATTACTTTGGATGAAACAGCAATTAAAGGATTATGGTATTGATTATGTTGATATTCCTATTAGATGTGATAATACAAGTGCAATTTGTTTGACTAAAAATCCTGTATTGCATTCTAGAACCAAACATATTGATGTAAGACATCATTTTATTCGTGAACATGTTGAAAATCATGATGTGTGCTTAGAATATGTGAAAGCAGAAGACCAAATTGCTGATATCTTTACCAAACCTCTAGCCAAAGATTCATTTTATAAGATTAGGAATGATATGGGGATGATAGAGCTTAACTAAGAAAAATACATAAGAAAATTAAATATGAAAATGTCAAGTCGATGAGTCAAGTCGACTCCAGGGACGCCAGGTCGACTCCGCTTCAGAAGCGAAGTCGACTCCGCCTCCAGGCGAAGTCGACTCCAGAAGGACCGAAGTCGACTTCGCCTAGGGCAAGTCGACTCCGCGCGCGACGTTTCGCATTCGGCCGACTTCTTTTCTTTTTCTTCTCTCCTCTTTTCTTTCTTCCTCATTTTTCCGGCCTCCCTGCTTTCCTCTTTTCCTCTGGCGATTTCCCTTTCCTCTCCGGGAATCCTCTCCATCTCCGGCAAACCTCCCAACTCTCTCAAACCGTTTCCTCCATCTCAGTTCTATCTCTCTCCCTCAACTACTCTCTCATTTCTCCTCCAATTCTCAAAAATCTCTCAAGTTCTTTCTAGTCTTCATTTTCCTATTCCAAACTCCAAAACTCCCATCTCAATGGCCCCGAAGAAAGCCGTCTCCAAACCATCAAAAAAGCCTGTGCCTAGACCTCCCACATCTCACACTGAGGAAGAAGTCCCTAGGAGAGCTAGGACACCTGCAAAACGGGTTCGAGAAGAACCCTCAACTTCTACGGGTAGAAGGGTTCGGTTCCAAACTTCCACTCACACATCGGAACAAGCTACAAGGTCGGAAAGCCAACCTCATGCCCAAGCTTCACAGAGCACACAATCCGGAACAAGCAAAAGAGGCACTGCGGCTGGGAAAGCCCAAGTATTGAAGATGCCCACTACATACTTCAAAACCGAGCTCCAACATAGCCGTTTCTACAAAAAATTCTACGAACGGAAGGTATTCATACCCAAGATTATAGATTTCAATTTCCTGAAAGAATATGGATCCGACATAGAAGATCTATTGGATTTTCAAGGATGGACCAATTTGCTAAAGGAAGACGAAAGGGTCTATCCAGATCTTACTGAATGTTTTATTATCTTTGGGATGAAGAATATTTTGGAACCTTCGTAAAAGGAGTTGAAATGGATCTTGGAATCGGGATAGTTGCAGGACCGACTGAAGTAATGAGTCATTTAGGACACATACTTGGAGTCCCATACGAGGATGAGCCTATCCCAGAAGACCTCACCATGGATCAAATGTATAATCAGCTCACTCGGAGTAACAAGTACCATCCGGGAATCAAATTCCTTCGGTACATGGATTTGTCACCCAGACTTCGGGTACTAAGGCTTCTCATTGCCCACTGCATCTACCCAAAGGGCGGTGGAAGAAATCAATTGAATCCACAGGAAGCTGGGATATTATGGAAAGTGGCCAACAGGGTCAAAGTGAGCATACCGAAATTATTTCTAGAAGCCTTGGGAAATAGAAAGGACAACCCACGAGGAGTCCTTCCCTATGGCACATGGATCACAAAGATTTTGGAATTCTTCAAAGTGGATATTGAAGGCGAGCCTTTCGAAGTGCTCAAATCCACAAATGCCATAAATAAAGCACTAATCCAGAGAATGAAGATCAATCTGCTTGAACTAAGGCATGAAACTACAGAAGAAGAGCAAGCAGACAATGCACAAGCTGAGGGGGAGCAACCTCCCACGGCACCACCTGCTCAAGAGGAGCCAGCATCTCCCATATCGCACGGATCCTATTCTCCACAAGGGTCCGCTGCAAGAGAACGGGTGCCTCCAACCTCTTCTGAGGAGGTCACCCTAAAGGATTTGAAAGATGAAATCATAGCCATGAGGGCTGAAATGGGACAACAAGAAAACCGGATGACAAGTCTTGTCACCGGTGTCCTTAATGCGCTTGAAGATGTGCATTCCCGACAAGATAGAATCGAGCGGGAAATGCGACATATCCGCTATCATCTTGCCTCAGGCCATCATAAAAAGAGACCCATGCCTGAACTCGATCCCTACGAGTCGGGTTCAGTTCATAGAGAGGCAACTCCCGATCACGCTTCTCTTGTTTACTCCTCGGCCCATCATTGTCCCATCAAACCTATTCCATATCCCATCTCTCAATTTCAATTTACCAAGTCTTTGGTACTTTTTGAATGATTGACAAAAAGGGGGAGGAAGATAGGTTGATTTGAGTGTTTTTTATTGGGTTGGGTAGTTTGTATCTAGGATAGTTTCATTTATGCTTCATTATATTCTGTAATGAAACTTGATATATATGAAATGATGTTTGATATGATAATTGGTTTATGATTGATATATGATTAATACAGAGTTTGAATGAATGATATATTTGATCAAAGATTAAATGTTCAAGCATACTATATGCCAAAATGATTAAATGTTCTCAAAACTCTAAATTATATGATCAACGATACCTATATGCTCTGTTTTCTCAAATGAATATGTTTGAAATTTTTGAAAGGTATCAACTCAAATGAAGTTTTGTCAATCATCAAAAAGGGGGAGATTGTTGGAAACAATGTTCAAAATAATCTAAATTGACCAAAGCCTGAGTTTTGATGATTAACAAGAACTTATTTGAGTATATAAAGAGTACTAACATGTTTGACAAATGTTTAAGGAAAGCAAAGAGGTCAAGTCGATCTCCAAGTCGACTTGGACTTCGACTTGGGTGAAGTCGATCCCAAAGTCGACTCAAATATCGACTTGAGAATGAATCCCAAAAGGCAACAGGTGAAGTCGCAGGTCAAGTCGACTCCACTTGCGACTTGGGAAGCCAAGTCGCAGACGAAGTCGACTCCAGCATCGACTTGGAGTATCCAGAGCTGAAAAGTGGAAACGAACATACCGAAGTCGCAAACGAAGTCGACTCCAGGTGCGACTTGGGTGAAGTCGCAGGCCAGGTCGACTCCATCCACGACTTGAGATGTTCAAACTTTCAAAGATGCAGTTTTCAAGATATTTAAGAGGATTTATCACTCAAGTCCAAGGAATCAAGATGAAAAACAAATGAGTCAATTTCAAAGTTAAGAATCATGTTCTACATTCAAATCAAGTCTATCAAGCTCAAAGCGAATCTTCTAGCTAGCTTCCAAATGAAGTAAAATCCAAGTCATGAAGACCAAGTGAGTCCAAAGCAAAGCAAGGAACATACATAAATTGTGCAAGAACTCAAAGCTTTCAAATGGTTTGAGGATTCAAGACATTTCAAGAAGATCAAGGCGTTTCTGCAATAGACCAAGCCAAGTCGCAACCCAAGTCGACTTCAGGATCGACTTGAGTTGAAGTCTGAAAGCCAAGTCGACCCAAGTCTCAGACTTGAGTTTCTGAAGAACCCAAGTCGCAGCCAAGTCGACTCCATGTGCGACTTGGAAGCCAAGTCGCAGGCCAAGTCGACTTCATCTTAGACTTGGAGAATAACGGTCAAATTTTTGAACGTTGGAGTTCATTTATTGCACGCCAACCACTTCTACAACGTTCATATTTTCCTCAATCTATAAAAGGATATTCAAATGAATGTGAGAAGATACAAGAGACACTACTCTAAAGATCAAAGAAAGAAAAGAAGTGCAAGAAAGACTTTCAAATACCTTTTCTCCATATTTGAGTGTTTCAAAGGAAGAAAGAGCTTCAAACTGCAAGTTGCTTCAACAATCATCATTCAAGCTATTTTTGATTTCTTCCTCGAGCTCAAAACTGCCTACACAAATCTGTAAAGTGTAGTTTTTATTCATTTCCTTATTTGGTTGTATAAATCTTGATTTAGCTTGGGTAGCTAAGATCAAGTGTATGCAAAGTAGGGTGTGATTGGAGTGAGACTCATCACCTACTTGTGCAAGTGATTGTATATGCCCCCTAGAGCTTTGAATCTAGAAGAGAGCAAGTGGCTCTAGTTGTGTATGCCCCCTAGAGCTTTGAATCTAGAAGAGAGCGGTGACTCTAAGTGTATTCTTGGAATACATAGTGGAACCCAAGTCACAACGGAGTGTGAGCTTGGAAGAGTGGAGTAGGGAAGGTTTGCCCGAACCACTATAAATCTTGTGTTCCACTTATTTTTACTGCTTTATCTTATTTGCTCTCCATTAAGTTAAAAAGGGGATTAACTTTTTCAAGGGGTTAAGATTTTTAAGTTTACCAAAGAAATTTTAAAGAACCCAATTCACCCCTCCCCTCTTGAGTTTAGCCATCAACTCGGGACCAACAATAATTACACATGAGTTTTATGAATTATTTGAAATGAGAAAATTCATGATAAAATCAAGTGATTAATGACATGATTTAGTGGCTAATGGGCTAGCTCAAAGGAGCTTGAAGTAGGTGGCCACATATGGACGTTCAAGGGGCTGTTTATATGGAATTTTCGATTTTTAAAAAATGCTAAAATATGCAATTAAATGACCTAGAAAACTAAGGTGGTTAGTGGATGTGATTTTGGTTGATTTTTGTTGCAAGAAAATGCCAAAAAGTCAATGATAAGTGGACCCCATCAAGTGGACGACAACATGGAAGCAAGGAGAGGTGCACGATCAAGGCATCTTTTGGAGTTTTTATTGATTTTTTAAAATGCTAAATGGACATCTAAGAAAGCTAATTACTAGGGTGATTAATTGTCCATTAATTAAAGCTGTAATTTTGTGGAAAAATTTGCAGAAGGCAGCTGCATATGGGACGTTAATCACATGGACAGCAAGTGGAGCAAGAAAAGGGTGGACGACCAAGTGCTTAAAATGAGCACTGATGTGTGAAAAGTGAAACAAATATGTTAAAAATGATAAATGGAGTTAACGAACCTCCAAATAATAATTTAATGAATGATTATTACATGTATGCAAGTTTACCCTACATAAGGGTATTAAAAACGAACGAATGGATGATTTGATATGTATAAGTTATGATACGTATGAACACCAGACTTGAAAGACAAGTGGGTTAAGCTAGAGTAATGAAAATCCAAATGGATATATGTAGGTTGGAAAACCTAAGGAATATAAGCATTTGAAGTTGATGTGAATAAATGAAATTTTATTTTCATTTATCTAGGCAAAAGCAAGGAAAAGAATGGAAAAAAGGGATTAAGGCAATCTCAGGTAAGCAAGCGAACTTTCCAAAATAATATTTTTTTTATGTGATGATATGAGATTGTAATGTTTATGATTATGTTTTGATGAATGGGCAAGCATAAGTTTTGAAAATGACGGCTTTAATAAAAAGTCGTAAGTTTTGGAAAAGAATGGTTTTAAGAAAAGGCCTCAAGATTTGCTTCATGGGAAGCAAACAACACTTTTTTAAGATAAATAAGTTATCACAAGTGTTGCCAAATATTGTGAATTCTTTATGTTAATGGATTGAGGAATTTGCTTATGAGTATGCAAATTCTCTATGATGATAAATTTTAAAGGATTTTATGTTTTATACCGATGGTTTTAAGAATTTGCTTTTAAGCAAGTAAGTTCTTTATGAAGTTGTTGCCACATTATTTTATAAGAAAAAAGAATTTTTCCCTTTTTCACAAACCAATATTTGCAAATAAGTTTTGAGTTATTCTTACGATATTTTGTGATAAATAATTATGTTTATGAAAGAAAAAGAAAAATGGATTTGATTTATGGAAAAAGATTAATTTTTCTATATCATGATATTTAAATATAAACAATGATTTGGACATAGTCCATATGTTTTGAAATGATATTGAAAAAGTTTTCATTTCCTTTAGATAAGGAAATAAGTTGAAAATGTCTTGAAAAATGTTTATACGGACATTGGTAAAATGGGATTTAAGATGACCAACCCAATAAATCGATTTCATAAACTGGTTTAATTTCGAGTTGCTACAGTAGCATTCAAACGGCTATACAAATTCCTCTCTATGTAAAAATGGCAAAATTTATATGTGGACAAGAAATTGATTTGAAGGTGGTTGAGAAGGGGATAGCACAATTGCATAACTTTTATGAGCAAAAAGGCCCTGAAATAGAAACAAAGAAAATGTTAAGAGAATACATGGTTTGTTTTTGAATATCCAAAAGTTTTAAAGTTCTATTAAGAGGGTTTTCAGATGTATTATTTCTCAAACATTTCAAATATTTATCAAAATATTTTACTCAAAATGTTTCTCAAAGAATTTAGGGAAGGTCATTCGAAAACCAGATTTCAAATGACAACTTGTTTTAAGTGGGTGCGCTCACTTTACAAGTTGACACGGACTGCGGTCTGTTATATTCTTTTCAAAAATAGTTTTTAAAGATATAGACCTCGGTCTGTGATGTTTTAAAGTATGAATGTGAACTGCGGTCTGTGATCCCGGTTTAAAAGAACATGGGTTGTGGTCTGCGATACTTTAAACCAAACGGACTGTGGTCTGTGATACGGATGTATGGTGCATCAGTACAAGGAATAGGCCTATTGTAGAGCACAGTTGGAGATGAACCGGGGCCCACTCTACATAAGGCCAAGTTGCTAAGGGATGATAGGAGGCCAGCGTTGCCCTCTCTGAGATGGGAGAAGGATGAAAGAACAACCGCCTGGTTAGTGTGCTGTTAAGGATGAATTTTCTTCCAAAAGGTAGAATGATCACTTGCTAAGTATTACTACTGGATGGAGAGAAATGCATTTGCTTATGTTTTGCTTTTGAAAAGCCTAAAGATTGGGACATAAAAGTATTTTTATGAAAAGTTATCTTAAAAGGATTTTATAAAATGGTTACCCTAAAAATGGAAAATTTTACACAAAAGTGTAAATAATAAGGATGAAAGGAAATGTTTTCTATGCAAATGCTTTTAAGAAAATGGTTTATGTATTTTATGTCTTGTTTGCTATAAACAAGCCCCAAGATAGGGATTATGAAAAGGATTTATGTCAAACTTGGTTTTGAATATAAGAATGTCCATTTCCAAAGGAATTAAATGAAAAGTATTTTTGGACATGAGAATGTCCTTTGCCAAAGAATTTATGAGAAATGTGTTTTAGGACATATGAATGTCCATTGCCAAAGAAAGTTACGTCAAAAATATTTTGGGACATCAGATGTCCCTTGGCTAAAGGAATTTATGATGAAAAATATTTTTGGATATAAAATTGTCCCTTGCCGAAAAAGGCTTATGTGAATGATGTTTTAGGATATGAGAATGTCCTTCTCTAAAAAGGATTTATGAGAAAAATATTTTGGATGTAAAATGTCCACTAACAAAAGATGATTTTATGTAAATATCTTGGAACATTAGAAATGTTCACACGAGACTAAAGAAAGTTAACTAAAAAGGGTAAAACGTATATGTTTTACCTTAACAAGCCCAAACGTGGCCTGTGGATGATTTTAAGAATAATGTTTTATGAAACTGTTCTAGGACATCGAATTGTCCTCATGAACAAAGAATTTTATGATAATGTTTTAGGACATATAAATGTCCTCAAGTAAAAAGGTATTCAAGATGTTTAAGGAAAATGTTTTAAAGGAAGCCTTGCCCTAAAAGATAAAATGCTTGCTTACTGAGTTGTCACTCACGTTTTGTTTTTCCAAACCTTAGACAGGTACCGAGAAACTCAGGAAGATGCAAACCTAAGCAATGAAGGAAGGTACGTGATGGTAGCCATGTGGGCTACAAGGAATGAGATAGCATGATTAAAGTTCTAAGGTATGTTGATGTATATGTGAACTTATTTAGAATTATAAGTTCTATGTGTACAATGATTGAATATATGTATGGATGTAAAATGTCAGGATTAAGTCAAGAAGACTTTCGTTGTAGAAAAACATGATAAGATGCTATGAAATGAAATATGAATTTCATTACAATTGTATCACTGCTTGTATGATGAATGATGTGGAATGTAAAGAAATGAATGATGATAGATAAAAAAAATTTGGACAAGATCCAATTAAGAACTCGCCGCGTGATTAGGGCAACAATCCTGATTCACATTTACCAATCAATAAGATCTTGAGGTAGGGATGTGACGTCACAGGTTGGGGAGCCACAAAAGGTGTTATCAGGGCATGGATTGGTAAATGGGCGTGGGAAGAAAAGACTTGATATCACAAAGATGGTATCTTAGCAAGGATTGATAGATAGATGTAGAGGAAAAATGGAAAATAATGAAAGAGATAGATTGAGATTATAAGACATACATGATATGTATTGTCTTTTACTATGTGTCATTATGATGCAAAGATATGGCTATTTAAGGAAATATAGCTAGTTTGCTATATTTCATAGTTTAGATAGTATATGAAGGAAAAATGATATGAGGCTAGATGAGATGAAGAAGGAGGTAATGAGAATCTAAGAAAAGACAAAGAATAGAAGGGAATAAGAGCAAATGATAGGTTGAATATTGGAACCCTACATAGAGACCCCCGATACCTAAGGTTTATTGCACTTCACTTGAAGTAGCACAAGATTGTTCTATACTTTGCATATGTTTAAGGTGCAGTGCCATGGCAGACATATCGAAGACACCTGACGGACATATGAAAGGCATCAAGGTGCCAACTTTCTAAGTGATTGTTGGTCTAGAGTTATGTTTATGATAAAATGACAAATTATGTAGATATAATTTGTATGTATAAGGAAAAACAACCTTACATTATGAAAGGCGAAGATAGAAATGAGAAATCTAGGAAAAAGGAGTTTCCTTTTGGTTCTTTTATAAATGTATGATGTTTGATGCTATGAAAATATAAATGCATTTGATTTCATTCAAATGCTAAGTGTATATGAAAAAGGGAAAGGTCATTGATCTTTTCTAGAACATATAACTGACTATGTATAATATGAATTATTTTATGATAAGAATTGATATTGACATGATTTTACATGTTGCTTTTTACAACATGCCTATCACCTTAATTCTTGAACAAGGGAAAGGCAGTTGTAGGTATGAGTCAACAGAAAATAAGAGAATCCAATAATAAATTTAAGCGACTAGAGCAAAGAGGACAAGTGAGTGCAAGGGCACGTCAACGATGGGCAAATATAAGCCTTAAGTCAAAAGTTGAAGGTGGAGCCGCGGCAAGTAACACCTTACAGGTTGAAAGAGTGGAGGAAAATATAACTGCAGCTGTAGAAGGAGCTGTGCAGCAGGCCACTCGAGATTGGGCGGCCTAAGTAGTAGAAGTAATACAAGGCCTTTAGGGAAAAGCCCAACAGGACCAATTAGAAGAAGGTGGAAAAGACGGACCGGTATAGGTAATAATTTTTAACCTAGTACCCAAACTTTTAAGGATTGATAATAATAAGATAGAAGCAAATGGAAAAGATATTAATGCCTTTCTAGCTCAGTATCCACCTAAGTTCTCAGGTGAATTAGATTCTATTCAAGCTGAGCAGTGGATGACTGAAACCAAGAACATGTTTAAAATTTGTACATATAGTCTTATGTAATATCCAAGCATTGATTGGTAATGCTTATGAATGATAGAAAACCCTAATGTCTATTATGCCATAATCAAAGAAGGTAATCTGGTGAACTTTTTAAGAAATATCTTCCAATAGGACACCAGGATATAACACATATTGGTAATGAACATGTACAATCAGGGTAAGGACAACTTGCCACTAAAGATTAAGGAACCTGGTGTTGGGAAAGAAAGAAATAAGAAAGGTTAGCTCAACTAAAGCTAATTGCAGCTATCGGTTGATAAAAAGTCTCTACAAATTATTGCAGAAAAGTGTAGCAGAACGTGTCTAGTTAGAATGTATGAAAGGAAAAGAAGATTACATATATGATATCACAAAAGTTTGGTATCATGTATCCCTTGCTATGATGGTAGATAGAAGAAGAAAAATGAAGGCATGAATGATTGCCGGAATTTTCTTCAATTCCAACCACATTTGAAGATAGGTATGAGAGAAATTATCTCTATATGATGTTCTTAAGAAATGAGATTAGAAAAATGATAAGGACCCTTACTAGTTTATGGAAATTGAAAAGGGAGACAAGGAAGAAAATATTTTAGACTGGTTTAATACCGATACTCCTATTAGGTAGTCTACGCTAGTATGATCTAGTTGTAGACATTATGAGATGAGAAGAAATTGATAAGTTTAGCAAAAGTGTCTTTTGCTAAGACATGTATGAAACTCTATGTGAGAGCAACTTTTTCTCTATACTATAGAATGACTTATTATGTTATATGAATGTTATATGAAAATGATATGGATTTTTACTTTGTATGAATGAATGGGTAGCCTAGATTTTACCCTATGATAAAATGAGAAATTTTATAATTTCTCTATGTATAGGAATAATAGTATGCCTACCATAAGAATAAGAAATGGATGACATAAATAAAAGGACAATTACAAACAGAAACCCATATGGGAACATGGAACAGGAAATAATAGAAATAAGTGATAGGTCTATTGGACCAAGGCTAAAAATGCCCCCAAGACAGAGTAGCGCAGTGGAAGCGTAGTGAGCCATGAAAGTATTGGAAAAAGATGATAAGTTAGCAAATTTATATGAGTCTTTCCCCAATATATGAAATGTAATAGGTGTTGGGACGAAACCTGTTATAAGGGGGGAGGATTGTAATACCCAGACCCAAGTGAGGCTTATATATATATATATGCAATTGACATATAAATATGGATCACATATGATTTAGTGGAATTATAAATGATTTCCTTTGCAATATTGATGATTTATTGCAATTAGGGCAAATGATTATGAATAATGATTATAAGCCAATATGGGTCTATGTGATTACAGAAGCCTAATGAGGATTAGGGAATGTGAATATATTGAGGATAATTACCTCATATATTATGATTTAACTAATAAAGATTATGTTGGTAACTATGGATTTAAGGAGGCAAATGCTAGAAAATTCATAACTCGATGCCGATAAGGCGAATTAAAATGAAAATTGAAAGGTAAGCACATAATTTTGTGCTTAATTTTAGGAAAAGTTAGATTATGAAAATCTAGATGGGATTAAGGTGAAAATCGATTTTTACCATGCAAAAGCCAAGGATGGCTTCAAATGATCATAACTTGAGTTAGAAAAGTCGGATTGAGACGAAATTTAAAATGAACAGTTAAATTATGAGATCAATGCAATAAGAGGCTTGAATTAAGCTAATGATGATGGGATCATGGTTACATAGAAAAAGGTGTATACCTTTGACTTTTGTGCACCATAAAATAGCTCTCATTTATGTTAAAGTTAAAGTAATTAATTAAATAACTAATGGAACAAATGAGTGTCAAAAGGAGATAATTACACATGGATTTTATGAATTATTTAAAATTACAAAATTCATGATAAAATCAAGTGATTAATGACATGATTTAATGGCTAATGGGTATCTCAAAGGAGCTTGAAGTAGGTGGCCACATATGGACGTTCAAGGGGCTGTTTACATGGAATTTTTGATTTTTAAAAAATGATAATA
Organism: Annona cherimola; assembly: GCA_030490835.1. Lineage (NCBI taxonomy): Eukaryota > Viridiplantae > Streptophyta > Magnoliopsida > Magnoliales > Annonaceae > Annona > Annona cherimola. Next base: position 44,783,868 of record CM059977.1, on the reverse strand, counting down.
TATGCAAATAAATGACCTAGGAAATTAGGGTGGGTAGTGGACATGATTTTGGTTAATTTTTGTGGCAATAAAATGCCAAAAAGTCAATGATAAGTGGACCTCATCAAGTGGACTGCAACATGGAAACAAGGAGAGGTGCACGATCAAGGCAGCTTTTGGAATTTTTATTGATTTTTTTAAATGCTAAATGGACAGCTAAGAAAGATAATTACTAGGGTGATTAATTTTACATTAATTAAAGCTGCAATGTTGTGGAAAAATTTGCAAAAGACAGCTGCATATGGGACGTTAATCACATGGATAGCAAGTGGAGCAAGAAAAGGGTGGACGACCAAGGCTAAAATGTGATTTTTTTATTATTTTTTTAATATGCTAAATGGACCCCTAAGTAGGCTATTAGCTAGGCTGATTAAATACCCATAAAGTAAAATGGAATTAGGTGTGAAAAAGTGCATTAGGGCTACTGAAATGGATGTCCAAAGAGGGGACAACACATGGACTTTAATGTTTAGATTTTTGATGATTTATTAAGATAATTATCAAATTTACTTGGACCATATTTTGCCATGTCATTAAAGGGGATAAACATGTATTTAATCACCCGCTAATTGATGTGGCAAATGTGTCCTACAAAGCTGAAAAATCTAGCTTGTACATAGGGGGACGTCCATATGGTGCAAGGGTTGGAGAGAGAAAATGTCAAGGGGAAAAACCCCCAAAGCAAGGCAGTTGTGCACGTCCCCATTCCAGTAGCATGAATGCAAGAAAAAGAGGAGAAAAAGAGAAGAAAAAAGGGGAAGAAAGAAGAAGGAATTCAAGTTAGGAAAATAGAGTTCAAGTTGGATTCAATTCATGTAAGTATATCCCCTAATTTGAGTTCTTTAATCATAAATTTTTCACCTCAATTTATGAGTCATGGATTTGATTCATGATGAACCCTTAAAGTATGATTCATGATGCCCTTGATTAGGGTATTGATTAAGGATTGAATAAAAAGAATGAATTCAAGGGTTCAAGAGGATGAAAATGGAGATTAGGGTTGAATATGGGTTGATAATCATGGCTGAAATTTTCTTAAATTCATAGACGATGTTGCTGTTTTGATATGTTAATATGATTACATGATGATTCATAATTAGATGAATTATATATGTTGATTCGAGCATAAGTTATGAATTTTAGAAAGGATATGAATTAGGGTTACACATATGACCCGATTTTTATGTTTCTATATTAAAAATGATGCTTAAATTAGCCCAAATGATTTAAGGATGATTAAAGGGTAAAATACCCTAGATTTAGAGTACTTTGGATGTTCAAAATGGGTTAGAAAGGATTGCCCTAAATCTGATTTTTAGGGGCATACATGTGGACGTCCAAAGTAATGCAAGAAGGGTACCCAAAACATGTATGGAAGTTGCTGTTTTGGAAGCAAACAAATTTTTGATTTTAAATATGTGTTAATATCCTAAATTTAGGTTAAGAAAAATATGATTATTTTCTGGAATTTATGGATTAGAAATATTTTTTGATTTAAGTGTTAAAAGAGGCGTTGAAAGGATGAAAAATTAAACCCTATATGATGCCTACATTATCAACTAAGTGCTTAAAATGAGCACCGATGTGTGAAAAGTGAAAAAAATATGTTAAAAATGATAAATGGAGTTAACGAACCTCCAAATAATAATTTAATGAATGATTATTACATGTATGCAAGTTTACCCTACATAAGGGTATTAAAAACGAACGAATGGATGATTTGATATGTATAAGTTATGATACGTATGAACACCAGACTTGAAAGACAAGTGGGTTAAGCTAGAGTAATGAAAATCCAAATGGATATATGTAGGTTGGAAAACCTAAGGAATATAAGCATTTGAAGTTGATGTGAATAAATGAAATTTTATTTTCATTTATCTAGGCAAAAACAAGGAAATGAATGGAAAAAATGGATTAAGACAATCTCAGGTAAGCAAGCGAACTTTCCAAAATACTGTTTTCTTTTTATGTGATGATATGAGATTGTAATGTTTATGATTATGTTTTGACGAATGGGCAAACACAAGTTTTGAAAATGATGGCGTTAATGAAAAACCATAAGTTTTGAAAATGACGGCTTTAATGAAAAGTTGTAAGTTTTGGAACAGAATGGTTTTAAGGAAAAGCCTCAAGGTTTGCTTCATGGGAATCAAGCAATACTTTTTTAAGATAAATAAGTAATCACAAGTGTTGCTAAAGATTGGGAATACTTTATGTTAATGGATTGAGGAATTTGCTTATGAGTATGCAAATTCTCCATGATGATAAATTTTAAAGGATTTTATGTTTTATACTGATTGTTTTAAGAATTTGCTTTTAAGCAAGCAAGTTCTTTATGATGTTGTTTCCAAAGTATTTTATAAGAAAAAGGGAATTTTGCCCTTTTTCACAAAGCAATATTTGCAAATAAGTTTTGAGTTATTCTTACGATATTTTGTGATAAATAATTATATTTATGGAAGAAAAAGAAAAATGGATTTGATTTATGGAAAAAGATTAATTTTTCTGTGTCATGATATTTAAATATAAATAATGATTTGGACATAGTCCATATGTTTTGAAATGATATTCGAGAAGTTTTCATTTCCTTTAAATAAGGAAATAAGTCGAAAATGTCTTGAAAAATATTTATACGGATATTGGTAAAATGGGATTTAAGGATGACCAACCCAATAAATCGATTTCATAAACTGGTTTGATTTCAGGTTGCTACAGTAGCATACAAACGGCTATACAAATTCCTCTCTACATAAAAATGACAAAATTTATATGTGGACAAGAAATTGATTCTAAGGTGGTTGAGAAGGGGATAACACAATTGCATAACTTTTGTGAGCAGAAAGGCCCTGAAATGGTAAACAAGAAAATGTTAAGAAAATAGATGGTTTGTTTTTGAAAATCCAAAAGTTTTAAAGTTCTTTTATGAGGGTTTTCAGATGTATTGTTTCTCAAACATTTCAAATGTTTATCAAAATATTTTACTTAAAATATTTCTCAAAGAATTTAGGGAAGGTCATCCGAAAACCAGATTTCAAATGATAACTAGTTTAAAGTGGGTGCGCTCACTTTACAAGTTTACACGGACTGCGGTCTGTGAGGTTCTTTTCAAAAATAATTTTTAAAGATACAGACCTCGGTCTGTGATGTTTTTAAGTATGGATGCGGACTGCGGTCTGTGATCCCGGTTTAAAAGGACATGAGCTGCGGTCTGTGATACTTTAAACCAAACAGACTGCGGTTTGTGATACAGATGTATAGTGCATGATAACTCGTAAAAATAAGAGTTATCATGACCTATTTCAGTCTATTTTTGCGTGTTAGTCCAAGAGATTAGGTTTAGTTTGCATTCATTTAGCTAAAATTTCACTTGCTTTGCATTTTAGGAGCATTATGTGGTTTTCATGCATTTTTCGTTTAGTTATTTAGTTTCATTCATTTTTACAGAAAGGATGGAGAATTACAAGCATGCAAACGAGTCGAAGAATGAACAAAGCCAAGTGAAGAAGCAGGTAGGCTGATGCCCAGGCGCCACCCTACATGCCTAGCCAGAAGTTCTAGCACTCACACAGGAAAATGCCTTTAGAGAGTTGGCGCCCAGGCGCCACTTCACTAATATGTAGAGTCATCCCAGAGAGTTTCTAAGTTACGTGGCTCCAGAGAATTGGCGCCTAGGCGCCAATACTCATCCGCACGCGCGAGTTTTGCTGCGCGGGCTGTTATATTTAAATAGAAACCTAGAGTTTTGAAGGCCATAAAGAGGAGAGGCCTGGAGAGAGCCGCTAGAGTAGCCGCATAGAGAAGGAAAAAGATCCGTTTTCCATCGCAAACAAAAGAGGAGATCCAATCTCGTTGGTGGAAGCTTTCGGGATTTAGTTCTTCTCTTTGTCATTCTCTTTCCTTTCTCTTTCCTTTTCTCTGTGTTCTTAGAGATGATTGTAACTTGATTTTAATGGGAATTGAAGTCATGTTAATGGGTTAAACCTTCTTATGGTGGGAGATATATAGGATTTGAACTCATAGCTTATGATATTTGGTTTTCTTATGCTTGAATTGATAATATTGTTGTGCTGTGACTTGTGTTACTTGAGATTACCCTTATATATCATGCTTAATGCGTTTACAAGCCTTGCAACCTTGTGGATTGATCTAATATTCAGATTCATGCTTAGAAAAGTGGGATTTGAATAAGATCCATATATAAGGCACAAGTATTCTAACTCATTTTGTGTTAGATGTTAATATGGATAGGAATATACCTGTTAACCTTGTGTAATCATGATTAGCTTATATGGTTATCAACCTTGTTTTACTTGTATGCATGGGAACATAGCACATGACTAAAACTTGGTTAGGTTTGTATGTGTTGGAAGACATATATGAATATGAATGAACCTAGATTAGTAATCTCTGCACAACTAACTTAATTGAAACCAAATAACATAGCTATGATTCAATGAATTTATATTCCCACCTATCTTAGTCATCTCAAGGCAATATCAACAACATCCACACTACTCTGGTCATTTACTGCTTTGCTTAGTTTAGTTTAATTTAATTCTTTGAAACCAAATCTCATTCCTTTTACCAATTCACTTAGACAATTGAGATTTAAGGAGCTAATCCATTTAACACAATCCTCATGGGAACGATACTCTACTCACACTTTATTACTTGACACGGCACATATACTTGCGTAAATAGCGAGCAATTTAATAGACATATACGCAGCTCGTCAGTGCACTAGTGCAAGGAATAGGTCGGTTTTAGAGCACGGTTGGAGATGGACCAGGGCCCACTCTACATAAGACCAAGTCGCTAAGGGATGGCAGGAGGCCAGCGATGCCCTCCCTGAGATGGGAGAAGGATGAAAGAACAACTGCTTGGTTAGTGTGTTGTTAAGGATAGATTCTCTTCCAAAAGGTAGAATGATCACTTGCTAAGTGTCACTACTTGACGGAGAGAAATGCATTTTCTTATGTTTTGCTTTTAAAAAGCCTAAAGATTGGGACATAAAGTCATTTTTACGAAAAGTTATCCTAAAGGAATTTTATGAAATGGTTACCCTAAAAATGAGGTGTTTTACACAAAAGTGTAAATAACAAGGATAAAAGGAAATATTTTCTATGCAAATTTTTTTAAGAAAATGGATTATGTATTTATGTATTGTTTGCTATAAACAAGCCCTAAGATGGCCTGTGGATGATTTTAAGAATAATGTTTTATAAAAATGTTCTAGGATATAGAATCATCCTCATGAACAAAGGATTTTATGATAATATTTTAGGACATATAAATGTCCTCAAATAAAAAGGTGTTCAAGATGTTTAAGAAAAATATTTTAAAAGAAGCTTTGCCCTAAAAGATAAAATGCTTGCTTACTGAGTTGTCACTCACGTTTTGTTTTCCCAAACCTTAGACAAGTACCGGAAACTCAGGAAGATGAGAACCTAAGCAATGAAGGAAGGTACATGATGGTAGCCATGTGGGCTACAAGGAATGAGATAGCATGATTAAAGTTCTAAGGTATGTTGATGTATATGTGAACTTATTTAGAAGTATAAGTTCTATGTGTACAATGATTGAATATATGTATGGATGTAAAATGTCAGGATTAAGTTAAAAAGACTTTCATTGTAGAAAAACATGATGAGATGCTATGAAATGAAATATGAATTTCATTACAAGTGTATCGCCGCTTGTATGATGAATGGTGTGGAATGCAAAGAAATGAATGATGATAGATAAAAAAAATTGGACAAAATCCAATTAAGAACCCGCCGCGTGATTAGGGCAACAATCTTGATTCATATTTACCAATCAATAAGATCTTGAGGTAAGGATATGACGTCTCGGGTTGGGGTGCCACAGAGGGAATGGTGAGGGTTTTGCAATGGCATTCGGAAAGCTTTGACAGAGAGGGAGAGAGAACGGCGATGGAAAAGAGAGGAAGAGAGAGGGTTGCTAGAATCACCATTACGAGCACCAAGGCTGCTAATGCCACCATTGCCAGGACCAACGCTGCCGGAGGCACCGTTGCCAGCACCAAGGCTGCCAGTATAGTCGCATGAGAAGAGGAAGATCGGAAAGGAAGGAGGGAGGAGGTGTTGCCACCAGCCGGGATGCTAGTGTCACTAGAGAGAAGGAACGAGAAGGCTATCGGTGGTAAGGACCTCATTGTTTACAATTCGAAATCTCGATTTTTTCTATCGTAAATCATCAAATCGTGCAAATATGCACAATTTGACTATGTCGTTCATTAGTAATTATTGAAATTTATAGATTAACATAAAAATTGCTAAGATCCATACTTTCTAATGAAAATTAGTGGTTTCAGATGGGCTTTTCTGAAGGTTAGAGATGCTGCTATGGTTGGCATCCTTGCATGCAACTGTTATTTCTAATTCTAGGAAATAAATTTAGGGATTAATGTTACTGCAAATACTATATTTTTATGACTCCGTAATTAAGTGATTATTTAGTGATTTCGTAATTTTGATGATTACATTTTTTATGACCAACTGTTATTTGCTGTATCTGTATTATCTGGTGATTTTTTAGTTTAGAATGCTAATTTTGAATTCAACATACTATAATATTTTATAGTACAAATTAATGTGAAATTACACTATAATAGAGTGCTAATTAGTTTAGATGCTAATCTGTAATTTATTGCACATTAACATAGAGGGATTGGGTTGGAAACATAAATAAACATGGAGAGATCAGAAATATAAATAAATTTACAAAAAAGAGCATACTAATTCCATCTTAATCACATTTATTCTTTTCATTCAAATTACAATATCGTGGTAATTTCGGTAATTACCATGATAAGCATGTCAATAAAAATAATAATGCAAAATCGGTGTGAGAATTTCATTTGATAACAATTTTAATGTTAAATAAAGATATCATTAATTTTTTGAATTTTTGTAAATCCTATCTATATATTTAAAATTAAGAAAATGATAGTTGATGAGCATTCTATGTGCTACTATGAGCATGCTGAATTTCTATCATAACCTCATAAATGAAAATTTTAAAATTATGAATCTAAAAAACAATCTGGGTTGTCGATGGTGTCGTAGCAGCATATTTAGATAAGTAAATTGATATGCAAGTGAAATGGTAGTAACAGACTTAATCGACATGCTTATTTTGACAATTTTGAATGCTTATTTTGACAATTGGCATGCTTATTTTGACAATATGTATGCTAATTAGCATGCTAATTACTCAATCGACATGCTTATTTCAAAAAATTTGAATTCAGTCCAATGTAGTCCGACGTATTCGATAATGGCATGCTATTTTATCCTTATACATTTTTTAAATTCATGTCCCTAGAAAAGATTGAACTTTTAAAAATTAAAAAAGTATCATGTTATTATGCTTTTAAGATTATGAAATCAACATGCCATGTCAGAAATTAGCATTTTAAAATTCACGTACAAATCCTACAGCCTAAATGCATTGCACTTTACACATAGCATGCTTATTCAACAAATAATATGCTAATATTCACATGAGAAATCAAAATATTTATAAACACATTGTCCTCAGTATAGCATGCCAATTGCTACATATGATAGACCAATCTTTTTATACACGAATCTTATAAATACTCGGGTGTATTTCTCATTCAATACAATAGTATGACAATTTGTATACACTGTTACATTTACCTACCCACATAACAATTTAGTATCTATTTATGCCTAGTAGTTGAATTAGAAATTAAAACTACGTAAACTAATTTCAAAAGTAATATTTGTAGTAAAGAAGGTTTTAAAATAAACATAGATAATATCTAGCAAAAAAAAACACCTGAATATATCTGTTTCAATTTATAACTTGCACTTTGTACTTCTTTAAATTAGGTCAAAGAGGCCATAAGAAAAATTCCTAACAACTTCGATTTGTGAAATCAAGTTACTCATGTTTGTAAAGGGGTGAGGGGTTTCCTAAGAATTCTGAACATCAGCGTGCTCACAATCTAATTTGCGTGCTATATCGTGGATCAGTGTGTTCAAGAAGATTGTTGGTTATCTATTTTATAATATCAGCGTACTTACTGTCCAGTTAGCATGCTATGTTGTCAGTTGGTACTTATAGAGAGATTGCAAGTTATCTGCTTTGGTATATCAGCATGCTATGTCAAAAATGTGTGTGTAAGAGAAATTGCAGGGTTTTTCTAATAAAAATTAATTCTGAATTTCTATTTGCATGTCACTCTTTTGTTATCGAACTAATTTATATGATACAATGAATTGTACTTATGAAGATATGATGGTTGTAGACATTTCCATTTTCCATGAATCACATAGGTTCTTATGTGTTTTCTCTGTCAAGCTTTTTACAATTTGAATCAAATGCAGTACGGTGAAAACACGCACAAGGCGAAGCTAACAAAGAATGTAGTTGCGAGCGACAGGATTCACCAGCGACATGGGCTGACCAACCTCGAAAGAAAAAAACTACGGCTATTGAGGAGGAAAAAAATGAGAAAGGAAATAATGAGGAGGTATTACATGAGGAGGAAAAAGTTGAGGAGGGAAAAAAGAGGAAAAAAAAACAGAAGAGAAAAAAGAGCATGTGTACTTTGAGGACTTGCACTCGTAATTGATATATGAAGAGAAGTTCAAATCAAGACCGGTGATGAGAGGTCGTCCGCTACATTGAAGACTTTATTGATTTTTCATTCTCAAAATGGCTAGCGGAATGCGGTCTATTTGATTTTCTGATGGTGGAAGAGAACATTTACCCAATCTCATCAGGATGTTCTACTGCAATATTACCAAGGATGCCACTATGTTTGTGGAGGGAGTGAAGATACCATTGCACGATGAGATGTTAAAGGAAGTATTTAACATTTTCCTTTGGACAGGTGATGATCGACCCAAAGTCTCTAAATAGGAGTCATTTACCTTGATTAGTGGAGATGCAGATAAGGGGAAGGAAGCAACTAGGTTAACATATCGAGAGTTACTTACTTTAAATATGAAATTGTTACATTATGTCACTGCCAACAACCTCTTCCCACGGGCTGGGTCTGTGTCAGAGGTGTTTATCAATGATGCTTTTTCTTTATATTGTCATGAAAAGGGAATCCTGCTTGATGCTTCCTTGAATATTTTTGAGCACATGCTGAAGTGTTGAAAGCAGAAGAATGGTGCGTTACCGTATGAGATGACCACCACTAGAATTTTAAAGCATTTTGGAGTGGACTTATCTGCAGAAAAGATGACAAGGGGGAAAAATTTAAATAGAATTGATGGTAGTGTAATAGGAAAATTGGGCTATGTGCTTAATAAAGACACTAATGAGTGGCTCCCTAAGTTTGTAAAGGAAGGGATGAAGGCAAGTGAGGAGTTGGCTAGCCAGTCGGATGCACCAAATGTTAGTAAGCAAGCTGTACCAGAAGAGTGTCGCAATGTTTCTAAAGAAGCTGAGCAAATAGTGGATGATACTAGTCATTCAACCGCAAAGGCTCACATGACACCAGCTGCAGAATGCAAAATAGAGGAGGTGTTAAATGCAAAGTTTGAAGAAATGAAGAGAGAACTCATGTCCCACATCTCTCATTATGTGGATACATGTATGAACCCACTCACAGCAAAACTATCATATTATAGGTCTGTTGTAAGTGCAGGCAACACTCCTAAATCTGTTGTTGACATCCCTACTATAGGCAACACTCTTACATCCGTTGTTGACACCCCCACTGTAGGCAACACTCCTACATCAGTTGTTAACACCCCAATGTAGGCAACTGACGAGCTTCGTATATATCTAATTAAAATGCTCATTTTAACGGAAGTATACATGCCGATCAAGTAATCAAGAGTGAGTGAAGTATCACTCCCACGAGGATATGGTCCAACTAGTGTTATTAATTAGTTCAGTTGCTTTCGGTGAGTAGAAAGGTATTTCGCAAATGAAGTTGAAACTACAAAATACGTAAAAGAAATAGAGGAGAGTTTACCGGAATAGCTAGAATACCAAAAGAATTATCAAATTAGGATGACAGATGGGATAGTTCGAATCCTTGAATCTATACTATATCGAATTGGTTCCTTTTTTTAGATTGTGCAGGAATTCCTAGTCCAAGTTTACTAATCTTTATATATATCTTCTAACACATATAAAGCTAATTACATAACAACCAATTGCTATGTTTTCATGCAATTAAATGAAATAGAATTGATAGATACATAACCTGTTCACGACTACATAGGGTTTAACGGTATATTCCTATCCATTAAACATTTTTCTTTTCACAAAGGAAGAAATCTATGCCCTACACATGGATCTGGCATGGATTTCCTTTTCCAAAAATGAATCCAATAATTAAATCATCTTACAAGGCAACTAATCTTGTAAAAAGCATTAAACGACATATGCAAGAGTAAATCCACACAGCACAATCATATAGCAAATGAAATATTCATTTATGAATCATAAAGAACTAAATAATATAGTTAGATATCAATTCATTTCAACTTCCCATCATTGGAAGTTTAGCTCATGAACATGACATCAACTCCCATTACATCCAAAGTGAAAATATTCCCAGAAACAAAGAAAAGGAAGGACATGGGAAAAAGAAAAATTGAATCTCGTGAGCTTCCACCAACGAGAACGGATCTCTTCTTTGGATGCGCTGGAAATAAAAGTCATTTTCCTTCTCTTTACGGCTGCTCTGTCAGTTCTCGCTCTCTTTGGCACGAATCCCTAGGTAGTTATTTAAGTTGCTCTTAGTCCGTACGACACACGTGCAGACACGCAAGTGTGCGAGTTCGCCGTGGCGCCTGGGCGCCAACTCTATAGAGGCTGCTTGACTTAGAAGCTTTTCGACATGTCTCTCATGATAGTAATGTGGCGCCGAGGCGCCCCAAGTTGGTGCCTGGGTGCCATCTCATTGTAAGCTTTTCGTCGTGTCTGGAACGTCCGTCTAAGGATGTAGGTTGGCGCCAGGCACCGCTGATCGGCCCCTGGGTGCCAGCTTGCTTGCTTCTTCACTTTGCTCGGTTCTTCCTTCGACTCACTCGCACGCCTATAGTTGTCCGTCCTTCTTGCAAAATCAACTAAAACTAAATAAATGAACTACCAATGCCTATTTTATACTAAAAATGCATAAAAACTAGATATTGCTCCTAAAATGCAAAGTGAGTGAAAAATAAGCTAAATGGGTACAAACTAACCACATTCTCTTGGACTAACATGCAAAACTAGTCTGAAATGGGTAATGATAACTCGCATTTTCGCGAGTTATCACACCCTCAAACTTAAATGTTACTAGTTCTCGAGCAACACATGCAGATACAATGAATGAATGAATGAATGAATGAATGAATGAATGAATAAGGACTCTGTCAACTCAACCTGACTCCCATTATGCTTCAAACACTCACATTTCTCTACTCAATAAGATCAAGAATAACCTTAACTTGAAATATTGCATAAAAAATCATCCATTTCTAGAAGTAGGACATGCATTTTCATTTTTCATTCTCGAATTAAGTTACATGTAAATGACAGTATTTCTAGGTCAAAGTAATAATTCGATCCTGCTAATCTTTCTCTTGATCAAAAGAAACTGGTTAGAAACTTAATACAAAATAGGTGAGCCAAGGTTTAAGCATAATTTTCTAGTCAAAGAACATAATAGTAATTCACTGGATCCCGTTTTGCCTAACTGCACATTCATATTCCTCCCCAAACTTATTGCATGACTCTCCTCACCATATTTCAGGATATCTGGAGAGCTATTTTTATCTTTTGTTTGATTTGTTTGATTTTTTTGGCTCCTATCACCATATTTCAAGGTATCTAGGGAGAATTTTCTTTTTAAAGTATTATTACTGTGACTTTCCTTTGCCTTTTTATGCGAACCTTGACATTTGTTATGCCAAGTCCCTATTACTCAACTTAGGTCAATCACCTCCTTTTATTATTCTGATAATTTGGTATAGGTACTGAACATGTAAGTTAACCCATTTTAGATCCCTATAGAAAAATTTGTGAAATTTTACCATTTTTGAGACCATTTATTCCCTTAAAGTACGTGGTTAATATCTATTTAACTCAGTTCTTATCATTTCAGTTGAAAAGATTAGCATAGAATTGAATTGTAACAATGTCTTAAGAAATTCTCTCGATTCATTCACATATCACTTGCAACTTTCTTTTACACATAGTTCTTAGCATGAATTGCCAATTTTTCATGAAATCAATTAAAAGTTAAAATTTTTCTTAACCTTGCACATTTTTATCAAAATGGATTGAAATAAGATAATTTTCATCGGCAGAGTTTGACATAATATGCATATAATCAAAACATGAAACACAAACTTATAAACAAGAATTATACACCCCCAAACTTGAGGAATGCATTGTCCTCAATGCATGAAACTAAAGGAAACCTACAAGATTATAAACTAATAAAGAAAAACAAAATGGAAAGGACCGGAACTCCCTTAGGTGTTGGATGCGGTCAAGTCGTCGTCATCTTGCTCACTTTCTACACCTAGCTGTTGTGAAGACTAACCGAAGCATGCCCGGAACTCAGGAGGTGTCGACGGGAATGAACGTAAGGCCGTTGTGTCTATGTGTTTCTCCTTCATAAGGCGGCAAAAATGTGCCTCCATATCCCGATTAGACTGATGCAAAAATCGGACTTGGGCTGCCATTAAGTTCTCCAGGATGGTTAGCCGCTCACTGGTCGATGGTGGTTGAGAGGAGGAGGTGGCCGGTGGTTGTGCCATTAGACGAGTGGCGGCTATTTAGACTCGAGGTTGTGTGCGGAATGATAGATCATCCATAATGGCCTGGTAGTTCAGCACTTCTTCTATTGCCTCTCATCGGACTCCTTCTTGTTTGCAAAGGCCGGTAATAAGTGACGGGAACCAGAAACTACCTCGGGGTGCCTTCGCATTGGCACATATCTAGTGGTATAGGAGCCTCCCCACATCGATAGATAGACCGGAATAGATAGCGTGCAGGAGAAGTGCCCTATCCATAGTAACCTTGCTCACATGGGTCGGCGACATAAGTCTGGCCGAGATAAAGTAGAATAATATCTTCCGATGATAGAGTAGATCTCCGCACTTGAAAAATGTTAGTTCCTCTCCCGTCGACTTCCACGTAGGTGGCTGTTCGCAGTAGACCCTGGTGATAGCATTGATATCCGTTTTCTCCCCCTCCAATAATGCCTCATATTGATCCAGGCGATCAAAATTAGGCATCTTGTAGAAAGTGTTGATTGCTTCGGGGAGAAACGAGACTATCTTGTCATGGACTTAGACTCTGCCATGATCATGCTCCACCGCATTTGCATAGAACCCCTTCACCACAGGCACAATAGCCAGCTTTGGTTGTGCCATAAACTTTTGCCAACCCTGGGCATTGAGGTCATTGATGAAAGCATCGGAGAACGAGTCGATTTTTATCCCCCTCTCAGGAATCAAGTGTCGTTTCTACAGGGAGTCCGTATACCACTTAAAAGCCTAAGTTGAAACGAAGCGGTTTGCGTCAAAATCGACGGCGTCTTGGATTTTCTTCCTTTTGGTAGAAGATGAAGAGGCCATATCTCCAATATGATCAAATAATCCACCAAGACAGCAACCCACAACCAATGTCAATCAATCAACACGCCAACTCCAAACCAAACTTCAAATCACCCTTCCAATCACCAAATCTCAATCTCAAGCACCAAATTTGCGTTCAGCCAACACAAAGAATCCACAATATTGAGAATAGCAATCTAACCAAAGTCAAGAGGAGTTACCCACTAGCTTGCTTAGAAACTTGGAATCTTGCAGGTTGTCTGCACTAGTGCCGGGGTGTGGATGGGTGGCACCTAGGCGCCGATTGGCTGTCTTTGAAAATTTGGCGCCTGCCGGAAATGGAGAAGAGAATAGGAGATGAAATGGGAGGAAAATGAAGGAGAAATGGAGAGGAAATGTATGATAGGAATGGGGCTTAGGATTAGAGATGGAAATGCTTGATTTGGGTGGATTTGAGTGGAATCTAGAAATGGGGAAGAGACGCCAAATGGAATGGAAGAAGATGATGATGAAATGGAGATGATATTGGAGAAGAAATGAGAGATTAATGGAGTTGGAATTGAGTAGAATAAGCTTGCTTGGACTTGGAGAGGAAGAAGGAGGAGAAAAATGGTGCTGGGGCTTGGGATTAGGGTTTTAACCCTAACCCGAACTTTTATAACTCGTTCGGGTCGCGCTGTCTATGGAGCCTAGACCCCACTTACACTCTCTATAAAATTTGAGATCTTCATCATGGCATCGGGGCACCATGTTGGGGTGCTGCGGTGCCACTGCCCTTCAGTCGCCTTTCTTAATTGGGCCCCTCCAAAATACTTCCTTGCGTGACATCCATGATCTTGAGCTACTACGCATTTCCAAAGAAAAACCTGTAAATTAATAAAATAAGAAAAGACTAATGAGTTATCTCCCATTCAGCGCTAAGTTTAACATCCTTAGCCCGACGTTCTGTTTATGATTAACCAATTCTTGCTTTATCAAACTTCCTTCTATGCGGATTGCACCATAGAAGTTCAGATCTGTTGGTCCCGAGTTAATGGCAATTACCCAAGAGGGGAGGGGTGAATTAGGTATTTAAAAATTTACAACTTAAACAGAAACTTTACCCCGGATTAATCTAGTCCCCTTTATGAAGAAACAAAATGGAAAGCAATATAATGTAGAGAGCAGAAATATAAATCAACACACAAGATTTTATAGTGGTTCGGGCAACCTCCCTACTCCACTCTTCCAAGCTCACACCCCTTGTGACTTGGGTTCCACTATTGTATTTCACAAATACAACTAGAGCCACTGCTCTCTTCTATATTCTAGCTCTAGGGGGCATCAATAAATCACAGCACAAGTAGGTGATGAGTTCCACTCCAATCACACACTACTTTGCTTACACTTGATCTTAGTTATCCTAACTAAATCAAGTTCAACACAACAATAAAAATAACAGAAAGATTCTACACGTTACTGTTGTGTAGAGACAATTTTGGCGCAGAGAAGAACGTGTATAGCAATGTTGATGAATCAATAAGAGGCTCTTGGCAGCTTGAAAGCAAAGTTCTTCTTCAAGATGTTGGCTTGATCACTTAAAGCTCTTAAGGATGGAGTTATGCACATTCAATGATTCTCAGCTACCCTCCTCGTTCATATTGAATGCCTTTTATAATTGTGGAGGGAATCCGAACGTTTGGAGGTAGGTGGCGCGCATTTAATGCGCCAACGTTCGAAAATTTTCCGACCGTTGCGACCCAAGTCGCAGGTGGAGTCGACTTCGGGTGCGACTTCGCCCAAGTCGCAGATGGAGTCGACTTCAGGTGCGACTTCGCCTTTTCGCAACATCTTCAAGTTCCAGACTTGGTCGACTTGGTCCTCGACTTGACCCAAGTCGCAGGTGAAGTCGACTTCGGGTGCGACTTCACCTCGGCAGCTTGCTTGACAAACTTGAAATCCTTGGAATGCTTTTGATTGCTTGGGTTTCTTCATGTCTTTGTTGTTCTTCTTGATTTATTTCTCTTTGAACCATTGTATTTTCATTCTAGCTTGTTTCCTTTAGCTCCATGATTTGTAAGCCTTGAGTCCTTGAGTCTTGAATCTTGTATTCATGAGCAAGTTCAATATATCTTGATTAGAATAGTTGACTTTATGAATCTTGCTTTTCTTTGGACTCGGATTAGTCTTCATGTGTTCTGAGTTGACTTGATCTTCAACTTTACTCGATTCTGCCTTGAAATCGATTTAAACCTGATTTGTCTTCTGAGGTTCTTGCTTTGTCCGATTGAAGTCGATGCCGGAGTCGACTTGATCTGCGACTTCTCCCAAGTCGCATGTAGAGTCGACTTTGGGATGCGACTTCGGCAGCCCCTGTTCTCGGTTTCAACTCTGGACAGAAACGACGCCTCCAAGTCGCTACCGGAGTCGACTTGGTCTGCGACTTCACCTCAAGTCGCAAGTGGAGTCGTCTTGGGATGCGACTTCGGCACCTCTCAGTCTTGACTTCAACTCTGGAAGGAAATGTCGTTTCGAAGTCGATGTTGGAGTCAACTTGGTCTGCGACTTCGCCCAAGTTGCATGCGGAGTCAACTTTGTTTGCGACTTCGGCAGCTCTGCTCCCCTATTTCAACTTTGGAAGGAAATGACGCCTCGAAGTCGATGCTGGAGTCGACTCGGGGATCGACTTGGTCAAAGTCGATGCCTGAGTCGACTTGGAAATCGACTTAACCTGCCATGCTTCATATTCTTCAAATGTATAACCTTTAATCATTTCCACAAACATGTTAGTAACCAAGACTTACTCAAATTGATTTGTTAATCATCAAAACATAGACTTTGCTTATTTTCCACATATTTCCAATAAGATCTCTTCTTAGTCTTTTCAAATTGATCAGTAGCCTCTTTTCTTGAATTCCATAGAGACTACAGAAGAGTTTTTCAGGGTCTTGAAATAATGATGGCTTCAAGATGCTATTTTTCAAGGTTATGCATTGATTGATTAAGTCATGCTGCACCTGAAACTCAAGAAGACAAAATAAAGGTGTGTTAATATGATAATTTTCAACTTTCTTCACCATATCAACCTCTATTTCTTCATTAATTTCTTCTTCCACTTCCTGGCTTTCCATCTGTTTCGCCAATTGTTCAAGAATGAATTGAGGGGCAAATTGTTCTTTTGATAAACAAATATCTCTTCCTTGATGCTTGTAGCAATTTTGCAGCCTTCATCCAACATAGTTTCCTTTGAGTCCTCCTCACTATCAGTTGAAAAAGATTCTTAAACCGCTAAATCTACCATATCAATCATGAAACATTCCTCTGGATCATTTGGGAGCTACATCGCCTTGAGCACACTAAATGTGACTTGTTCATTTTGCACCCGCATAGTTAACTCTCTGGCTTGTACATCAATTATTGCATTGCCCGTCGCAAGGAAAGGCTGTGAAACCCTGACCCAAGTAGGCCATATGTATGCATTGAACATGTATTTGATGATTATTTATGAAATATGGAATTAGGAAGGAATTTCATGATTTTTACTGATTATGGTAATTAGGGTTATGGGTTAACATTAATGATGTGATTAATGATTTTGAGCCTAAATGAGGCTATGGGTTAAGAATGAATTATTGTGATTTAAATGTGCAATTATGGCATGAAAAATCAATTTCCATGATTTAAAATGAATTATGGAAATTAAGATAGAAATTAACAAGTGTGAAGGAAAATATTGGAAAATTCATAACTCAACGCCTAGAAGGCGGATTCAAGTGAAATTTGGAACAAAAATTATTAATATTTGGATTGATATTATGGAATAAAAAGATTATGAAAATTCTTGATGAAGTGAGAATTATGAATTTTTAAGTCTAAATTCATTTCAACCGTCAACTTTAAACGGCTATATCGGGAGCTAGAAAACTCTGATTGAGTTGAAATTTGAAACGGTTGAATGAAATGGTGAGATAATTAATTTGAATGGATTGGATTATGCATGAAACATTGGGAAAGTGCCTGCAATGAAAAAGGTGGGCAAGTTTGACCCATGCACCCAAAAGTACCAAAGCATTAATGATGGAGTACCATACATAAATGCATGAGGTAAAGGTGAATGTGAGGTGTCCATTGCAGGAATTTTTGGGAGGAATTTATGCATTTAAATAAATGACATAATTCCATGAATTATCTAATCAATTAATGCTCAAAATGATGGAGCTATGGAGCATAGGCAAGGTGGCAAGGTATGGACGTGCAAGGGCCTTGGGGGCAGCCCAATTTGATTTTTTTTAATTTTTTAAAAATGCTACATGGTTCTGAGATGAAACTACATGATATGTGCATTCAATAATGGAGATTCGCAGCAATTAAAAAATGGAAAAATGAATGCAAAGCTGGACGTGAAATGGAGATAGCTTTGGACGGTCATGGATTGCTTTGGTTTTGACTTTTGAAAAATGGTGAAAATGCAAATTTCTATGGCTGCAATTGTGCCAGCACTTCAAGGGGATAGATATGCATTTACTCATGTGGAAAAATGGCCAAAAGGTGGGCCCCACAGCTGGAAAAATTCCAGCCCTTATAAGCCATGCACGATCACTTGGAGAAAGGCTTGGAAATTGCTAAGTGTTGTGATTTTTCACCCCAAGGCAACAGCTGCAGAAACTCACGATTTTCCCAAGAAAAAGGAGGAAGAAACCAAGGGAAAAAGAAGGGGATTTTGAAGGAGAAATCATCTCAAAAGATTAGAAGTTGATTTACTACAAATCCAAGTAAGTATATGATGCTGAAAAGTAAATTATGGTCGGAACAGTAAATGGATGAATTTTTGCATGAAAATTTTGAGAACAATAATTTTTGCATGATTAAGGAACGACCAAATTTTCAGATTAAAATGATAAGTATGTTACAAATTAAAAATCCGTGAATATTAGCCCAAACAGGGTAAAACGGGTTACAGGATCAGTTGTAGAAAATTATTTTTAATAATTTTTATACAAGGATTTTCGGGATGAAAAGTTTACAGGAGATACAAGAAATATTGGGTATCACAGAAAAAAATTAAAAATGAGGTTTTGATGGGTATAAATAGACTCCATAAATTACGTGATTCAGGCTGACTGGAAATGGAGTTCACTGTTCATCAAGGTAAAAATCCCCAAATAAATATGTAATGTTAATATTTCGTGCTGCAAATGTTATGAAAATTAATTGATGCGGTTATTAAGGTATGGTAGAAATTTCAGAGCAAAAATAATTTATTTGATATTAATTCAAGATTTTAAGATTTCAGCACGCCTGATTTCAGCATATGTGGTTAGTTTGAGAAAGAAATCAAAAAGAAATATGAAACCTATGTATAACTGATCAAAATTGATTTATGTGTTAAATAATTAAATATGGATCACGAAAAGTGAGATTATATGCTGAAATTTCGGATTTATATAATGACCTAAGGTTATGTGTCAAAAGACACGTTAAATGGGTGAAAAGTGGGTTCCAAACTAACTGTTATGGGAACCTATGAAGAATGGATTTTAAACCCCATAAAAATACCCTAAGTAAAGTGGTATTAAAGGGTAATTAACCTGCTGGAAAATGGGTTAAATTTCCGAGTCAAGAAATTTTAAGAAATACATTGTGTTTAGGTGCTAAATGAGCTTATGTGAAGGAATAACGACAAACGGGTGATGAATGACTTATGAAAAATGGTTTTATGCGCAAATGCATGAAAAGGAGATAAATTCCATATTTATGGATCTGTTTGAAATGATATGTTATTAATCCAAACTTTTGGATTTGAATTATGAAGTTAAGGCAATGCTATGTACGTAGAAGAAACACCCGTATGTGTATTTTTTGAAAAAAATAGGAAAAATTGCAAAGTAAGCTTAATAAAGCTATGAATGATGCATATTGGAATGAATACCCTAATTTTACGGTTATGTACATGTTATATGTATATGCTATGATGTGTGATAGCCAAATGTGTGAAAACGGTGCTAATATGTGCAAATTAAGCCATATATGTGTATGATGAATTATGAAGTCAACTATATGTGGGTATGTGGAATGGGTTGGAAAACTAAGCAAAATATGAGAAAAGGAAATGTATGAAAAGTTCATACTATTTTTATGTAGGCAAGGGCAAAGAGAAAGTGGCAGAGGAAAGCTAAGAAGTTCAGGTAAGCAAGCAAATTTTCTAAATGATTTTTACTTTTCCAAATTGTTTCTATAAATGCAATTTATATTCTAACTGTTTGATGAAATTGTTTCTAATGGATTTAAGGATGGCCATCCCTTTGCTAAATGGTGTTTGAAATGGTGTTTATTTCAAATGCAATGATTATGAAATGTTCTTTTATAACTGTTATGGAAAATGATGTGATTTAATGTTTATGATTGAAAATCATGCTAGCATGTAAAAGATGGATTTATGAAAAGTTCATGTGCACAGGATATGAGGTCCACAGGAAGGGTATAAGCGGGCCGGTTGTCCCCCCTTGGTGTGACCAAGTCGCTTGTATGAATTTGGCATAACTCGACATCTGCTCCAAGGCTTCGACAAGAGGTATATTTATATGCAGTTGTTTTAATACCTCCAAGAACTTTTTGAACTGGTTCTCCTTTTTGTTCTTTGCAAGTCTTTGAGGAAATGGAGGAGGAAGCGACGTTTGATTAGTGGATGTTTCATCCTCAGGCTGCTTTTGGTTTGTTTCTGGTTGCTCTACCTCCCGTGACTGATTAATAAGAGGACTAGAGACTTTAGTTTTTGCTTCTGGTTGAATTACGTCAGGTAGTTGCCTTCCACCGTTCAATGTAACTGCTTGCATTTGCTCCTTTCCTTTTCGTTTTGGATTCTGTTAAGTGTCGCTCGGCGATGCACCTTGAGGTCGGTTATTCAAAGCTGAAGCAAGTTGGTCGATTTACACTTCCAAGTTCCTGTTTGTTATGATTTGGGATTGCATGAATTACATAAATAAACTTTCCATATCAAATTTCTTTTCTTCTTGAGGAGGTGGGTTGATTTGAACTGGTCTGGCTGGCTGTTGCTGAGATGGCTATTGTGAAAATCCTGGTGGCTGATTCGGACTAGCCAGATTATTCCATGAGAAATTGGGATGATTCCTCCAACTCTGATTATAGTTTCTTGCATATGGATTTGCTGGATTTCTCTGGAAGTTGTCCACGTAATTAATGGACTCTGGATTGGAGGCACATTGATCACCGGGTAACCAAATTCTCCACACCACGAACAATATTCCACTGACAACGATTGTGGTGTGGAATCCCCTACTGCGTTGACATTGGAAGGCCTTGATAAATTTTGAATTTGCCTAGATAAAGTGTCGATGTGGGCCTTTATAGATGAGACTGCGTCCAATTGGAGTAAACCCCCACTTCGGCTTCTGTCAGATGGCAATTGATATGTATTGGCTGCCATATTCTCCAACAAAACGTATGATTCTCAATAACTTTTTCTTAGTAGAGAACCATTCAATGATGAATCCACCATATGAAGGGTGGAATCCTGGAGACCATTATAAATATCTGGATCTGCACCCATGGTTGAATTCCATGATGTGGGCATTTTTGGAGTAAATCTTTAAATTGATCTCACACCTCTGATAGAGTCTCTTCTCTGTGTTGTTTGAATGAGACTATATCTATTCTTAGCTTGTCTAACTTGGCAGGTGAAAAATATTTCTCAAGGAACTTCTGTGCCAAGTCGTTCCATGTGCTGACAAAGTTCGGTGGCAAAAAATAGAACCAACCGGCAACGGTGCCAAAAAACTTGACAAGCTGCATATATGTCTAATTAAAATGCTCATTTTAATGCAAGTATACATGCTGATCAAGTAATAAAGAGTGAGTGAAGTATCGTTCACACGAGGATATGGTCTAATTAGTATTATTAATTAGTTTAGTTGCTTTCGGTGAGTAGAAAGGGATTTCACAAATGAAGTTGAAAATACAAAATACATAAAAGAAATAGAGGAGGGTTTAACGGAATAGATAGAATACCAAAAAGGAATTATCAAATTGGGATGACAGATGGGATAGTTGGGATTTGGGAATCCTTGAATCTATACTATATTGAATTGGTTCCTTTTTTTTTTTCAGATTGTGCAGGAATTCCTACTACAAGTTCACTAATCTTTATATATATCTTTCAACACATATAAAGCTAATTACATAACACCCAATTGCTATGTTCCCATGCAATAAAATGAAATGGAATTGATAGTTTCATAACCTGTTCATGACTACATAGGGTTTAATGGTATATTCCTATCCATTAAACATTTTCTTTTTCACAAAGGAAGAAACCTATGCCCTACACATGGATCTAGCATGGATTTTCGTATTCGAAGGATGAATCCTACAATTAAATCATCTTACAAGGTAGCTAATCTTGTAAAAAGTATTAAACGACATATGCAAGAGTAAATCCACACATCACAATCATATAGCAAATCAAATATTCATTTCTAAATCATAGAGAACCTAACAATATAGTTAAATATCAATTCATCTCAACTTTCGATCTATGAAAATTTAGCTCAAGAACATGGCATCAACTCCCATTACATCCAAAGTGAAAGTATTTCCAGAAATAGAGAAAAGGAAAGAGATTGGGAAAAAGAAAAATTGAATCTCGTGAGATTCCACCAACGAGATCGAATCTCTTCTTCGGATGCGCTAGAAACGGAAGTCCTTTTCCTTCTCTCCGTGGCTACTCCATTAGTTCTTGCTCTCTCTAGCATGAATCCCTAGGTAGCTATTTAAGTTGCTTTTTTCCGTATGACACACGTGCAGACATGCACGTGTGCGGGTTCGCCGTGGCGCCTAGGCACCCCAGGTCGGTGCCTGGGCGCCAACACCCTAAAGGCTGCTTGACTTAGAAGCTTTTTAACATGTCTCTCATGATAGTGAAGTGGCGCCTAGGCGCCATCTCATTGGAAGCTTTTCATCGTGTGAAGTTCTAGAACATCCGTCTAAGGCTGTAGGTTGGCGCCTAGGCGCAGCCTGCTTGCTTCTTCACTTTGCTTAGTTCTTCCTTCGACTCATTTGCACGCCTTATAGTTGTCCGTCCTTCCTTCAAAAGCAATTAAAATTAAATAAATGAACTATAATGCCTATTTTATACTAAAAATGCATAAAAACTACATATTGCTCCTAAAATGCAAAGTGAGTGAAAAATAAGCTAAATGGGTTTAAACTAACGACATTCTCTTGGACTAACATGCAAAACTAGTTTGAAATGGGCCATGATAACTCGCATTTTCGCGAGTTATCAGAAACACTCCTACATTTGTTGTTCACACCCCCACCTTTGTTATTGTCACTCCAACATTTGTCACTGATACTCCCATTGTCGTGCCATCTATCACCGTTAGATTTCTCCCTATTGTAGCCACCCCAATTGAAGTATTGGTATCAACCTCTAAATCTCCAGAAACAATTGCAATGTCACATGTGCAATCCCATTCACCAAAATCATCACCCACTGTTACACAAGACAGACACTATATGTGCTGATGCTTCGTATAGTGGAAATATTGCAAGGTTTGCTAAAGTAGTTGAGCAAGTCGTTATGCATGTCAATAAGATTGACAAGAGACTTGAGGCAGTTGAGAATGTGCGACAACAAGACCGCCATGGGGAGAGGTGAAGACATTGCACTCTGAATGCAGAAAAAGTTTCTCCCATGTTTTTCTATCTTATGTTATATGAATGGTTTTTGCATTGTAATCGACTTTTAACAGGGAACAAATGTAGTGCTTGTTGATTTTGAGACATTTTCTAGTGGATGATGATGTTAATTTGAATATTTATAGATGTTAGTTGAGTAAGTGTGATTAATGATGTTAATTTGAATACTTTGTAATGTTAGTTAATTAATTGGTAAATGAGGTCATCATATTGAATGGAAACGCATGTACAAGACAAATGTAGGTTATCTATATTGTAGGTCTACTGGATGCCATCTGTTTGATGAGCGTGTTATATGTCCATGTCAGTCCTTACAGGTGGATTGTAGATTATCTATTTGTGACAATCAGCATGCTGTCTATATATTAAGTATGTTGTTGTGACATGGCATTGTTCATACAAAAATCACAAGAAATTTGTTTGTGACTATGAGCGTGTTGAATGTTAGATTAGCATGCTAAATACATCTATTGGGTGTGTATTTTGCAAATGCAGGTCATCAATTTGAATGACAATGATACTTTTTGCGTAAGTGAGTGTGTGTTTTGCAAAATCTGGTTATTTCTCTATGAATATCAGCATGCTGAATGGGACAACAACATGCTAAGTGCACCAATCAGTGCATATTATGAAAAATGCAGTTAATCTATTTCAATTGCAAGGATGCTTTGTTCACAGGTAAGTGTGTATTTTGCAAAATTTGGTATTTCTTTGTAAATATCAGCATGCTTAATGCGACAACAGCATGCTAAGTGCACTAGTCAGTGCATATTATGAAAAATGAAGTTAATCTATTTGTGAATGTCAACACGCTAAGTGTTAAATCAGCATGCTTTAATTAACCCAATACAGTCAATTTCCTTCGACGTAGCCAGAATATTGATAGATATTAGCATTATAACCTAAAAATACACAAATCATCTTCTGTAAATATATACAAGTGAGATAAACAAATAGTGAGTTTACATTTACATTACATTTACATTACATGAATTTGCTAACTTAAATCTATATTGCTCTAGTATTCATGTTGTTGGTGCTCTATCCACATATGGTAACCACGTTCATCATTTTCATCTAGAAATGATTTAATAAATTAGTATACGAGCAGTACATTGACAAAATATCCTAAGCACTTAAGAGAGGAATATGGAGACATAATACAAAAATTCAAAAGTATTAGCAAAACCCAATGAGCAATCTAGTCATGCATTAATCTGTAGAAAGAAGCTGAATTAAATGAAGATAAGCAAATGTTATAAGCATAAAATGGATTGAGTTTTAGTTGATTGAACACCATGCGATGCAATTATACTAGGTTGCTGACAATCTTTCTTATGCAATTCTGGACAGTTTCTTCTATCATGACCAACTACGACCTTCTTGCATCCACGACATAAGCGCCAATTGTGTTCCATAGCTTTTTCATGGAAGATTTTAAAAGCTTACTTGACCGTCCTTTTCTTTCTACAATATTTGGGAATTCCATAGTAAGAGTTGGGCCATTTGGTCCATTATCATTAGTCAAAGGTTCAATTCCTCCTCTACTAGGATCATTCGTCTTGGGCACAAATGCTATAGAATTATGACGAACTTCTTTGACAAGTTCATTTGCATGGTTGCGATCTTCAAAAATCCTTTCTGTCTCCGCTAGCTATGTTCCATTGTTGTTCTTCTATCTTCTATGATTGTATATGCTCTTGCAAAGTTGTTATTAAAGTCTCTAAAATTATGGTTCCAATCTGACAACAACCCCAACTTGATGTCATTTCTTCTAGGATGAAATTTACTTTTAGGAGTGTCAAATGGCGACGAACCATAGCTAAATTCATAGCATCACAATTCTCTATAAATAGTGGGACTCCAACATTCTCTTTTGGACATCGCGACTAACGACGAAGCAAGTGATGATCAGGCATGGTTATGATATCACGTCAATGAAATACGGATAATACATGCCGATAAATAATCTCACACCAATCAAATAGCTGACATGAACAAATTGCAATTTTCTTATTTTCACACCAAATTACTGTTCTTCTATAGGTGGGGTCTTTATACTTGTGTATTTCATATATAATACAACTCTCATCCCCAATCTCAAATTTTGGTTTGTAATAATATGACTCCTCTACTTCTGCTTGAAAATTAAAAAATATCTCTCTAGCATATAGTTTAGTAATCTATTCCTCAATCTCAAGTTTAGTCTTCAAAATAGGAGTCCATACGAGCTTTTACAATCAACATCTTTTTCATCTTCTCTTCTCTTTTTAACAGCACGCTCATATGCTTCTACGAACTCAAGTAATTGAGTGGTTGGTCCAACGAAGCCGTCAAAAAAAGCATTCATGCTTTTAGATCGTTGTGTAGTGGTCATCCATGCTAGGAAAACACTTCTTGTATAAGCCGGTATCTACTTCTCCCTTACACTAAACATTTTTTGCAGCCATGCATGGTTTGTCAAATCATAATCATTCATTAATTTTGCCTAGACAGATTCAAACTCCTCAAAATCTTCTGTATTATGGATTAGCTTGTACAATTTATATTTGAATTCAGGATATTTTTGATTGGCAGATTGCAACTTCTCAGGAAATTTCCTATGTATGTGCCAAGTGCAGAAAATACGCTTCGTTGTTGGGAACACTACAGAAATGACCTTTACAATAACTGGATCTTAATTTCTAACAATGTCTTTTGGTGGTACATTAACCATAGCATGGAGCCATGTTTTAAACAACCATGTAAAGTCTTCTTCACTCTCACCAAATAATAAACCTGTACTAAGTAAAACTGATTGCTTATGGTGATTTACTCCAACAAAGGGCCCAAAAGGCATATCATATTTATTTGTTTGATAAGTTGTGTCGAAATAAATAACATCATTGAAAACTTGATAAACTTTTTTGGAATCCCCATCCACCCAAAAACATGACATTAATTGATGGTGGTCATCGACTTGAATTTCGTAAAAGTAATCTGACTTCATATTAAACTGCTTTTGAAAGTATTCAAGTAATGCTGTTGCACTTCCACCATATCTCGACATTTGTCTAGATCTTAAGGCATTACGAAGGTCAACTTCCGTGAAACTTAACTGATCACGCCCCCAACCTCTTCTGTCATGAATTGCAATGATCTTGAAACTCCAATATCGACCTTGCAAAACCCCTCAACTATATTTAGTTGTGAGTCTGACACATTATAGTGAGATCGAAGCAATGAGACTTTGTGGGAGTCTCCAGCTTGTGAGAGTGCTCTTTTTTTAAACTCATAACTGTCCATTTGGAAGTGTCTGCTGTGAGCTCGATACTAAGTGATGCAAGGCATTCACATCTAGTAATGTCCGTTTGTTTTCATTTTCTTTCAACATTTTCTACATTCCTTTTAAGTCTTTGCCTTGAACATTTCAACACGTGAAAATATATTTCCTTATGTTTTTTAGATCTTTTAATATTACTTTTTTACACTAAAGCCACAACATCTAGCATATAAATTGTAGAAAGAATACACATCTTCTTCACTATCAAACTCTTGCCCAATAATCGGAGTTAACTCAGCAGGTGCATGGCGAGTTAAACCAATCACACTCATAGGACTTTGTTTACTTTCTTCAAATACCATAGCATCTTCACTTAATTCCACTGTAGGCTGATGAGACATACTTGGGTCCATGTCAATTGATGGTTTCATTTGATAAATACCTACTAAATCGTATAAGAAAGATAATATGAATTAATCATCTGATAAGAAATAGAAGATGCTAATAGTACAACTACTTGCAATGCAACAATACCTACTTTGCAACAAAGTAGTAGAGAATGATCAGAAAGGCTGGATGATGATGAACAGCTGATGGACGGTGCATGAATTTGGGACGGCTGAAAATTTCTAGATTGGCTGATCGATGGTTTGCTTTTTGTAGTGGAGATGAAATATTGATAAAAAATTCAGGCATGGATTTTAATTTACATGGGTAGCTGCTTAGAGGGACGGTGCTGATTTGGTGGGTTAAGCGGTGGAATAAATAGAAATGGCCAGGATTTTATGATTTTCTGATGGATTTTTAACCAAAAATCTGGATGGTAATTAGCTGAAATTAATGGACGGTCTAGATTTTATGATTTTGCTGAAATTCTGGACGGTTTGACGGTGGTGACCAGATGAATGGCTGGATGCGATTTGATTTAAATAAATCTGGTGGGTTTTAATTGCTTTGATCTAGATTGACGGCCTGAATGATATAGCTACTTGAATTGAATTGGAGATGGACGGCTAGAAATTCATCTGATGGATGACTATGATGGACTGTGCTGAAAATTGAATGATCGATGATTGAATTGGATGGCCTGGATTTTTGCTGTTGATCACAGTTAGAATTTTTCTGGATAAAGAAATCCAGGCCGTTAATTTTTTGGTGATCTGGTGGGCCTTAATGAATGGTTGGATTTTTTATTTTATGCATTAAATGGACGGTGAAAAATCTAGTTGGATCTGGACATTTTTGGACGGTCCATATTTAATTAATTGGACGTTGATGATTTTGTGGGGCCCACTCTCAATCTTGTAAACCCGCATAAAAAATATTTAAACCAAATTATATACCCAGCAAATTAATAAATAGCCGATTAATAAAAAAATATTTAAATCCCAATTGTTGCAACACTTTAATAAAATATATCAAGCATTTGTGATTTTTTGGCAACAAATAAAAAAATATAATTTCAAGTTAAAAGATCAATAAAATTATTTAAATGACTTGAAATTGATATTTAATACCTAAATGTTGCAAAACCACATTTTAAAGCAAATTTCACATTAAACTCAATTAATTACCCACCAAATTGGTATAAAATGCCCGTAAAATATATTATTAATTTCCAATTATCAGCTATTAATCTAACTTTAAAATTATCGGTAGCATCATTAACTTTTAATTTCTTCTTATATATCTATTTGCGGCCTATAGATTTAAACTTTGCTGGAAAATCAACTAACTTCCATATATTATTTTCTATTATTAAATCCATTTAATCTTGGATGACTTCTTTCTAAGATTATGCATTGGGAGATTTTATGGCCTTTTCATTAGCTGATAATTCTTTTTTGCTGTGAAACATAATCATGTGTTCAATAGTTATATTATCTATAGATTCTTTTATAAGGTATAATTAAAGATAGGACCCAAAATGATTAAAACTATCTTTCCTAGCATGTTTATTTTTTCTTACATTTTCATTATCATCATTTATAAGTGTGGCACCCCGTTTCTTAGTCATCCTAATGGCTATTCAATGGGTTCTAAGTAGCCTAGGAAAAATTCGATAACATCCCTTTATAACCTATAAGGGTAACATGGAATACATAACTTGTTGTACCTAAACATCACATTTCTAATCCAATAATTTAACAATTGACTATACATTCATACATTTATATGCTCCTACCATCGAGCTCTCACATCAAAAATTCAATATTTATGTACATACTGTTGGAATTCAAGGTAAATTAAGCATAATCCATGTTTTGATGATTAAAAACTCAATTTGAGAAATAATTAAGTACTAATGAGGCTGCTAAGTATTCCAAAGGTTTAAAAATTCAAGATTCAAAAGATAGGAGGTCAAGTCGCAACCCCAAGTTGACTTAGCCATCGACTTAGGTCAAGTCGATTCTCAAGTCGACTCCAAAATCAACTTCAAGTTCATTAAATGCGTCAGAGCTGAAATTGGAACTCGGAGACAGGTGAAGTCGCAGTCGAAGTCGACTCCACTTTGCGATTTAGGTAAAGTCGCAAACCCAAGTCGACTCTAGATGTGACTTAGGTATGGCCTTGCTGAAGACTTTGAGATTTCAAAGTCAATTCACTTTCCAAGTCGACTCTATCATGCGACTTAGGTGAAGTCGCATATCAAGTCGACCCAAGTATGAAACTTGACTAAAGTCAAAGTTCAAGTTGACCCAAACCTGTGACTCGAGTACATGGCCACCAATAATAATTCAAACATATCTTAGGTAAACAAAATTATGGAATAGCTATCTTGAATCAAGGCCACAAGGAAGAACTTCTCAAGAAATGTGGATAATATTCAACTTCAAGCAAAACATCACATATCAAAGACGTCTAATGAAGATCAAGAGAAGAAAGCGGATATATTCAACTAAAGATCACTTGCAAGACCTTAAAGTTCCAAGATAATTAATGGCTAGTGAAGTCGCATCCAAAGTCGACTCCACCTGCGACTTGAGTCAAGTCCGAAACCAAGTGGACCTAAAGCTAGAACTTGGAAGAGGAAGCCGAAGACCGAAATTGACTCTAATCTGTGACTTGGGTGAAGTCGCACTCGAAGTCGACTCCACCATGCAACTTGAACGAAGTCGCATGCGAAGTCGACTCCAAATGCGACTTGGCTCGCAACAGTCGAAAAATTTGAACATTGGCGCATTAAATGCGCCCCAAACATTTGAATTTACTTCCCATTATATAAGGAGCATCAAATGAACGTAAATGCAGTTGGAAAAACATTGAATGAGCTCACCTTCCACCCTTCCTTTCATTTAAGTTGGTCTACAAAAAGATTGATGAAGAACTGCGCTTTAAATATGTTGAAAGCTGCCTTGCTCAATCGTTTACTGCTTCTACAAGTTCTTCTATATAATATAAACTGCCTACACAAATTTGTAACGTGTAGATTCTTTTCATTTATTAATTACTTATTTTTCCCACTTGGTTTGATATTGGAGATTGAAACCAAGTGAAGTGAAAGTAGTGTGTGATTGGAGTGAAACTCGTCACCTACTTGTACTGACATTGTACTAGCCCCCTAGAGCTGGAATTTAAAAGAGATCTGCTGCTCTAAGCTGTGTTGAAATACAATAGTGGAACCCAAGCCACAATGGGTGTTTGCTTGGAAGAGTGGAGTAGGGGAGGTTGCCCAAACCACTATAAATCTTTATCTCTTAGAGTGGCTTAATTGTCCGTGTTTTACTGGTTTATTTCTCTCCATCTTATTGATTGTTTCATCGAGGGGATTAATTCCATAAAAAGGAAAATTTTCTATTTAAGCAAAGAATTTTAAAATACCCAATTTACCCCTCCCCTCTTGGGTAATTGCCATAAACTCGGGACCAACACATACAACCAATTCATCCATATGGTAAGAAGGTTCACATATTCCATCTTTCCTTACAACTAGCAATCCAAAATATTATCATAGACATATATATATATATGTACACATATACATTCGTTGTAAACAAGTTCAGAATAAATAAGTATAATATGCTCATCACAGTTAAATTAAACCATGTTTGCATTCGTTACTACTAAAGCATAAAGTTCATAATATCAAAGAAACATAAGCCCTAATCTATTGAGTTGAGTCTCTGGAGTTGCATTCTCCTTTGGTTCCATCTTGAGATCCCTCCACTAACCCACGATCTAAAAGCATAGTGACAAATTACCTAAGTCTAAACAAACTCAGTAAGTAAATAACAATGAGTACAAAATAAAATCAAATAAGACCCAAGATGCATATATAATGATAATGATGAAGAAAACCGACTCCTAAATGACCACAGATGACATATGGAACCAATACCCATGCTTTAGAACATATGCAGATGACCGCATGTCTTTAATAGGCTATGCACGACCTTTTCCTCATGTCAATCAAGAGCCATGAATCTTATTTTCATTATTTGCATATGTTGTATCAAATATTCATAAGTTGAATCTTATTCAACCAACCATCTCAAAAACAGAACATTAGTGATCAGAGCAAAACATAAAACAGAACATAATACAAGTGATAAACTTTGCATAAGTAATCAGAACACAATCAACCTTTTTCATAAACAACTTTTTCATTTAAAAGTTTCATACGAGTTTCAAAAGCATAATATAAAACCTATATACAAGCTACCCAACCCAAAATCCTAAAAATCTAAACTCAAAACTTAACTATTCTCCTCCTTTTGTCAATCGACCAAATAGGGGTCGACGTGCAGAGATTTGATAAACTGAAAAGCAGATATCGGATATGGAGTTTGAGTAGATCGGATAGGCCGGACATGGGTTGAAGAGTAAAAGGATGAGACGGGGGCCTGAGTTGGATCTCGGCGTATCGATCCGGTGTCAAATGGATCCAGTTCGGGAATGGGCTGATCTCGATGGTGCCCAGAGCCAGATGGTATCGGATCTTCCTCAGTTCCTGATCCATGCGATCTTGGCGGGAATGCATATCCATGATAGTTGTTAGAACCCCGGAGATCTGACTAGTCAATCGATCTTCTATTTGCTCTAGGTGTTCTCGGATTGCATTCACCGAGTTGTCCCATGATGGAGGCCTAGGTGCGAGATCTGGGATTTTGGATCCACGGGGTGAGCATGATCCATGTGAGACAGGCGAAGCAGGCACCTCGGGAGCGTCCTGAGGTGGAGCTGGCTGCTCCTTTAGAGGTAACGGGGGCTGCTCCCCCTGAGCTTGTGCATCCCCGGCTTCGGCTTGAGCCGGTACACCCATATTTTCTTGGATTCTTTCGGCTCTAAACTGCTTCACATTGATTTTCATGCGTTGGAGCAGGGCCTTGTTGATGGCGTTGGTAGATTTCAGAACCTTGAACAGTTCGCCATTGATGTCGACCTCAAAGTGCTCGAGGATCTTAGTGATCCAAGTCTGTAGGGCAACACTCCTCGTGGGTTGTCCTTCCTCGAGGCCAAAGCTTCAAGAAACAGTCGTGGTAGGCTGACCTTGACCCGATTTGCGACTTTCCACAAGATGTATGCTTCCTGAGGATTTACTTGATTTATGCCTCCGCCTTTTGGGTAGATGCAGTGAGCTATCAGCAGACGCAGGACCTGTAGCCTCGGGGATAAGTCCATATAGTGCAGGAACTTGATCCCGGGATGATACTTGTTGCTCCTGGTGAGCTGATTGTACATTTGAGTGATGGAAAGATCTCCAGGTAGCCATTCATCATCATAGGGGACCTTTAGGATTCGTCCCACCTCCATAATGGCATGTTATAGACTGTATTCCCCTGGAGTACCCAAAAACATCTCGACTCCTTTAACATAGGTACTAAAGGTCTCATCATCCCATAGATAATAAAATATCCTAGTCAAGTCGGGATATACTCTGTCATCGGCTTTCAACAAACTAGTCCAGCCTTGAAAATCCAACAACTCCTCAATTCAAATTCATAATCGTTCAAGAACTTGAAGTCAATGATCTTTGGGATGAATACCTTCCGTTCATAGAATGATTTGTAGAATCGGCTATGCTGGAGTTCTATCTTGAAGTATGTGGTTGGCATCTTCAAGACTTGTGCTTTGGCAGCAGGGGTTCCCTTTCGTCTAGTCCCTATATGTGTACTTCTAGTCGTCTGACTTTCTGCTCCCCGAGCAGCCGTTGTTGATGGGGTTACAGCTTGAAATCGGATCCTACGGCCAGTAGAGGTCAAAGGCACTTCCCGAGCTCGCTTCGAGGGGGTTCGTTGCCTTCTAGGTATGTCCTCCTCAGTTTGGGAGTTGGTTTGTCTGGGAACCGGCTTCAATGATGGTTTGGACACTGCTAGCTTAGGCAATCGAGATTTGGGTGCCATTGAGTTTGATGGGATTTTCAAAGTAGAATTTGAAATGCAGCTAACTGAAATGGAAAGAAGGGAAGTTGGAGCTTCAGAGGGCTATTTTAGAGGACTGGGATTGCCGGAAAGAAAATGAAAGGCCGCTGGATGGAAACTACGGGAGTAGATAGACACTGGAGCAGAGAGGGAAGAAAGAGAGAGAGGGAGAGAGAGAGAAACCGGACAGGGGAAGTGCCGGTTTGACCGGAAATGGAGTTTGCCAAGAGAGAGAGAGAGAGAGAAAGAGAGAGAGAGACCGGATCTGCTGAAGAGGAAGAAGAGAGAGGGAAGACTGATGCGAGAGGAAAATGAGGTGATTGGAGAGAAAAGAAGAAAGAGGGCTGTAGGCGCGCGAGAAAATGAGAGGGAAGAAGAGAGAAGAGAAAAGAAAAGAAGAAGGAAGAGGAAGCCCGATGGTCGCGCGCTAGAGTTGACTTTGCCCTATGTGAAGTCAACTTCGCCCCGAGGCGGAGTCGACTTCGCTATGCCCAAGTCGACTTGGGGGCCCCGGAGTCGACTTGACTTATCGACTTGGACTTTGCTTAAGTCCATTTTTCCATCTAACTATTTCTAATTGAACTCAATCATCCCCATATCATTTCTAATTTTGTAAAAAGATTTCTTTGCTAAAGGTTTGGTTAAAATATCTGCAATTTGATCTTTAGGTTTCACATATTCCAAACAAACATCATGATTTTCAACATGTTTTCGAATAAAATGATGTCTTATATCTATATATTTGGTTCTGGAATGCAATACAGGATTTTTAGTTAAAAAAATTGCACTTGTATTGTCACATCTAATTGGAATATTATAATAATCAATACCATAGTCTTTTAATTGTTATTTCATCCAAAGTAATTGGGCACAACAGCTCCCGACGGCTATATATTCGTCTTCCGCCGTAAATAGAGCAACACTAGTTTGTTTCCTTGAATACCATGAAACCAACATGTTTCCAAGGAATTGACATGTTCCACTAGTACTTTTTCTATCTACTTTGTATCCGGCAAAATCTGCATCCGAGTAGCCGATTAGATCAAAAGTTGACCCCTTTGGGTACCATAGTCCAAATTAGTGGTATTTATCAAATATTTAAAAATTCTTTTCACAGCCAATAGATGTGATTCTTTAGGACATGCTTGAAATCAAGAACGCATACAAACACTGAAAAAAATATCCGGTCTGGAAGCAGTTAAATACAATAATGATCCTATCATACTTCTATAAAACTTTTGATTGATACATTTACCGTTTTCGTCCATGTCGATCTTGATTGTTGAACTCATTGGAGTATTTTCTCCCTTGCTAGTTTGCATTCCAAATTTTTGTAGCATTTCTTTGATGTACTTCGACTGATTTATAAATATTCCTTCGGCTTGTTGCTTGATTTGTAGTCCAAGAAAGAAATTTAATTCTCCTATCATGCTCATTTCGAATTCGCTCTGCATAATCTTAGAAAATTCTTGGCACAGAGTTTCGTCAGTAGCACCAAATATTATATAATCTACATAAATTTGCATAATTAAAATATTTTTGGTTTTATACTTGATGAATAAGGTAGTGTCAACTTTTCCACTTTGAAATTCATCATCAATTAAAAATTTGTTCAACTTTTCATATCTCGTGGAGCTTGTTTTAGTCCGTATAATGCTTTGGTTAATTTATAAACATATTTTGATTGATCATTTTCTTCAAATCCAGGGGGTTGTTCAACATGTACTTCTTCATTCAAGTATTCATTCAAAAATGCACTTTTCATATCCATTTGAAATAATTTGAAATCCATGTGAGAAGCAAATGCTAGTAAAATGCGTATGGCTTCTAATCTAGCCACGGGTGCATATGATTCTTCAAAATCAATCCCTTCTTTTTGGGAATATCCTTTGGCTACTAGTCTAGCTTTTTTCTTATTACAAGTCCGCTTTCGTCCAATTTGTTCCTAAATACCCATTTGGTACCAATAATAGTGCAATCATTGGGTGTAGGAACTAAATGTCATACATTGTTCCTTTCAAATTGATTTAGCTCTTCTTGCATTGCAATAACCTAGTTTTCATCATTAACAGTTTGATCAATAGTTGTTTGTTCAATTTTTGATACAAAAGTATATTGTCCACAAATATTTTATTTTGACCTCTAGTTTTTACTCTTTCATAGATATTGCCAATAACTTGCTCAATTGGGTGGACATTTTTGAATTTCAGATCAGTTGGAGGTTTATAGGGATCATTACCTTCACTTACCTTTTCTTCTGTGGAATTTTCTGGCTTGGGCTCGGTTTTCTCTTCTTGCTCTTGTTGTTTTGCTTTTGATTTCTTCAATGTATTATCTGCATTACTTAGTTCATCCTCCTTTCTCGGAGTTTGGTTAAATTCATCAAAAACATTGATTCCTTTACTATTTGATTTCTTTTGTTGAAAATTCTATATGCTTTGCTATTTGATCAATAACCAAGAAAATTTGCTTCATCACTTTTAACATCTAATTTTTCTAAATTTATTTTTCCATTATTTAACACATAACAAGTACATCCAAAAGTATGAAAATATGATATGTTTGGTTTTCTGCCTTTCCAAAGTTCATATGAGGTCTTTTTAAATATTGTTCTAATGGTGATTCGATTTAATATATGACAAGTTGTACTTACAGCTTCGCCCCAAAATCTCTTGGATAATTTACTCTCATTTAGCATAGTTCTAGCCATTTCTTGTATTGTCCGGTTTTTCCTTTCAACAACTCTATTTTGTTGTGGAGTTCTTGGTGAAGAAAATGTATGGTGAATTCCTTTTTCATTGCAAAATTCTATGAATTGTTTATTTTCAAATTCACCACCATAATCACTTCTTATGGAGATAATTGAACTTTGTTTTTCATTTTGCACTAAATTTGAAAACGCGACAAACATAGAAAATGCTTCATCTTTGCTAGCTAAGAGTATAATCCAAATAAATCTTGAAAAATCATCAACAATTACATATACGTACTTTTTCCCACAAGAGTTGAAATGTCCGATGGCCCATAAAGATCCATATACAACAATTCAAGTGGTCTAGTCGTTGAAATTTCCTTTTTGGTGGAAAATGACATTTTGGGTTGTTTAGATAATTGACAAGCTTTGCAAATCTTATCCTTGTCATATTTGAGCTTTGATAACCCTTGTACTAGATTCTTTTTCCACAATATTTTAATATTTGACATATTTATATGTCCAAGCCTTGTATGCCATATCCATGGATCATTTTCTATGGCTATTAGACATTTTCCCTCGAGTTCATCAAGGCAAACCAAATATACATTTCCATATCTTTTGCCACTAAATACTATGCGTTCATCATCAAAAACATTACATAGAAAGGATTCAAATACAACTTTATATCCTTTATCACATAGTTGACTAATGCTCATTAGGTTGTGTTTGAGTCCTTCAACAAATAGTACATCCTCAATACATGCATTTGAAATACCATAAACATTTCATTTACCTTTTATTTTACCTTTTTCATTATTTTCAAATGCTACTGTTCCTTCATTGCATGGGTTGATCTTATGGAACAGTCATTTTTCTCCTGTGATATGTCTTGAGCAGCCACTATCCATAAACCATATTTTATTGGCCTTAGCTCTAAGACAAACCTGCAAAAATTAAGTCAAGTGGATCTCATCTTTTTGGTACCCACTTTATGGGTCCATTTGGGTTAGTTGTCCATTGGAGTCTATGTTGATCTTCCTTTGAAGCCACAAATCCAATGCTTTTGGGCATCCAAACTAATTTTGCACCAAGATTTTGTAATTTTCTCAATTTGCATTGATAAACCTTGTGTCCCAACTTGTTGCAAAAATTACAAGTTCCCGGGAGTCTAGGAATGGGAAGCCATTTGGTGATTGGTTCCTCGGTTGGTCTTTTGGTCCAAGCCACATGATTTATCTTGGGTTTAACATGAATGGGTTTGATTTTGTTCCTTGGAGCATTAGATTTACCCAGCTCAAATGTGGTATACCCAAGTCCTTTCTTACAACTTTGGGTAGTTATTTTCAAAAATATTTTCACACTTTCTCCTGGATTAGAAAACTTGGCAAGCGGTTCATTTAATGATTCATTTTCATTTTTGAATTTCTCTAACACATTTTTGAAGGTATTCTTTTCATTTTTCAATTTATCTATCTTTTCAGCTAGTTTACCATTCACAATCATTACTGCAATCACATTGTCTTTTCTTTATTGTAAACTTGTTTCCTAATTTCTTTATTTCCTTATATAATGAATCATAGGCTTGTTGGAGTTCTTCTAATTCATCACATTTGAGGCATTCATTTGTAGAAGAGAAAATTGAAAAGGATTTTTGTTTGGAGGTTATCTCTTGACTACTTGTGCAGTTCGTTGAAGTAGCTTGATCCTCCAAGATTTCGGTTGCTGCAAAACATACGTCGAAATTTTCCATGCAACAAATTCTTGCGCAATCCGCTTCACATTCTTCACTTAAAGAGCTGCATGTTGTTGATTCCTCTTCATTTAAGCACATGCCTCTTCCTTTGATTCTTTGAAATTTTTTGTTGTCGCCTCAATCTTTTCTTTGCTCCTTTGCTTTAGTTTCTTCGGGCGTTGGGCATTGGGCTTGCATATGCCCCGAACAGCCACACCGGTAGTATTTTGTTGTTTCTTTCTTCTTTTCTTTAGAATTTCTTTCTTTGAAGTTTCTGAAATTTCTATCTTTCCTTACAAATTTTCTAAATTGTTTTGTAAGTAAGGCGATTTCATCGTCGTTTTGTGGCGATGAGGTAGTGTCATCTAAATATTATGCGGATTTTAAGGCAATGACTCTTTGCCTTTGTGGTGATCTTCATTTCTTTTCTTGTTTAGCTCATGTGAAATCAACAAGCTAATAAGATCTTCCAACTTCAATGTGTTTAGATCCTTGGCTTCTTCTATCGCAGTAATCTTTGGAGTCCATGATTTGGGTAGCGCCCTTAAAATTTCATTACCTGTTCAGATTCAGGAATTGCCTTTCCTAGTCCTTTTAATACAATAGTAATCTTGGAAAATCTAACAAACATTTCAGAAATATTTTTTATTTCTAACATCTTAAAACTTTCCAAATCTCCAATCAAAATATTTCTCCTTGTCCCTTGGACTTGAGAAGTTCCTTCATAGATAGATGTTAGTGTATCCCATATCTCTTTAGCAGTCAAACAATAGGATACTCTATCATACTCGGAAGCAGTAAGAGCGCAAAATAATGAATTCATAGCCTTAGCGTTGCTCTTGACAATTTTCACTTCCTCATCGGTCCATTTGGAAGCTCTTTCATCAGTAGGCAAAGTCACACCGTCTTGGATTGCAATCCAAGAATCCATATCTGTAGCCACGATGAGTTGTTTCATACGTAGCTTCCAATAGACAAAATTATTTCCATCAAACAATGGTGGCCTAGTAAAGGATTGGCCTTCGACAAATGCGGGAACGGAAGTGGATTGGGATGCCATATTAAAAAAATCTCTTTGGTAAAACTCAAAGACCTGCTTTGATACCACTTGTTGGTCTCGAGTTGATGGCAATTACCCAAGAGGGGAGGGGTGAATTGGGTAATTAAAAATTTAAAACTTAAATTAGAAACTTTACCTCGGTTTAATTTAATCCCCTTTAATAAGACAAATGGAAAGCAATAAGATAATGAAAGTGGAAATGAAAAACAATAGACAAGGTTTATAGTGGTTTGGGCAACCTTCCCTACTCCACTCTTCCAAGCTCACACCCTTTGTGACTTGGGTTCCACTATT
Source organism: Annona cherimola (assembly GCA_030490835.1). Taxonomy (NCBI): domain Eukaryota; kingdom Viridiplantae; phylum Streptophyta; class Magnoliopsida; order Magnoliales; family Annonaceae; genus Annona; species Annona cherimola. The sequence goes on along the minus strand of CM059977.1, from coordinate 44,745,157 downwards.
TATTCCGCGAATACAACTAGAGTCTCCGCTCTCTTCTAGATTCTAGGTCTAGGGGGCATATACAACCAGAGCCTCCGCTCTCTTCTAGATTCTAGCTCTAGAGGGCTTATACAACAAGCAGCACAAGTAGGTGATGAGTTCCACTCCAATCATAATCCTACTTTGCTATAACTTAATTTGGAACACTAAACTCAAACCAAGCACCAAAAACTAAATAACAAGATGAAATGAAAGAATTCTACACTTTACAGATTTGTATAGCAAGTTTCAACTCGAGAAAGAATTCGTAGAAGCAACCAATCGATCCGCGTTGAGGCAAACAACAACGTTGAAGCTTGTTCTTCCTTTTAAAGTGTATAGATTACTTAAATGTAGAAGAAAGTGAAATATAAGTCTTAGAAGCACTTCTTTCCTCTTTTTCAGCTCTTTCTTGTTAGTTTCCACGTTTGCTTGAGTGTCTATATATAGAGGAGGGATAATTTTGAACATTATTGAGTTGGTTGGCGCGTAATAAATGCACCAACTTTCAAAAATTCGAACGTTATGCCTCCAAGTTGTGGATGGAGTCGACTTGGGGTGCAACTTCTCCCAAGTCGCATGCTGGAGTCGACTTCGAGTACGACTTCGGCTGTGCTCAGCTTGTTCAAGTTCTTCCTCGGGTCGACTTGGCCTTGGACTTGACCCAAGTCGCAGGTGGAGTCGACTTTGGGTGCGACTTCGAATTGCTCCAACTTCCAAGTCTGTCTTTTAGGTTGACTTGGTTTGGGACTTGACCCAAGTCGATGCTGGAGTCGACTTCGTTTGCGACTTGACCTTCTTAACTTGTCAAGTGAGCTTAAAATTCCTTAAAAGACTTAGGTTACTTCAACTTTAAATGTTCTTCCTTTGTGTTGCATTTCTTGGAACACTGTATAATTATTTATCTCGAAATCCTTGGATTCCATATCTTGAATTCTTGAGTACTTGAGTTTTGGAATGCATGGAAGATGTCCAAGTATGTGTTTATGATCCAACATGATGGATTCATGCAACCTTGCTTGCTTTGGACTTGTTTTAATCTTCATTTGTTCCAAGTCGAGTGTTTGAGTCGACTTGGTCTTCAACTTGACTCAAGTCTGGCCTTAAGTTGACTTGGCCTGCGACTTAGCTCTTAAAATTCTGCACTGTCATACTAAAATCGATGCTGGAGTCGACTTGTCCTGCGACTTCGCCCAAGTCGCAAGTGGAGTCGACTTCGGCAGCTTTTGGTCCCCAATTTCAACGCTGGACAAAAATGAGGCGTTAAAGTGGCTTTTGGAGTCGACTTGGCCTGCGACTTCACCTAAGTCGATGTCTGAGTTGACTTGGGAATTGACTTGACCTGTCATGCTTTATATTTTCTATTTTTATAACCTTAAACATTGCACAAGACATGTTAGTAGCTAAAGAATACTCAAATTGAGTTATTATTCATCAAAATATATGCTTTGGATATTTTGCATTTGATTTCAATAGTTGTTTCCAACAAAGGGTTCCTCGAAGGAAAACATAACAATCAAGCCCCATATTAAGCTAAGGAGGGCCAACACAAAAAAAATAATTGCGAGGAAGGAAAGACATGATTAAGATTAAGTGCTACAGCTGTAGCAAATTAAGGCCAATTTGCTCGTGGTTGCACTGAGTCAAAGAAGGCATTACCTAATTTTACTCATGCTTCTACATTTCTAAGCAACTCAGTAATGCTTAAACAATCTTATCCTTTGTGGATTGTAAACTCAAGAGCGACAAATCATATAGCTAATGATCAATGAGCTTTTATAGAGTATTATTGAATTCCAATTACACGATGTTCTTTTTGCACCAAAAATTCGGCACAACATAATCACTGCTTTGCCTTTACTCATCCTAAAATTTTCATGATAATTGTATTGATATAGTTTTTTTAGGAACAACTTGCTTTATTTTTAGGTTAATGGTTTCACAATATTGATTGCAATACATGACGATTGTTTTTTTCGAGTTTCTATAAATGCAAATTTATGGCATGCTAGATTACGTCACATTTGATAGGAAAGGAGTAGAGAAAGCCTTTGTGGCCTATTCACTTAAATTGATTTATCATTTTGTGAAAATTATCTAGCCAGAAAAAGCAATAAGGAAAATATTTGACAAAGCAACCATAGTTGAGTTTTCATTACGATTGGTTTATTTTAACATCTGTGATTCAATAAAATTTGAGGGTGAAGCACAAGCCTTATATTTCACCTTTTTTATAACTAGGCACAATTTGGTCATGTTTTCTTGATCTTCCATAAGTCAAAAGCATTAGATTGCTTTAAACATTACATGAGTCTGATTGAGAATCAATTAGATCAAAAAATCAAAGCATTGAAAATTGATCATGGAGGTGAGTACTTATTTGTACGGGTGCAACTTAGGTCAAGTTGTACCAAATTTAGGTGAACTTAAACCCTAACCCTAATATTAAAATCTGAGTTTGGACCAGGTTAGCTCGGTTTTGGTCTTGTTTTCAGGTTGAAATTCAAGTTACTCCTAAACCAATAGAAGTTGAAATTATCGACAAAGATAATGAATTTTTTAATCATTATTGCATTCATACATTAATATATTTATATGACCTATAATATCTTTGGTTTTGATGAAAATTAATCTTCTAATTAAAATATAATTATACGTGCAATGAATATAATAAATTTTCTCGTTAATAATCGAGGTAAGAAAAATAAATAAGATTATATGAAATTACTATTTAAAGTTCAATAAAAGAGAAACATATATTTCTTATAGTTAATTGATATATATGCAATAATTTTAACGAGTTGGTATATTTGTAAGTATTTACAAATAAGTTAATATAGATGCAATAGATTTAATTTTTATGGACAACTCTTTCGATAAAAAAATACCGATCATAAACATTCATTGATATCATAATTGGGTAGTGCTCAATTGGTACGCACATTCGGCAGCTATGCTACTAGAGCATATTGTTGGAAACAATTGTTAAAATCAAATGCAAAATATTCAAAGCATATGTTTTGATGATCAACAACACAATTTGAGTAAAGTCTTAGTTACTAATATGTTTTGTGCAATGTTTAAGGTTATAAAAGTGAAAAATACAAAACAAAATAGGTCAAGTCGCAACTCACGTCGACTCAGACATCGACTTGGGCCAAGTCGATTTCTCAAGTCGACTTCATCTTCGACTTCAAAAGACGTCCTCTGTCTAGAGTTGAAATTAGGAGCAAGAATTCTCGAAGTCGCAGACGAAGTCGACTCCACTTGCGACTTGGGTGAAGTCGCAGGCCAAGTCGACTCCAGCATCGACTTCAGGTTCACAGTGCAGATTTTCAGAAGTCAAGTCGAAGGCTAAGTCGACTTGAAACAAGACTTGAGTCAAGTTGAAGACCAAGTCGACTTAAATATTCGACTTAGAGCGTATGAAGATCAATCCAAGTCCAAAGCAAGCGAGATGCATAAATTCATCCATTTCAATCAATCCATAAACATTGAATTTGTTCATGCATAGCAAGATTCAAGTTTTCAAGACCTTTGGACAAAAAGCTAAAAGATATCTATGCCAAGAAATTATGAAAATCAAAGAAGAAATACTTGTGTCGAAGAAGCTAAGCAAGCAAAGGATATTTTAAGGAAATTTAAAATCACTTGGCAAGAGAGAAGCCAAGTCGCACCCGAAGTCGACTCCAAGATCGACTTGGGGCCAAGTCTGAGGCCAAGTTGACCCGAGGAAGAACTTGAAGAAACTGGAGCATAGCCGAAGTCGCACCCGAAGTCGACTCCAGCATGCGACTTGGGTGAAGTCGCACACGAAGTCAACTCCACCTGCGACTTGGGGAAATAACGTTTGAATTTTTAAACGTTGGAACATTGATTACGCGCCAACCAACTCTATAACGTTCAAAATTCTCCCTCCTCTATATATAGACACTCAAGCAAACGTGAAAACACATAAGTAAGAGCTGAAAAAGAGGAAAGAAGTGCTCCTAAGAGTTTCAATCCACTTTTCTCTACAATTGAGTGATCTATACACTTTCAAAGGAAGAACAAGCTTCAAAGTTGTTGTTTGCTTCAACACTGAACGATTTGTCGCTTCTACGAATTCTTCCTCGAGCTAAAACTGCCTACACAAATCTGTAAAGTGTAGATTTCTTTTATTTCATCTTGTTATTTGATTTTGGTGCTTGATTTGAGTTTGATGTTTCAAACCAAGATATAGCAAGTAGGGTTGTGATTGGAGTGTATCTCATCACCTACTTGTGTTGCTTGTTGTACACGCCCCCTAGAGCTAGAATCTAGAAGAGAGCGGAGGCTCTGGTTGTATATTCCCCCTAGAGCTAGAATCTAGAAGAGAGTGGAGACTTTAGTTGTATTCGCAGAATACATAGTGGAACCCAAGTCACAAGGGAGTGTGAGCTTGGAAGAGTAGAGTAGGGAAGGTTGCCCGAACCACTATCAATCTTGTCTACTGTTTTTCATTTCCATTTTCATTATCATATTGCTTTCTTTTTGTTTTATTAAAGGGGATTAAACTAAACCGGGGTAAAGTTTCTAATGCAAGTTTTTAAATTTTTTAATTACCCAATTCACCCCTCCCCTCTTGGGTAATTGTCATCAACTCGGGACCAACAAGTGGTATCAGAGCAGGTCTTTGAGTTCTACCAAAGACATCTTTTGATATGGCATCCCAATCCACTTTCGTTCCCGCATTTGCCGAGGGCCAATCCTTTACTAGGTCACCATTGTTTGATAAGAACAATTTCGGATATTTGAAGCTACGTATGAAACAACTCATCATGGATACAAATATGGACTCTTGGATTGCAATCCAAGACGGTGTGACCTTTCCTACTGATGAAAGAGCTTCCAAATGGACCGATGAGGAAGTGAAAATTGTCAAGAGCAACGCCAAGGCTATGAATTCATTATTTTGTGCTCTTACGGCTTCCGAATATGATAGAGTATCCTCTTGTTTGACTGCCAAAGAGATATGGGATACACTAACATCTATCTATGAAGGAACTTCTCAAGTCCAAGGGACAAGGAGAAATATTTTGATTGGAAAATTGGAAAACTTTAAAATGTTAGAAACAAAAAATATTTTTGAAATGTTTGCTAGATTTTCCAAGATTACTAACACCTTGAAAGGGCTAGGAAAGGCAATTTTTGAATCTAAACAGGTCATGAAGATTCTAAGGGCACTACCCGAATCATGGACTCCAAAAATCACGACAATAGAAGAAGCCAAGGACCTAAATGTTGGAAATATGTGGAAAATAAGTTAAATCTATGTTTTGATGATTAAAAAATCAATTTGAGTAAGTCTTGGCTACTAACACGTTTGTGGAAATGTTTAAGGGATATCCATTTGAAGAAAATAAAATATGGAAGGCCAAGTCGTTCTCCAAGTCGACCCCAAGATCGACTTCAAGAAGCTAAATCTGTCCAGAGTTGAAAATGGGAGAAGAACAAGTGAAGTCGCAGGCCAAGTTGACTCCACTTGCGATTAGGGAAGCCAAGTCGCAAACGAAGTCGACTCCAGCATCGACTTCAGTCGGGAAAATCACTCCAGAGCTGAATTTGGGATGGAAGAATGCCGAAGTCGCAAACGAAGTAGACTCCAGTTGCGACTTCGGCGAAGTCGCGGATGAAGTCGACCCCAAGTGCGACTTGAGTTTTTCCAAAATCAAAGATGCAGATTCAAGCTCATTCCCAAGATCAACTTAAGATCTCTCAAGACCAAATCAAGGATACAAGCTCTTTATCAAAATCAAGTTTATCAAGTCCAAGGCAAAGATTCAAGCATGCTCCAAGATGAAGAAATAATCAAGTCATGAAGATCAATATGAATCAAAAGCAAGCACGGTGCATGAATCTATCATGTAAGATTCAAGTTCTTCAAAGATTCACAAGGTTCAAGCTAATCCAAGAAGAATCAAAGTCAAGCTCTTCAAGAATCACAAGATCTACAAGTATAAGGAGCCATTCTAGAATGAAAGCAACTAAGGGAAGAAAGCCAAACAAGATAGAAGCAAATCAATGAGGATCAAAGCATATTTTGCAAAGACCAAGTCAAGTCGCAACCCAAGTCGACTCCATGATCGACTTGAGTTGAAGTCTGAAGCCAAAGTCGACTCAAGACTCCGACTTGGAACCTGAAGAGGTGAAGTCGCACCCGAAGTCGACTTCACCTGCGACTTGGGTCAAGTCGATACCCAAGTCGACCCTACCTGGAACTTGAAGTTGCGACGGAGAGGCGAAGTCGTACCCGAAGTCGACTCCATTTGCGACTTGGGCGAAGTCGCACCCGAAGTCGACTCCGCATGCGACTTGGGTCGCAACGGTCGGATAATTTTCGAACGTTGGCGCATTAAATGCGTGCCACCTACCTTCTAACGTTCGGATTCCCTCCAAAATTATAAAAGGCATTCATGGTGGACGAGGGAAGTAGCTGAGAATAATTAAGTATGCTTAACTCCTATATTCAAGAGCTCTAAAGAGATCAAGCCATTCAAAGAGGAAGAACTTTGCTTCAAATTGCAAGAGCTATATTTCTGAATCTTCAAAGCCTACATTACGAGTTCTTCACTGTGCCAAATTGCTTCTACACATCTGTAAAGTGTAGACTCATTTTGTTATTTTATTTTGTTGTATTGAACTTGATTTAGTTTGAGGAACTAAGATCAAGTGTAAGCAAAGTAGTGTGTGATTGGAGTGAAACTCGTCACCTACTTGTGTTGTGTTTTGTTGAAGCCCCCTAGAGCTGGAATCTAGAAGAGAGCAGTGACTCTAATTGTATTTGAAGAATACAATAATGGAACCCAAGTCACAATGAGTGTGAGCTTGGAAGAGTGGAGTAGGGAGGTTGCCCGAACCACTATAAAAATCTTGTCTGCTTGATTTACATTTCTGCTCTCTACATTACATTGCTTTCCATTTCGTTTCTTCATTAAGGGGACAGGATTAATCCGGGGTTAAGTTTCTGTTTAAGTTATAAATTTTTTAAATACCCAATTCACCCCTCCCCTCTTAGGTTTTGCCATTAACTCGGGACCAACAAGTGGTATCAGAGCAGGTCTTTGAGTTAAACCAAAGAGATCTAATCATATGGCATCCCAATCTACTTCCGTTCCCACTTTTGCTTAGGGCCAATCATTTACTAGGCCACCATTGTTTGATGAGAACAATTTCGGTTATTGGAAGCTTCGTATAAAGCAACTCATTATGGCTACCGATATGGACTCTTGGATTGCAATCCAAGACGATGTAACCTTGCCAATTGATGAAAGAGCTTCCAAATGGACCGAAGAGGAAGTAAGAACCGTCAAGAGCAATGCTAAGGCTATGAACTCTTTATTTTGTGCTCTTATGACTTCCGAATATGATAGAGTATCATCTTGTCAAACCGCTAAAGAAATATGGGATACTCTAACATCTATTTATGAAGGAACCTCTCAAGTCTAAGGGACTAGGAGAAATATTTTGATAGGAGAATTGGAAAGCTTTAGAATGTTAGAAACAGAAAATATTTCTGAAATGTTTGCTAGATTTTCTAAGATTACTAACGCCTTGAAAGGTCTTGGAAAGACTATATCTGAATCTGAACAGGTCATGAAGATACTAAGAGCTCTACCGGAATCTTGGACTCCAAAGATTACGGCGATTGAAGAAGCCAAAGACCTAAATACACTAAAGCTAAAAAATCTAATTAGCTCATTAATGTCACATGAGCTAATTAAGAGAAGAAACGAAGACAATCACAAAGGGAAGAAAGCCATTGCATTAAAAGCGGCACACAACTCAGAAGAGTCTACCTCCTCTTCTCAAAATGACAATGAAGATATTGCACTTCTCACTTGCAAATTCTGAAAATTTATGAGAAAAGAAAGGAACTTCAAGGACTTCAAAGAAAGAACACGAAGAGAGAAGAAGAAGGAGCCAACAGAGTGTTACAAATGCGGCGGGATAGGACACATACAAGCTCAATGTCCTACGCCGGAAGAGAAATCAAAGGAGTATCAAGAGAGGAAGGAAGGACATGAAGGCAGAAAATACCAAAGGCCAAAGGGAAGAGGCATGTACGTCAATGAAGAGACTTCATCAACAAGCAGCTCCTCAACCGACGAATTTGAGGCGGCAAATTGTGCTAGAATTTGCTGCATGACACGGATCGAACAAGAAGAAGATCTGTTATGTTTAAACACAACGGAAGTTTTGGAAGAACAAACCATCTCAACAAGATGCACGAGCAATGAAGAGGTAACTTCCAAACCTTGCTATTCTCAATCAAATTATTCTTCTTTTCAAGAATGCCTCAAATGTGCTGAGTTAGAAGAACTACAAATTGCTTATGATTCATTATATGAGGAAATCAAAAAGATAGGAAACAAGTTGTCATTGAAGAGACAACAATGTAACTTCGTTATTATTGAAAATGGAAAACTAGCTGAAAAATCAACAAAACTGAAAGAAAAAAATGAATCATTGTTGGAAGAGATAGAAAAATTGAAAAAGGAGAACGAATCATTAAATGAATCATTAGCAAAGTTCTCTAATCCCGGAGAAAATGTGAAGATGTTTTTGAACATGACTGCTCAAACAAATAAAAGAGGCCTTGGATATTATACTTTTGAGCAAAAAGAAAGTGGTAAATCAAATGTGCCGATACTTGGGAAATATCAAACCAAAACTGCACCAATATACAAGCCAAGAAGGAAAAATGTTATGTGGACTAAAAGGCCAACGTTTGAACCATCGTATACTTGGAGGCCTATTCCTAGATTACCAATGGCTTGCAATTACTGCAACAAAATGGGTCATAAAGCCTATAAGTGTAACTTTAAGAAATTGTATGACCATGGTGCAAAATTAGTTTGGGTTCCAAGGAACACAAGATTTGGGCTTTCTAAGTTAGAACAACAAAGGTTGAATAATATTACTAACCCAAATGGACCCATAAAATGGGTACCAAAGAGATGAGATTTACCTTTTTATTTTTCAGATTCGTTTCAAGGCAAAGGCAAACAATGTATGGTTCATGGACAGCGGTTGTTCAAGGCATATGACCGGAGAAAGAAGTCTATTTCACAAACTTAAGCCTTGTAACGACGGAACGGTTGCCTTTGGTAATAATGAGAAAGGTAAAATTAAAGGTAAAGGAAACATTTATAGTATTTCAAATGCATGCATGGAAGATGTTTTGTTTGTTGAAGGACTCAAGCATAACCTAATGAGCATTAGTCAATTATGTGACAAAGGATACAAGGTTGTGTTTGAATCATCTATATGTAATGTATTTGATAGAGAACATATCATGTTTAGTGGAAAAAGACATGGAAATGTATATTTGGTTTCACTTGATGAACTAGATGGTCAATGTCTAATGGCTATTAATAATGATCCATGGGTTTGGCACAAAAGGCATGGACATATAAACATGGGAAATATTAAGACCCTATGGAAGAAGAGTTTGGTAGAAGGCTTGCCTAAGTTGAAATATGACAAGGATAAAATTTGCAAGGCATGTCAATTATCAAAACAACCTAAGATGCCTTTCTCTACCAGAAAGGAAATTTCCATCACTAGGCCACTTGAATTGCTACACATGGATCTATATGGGTCATCCGATATTTTAACCATTGGTGGAAAGAAATATGTATTTGTGATTGTTGATGATTTTTCAAGATTCACTTGGATAATTCTCTTAGCTAGCAAAGATGAAGCCTTCCCTATGTTTTCAACTTTTGTAAATTTGGTGCAAAATGAAAAACAAAGTACTATTATGACTATAAGAAGTGATCATGGTGGTGAATTCGAAAACAAACGATTCATAGAGTTATGTAATGAAAAAGGAATTCATCACACATTTTCTGCACCAAGAACTCAACAACAAAATGGAGTAGTTGAAAGGAAAAACAGAACTATACAAGAGATGGCTAGAACAATGCTAAATGAGAGCAAATTATCCAAGAAATTTTGGGGTGAAGCTGTAAGTACAGCTTGTCATGTTTTAAATCGAGTTACCATTAGAGCAATTTTGAAAAAGACCTCATATGAGCTATGGAAAGGAAGAAAACCAAATATCTCTTATTTTCATGCTTTTGGATGCACATGCTATGTTTTGAACAATGGAAAAACCAACTTCGGAAAACTAGATGCTAAAAGTGATGAGACAATATTCCTTGGTTACTCATCAAATAGCAAAGCATATAGAGTATTCAATAAACGAAACCAAGTGGTAGAAGAATCCATACATGTTGTTTTTGATGAAACTAACCCATGCTTCAAAAGAAAAGATGATTTAAGTGATGCAGATGATATAGCAAGCAATCTTGAAAAACTGCATGTGGAAAAGCAAGAAGATTTCATGGAGGAAAGGGTAAGTGAAGGTAATAATTCCTACAAACCTCCAACTGATTTAAAATTCAAACATGCCCATCCAATTGAACAAGTTATAGGGAATGTATATGAAGGTGTAAAAACTAGAAGGTCAAAGCAAAATGTTTGTGGACAATATGCCTTTGTATCCAAGATTGAACCATCCAATATTGATCAAGCTCTTAATGATGAAAACTGGATTATAGCAATGCAAGAAGAGCTAAATCAATTTGAAAGAAACCAAGTTAGGCACCTTGTTCCTAGACCAAACGATTGCACTGTTATTGGTACCAAGTGGGTCTTTAGGAACAAATTAGATGAAAGTGGACTTGTAGTGAGAAACAAAGCTAGACTTGTGGCAAAAGGATACTCTCAAGAAGAAGGAATAGACTTTGAGGAATCCTATGCCCCGGTTGCTAGATTGGAAGCAATTCGCATCTTACTAGCTTTTGCATCTCACATGAACTTTAAATTGTTTCAAATGGATGTTAAAAGTGCATTTCTGAATGGATATATAAATGAAGAGGTGTATGTAGAACAACTACCTGGATTTGAAGAAAAAGATCAATCTAAATTTGTGTACAAATTAACCAAAGCATTATATGGATTAAAACAAGCTCCAAGGGCTTGGTATGATAGACTAAGCAAATTTTTGATTGATCATGATTTTCAAAAAGGAAAGGTGGACACCACTTTGTTTATCAAATATAAAGAAAACGATATATTGATCATTCAAATTTATGTTGATGATATCATTTTCGGTGCTACTAATGAAATACTTTGTCAAAAATTTTCTGAGCTTATGCAGAAGGAATTTGAGATGAGCATGATGGGAGAACTAAACTTCTTCCTTGGACTGCAAATCAAGCAATTAAATGAAGGAATCTTCATCAACCAGTCCAAGTATATCAAAGAAATGCTGAAGAAGTTTGGTATGGAAAATAGCAAAGGAGAAAACTCGCCAATGAGCTCAACAATCAAAATCGACAAAGATGAAAAAGGAAAAATAGTTGATTTAAAATTGTATAGAAGCATGATAGGTTCTTTGTTGTATTTAACTGCTTCTAGGCCTGATATATTGTTTAGTGTGTGTATGTGCTCTAGATTTCAATCATGTCCAAAAGAATCACACTTGGTAGCTGTGAAAAGAATTTTCAGATACCTAGTTGACACTACCAATATAGGACTTTGGTATCCAAAGGGCTCTAATTTTGATCTAATCGGCTACTCGGATGCGGATTTTGCCGGTTACAAAGTAGATAGAAAAAGCACTAGTGGAACATGTCAATTTCTTAGGAACATGTTGGTTTCATGGTTTTCAAGAAAACAAACTAGTGTTGCTCTATCTATGGCGGAAGCCAAATACATTGCCGCCGGGAGCTATTGTGCCCAATTACTTTGGATGAAACAGCAACTTAGGGACTATGGCATGGATTTTAAAGATATATCCATTAAATGTGATAATACTAGTGCCATATGTTTAACTAAAAATCCAGTCTTGCATTCTAGGACTAAACATATAGACCTTAGACACCATTTCATTAGAGAACATGTAGAAAATCATGACATATGTTTGGTATATGTAAGAACAGAGGATCAAGTTGCAGACATCTTGGAGGATCATGCTACTTCAACGAATTGCACAAGTAGTCAAGAGGTAACCTCCAAACAAAAATCTTTTTCAAATTTCTCTTCTACAAATGAATGCCTCAAATGTGCTGAATTGGAAGAACTTCAACAAGCCTATGATTCATTATATGAGAAAATAAAGAAATTAGGAAACAAGTTTACAATAAATAAAAGATAATATGATGCAGTAATAATTGTGAATGGTAAACTTGCTGAAAAGATAAATAAATTAAAAAATGAAAAGAATACCTTGAAAATTGAGTTAGAGAAACTCAAAAGGAAAAATGAATCATTAAATGAATCGCTTGTCAAGTTTTCTAATCCAGGAGAAAATGTGAAAATGTTCTTGAAAATGACAACCCAAACTTGTAAGAAAGGACTTGAGTATAATACATTTGAGCAAGAGAAATCTAATGCTCCGAGAAACAACGCCAAACCCTTTTATACTAAACCTAAGATAAATCAAGTAGTTTGGACCAAAAAACCAACCGACGAACAAATTACCAAATGGCTTCCTGTTTCTAGACTCCCGGGAGCTTGTAATTTTTGCAACAAGATGGCACACAAGGTTTATCAATATGAATTGAGAAAATTACAAAACCTTGGTGCAAAATTGGTTTGGATGCCGAAAAGCATTAGATTTATAGGTTCAAAGGTAGATCAACATAGACTCTAATGGTTAACTAACCCAAATGGACCCATAAAATGGGTACCAAAAGGATAGCTCCACATGACTTAATTTTTGCAGGTTTGTCTTAGAGCTAAGGCCAATAACATATAGTTTATGGATAGTGGCTGCTCAAGACATATGACAGGAGAAAAAAGACTGTTCCATAAGATCAACCCATGCAATGAAGGAACAGTAGCATTTGGAAATAATGAAATAGGTAAAATAAAAGGTAAAGAAAATATTTATGGTATTTCAAATGCATGTATTGAGGATGTACTATTTGTTGAAGACCTCAAACACAACCTAATGAGTATTAGTCAACTATGTGATAAAGGATATAAAGTTGTATTTGAATCCTCTATATGCAATGTTTTTGATGATGAACACATAATATTCAGTGGCAAAAGACCTGGAAATATATATTTGGTTTGCCTTGATGAACTAGAGGGAAAATGTCTAATAGCCATAGAAAATGATCCATGGATATGGCCTACAAGGCTTGGACATATAAATATGTCAAATATTAAAACATTGTGGAAAAAGAATCTAGTACAAGGGTTACCAAAGCTCAAATATGACAAGGATAAAATTTGCAAAGCTTGTCAACTATCTAAACAACTCAAAATGCCATTTTCCACCAAAAAAGAAATTTCAACAACTAGACCACTTGAATTGTTACATATGGATCTTTATGGGCCATCGGACATTTTAACTCTTGGTGGGAAAAAGTACGTGTATGTAATTGTTGATGATTTTTCAAGATTTACTTGGATTATACTCTTAGCTAGCAAAGATGAAGCATTTTCTATGTTTGTCACGTTTTCAAATTTGGTGCAAAATGAAAAACAAAGAAGTGATCATGGTGGTGAATTTGAAAATAATAGATTCATAGAATTTTGCCATGAAAAAGAAATTCACCATACATTTTCTGCACCAAGAACTCCTCAACAAAACGGAGTTGTTGAAAGGAAAAACCGGACAATACAAGAAATGGCTAGAACTATATTAAATGAGAGTAAATTATCCAAAATATTTTAGGGCGAAGCTGTAAGTACAGCTTGTCATGTATTAAACCGAGTTACCATTAGAGCAATATTGAAAAAGACCCCATATGAACTTTGGAAAGGCAAAAAACCGAACATATCATATTTCCATACTTTTAGATGTACTTGTTATGTGTTAAATAACGAAAAAACAAATTTGGGAAAATTAGATACTAAAAGTGATGAAGCTATTTTCTTAGGTTATTCATCAAATAGCAAAGCATATAGAATTTTCAACAAAAGAAATTAAATAGTAAAAGAATCAATACATATTGTTTTTGATGAATTTAACCAAACTCCGAGAAAGGAGGATGATACAAAAGCAAAACAACAAGAACGACAAAAGGAAACCGAGCTCAAGCCAGAAAATCCCATGGAGGAAGAGGTAAGTGAAGGTAATGATTCCTACAAACCTCCAATTGATTTGAAATTCAAGAATGCCCATCCAATTGAGAAAGTCATTGGAAATATTTATGAAGGAGTAAACACTAGGAGATCAAAACAAAATATTTGTGGACAATATGCATTTGTCTCAAAGATTGAACCAACCACTATTGAACAAGCTCTTAATGATGAAAACTGTGTTATTGCAATGCAAGAAGAGCTAAATCAATTTGAAAGAAATAATGTATGACATTTAGTTCCTAGACCAAATGATTATACCATTATTGGTACCAAATGGGTATTTAGGAACAATTGGACGAAAGCGGATTTGTAATAAGAAACAAGCTAGACTAGTAGCCAAAGGGTATTCCCAGGAAGAAGGGATTGATTTTGAAGAATCATACGCACCCGTGGCTAGATTAGAAGCCATACGCATTTTAATAGCATTTGCTTCTCACATGAATTTCAAATGGATGTGAAAAGCACATTTTTGAATGGATACTTGAATGAAGAAGTATATGTAGAACAACCCCCTGGATTTGAAGAAAATGATCAATCAAAATATGTTTATAAATTAACCAAAGCATTATATGGATTAAAACAAGCTCCACGAGCTTGGTATGAAAGGTTAAACAAATTCTTGATTGATCATGAATTTCAAAGAGGAAAGGTTGATACTACTCTATTCATCAAGTATAAAAGAAAAAATATTTTAATTGTGAAAATTTATGTAGATGATATAATATTTGGTGCTACTGATGAAACTCTGTGCCAAGAATTTTCTAAGATTATGCAGAGCGAATTTGAAATGAGCATGATAGGAGAATTAAATTTCGTCCTTGGACTGCAAATCAAGCAACAAGCCGAAGGAATATTCATAAATTAGTCCAAGTACATCAAAGAAATGCTAAAGAAATTTGGAATGGAAACTAGAAAGGGAGAAAATACTCCAATGAGTTCAACAATCAAGATCGACACGGACGAAAACGGTAAATTTATCGATTAAAAGCCTTATAGAAGTATGATATGATCATTGTTATATTTAACTGCTTCTAGACCGGATATTTTTTTCAGTGTTTGTATGTGTTCTAGATTCCAAGCATGTCCTAAAGAATCACATTTATTAGTTGTAAAAAGAATTTTTAAATATTTAATAAATACCACTAATCTTGGACTTTGGTATCCAAAGGGGTCAACTTTTGATTTAATCAGCTACTCGGATGCGGATGTTTCCTGTTACAAAGTAGATAGAAAGAGTACTAGTGGAACATGTCAATTCTTTGGAAACATGTTGGTTTCATGGTATTCAAGGAAACAAACTAATGTTGCTCTATCTACGGCGGAAGCCGAATATATAGCCGTCAGGAGCTGTTGTGCTCAACTACTTTGGATGAAACAACAATTAAAAGACTATGATATTGATTATTATAATATTCCAATTAAACGTGATAATAAAAGTGCAATATGTTTGACTAAAAATCTTGTATTGCATTCTAGAACCAAACACATAGATGTAAGACATCACTTCATCCGTGAAGATGTTGAAAATCATGATATTTGTTTGGAATATGTGAAAACTGAGGATCAAATTGCTGATATTTTTACTAAACCATTAGTAAAAGAATCATTTTACAAAATTAGAAATGATATGGGGATGATTGAGCTAAACTAGGAATTATTAGATGGGAAAATTGGACTGAAAAAGGGTTCAAGTCGATAAGCCAAGTCGACTCCGAGGCCACCAAGTCGACTCCACTGAAGTTGACTTGGGCATGGCGAAGTCGACTTCGCCTAGGGCAAAGTCGACTCCAGCGCGCGACCGTCGAGCTTCCCGCTTTTCTTTTTCTTCTTTCTTCTTCTTCTCCTCTCCTTCATTTATCCCGCCAACAGCCTCTCTCTCCTTCCTCATTTTTCTCTCCGGCACTCTTCATCTCTTCCCTTCTCTCCGGCAATCCCAGCTCTCCTCCCTCTCATCTCTCACAGTTCCGTCTCTTTCCTGTCTCTCTCTCTCTCTCTCTCTCTCTCTCGACAGACCACTCTAAAGTAGACCTATCTAAAGCATTACTCTAAAGTTTCAACCTTCCTTTTGTTTTGAAATCCTCCATTTTTCAAACTCCATTTCAAAAACCCCCAGCTTTCAGTCTTCACTTCAGTTAGCTGCATCTCAAAAACTCCATTTCAAAAACCAAATCAATGGCACCCAAAGCTAGATTGCAAAAATTGGCAGTGTCCAAACCATCATTGAAGCCAGTTCCCAGACAAACCAATTCCCAAACTGAGGAGGACATACCTAGAAGGCAACGAACCCCCTCGAAGCGTGCTCGGGAAGAACCATCCACTTCCACAGGCCGTAGAGTCCGTTTCCAAGCCGGAACTCCATCAACAACGGCTGCCCGAGAAGAACAACCCCAGACCTCGCAAAGCACGCAATCTGGGGCCAGAAAGAAAGGAGCCACGGCTGTTAAAGCTCAAGTCTTGAAGATGCCGACCACATACTCCAAAACAGAATTGTAGCACAACCGGTTTTACAAATCCTTCTATGAGCGAAAGGTATTTATCCCAAAGATCATTGACTTCAAGTTTCTAAATGATTATGAATCTGATATTGAAGAGTTGTTAGATTTTCAAGGATGGACCAAACTACTGAAAGAGGATGAAAGGGTTTATCCTGATCTAACCAGGATCTTTTACTACTTATGGGATGAAGAATATTTTGGTACCTTTGTAAAGGGAGTTGATATGTTCTTTGGTATTGGTGTAACCCCAAATTTGGATTAGGTAATAATGAACATAGGGCAAATTCTAGAAGTTCCACATGAGGATGAGCCAATCCCAACAGATCTTACACTTGATCAGATCTACAATCAGCTCACCCGGAGCAATAAATATCATCCCGGGATCAATTTCCTGCACTATATGGACTTGTCCCCGAGGCTACGGGTTCTACGCCTGCTGATAGCCCACTGCATTTATCCAAAGGGCGGAGGAAGGAACCAGTTAAACCCGCAGGAGGCGGGAATTCTTTGGAAAATAGTGAACCGGATCAAAGTGAGCCTCCCACGATTGTTCATAGAAGCCCTAAGTTCTAGGAAAGACAACCCATGAGGTGTTTTGCCCTATGGTACTTGGATCACGAAGATCCTAGAACATTTTGGAGTTGATATCGATGGAGAGCCATTCGAGGTGTTAAAGCCGACGAATGCGATCAACAAGGCATTGATCCAAAGAATGAAGATCAATGTAGGTCAACTCAAGATTGAAGCAGAAGTGGGCGCACCGGCACCAGAAGAAGCCGAAGATGCACAGGTTAAGGGGGAGCAGCCCCCGCCATCACCAGAAGCACAACTTCTCCACCACAGGATGCACCCGAGGAGCCTACATCACCGATGTCACATGGGTCGTGCTCTCCTAGAGGTTCTGAGATTCTAGACCCGGCTCCACACCCACCTGCTCGGGACACCTCCAGTCATGATATTTGAGAGCATCTGGAGCAGCTAGAGGACCGGATGACCAGTCAGATCGCCGAGGTCCTACATACCATCACGGATTTGCATTCTCGACAGGATCGCATGGATAGGGATCTCCGGACCATCCGTTATCACTTAGCATCCGGAAGCCATCGTCATCGATCTATCCCCGAGCTTGATCCCTTTGACACGGGATCAGTTGATCGAGATCCCACACCGGCTCCAGTGGGGAGAAGTTTGAGATTTTTGAGTTTAGATTTTTAGGATTTTGGGTTGGGTAGCTTGTATATAGGTTTCATTTGCATTTGAAACTTGTATGAAACTTTTTGATCATATATATGAAAAGATTGCTTGTGAAAAAGTTTGTTTGTGTTCTGATTACTCTTGCAAAGTTTATTATCACTTGAATTATGCTCTGACTTATTATGTTTGCTCTAATCATTAATGTTCTATTTTGATCATATATATGAAAAGATTGCTTATGAAAAAGTTTGTTTGTGTTCTGATTACTCTTGCAAAGTTTATTATCACTTGAATTATGCTCTGATTACAAATGCTCTATTTTATGCTCTGACTTATTATGTTTACTCTAATCATTAATGTTCTATTTTGAAATGGTTGAATGATTGTTCAAATTGACCAAAGATTGAGTTTTGATGATTAACAAAGACTAATTTGAGTATATCAAATATACTAATGAGTTTGCAAAATGTTTTAAGGAACTGAAATAGTCAAGTCGATTCCCAAGTCGACTTGGACTTCGACTTAGGGTGAAGTCGATCCCAAAGTCGACTCAACTATCGACTTGAGAAAGAACCTCAAAGGCAAAATCAACTTGCAGGTGAAGTCGCATCTCAAGTCGACTTCACATGCGACTTGGGAAGCCAAGTTGCAAACGAAGTCGACCTCGCTATCGACTTCAAACATGCAAAATTGTCCAGAGCTGAATTTTGGGGCACGAAGCTGCCCAAGTCGCAGGCCAAGTCGACTCCAGGTGCGACTTGGGTGAAGTCGCAGACAAAGTCGACTTCATCCGCGACTTGAGAAGTTCAGACTTCAAAGATGCAGTTTCAAAGCCTATTCAAAGAATCTCTCACTCAAGTTCAAAGCAAAGATTCAAGATGGAGATCAAATCAAGTCTATCAAGTCTTAAAGACCAACTGAGTCAAATGCAACGCAAGGCGCATGATTCAACCAAGCAGGACTCAAGCTCTCCTAAGAATCATCAAGGAAAACAAGCCAAGCAAGATAGAGGAAGATCAAATGAAGAACAAAGCATACTTTGACGAAGACCAAGTCAAATCGCAACCCAAGTCGACTCCATGATCGACTTGAGTTGAAGTCGGAAGCCAAAGTCGACTTCATCTGCGACTTGGGTCAAGTTGATGACCAAGTCGACCCTGACTGAAACTTGAAGTTGCGACGGAGGAGCGAAGTCCACCCGAAGTCGACTCCATTTGCGACTTGGGCGAAGTCGCATCCGAAGTTGACTCCACATGCGACTTGGGTCGCAACGGTCGGAATTTATTCGAACGTTGGCGCATTAAATGCGCGCCACCTACCCTCTAACGTTCGGATTCCCTCCAAAATTATAAAAGGCATTCATGGTTGACGATGGAAGTAGCTGAGAATCATTAAGTGTGCACAACTACCATCTACAACAGCTTTAAAGAGATCAAGCCAATTAAAGAGGAAGACCTTTGCTTCAAACTGCAAGAGCTCAACTACTGATCATTCAAAGCCAATTCAACAAGTTCTTCTCTGCGCCAAACTGTTTCTACACACCTGTAAAGTGTAGTTTTCTTATTGTTTCTTTTGTATGTGTTGAACTTGATTTAGTTTGAGGAACTAAGATCAAGTGCAAGCAAAGTAGTGTGTGATTGGAGTATGACTCATCACCTACTTATGCTGTGTTTTGTTGATGTCCCCTAGAGCTGGAATCTAGAAGAGAGCAGTGGCTCTAATTGTATTGAGAGAATACAATAGTGGAACCCAAGTCACAAGGAGTGTGAGCTTGGAAGAGTGGAGTAGGGAGGTTGCCCGAACCACTATAAAAATCCTGTGTGTTTGATTTATACTTCTGCCATTTACATTACATTGCTTTCCATTTCGTTTCTTCATTAAGGGGACTGGATTAATCCGGGGTTAAGTTTCTGTTTAAGATATAAATTTTTTAAATACCCAATTCACCCCTCCCCTTTTGGGTTTTGCCATCAACTCGGGACCAACAAGTGGTATCAAAGCAGGTCTTTGATTTACCAAAGAGATCTTATAGACATGGCATCCCAATCTACTTCCGTTCCCGCATTTGCTGAAGGCCAATCCTTTACAAGGCCACCATTGTTTGATGGGAATAATTTTGGATATTGGAAGCTTCGTATGAAGCAACTCATCATGGCTACCGACATGGACTCTTGGATTGCTATCCAAGATGGAGTAACCTTGCCTACTGATGAAAGAGCTTCCAAATGGACCGATGAGGAAGTAAGAATTGTTAAGAGCAACACCAAAGCTATGAACTCTCTATTTTGTGCTCTTACTGCTTCTGAATATGATAGAGTATCCTCTTGCTTGACCGCCAAAGAGATATGGGATACGCTAACCTCTATTTATGAAGGAACTTCTCAAGTCCAAGGGACGAGAAGAAATATTTTGATTGGAGAACTAGAAAATTTTAGAATGCTAGAAACAGAAAATATTTCTGAAATGTTTGCTAGATTCTCAAAAATTACTAATGCTTTAAAAGGTCTTGGAAAGTCTATATCGGAATCTGAGCAGGTTATGAAGATTTTGAGAGCTCTACCCGAATCATGGACTCCAAAGATCACTGCGATAGAAGAAGCCAAGGACCTTAATACACTAAAGCTTGAAAACTTAATTAGCTCACTCATGTCACATGAGCTAATCAAAAGAAGAAATGAAGATCGACAAAGAGGCAAAAGAGCAATTGCTTTGAAAGCCGCACAAGACACAGATGACTCCTCTTCTTCTCAAAACGACGACGGAATTGCCCTACTCACAAAATGTTTCAGAAAATTCGTGAGGAAAGGCAAAAATTTCAGAAGCTTCAAGGAAAGAACTCCCAGAGAGAAGAAGAAAGAATCAACCAAATGCTACCGATGCGGCGGTTCGGGACATATGCAAGCTCAATGTCCAACTCCCGAAGAAAGCAAGGTAAAATAACAAAGAAAGGATCGAGGGGACAATAAAAGATTCCAAAGATACAAAGGAAGAGGCATGTACGTAAATGACGAAGAATCTACAACGAGTAACTCCTCAACCGACGAAATCGAAGTGGAAGAATGTGCAAGAATTTGCTGCATGGCACAAATCGAGCAAGAAGAACAATCTACCTCAACAAAATGTACAAGTAATGAAGAGGTAAGTTCCAAACTCTCCCATTCTAGATCAAGTTATTCTTCTTCTCAAGAATGCCTCAAATGTACTGAATTAGAAGAACTACAAACTGCATATGATTCATTATATGAAGAAATGAAGAAATTAGGAAGCAAGTTTACAATTAGGAAGAAACAATGTGATGCAGTAATAATTGTAAATGGTAAACTTGCAGAGAAATTAGACAAAATGAAAGAAGAAAATGATATGCTGAAAAAGGAGAACGAATCATTAAATGAATCATTAGCTAAGTTCTCTAATCCAGGAGAAAGTGTTAAAATGTTTCTGAATATGACCTCCTAAACACATAAAAGAGGTCTTGGATATCATACATTTGAGCAAGGAGAAAGTAGCAAATCAAATGTGCAAATACTTGAGAAATATCAAACTAAAACTGCATCTATATACAAGCCACAAAAGAAAAATTTTAAGTGGATTAGAAGACCAACGATTGAACCATTGCATACTTGGAGGCCTACTCCAAGATTACCTATGGCTTGTAATTTCTGCAATAAATTGGGTCATAAAACTTACAAATGTAATTTTAAGAAATTATATGACCATGGTGCAAAATTAGTTTGGGTTCCAAGGAACACAAGATTTGGGCTTTCCAAGTTAGAACAACAAAGATTGATTTATATTACTAACCCAAATGGACCCATAAAATGGGTACCAAGGAGATAAGATTTATTTGCTTATTTTTTCAGACATGTTTTAAGGCAAAGGCAAATAATGAATGGTTCATGGATAGCGGTTGCTCAAGGCATATGACCGGTGAAAGAAGCTTATTTCATAAACTTAAGCCTTGCAGCGATGGAATGGTTGCCTTTGGCAATAACGAAAAAAGTAAAATTAAAGGTAAAGGAAATATACATAGTATTTCAAATGCATGCATGGAAGATGTTTTGTTTGTTGAAGGACTTAAACACAATTTAATGAGCATTAGCCGATTATGTGATAAAGGATACAAAGTTGTGTTTGAATCATCTATATGTAATGTATTTGATGGAAAACATATCATGTTTAGTGGTAAAAGATATGAAAATGTATATTTGGTTTCACTTGATGAGTTAAATGGTCAATGTCTAATGGCCATTGATAATGATCCATGGGTTTGGCATAAAAGGCTTGGACATATAAACATGGGAAATATAAAGACCCTATGGAAAAAGAGTTTGGTAGAAGGGTTACCAAGATTGAAATATGACAAGGACAAGATTTGCAAGGCATGTCAATTATCAAAACAACCCAAGATGCCTTTCTCTGTCAAAAAGGAAATTTCCACCATTAGGCCACTTGAATTGCTACACATGGATCTATACGGGCCATCTGACATTTTAACAATTGGTGGAAAGAAATATGTATTTGTCATAGTAGATGATTTTTCAAGATTTACATGGATAATTCTCTTAGCTAGTAAAGACGAAGCCTTCTCTATGTTTGCAACTTTTGTGAATTTGGTGCAAAATAAAAAATAAAGTACTATTGTGACCATAAGAAGCGATCATGGTGGCGAATTCGAAAACAAACGATTCATAGAATATTGTAATGAAAAAGGAATTCACCTCACATTTTCTGCACCAAGAACTCCACAACAAAATGGGATAGTTGAAAGGAAAAATAGAACTATACAAGAGATGGCTAGAACTATACTAAATGAGAGCAATCTATCCAAGAAATTTTGGGGTGAAGCTGTAAGTACAGCTTGTCATGTATTGAACCGTATTACCATTCGAGCAATCTTGAAAATGACCCCATATGAACTATGGAAAGGAAGGAAACCAAATATCTCTTATTTTCATGCTTTTGGATGTACATGTTATGTTTTGAACAATGGAAAAGCCAACTTGGGTAAATTAGATGCTAAAAGCGATGAGGCTATATTCCTTGGTTATTCATCAAATAGCAAAGCATATAGAGTATTCAATAAACGAAACCAAGTTGTAGAAGAATCCATACATGTTGTATTTGATGAAATTAACCAAACTCCGAGAAAGGAGGACGAACTAAGTGATGCAGATGAGACAAAAGGCAAAGAACAACCAAAGGAACTCGAGCTCAAGCCAGAAAATCTCGTGGAGGAAGAGGTAAGTGAAGGTGATGATTCTTACAAACCTCCAACTGATTTAAAGTTCAAAAATGCCCATCCAGTTGAGCAAGTTATTGGAAATATATATGAAGGAGTAAAAACTAGAAGATCAAAACAAAACGTTTATGGTCAATATGCTTTTGTATCGAAAATTGAACCAAATACCATTGAACAAGCTCTCAGTGATGAAAATTGGGTTACTGCAATGCAAGAAGAGCTAAACCAATTCGAAAGGAACAATGTATGGCATTTAGTTCCTAGACCAAATAATCACACTATCATTGGTACCAAATGGGTATTTAGGAACAAATTAGATGAAAGCGGGCTTGTAATTAGAAACAAGGCCAGATTAGTAGCCAAAGGGTACTCCCAAGAAGAAGGAATTGATTTTGAAGAATCATATGCACCCGTGGCCAGATTAGAAGCCATACGTATTCTACTAGCATTTGCTTCTCATATGAATTTCAAATTGTTCCAAATGGATGTAAAAAGCGCATTTTTGAATGGTTATTTGAATGAAGAAGTATATGTTGAACAACCCCCTGGTTTTGAAGAAAAGGATCAATCAAAATATGTTTATAAATTGACCAAAGCGCTATATGGACTAAAACAAGCTCCAAGAGCTTGGTATGAAAGGTTGAACAAATTTTTGATTGATCACGAGTTTCAAAGAGGAAAAGTAGACACTACTTTGTTCATCAAATACAAAAATAAAAATATTTTAATTGTACAGATTTATGTAGATGACATAATTTTCAATGCTACTGACGAAAATCTTTGTCAAGAATTTTCTAAGATCATGCAGAGCGAATTCGAAATGAGCATGATGGGAGAATTAAATTTCTTCCTGGACTGCAAATCAAGCAACAAAGTGAAGGGATATTCTTGAACCAGTCCAAGTACGTCAAAGAGATGCTCAAGAAATTTAGAATGCAAAATAGCAAAGGAGAAAATACTCCAATGAGCTCTATAATCAAAATCGACACAGATGAAAACGGTAAATGTATCAATCAAAAACTTTATAAAAGCATGATAGGATCTTTGCTATACTTAACTGCTTCTAGACCTGATATTTTATTCGGTGTTTGTATGTGTTCGAGATTTCAAGCATGTCCTAAAGAATCACATTTACTTGCTGTAAAAAGGATTTTTAAATATTTGATAAAAACTACCAATCTTGGACTATGGTATCCAAAGGGGTCAACCTTTGATTTAATCGGCTATTCGGATGCAGATTTTGCCGGCTATAAAGTAGATAGAAAGAGTACTAGTGGAACTTGTCAGTTTCTTGGACATATGTTAGTTTCATGGTACTCAAGAAAACAAACAAGTGTTGCTCTATCTACTGCGGAAGTCGAATACATAGCCGCCGGTAGTTGTTGTGCCCAATTGCTTTGGATGAAACAACAATTGAAAGATTATGGTATTGATTATGTTGATATTCCTATTAGATGTGATAATACAAGTGCAATTTGTCTGACTAAAAATCCTGTACTGCATTCAAGAACCAAGCATATTGATGTGAGACATCATTTTATTCGTGAACATGTTGAAAATCATGATGTATGTTTAGAATATGTGAAAACTGAGGACCAAATTGCTGATATCTTTACCAAAACATTAGCCAAAGAATCATTCTATAAAATTAGGAATGATATGGGGATGATAGAGCTAAATTAAGAAAAATTAAACAAGAATCTGAAATTTGAAAAAGTCAAGTCAATGGGTCAAGTCGACTCCATGGGAGCCAAGTCGACTTGGAAAAGTGAAGTCGACTCCGCTTCAACAGCGAAGTCGACTCCGAGGGACTGAAGTCGACTTCGCCTAGGGAAAAGTCGACTCCGCTCGCGCGACCGTCCGACTTCTCTCCCTCTTCTCTACTTCTCTTCTTTCTCTCTTCTTCTTTCTCATTTTCCCGCGACTTCTCCTCTCTGTTTTCCCTTTCTCCGGTGACTTCTTCTTCTTCAAATCATTTCCGGCATTCTTCTTCCATTTCGGGCCAAGTCTTTTTCATCTCCGGCAGATCCTCTCCTCTCCTCTCTCGCTCATCTCTTTTTCTCTCTCTCAGCTCTCTCAACTCTCTCAACTCTCTCAGCTCTCTCAAATCTCTCAACTCTCTCAGCTCTCTCAGCTCTCTCAAATCTCTCAGTTTCCAACTCTAACCAAATCAATGGCCCCAAAACCAAGACTTCCAAAGCTAGCAGTCAAAAACCCAACCCAAAGGCCTGTGCCCAGACCTTCCCAATCCACCACTGAAGAAGATGTCCCTAAAAGACAGCGGACATCAGCAAAAAAGGCTAGAGAAGAACCCTCTGCATCGACGGGTAGACGGGTTCGATTCCAAACCACTACTCAATCAACCGATCGAGCTCCAAGGTCTGAAAGCCAACCTGAAAGCTCATACTCCTAAAGAATTCCGATCAAGAAGGGGCAAGTCTTGAAAATGCCCACAAACTACTTCAAGACCGAGCTGCAACATAACCGTTTCTACAAACACTTCTATGAGCGAAAGGTATTCATTCCTAAGATCATAGACTTCAAATTTCTTAGCGACTATGAGTTCGACATAGAAGAGCTGCTAGACTTCCAAGGTTGGACACAACTGTTCAAATCCGACGAAAGGATCTATCCTGATCTCACAAGACTCTTCTACTATCTATGGGACGACACCAAGTTTTGCGCCTACGTCAAAGGAAGTGAGATGTATCTGGGTTCTATAAATAACCCAGATCAAGATGAAGCTTTAATGAGAATAGAGAGCATTCTTCAAGTACCCTATGAAGAAGAACAACTTCCTAATGACCTAACAATGGACAAAATCTACAATGAGCTGACAAAGAGCAACAAGTACCATGCGGACACCAAATTCCTGCATTACATGGATCTTTCTCCCAGACTCAGGGTCATCCGTCTGCTAATCGCCCATTGTATCTTGCCAAAAGGAGGCGGAAGAAATCAACTCAATCCACAGGAAGCAATGATCTTATGGAAACTGGTCAATAAGGTAAAGATCAGTCTTCCTAGACTCTTCCTTGAAGCCTTGGCAAGTAAAAAGGATAACCCACGAGGCGTGCTACCCTACGGTTCCTGGATCACTAAGATCCTTGAATGATTTGAGGTTGATATAGATGGGGAACCATTTGAAGTTCCCAAGACAACAAACGCCATCAACAAGGCTTTGATCCAACGTATGAAGATCAATCTGGAGCAGTTCAGGGATGATCGAATAAGGGAGAAACTAGGCGAGCCAGTCCGAGAACCAGAGGACGAAGCACAAGCTGAGGGGGAGCAACCTCCAGAGGCATCGCCTGCACGGCACACATCTCCTGCATCGCACGGATCCTATACACCTCACGGATCCGTTGCACCCGATAGAGCGCCTCCTACTTCATCACAAGAGGCGACGCTCCAGAGCATAAAGGCAGAAATCTCGGCTCTACGGGAAGAAATGGGTTACCAAGAAGATCGAATGACGAGTCTTGTGACCGAGGTGTTGACGGCGATCAACAACATGCATTCCCGACAGGATCGAATCGATCGGGAATTGCGTACCATCCGATATCATCTCGCCTCAGGCCGTCACAAGAAGCGACCCATGCCTGAACTTGATCCCTTCGAATCGGGTTCAGTTCATCGCGAGCCGTCTCCCGCACCCGTTTCCTCCTTCTACTCATCAGCTCATGTCCGTCCCATCAAACAAACTCAGTCTGTCTATCCCATTTCCCAATTTTAATTCACCAAGTCTTTGGTAATTGAGTCATTTTTGATAGATTGACAAAAAGGGGGAGATAGAATAGGAATTGAGTAGAATTTTTTGTTGTTTGGGTCGGGTAGTTTGTATTTAGGAGTTTCATTTCTTTTGCTTTACATCGTAAATTGAAAACATGAATGATATGAAACTTGTTTATGATTGAAATGTGCTTATATGAATTGAATGTTTGCTAATAATCTGTTTTGAAAGTTATGCAATGATTGCTTATACTCTGTTTTCGAAGAATATATAAATGCATTTATCTTGAAAGGAATAAGCTCAATTTAGTTTTGTCAATCATCAAAAAGGGGGAGTTGTTGGAAACAATGCTTCAAAACAAAACAAAATTGACCAAAGATTGAGTTTTGATGATTAACAAAGACTAATTTGAGTATATCAAGTATACTAATGAGTTTGCAAAATGTTTTAAGGAACTTAAATAGTCAAGTCGATTCCCAAGTCGACTTGGACTTCGACTTAGGGTGAAGTCGATCCCAAAGTCGACTCAACTATCGACTTGAGAAAGAACCTCAAAGGCAAAATCAACTTGCAGGTGAAGTCGCATCTCAAGTCGATTTCACATGCGACTTGGGAAGCCAAGTCGCAAACGAAGTCGACCTCGCTATCGACTTCAAACATGAAAAACTGTCCAGAGCCGAATTTTGGGGCACGAAGCTGCCTAAGTCGCAGGCCAAGTCGACTCCAGGTGCGACATGGGTGAAGTCGCAGACAAAGTCGACTTCATCCGCGACTTGAGAAGTTCAGACTTCAAAGATGAAGTTTCAAAGCCTATTCAAAGAATCTCTTACTCAAGTTCAAAGCAAAGATTCAAGATGGAGATCAAATCAAGTCTATCAAGTCTTAAAGACCAACTGAGTCAAATGCAACGCAAGGCGCATGATTCAACCAAGCAGGACTCAAGCTCTCCTAAGAATCATCAAGGAAAACAAGCCAAGCAAGATAGAGGAAGATCAAATGAAGAACAAAGCATACTTTGACGAAGACCAAGTCAAGTCGCAACCCAAGTCGACTCCATGATCGACTTGAGTTGAAGTCGGAAGCCTAAGTCGACTTCATCTGCGACTTGGGTCAAGTTGATGACCAAGTCGACCCTGACTGAAACTTGAAGTTGCGACGGAGGAGCGAAGTCCACCCGAAGTCGACTCAATCTGCGACTTGGGCGAAGTCGCATCCGAAGTCGACTCCACATGCGACTTGAGTCGCAACGGTCGGAATTTATTCGAACGTTGGCGCATTAAATGCGCGCCACCTACCCTCTAACGTTCGGATTCCCTCCAAAATTATAAAAGGCATTCATGGTTGACGAGGGAAGTAGCTGAGAATCATTAAGTGTGCACAACTACCATCTACAAGAGCTTTAGAGAGATCAAGCCAATTAAAGAGGAAGAACTTTGCTTCAAACTGCAAGAGCTCAACTACTGATCATTCAAAGCCAATTCAACAAGTTCTTCTCTGCGCCAAACTGTTTCTACACACCTGTAAAGTGTAGTTTTCTTATTGTTTCTTTTGTATGTGTTGAACTTGATTTAGTTTGAGGAACTAAGATCAAGTGCAAGCAAAGTAGTGTGTGATTGGAGTGTGACTCATCACCTACTTGTGCTGTGTTTTGTTGATGCCCCCTAGAGCTGGAATCTAGAAGAGAGCAGTGGCTCTAATTGTATTGAGAGAATATAATAGTGGAACCCAAGTCACAAGGAGTGTGAGCTTGGAAGAGTGGAGTAGGGAGGTTGCCTGAACCACTATAAAAATCCTGTGTGTTTGATTTATACTTCTGCCATTTACATTACATTGCTTTCCATTTCGTTTCTTCATTAAGGGGACTGGATTAATCCGGGGTTAAGTTTCTGTTTAAGATATAAATTTTTTAAATACCCAATTCACCCCTCCCCTCTTGGGTTTTGCCATCAACTCGGGACCAACAAAATCAAATTTAACTTGTGATTATTTGAAACAACATATGCAAATGATGAAAATGAAATAAATATGACAGTTTCAACAAGTTCAAAAGGTAAATAACTTATGATTATCCTAAAAATGTCAAAACAGGATAAAATGACATATTGGAAGGTACAAACTCAAATTGGTTTTGTCAATCATCATAAAGGGGGAGATTGTTGGAAACAATTGTTAAAATCAAATGCAAAATATCCAAAGCATGTGTTTTGATGATTAACAACACAATTTGAGTAAAGTCTTAGCTACTAATATGTTTTGTGCAATGTTTAAGATTATAAAAGTGAAAAATACAAAATAGAACAGGTCAAGTCACAACTCACGTCGACTCAGACATCGACTTGGGCCAAGTCGATTTCTCAAGTCAACTCCATCTTCGACTTCAAAAGACGTCCTCTGTCCAGAGTTGAAATTAGGAGCAAGAATTCTCAAAGTCGCAGACGAAGTCGACTCCACTTGCGACTTGGGTGAAGTCGCAGGCCAAGTCGACTCCAGCATCGACTTCAGGTTCACAGTGCAGATTTTCAGAAGTCAAGTCGAAGGCTAAGTCGACTTGAAACAAGACTTGAGTCAAGTTGAAGACCAAGTCGACTTAAATATTCGACTTAGAGCATATGAAGATCAATCCAAGTCCAAAGCAAGCGACAGGCATAAATTCATCCATTTCAATCAATCCATAAACATTGAATTTGTTCATGCATAGCAAGATTCAAGTTTTCAAGACCTTTGGACAAAAAGCTAAAAGATACCTATGCCAAGAAATTATGAAAATCAAAGAAGAAACACTTATGTTGAAGAAGCTAAGCAAGCAAAGGATATTTTAAGGAAATTTAAAATCACTTGGCAAGAGAGAAGCCAAGTCGCACCCGAAGTCGACTCCAAGATCGACTTGGGGCCAAGTCTGAGGCCAAGTCGACCCGAGGAAGAACTTGAAGAAACTGGAGCATAGCCGAAGTCGCACCCGAAGTCGACTCCACCTGCGACTTGGGAAAATAATGTTCGAATTTTTGAACGTTGGAACATTTATTACGCGCCAACCAACTCTATAACGTTCAAAATTCTCCCTCCTCTATATATAGACACTCAAGCAAACGTGAAATCATACAAGTAAGAGCTGAAAAAGAGGAAAGAAGTGCTACTAAGAGTTTCAATCCACTTTTCTCTACAATTGAGTGATCTATACACTTTCAAAGGAAGAACAAGATTCAAAGTTGTTGTTTGCTTCAACACTGAATGATTTGTCGCTTCTACGATTTCTTCCTCGAGCTAAAACTGCCTACACAAATCTGTAAAATGTAGATTTCTTTTATTTCATCTTGTTATTTGATTTTGGTGCTTGGTTTGAGTTTGGTGTTTCAAACCAAGATATAGCAAGTAGGGTTGTGATTGGAGTGTAACTCATCACCTACTTGTGTTGCTTGTTGTACATGCCCCCTAGAGCTAGAATCTAGAAGAGAGTGGAGACTCTAGTTGTATTCGCGGAATACATAGTGGGACCCAAGTCACAAGGGAATATAAGCTTGGAAGAGTAGAGTTAGGAAGGTTGCCCGAACAACTATAAATCTTGTCTACTGTTTTTCATTTCCGTTTTCATTATCATATTGCTTTCTATTTATTTTATTAAAGGGGATTAAACTAAACCGGGGTAAAGTTTCTAATTCAAGTTTTTAAATTTTTTAATTACCCAATTCACCCCTCCCCTCTTGGGTAATTGTCAACAACTCGAGACCAACACATATTTGATTCTCTCCTCCCATGGATGGTTGTTTTTCTCCCCCCCTATTAGGAGTTTCAAATTTCCCATAGGTTGTAGGGGTTTGGCTTCGGAGAGTTTTATCTTCCTTGAATATAGATGGGGATTTATTTCCAAGAGAGAATTTGGGGAGCTTAGTAAGCGTCTCCCAGATGTGAATGAGCTTAGTTTTTAATATCGAATGTCATTATAGATTAACAATAAAAAAACACTTGTTGCTATCTAAACGATAAGAAATTAAAAATGATTTGATTAGTTACATGAGTTGATATCAGCTGTGTCAGGTTACTCCCTACCAAACTACGCTCGCGCATTGTAAACTATGGGATTCTGTGGGTAGACTTTTGTTTGTGGGATAAGAAATCCGAAAATTTTTATATGATCAAACCCCTTCAAAGGGATGGAAATTAAGGATGAGAATCGAGGTGGGTTGGGACTGCCCAATCTTGACCCTATATTTAAAAATTGTGTTTGACCCTGGTTTTTATACTGGGTTGGGACAAGATCAGTTTAACCCTTACTTTTTTTTAGTAGGTCTTGGTATATACTTCGAGTAGGTATTGAGACAACGGGTTGGGCTAAAAATGCTGGTCAAGTAGGATGGTTTTAAAAATTTATGAACATATCAAGTAAAACGTTATTGATTAAATAAAAAATGAATATTAAAACAAGTTAATGAAACATACCTTATTTAGCATTTTATTCACAATTAATGAATCAATAATTTCTTCAACTCATTCAATGCCTTTTTAGTTTACCTACATAAACAATATTACGGATGTAACATTTGGAATTAACATAAAAATTTCTTAAGTATGTAGTATGATATTAGTCATAATTCCTAAAAATAATTCCAATAATAAGTAATCAAAATTCAAACATATCCAATTGAAGTAATCAAGCAAATAAAAATATTATGTGGACATAGAATCTGAATAATTCCAATGGAAAATAATCAAAATTCAAACACAAAGCATTCATAGCTTCACATTAACGATAATAAATCATTTACGGAAATATTGTAAAATATTTATATTTTAAAATTCAAAAGTTACCTACTTACAGCAAAATACAAGCTCCACAGTAGAAACCGCTTGGCCAAAATCACTATTGAAAATATTGCTAGAAATCATTGTTGGAATCATTGCTGGAATCACTACGGGAATCACTGCTGGAAATCCCTATTGTAATTAGAAACAGGGGAGACGAACAAACATCAAGAAAGGGGAAAGGAAAAATTGAAATAGGAAAGGGGGAAATGGAAATGCCTGTCGGAGACGAAGACTAGCAATGTGGAGATGACGGAGAAGAGATGATGGAGAAGTTATGCATGTTGGAAACATGAGGAAAACTAGCTAAATCTATGTTTTGATGATTAAGAAATCAATTTGAGAAAGTCTTGGCTACTAACAAGTTTATGAAATGTCTTAAGGAATATACATTTGAAGAAAATCAAGTTAGAAGGCCAAGTCGTTCCCCAAGTCGACTCCAAGATCGACTTCAAACATGCAGAACTGTCCAGAGTTGAAAACGGAAGAAGGGAAGGTGAAGTCGCAGGCCAAGTCGACTCCACCTGCGACTTGGGTAGTCAAGTCGCAAACGAAGTCGACCTCACCATCGACTTCAGTCGAGCAAAACCTTCCAGAGTTGAATTTCGGAGCAGCAGAATATCGAAGTCGCAAGTGAAGTCGACTCCAGTTGCGACTTGGGTGAAGTCGCGAACTAAGTCGACCCCGAAGTGCGACTTGAGGTTTTAGAGATTCAAAGATACTGATTCAAGCTTCTTTCAAAGATCAAAGATGCAGTTTCAAGATTAAATGATTTCAAAAATCAACTCAAAGCCTCTCAAGTCCAAGACAAGAAGTTTCAAGGTGTTCAAGATCAAATCAAGTCTATCAAGTCAAAGGTTTGGAGATCATGGAGCTAATGAAAGCAAAACTCAATGATTCAAGACATGAAAAATACAAAAGAAGCAAAGGCATGAAGTAACAAAGCAACTCGGAATTATTCAAGTTCATAAAGCAAACTGCCGAGGTGAAGTCGCACCCGAAGTTGACTTCACCTGCGACTTGGGTCAAGTCGAGAACCCAAGTCGACCCTGACTGGAACTTGAAGCTGCGACGGAGGAGCGAAGTCGCACCCGAAGTCGACTCCATCTGCGACTTGGGTGAAGTCGCATCCGAAGTTGACTCCGACTGCGACTTGGGTCGCAACGGTCGGAATTAATTCGAACGTTGGCGCATTAAATGCGCGCCACCTACCTTCTAACGTTCGGATTCCCTCCAAAATTATAAATAGCATTCATGGTGGACGAGGGAAGTAGCTGAAAAACATTAAGTGTGCTTAACTACTACATTCAAGAGCTCTAAAGAGATCAAGCCACTCAAAGAAGAAGAACTCTACTTCAAATAGCAAGAGCTTTATTTCAGAATCTTCAAAGCCATTACAACAAGTTCTTCTCTGCGCCAAAACTGCTACTACACAACTGTAAAGTGTAGATTTCTTTGTTTCATTTATTTGTAATTGAACTTGATCTAGTTTGAGGAACTAGGATCAAGTGTATGCTAAGTAGTGTGTGATTGGAGTGAGACTCATCACCTACTTGAGCAGTGAGTTATATGCCCCCTAGAGCTAGAATCTAGAAGAGAGCAAGAGGCTCTAATTGTATTCGTGGAATGCAATAGTGGAACCCAAGTCACAAGGAGTGTGAGCTTGGAAGAGTGGAGTAGGGAGGTTGCCCGAACCACTATAAAAATTCTTGTCTGCTTGATTTACATTTCTGCTCTCTTTATTACTTTGCTTTCCATTCAGTTTCTTCATTCAAGGGGATTAATTCTACAAGGGGTTAAGTTTTTAAGTTACTAAAGAAATTTTTAAGAACCCAATTCACCCCTCCCCTCTTGGGTTTTGTCATCTATTCGGGACCCAACAAGTGGTATCAAAGCAGGTCTTTGAATTGAATCAAAGAGATCCATTATCATGGCATCCCAATCTACTTCCGTTCCCGCTTTTGCCGAGGGCCAATCCTTTACAAGGCCACCATTGTTTGATGGGAACAACTTTGGCTATTAGAAGCTTCGTATGAAGCAACTCATCATGGCTACCGATATGGATTCTTGGATTGCTATCCAAGATGGTGTAACTTTGCCAATTGATGAAAGAGCTTCCAAATGGACC
Source organism: Annona cherimola (assembly GCA_030490835.1). Lineage (NCBI taxonomy): Eukaryota > Viridiplantae > Streptophyta > Magnoliopsida > Magnoliales > Annonaceae > Annona > Annona cherimola. Next base: position 44,711,426 of record CM059977.1, on the reverse strand, counting down.
GAAGAGGAAGTAAGAACCGTCAAGAGCAATGCTAAGGCTATGAACTCTTTATTTTGTGCTCTTACGGCTTCGGAATATGATAGAGTATCATCTTGCTTAACCGCCAAGGAGATATGGGATACTCTAACATCCATTTATGAAGGAACCTCTCAAGTCCAAGGGACTAGGAGAAATATCTTGATAGGAGAATTGGAAAGTTTTAGAATGCTAGACACAGAAAATATTTCTGAAATGTTTGCTAGATTTTCTAAGATTACTAATGCTCTAAAAGGTCTTGGAAAGGCTATTTCTGAATCCGAACAGGTTATGAAGATATTGAGAGCTCTACCGGATTCATGGACTCCAAAGATAACGGCAATTGAAGAAGCCAAAGACCTAAACACTTTGAAGCTAGAAGATCTTATTAGCTCATTAATGTCACATGAGCTAATTAGGAGAAGAAACGAAGATAATCACAAAGGGAAGAGAACCATTGCACTCAAGGCCACTCACAATTCAGATGGATCCACCTCTTCATCTCACAACGATGATGAAGACATTGCTCTTCTCACTCGCAAATTCCGAAAATTTGTGAGAAAAGAAAAGAACCTCAAAGACTTCAAAGAAAGACCACATAAAGAAAAGAAAAAGGAGGTTACAAAATGCTACCGATGCGGGGGCGTAGGACATATGCAAGCTCAATGTCCTACACCATAAGAAAGGCCAAAGGAGAGTCATGAAAGAAGAAAATACCAAAGGCCAAGAGGAAGAGGCATGTTCGTCAACGAGGAGACTTCATCAACATGCAGCTCTTCAACCGACGAAAATGATGCAGCCAACTGTGCAAGAATATGTTGCATGGCACGAATCGAGCAAGAAGAGGACTTGCTATGCTTAAACACGACTGAAGTTTTGGAAGAACAATCCACCTCAACCAAATGTACAAGCAATGATGAGGTAACTTCCAAACCTTGCTATTCTCAATCAAGTTATTCTTCTTTTCAAAATTGCATCAAATGTGCTGAATTAGAAGAACTACAAACTGCCTATGATTCATTATATGAGGAAATCAAAAAGCTAGGAAACAAGTTGTCCTCAAAGAAACAACAATGCAACTTTATTATTATTGAAAATGGAAAACTAGCTGAAAAATCAACAAAACTGAAAGAAGAAAATGAATCATTGTTGAAAGAAGTAGAGAAACTGAAAAAGGAGAACAAATCCTTAAATGAATCATTAGCAAAGTTCTCTAATCCAGGAGAAAGTGTAAAGATGTTTCTGAACATGACCTCCCAAACAAACAAAAGAGGTCTTGGATACAATACATTTGAGCAAGGAGAAAGTGGCAAATCAAATGTGCCTACACTTGGGAAATATCAAACCAAAATTGCACCTATATACAAGCCACAAAGGAGAAATGTTATGTGGACTAAAAGACCAACATTTGAACCAAAATATACTTGGAGGCCTACTCCTAGATTACCAATGGCTTGCAACTTTTGCAACAAAATGGGTCATAAAGTTTACAAGTGTAACTTTAAGAGATTGTTTGATTATGGTGCAAAACTAGTTTGGGTTCCAAGGAACACAAGATTTGGACTTTCTAAGTTGGAGCAACAAAGGTTGAATAATATTACTAACCCAAATGGACCCATAAAATGGGTACCAAAGAGATAAGGATTATTTGTTTACTTTTCAGATTTGTTTAAAGGCAAAGGCAAATAATGTATGGTTCATGGATAGCGGTTGTTCAAGGCACATGACTGGAGAAAGAAATTTGTTTCACAAACTTAAGCCTTGCAACGACGGAACGGTTGCCTTTGGTAATAATGAGAAAGGTAAAATCAAAGGTAAAGGAAATATTTACAGTAGCTCAAATGCATGTTTGGAGGATGTTTTGTTTGTTGAAGGACTCAAGCATAACTTAATGAGCATTAGCCAATTATGTGATAAAGGATATAAGGTTGTGTTTGAATCATCTGTATGCAATGTATTTGATGGTGAGCATATCATGTTTAGTGGAAAAAGACATGGAAATATATATTTGGTTTCACTTGATGAACTAGATGGTCAATGTCTAATGGCCATTGATAATGATCCATGGGTTTGGCATAAAAGGCTTGGACACATAAACATGAGAAATATAAAAACCCTATGGAAAAAGAGTTTGGTAGAAGGCTTGCCTAAGTTGAAATATGACAAAGACAAAATATGTAAGGCATGTCAATTATCTAAACAACCAAAGATGCCTTTCTCTACCAAAAAGGAGATTTCCACCACTAGGCCGCTTGAATTGCTACACATGGATCTATATGGGTCATCCGACATTTTAACCATTGGTGGAAAGAAATATGTATTTGTAATTGTTGATGACTTTTCAAGATTCACATGGATAATTCTTTTAGCTAGCAAAGATGAAGCCTTCTCTATGTTTGCAACGTTTGTAAACTTGGTGGAAAATGAAAAACAAAGTACTATTATGACTATAAGAAGTGACCATGGTGGTGAATTTGAGAACAAACGATTCATAGAATTATGTAATGAAAAAGGAATTCATCACACATTTTCTGCACCAAGGACTCCACAACAAAATGGAGTAGTGGAGAGGAAAAATAGAACTATACAAGAGATGGCTAGAACTATGCTAAATGAGAGCAAATTATCTAAGAAGTTTTGGGGTGAAGCTGTAAGTACAGCTTGTCATGTATTGAATCGAGTTACCATTAGAGCAATCTTGAAAAAGACCCCATATGAGCTATGGAAAGGAAAGAAACCAAACATATCTTATTTTCATACTTTTGGATGCACATGTTATGTTCTGAACAATGGAAAAACCAACTTGGGAAAACTTGATGCTAAAAGTGATGAAGCAATATTCCTTGGTTATTCATCAAATAGCAAAGCATATAGAGTTTTCAATAAACGAAACCAAGTTGTAGAAGAATCCATACATGTTGTTTTTGATGAAACTAACCCATGCTTTAAAAGAAAGGATGATTCAAGTGATGCAGATGACATAGCAAGCAATCTTGAAAAATTGCATATGGAAAAGCAAGAGGAATTCTTGGAGGAAAGGTTAAGTGAAGGTAATGACTCCTATAAACCTCCATCTGATTTAAAATTCAAACATGCACATCCAATTGAACAAATTATAGGGAATGTGTATGAAGGTGTAAAAACTAGAAGGTCAAAGCAAAATGTTTGTGGACAATATGCCTTTGTATCCAAAATTGAACCTTCTAATATTGATCAAGCTCTTGATGATGAAAACTGGATTATAGCAATGCAAGAAGAGCTAAATCAATTTGAAAGAAATCAAGTTTGGCACCTTGTTCCTAGACCAAATGACTGTATTGTTATTGGCACCAAGTGGGTCTTTAGGAACAAATTAGATGAAAGTGGACTTGTAGTGAGAAACAAAGCTAGACTTGTGGCAAAAGGATACTCACAAGAAGAAGGAATAGATTTTGAAGAATCCTATGCCCCGGTTGCTAGATTAGAGGCAATTCGCATCTTACTAGCTTTTGCATCTCACATGAACTTTAAATTGTTTCAAATGGATGTCAAAAGTGCATTTCTGAATGGTTATATAAATGAAGAGGTGTATGTTGAGCAACCACCTGGATTTGAGGAAAAAGATTAATCTAAATTTGTATACAAGCTAACCAAAGCATTATATGGATTAAAACAAGCTCCAAGGGCTTGGTATGATAGACTAAGCAAATTTCTGATTGATCACGATTTTCAAAAAGGAAAGGTAGACACCACTTTGTTTATCAAGTATAAAGAAAAGGACATATTGATCATTCAAATTTATGTTGATGATATCATTTTTGGTGCTACTAATGAAACTCTTTGCCAAGAATTTTCTTAGCTTATGCAGAAAGAGTTTGAGATGAGCATGATGGGAGAGCTAAACTTCTTCCTTGGACTGCAAATCAAGCAACTAAATGAAGGAATCTTCATAAACCAGTCCAAATACATCAAGGAGATGCTCAAGAAGTTTGGCATGGAGAACAGCAAAGGAGCAAACACGCCCATGAGCTCCACAATCAAAATGGACAAAGATGAAAAGGGAAAATTAGTTGATATGAAAGTGTATAGAAGCATGATAGGTTCCTTATTGTATCTAACTGCTTCTAGGCCAGATATTTTGTTTAGTGTGTGTATGTGCTCTAGATTTCAATCATGTCCAAAAGAATCACATTTGGTAGCTGTGAAAAGAATTTTTAGATATCTAGTAGACACTACCAATTTAGGACTATGGTATCCAAAGGGCTCTAATTTTGATCTAATCGGCTACTCGGATGCGGATTTTGCCGGTTACAAAGTAGATAGAAAAAGCACTAGTGGAACATGCCAGTTTCTTGGAAGCATGTTGGTTTCATGGTTTTCAAGAAAACAAACTAGTGTTGCTCTATCTACGGCGGAAGCCGAATATATTGCCGCCGGGAGCTGTTGTGCCCAATTACTTTGGATGAAACAGCAACTTAGGGACTATGACATGGATTTCAAAGATATACCTATCAAATGTGATAATACCAGTGCCATATGTCTAACCAAGAATCCAGTCTTGCATTCTAGGACCAAACATATAGACCTTAGACATCATTTCATTAGAGAACATGTAGAAAATCATGACATATGTTTGGTATATGTAAGAACTGAGGATCAAGTTGCAGATATATTCACTAAACCCCTAGCAAAAGAAGCATTTTTTAAGCTTAGAAATGACATGGGAATGTTTGAACTAACTTAAAGCATAAATTGAGGGGAGCACCCATTTAGGGGGAGCACCCATTTTTGATATATTGACAAAAAGGGGGAGAGAGATTTAAGGAGAGAAGAGTAGGATATGTATATGCTTAAATGAATACTTTGAATGTTTGCATTATGAATATGAGCTTATTTATTTAAATGAAAGGTATCCACTCAAATCGGTTTTGTCAATCATCAAAAAGGGGGAGATTGTTGGAAACATGAGGAAAACTAGCTAAATCTATGTTTTGATGATTAACAAATCAATTTGAGAAAGTCTTGGCTACTAACAAGTTTGTAAAATGTCTTAAGGAATATACATTTGAAGAAAATCAAGTTAGAAGGCCAAGTCGTTCCCCAAGTCGACTCCAAGATCGACTTCAAACATGCAGAACTGTCCAGAGTTGAAAACGGAAGAAGGGAAGGTGAAGTCGCAGGCCAAGTCGACTCCACCTGCGACTTGGGTAGCCAAGTCGCAAACGAAGTCGACCTCACCATCGACTTCAGTCGAGCAAAACCTTCCAGAGTTGAATTTCGGAGCAGCAGAATATCGAAGTCGCAAGTGAAGTCGACTCCAGTTGCGACTTGGGTGAAGTCGCGAACTAAGTCGACCCCGAAGTGCGACTTGAGGTTTTGGAGATTCAAAGATACTGATTCAAGCTTCTTTCAAAGATCAAAGATGCAGTTTCAAGATTAAATGATTTCAAAAATCAACTCAAAGCCTCTCAAGTCCAAGACAAGAAGTTTCAAGGTGTTCAAGATCAAATCAAGTCTATCAAGTCAAAGGTTTGGAGATCATGGAGCTAATGAAAGCAAAACTCAATGATTCAAGACATGAAAAATACAAAAGAAGCAAAGGCATGAAGTAACAAAGCAACTCGGAATTATTCAAGTTCATAAAGCAAACTGCCGAGGTGAAGTCGCACCCGAAGTTGACTTCACCTGCGACTTGGGTCAAGTCGAGAACCCAAGTCGACCCTGACTGGAACTTGAAGCTGCGACGGAGGAGCGAAGTCGCACCCGAAGTCGACTCCATCTGCGACTTGGGTGAAGTCGCATCCGAAGTTGACTCCGACTGCGACTTGGGTCGCAACGGTCGGAATTAATTCGAACGTTGGCGCATTAAATGCGCGCCACCTACCTTCTAACGTTCGGATTCCCTCCAAAATTATAAATAGCATTCATGGTGGACGAGGGAAGTAGCTGAAAAACATTAAGTGTGCTTAACTACTACATTCAAGAGCTCTAAAGAGATCAAGCCACTCAAAGAAGAAGAACTCTACTTCAAATAGCAAGAGCTTTATTTCAGAATCTTCAAAGCCATTACAACAAGTTCTTCTCTGCGCCAAAACTGCTACTACACAACTGTAAAGTGTAGATTTCTTTGTTTCATTTATTTGTAATTGAACTTGATCTAGTTTGAGGAACTAGGATCAAGTGTATGCTAAGTAGTGTGTGATTGGAGTGAGACTCATCACCTACTTGAGCAGTGAGTTATATGCCCCCTAGAGCTAGAATCTAGAAGAGAGCAAGAGGCTCTAATTGTATTCGTGGAATGCAATAGTGGAACCCAAGTCACAAGGAGTGTGAGCTTGGAAGAGTGGAGTAGGGAGGTTGCCCGAACCACTATAAAAATTCTTGTCTGCTTGATTTACATTTCTGCTCTCTTTATTACTTTGCTTTCCATTCAGTTTCTTCATTCAAGGGGATTAATTCTACAAGGGGTTAAGTTTTTAAGTTACCAAAGAAATTTTTAAGAACCCAATTCACCCCTCCCCTCTTGGGTTTTGCCATCTATTCGGGACCCAACAATGCACGCTGGCGCCGGAGATGAGGGGCGAACTGCTCCTCAACCCGGTGACAGGAGGCTGATTGCACACCTACGCCGGAGAAGAGACGAAGAAGCTAGGCACGCCACCACTGGAGATGAGAGGCAAACTGCACACCAACGTAGGAGAAGGGAGGCTGATGGCAAAACGTTGGAGACAAAACTAATGACGGAGAAGAGACACTTTTTACTTGTCAGAGACCATCAGACCGGAGACAATGTTGAAGCAAGTGGTCGTCGACGCCAGAGAGAGTGGCTACAATGCGAATGCAATGGGAGAATGGGGAGAATTGAGTAGGATTAGCTAATTAGGATTTTTAGGCTTCTTATGTATATACAGGTCATGCAGGGAACAAGGAGGTCCGAGAACTATTCGGTCCGCCCCGACCCGAAGTTTCAAAAAATTTTCACAACCTTTACCTGACCCGCCCCGACCCGAAGTTTCAAAAAATTTTCACAACCTTAACCTGACCCGCCCAGCCCCGCCCAGCTGGGTACATATTCCTACCTCACCCCAGTACAAAACAAGGTCACCCGCCCCGATTTCCACCCCTAATGAAAATAAGAAAAAGAAAGTTAAAACTAATGCCCACAAGATCTCCTGAATTCAGAACGCGCCCCCATCCAGAACCTAATAGCTGCTTCTGCGATCTCTGGCTCCAGTGATGGGAGCAGGTCACTTCCCTCTCCTCTCTCTCCACTCTCTCCTCCTCATTGAAAAATCCCTCTCCCACTCTTCCTCCTCATCCCACTCAAAACCTTAGCGATGGCTGCACCTCTCCCCTCTCTCTCCACTCTCCTATTCCTCCTTACAAAATTCCTCATTCTCTTCCTTCCTCCCCCATCCAAGCCCCAAATTAGGGAAACAAGGAAACGGTTCTGCCAAAGGCATTTTTGAAAGGTCTTTCTGCTGGAAATCTTTGTAGACGAGCTCAGGTTGCTTATGATCGAACCATCCAAATCGGAAATAGAAGGATCTTATATTTCACTTGGATGGCACTCACAGTCTAGAAAGTATAAAATTTCGATGTTGCAAGACATTCTTTCAAAAATGGCATGACCTGTGACCTATGTTGCGAACAACGATGCACATTCTTCCAAGAATGGCATGGAGGAATCTAGATGTTGCAGGCTTTAATGGCAGTGCTTCCTAACATAATAAAATTTCGAAGCAGGTATATGGACCATATACCAAATTCCTGCTTACTGTTATCTAGGAAAGAGGGATAAAGGGAGAAACATTCGTAGAGGAGGTGGTGGCGACTTGACAGAAGGTGATTCTGAAATTTCTCACATCTACGTCGTGCATGGGGATGAAAACAGAATATGATTGAAAAAATCATCTGACGCTCCAATTTCTTCTGCAAGATCCGATGGCGGGAGCAGGAAGCGGATGTAGTTTCAGCTCGGCCGCGCGTGATGACCACTCTAGTTACATAAATTGACAAGTGGCAGTTACTACTCAGGTACGTATTTTTTCAGTATATATGTGATATAATATACTATAATATTCGAAGATCCCAACATAAGGCCATTAAAATAGAGCGATTTTGAATATTAGACTAGGAAGATGCAGCTCAGAGCTTAACCTCGTTAAGATGGCTGTGTTGGGAAATCATGTTGATTAAATCTATAATCACTCTAGGATCCTCCATGCTAAATCAATAAGAAAATAAAACCATAAGCGGAAGCGTACCTAAATTCATGGAAGCAGTTGTTCTTGAATCCTTGTGGTTTCTGAGTCTTCTAGGTTAATGCCCTAGGGTTTGGCTCCTCTTTTCCAATGATGGTATGTTAGAAAAGAAACCCTGATAGGTATATAATTTGAGGACCACAACCGTTTATATAGGAAACTTATCTTTCGTATTTCTAATTTAGTCCATCATAAAAATAGAAATTAAAAATTAGGCTGTAGGGTTTCTACGCATAGGAGATTCATACTTAATTAGATAATTTAGGCCCATAAAACCTTATAGGATTACTTTTAAAAATTGAGCCGCTATTTATAATAGCGTATATATAATTAATATATATGTGTGTCCAAAATTCCAACAATCTCCCACTTGGACTATATATATTTTATAATTATATATATAACTTTATGAGCTCAAAACCTTTTGCTATCATACCAAAATCATTTCCGAACAATCTCGTCCATTAGTTATGCCAACATAGGACCAAGGCGGCCTTTGTCACATTTATCGTAACTAGACTCATCTATGATTACATATATCAAACATAACCAAATGACATAGATCAAGTATGGATGCGTAGCATGGAAATTACATGTAATATGATCTAACATGCCTATTTTCAACTGGTCCGACTTATTTGGTGAGATCAAACCAAAAACTAAACTATTGAATAACCAAAATACCAAATACTTTATTTCTGCAAAAAATATCTATAACCATAGTAAAGTGTCCAAACCAGAAAAGCAAGTAAATACAAACTTCCACTTAACTAGCATATCATTAAATGATACAATACCCATATGAGCAGTACGCTCATAAAAAACCTTGAGGTGTTACCCTTAGTAAGCGGATCCGCAACTTTGGAGTTTTGTCGCAATATGCTTTATAGACACTTTATTTTTCTGAATCATTTCCTTAACAACCAGGAATATTGTTGAACTCTTGTTGTTGTTCTTGTTGGAATATTGGACTACTAATTTATTGTCACAAAATAACTTAAGTGGTCTTTCAATGTTATCTATATTTTGTAGCCATGTGACAAAATTCTATAGTCATATTCTATAATTGGATGCTTCATAATATGCTATAAACTTTGTTGTCATGGTCGAAAAGCTATAAGTGTCTGCTTAATACTTTTTCCTGATATAGCTTTTCCAACAAGCAGATAAATATAGCCTAAAGTAGATCTAAAAGTGTATTTGCATCCAATAAAGTTAAAATCTGAATACTAAATGATCTCTAACTTATCTGACTTTCTATATGTGAACATATAATGTTTTATTTTCTAAAAATGCTTTAAAAAAACTATTTGACTGCTTCTTAAAGATTTATTCCTGAATTACTTAAATATCTGCCTAACATCCCAATAATGTACGCAGTAACCGAATGCATACGACCTGAGATTCAAAACCTAAGTATAAATCAAACTTCCCACTGCTAAAGCATAGGGAGCCTTTTGCAGTTCCTTAGATTTAAAATTATTCTTGGGACACTGATTTAGAAAAAAATTAATTTTGTCTCCCTTAGCAATGAGGCATTATCTAATTTGCAATCCTGCATATTAAGTATCTTAAGTATTTTCTTAATATAGGTCTTTTGTGATAATCCAAGAATACATCAAGAATAATCCTAATATATCTGAATTCCTAATACAAAAGATATATTTTAAAGATATTTTGTTTCAAAATTCTTTGACAAAAATATCTTAATTTTATGCAATAAACTTATATTGATGTTGGGAAACAGTATATCTGCATGTTACTCCCACTAAACCTATGATTTCTCCCACTGAGCTTATAGTATATGTAATCATCAACCGAATTCATTTCAAAACCAAATAAAATGATAATTTGATGAATTTTGCAATACCATTATTAGAAAACTTGCTCGAGCTCGTAGATGGATTTTTATTTTAAAAACTGAACGTCTATTATGAATGTTATCCTTATATCCATTTACTATAGCTCAAGGTCAAAACTCATTACTAAAGCCATTTATCTTAAAAGAAACTTTCAATGAAATTGGAGAAATTTTTTTTTTTGTAATCTATGCCTTCCTTTTGAGTAAAGTTCATTGCGACAAGACAAGCCTTATGCTTTTCCACATTACCCTCCTTCTTGGTTTTAAATATTCATTTATAACCAATCAGCTTTATACCTTTAGGTAATGGAACAAGTTACCAAATCGTTATTGTCTTTCACGAACTTAATCACGTATTTGTGGCATCAATCTACTTTTGAGAGTTTTTACTTTGCATTGCTTGATAAAATCACCTTCCACCATTCTAATGTCATCCTAATGTATTGAAGAAATCTGATGCAACCATCAGAAACAACATTCTCCTTTCTCTAGTAGATCTCTTCAATGACATACATTCTTGAAGGTGTTGAGCTTGATCATCAGGAATAACCTGTTTATCAACGATGTCTTAAAGATTTCTCTTTAAAGACATAGTCCCTGACTATATCTCCCCCTCAAGCTCAATATCCTCACAGAATTGACATTTTTGGTCTTAAAAGAACTGAATTTGGAATCATAGAATTTATATCTTCAGATTGTTCAGTATATCTAATAATATTCGAATTAAAAAAAGACTAAATTAACTATTTTCGAATGAATAAGAATGACCAAATTTATTCAATATAGAAATAGAAACCAAATTCCATTAAAAATGGTATCATATGTCTTTTTTTAAATTCAAATAAAAATGAATTTTTAATAATAACAACTTAAATATCCATATAGCCTTAATAGTATCTGATTTGCGATCGCCTCCATCGATGAATCATTCATCAACATTTGACCTTGGGTTTCCTCCTTTGTTTGTTTTTTTTTTTTTTTTTTGTTACCGCTGGATCAGATTTTATTTTTTATTTTATGGCCGGACAATCTGAATCCATATAGATTGAAATCCAAAATTAAACGGCCACCAAATCCCAGAATCCATTATTTTACATATACCAAAAACAAAAATTTGAAATCCATAAAGTGCTACAGATACCAGCACGTTCTTTGTATTCGTTCGTTTGGATTTTTTTTTTTTTTACCTAAATTCAAACGAACTAACCAGGCATGAACAGGGCAGCCATCGGTTTTTTTTTTTTCGAATTTTTAAATTAAACAGAAATCCAGAAGCCGTGGAATATTTCATGATAACAGAAACTCCAACAAGTATAGGATTAATCGGAATCCGTGAATGGTAATATATCATGAATCCAAAATTCCGGACTTCATGTACACGCAAGCCTGAATCCTTCGGAACGAAAAAAAAAAAAAATTATGCGGCAACCGAACCATGAAATAATTTCATACGGCGATAAATCATAAGGCATTAACCGGAGTTACGGAAGCCCAAAAATAATTCATGTTCATAAAATATTTCTTTATAATTCTACATAAAGATTATCTCTGATATCATTCGTTGGGAAAATCATATTGATTAAATCCATAATCACTTTAGGATTCTCCATGCTAAATCACTAAGAAAATAAAACCATAAACGGAAGCGTTCCATGTAAGAAAATAAAACCGTAAACGGAAGCGTACCTGAATTCATGGAAGCAGTTGTTCTTGAATCCTTGTGGTTTTTAGGTCTTGCAGATTACTACCGTAGGGTTTGGCTCGTCTTTTCGAATGATAGGATGTTAGAAAAAAAACCTGATATGTGTATAACTTGGGAACCACGACCGTTTATATATATAACATATCTTTCGTATTTCTAATTTAGTTCATCATAAAAATAGAAATTAAAAATTAGACTGTAGAGTTTCTACACATAGAAGATTCATACTTTATTAGATCATACTTTATTAGATGATTTAAGCTTATAAAACCTTATAGGACCACTTTTAAAAATTAGGCCGCTATTTATAATAACGTATATATAATTAATATATATGTATGTCTAAATTCCAACAGGCTGGCCAACTTTAGTGACCGTTTTAGTTCATATTCCATGAAACCAAAATGAATTCATGGAATTTCACGGTTTGGGCCACAGGTCCACACCATTTTGGCCTTGATGATTAAATTGAATTCTAATGCAGATGGGCGATTTTGGCTCATTTTGATTATTTAATCGAAATCCAATACGGACAATGGCTATTCCACAAGTCTAAAGAGCCGTATAAAGGTTGAAGACAAGTAAAAGATGTAAACAAGATAGGTCCTGTTTAAAGTTTTTTGTAGTCAGATACGTGCAAACGTACAAGGGCTGCTTGATATATTAAGGACATTACAAAAAAGCAAACGAAAAACAAGAAGACCAAACCAACCATCTTACGCTAGGGATCTAGTTTCATTTCAAAAAGCGTCCTCCATGCCCAAGATAAGCAAGCTACTGGACCAGATATGTCTATTCCACCGCATTTTTACTCCCAAGTGCCCCTAAGCAACGGCTGAGGGGAAGCAGTCTCACCAAACATTTGTATCAGATCTGAGCAAGAGGCATCTGCTTCTCCACATTCAGTCTTAATATCGAAGCCCAGCTCCTGCTCGATGTCATCCGAGGCTGCTATGAGCAAGAATTCACAACCTTCATAGTTCAAGAAGTCTGGGGGGTCTGCAGGGCGAAAACGCCGATGCCCAAAACAAGCTTGCAGGTGAGCAGGAAAGGCTGCCTTTCGCTTTGTCTGCAGCCCGGCAAAGCCGGATGATCCAGCTCCCTGCTCTGGGTTCTTTATCTGGATGATGAATGACCCTTCATGTTCTATGTTCAATGACTCCTGTGGCTTATTGCTGGCACCATCTGGCAGAAGTTCTAGCTTGTAAATCAAATGAGTGTGGACCCTCTTACCTGGATCATGCCTTAAGATTCTATAAACGCCTTCACCCACTGCACTTGCTGGAGGCTTGTGCCTGTGGCCGCGTGTTGCAGTATCATATTCATCTATGCCAAGAAAGAATTAGATAAAAGCAAATGATGAACCAATCGATTAGCGATTACAACAAATTTGCTGATTAATACAGTCAGGAAGATTTTATTAAGAAGAGCAATAAGTGAAAGTAAAGATTCAACTCCAGTGATGCAAGCCAAGGCCCACCAGTGACCAGTAAGAAATTGTCTAGTTGATTGGACTGGATTGGGCATGCTCAAAAGTTGACTACAATGTTGCAGACTACCTGCAATTGTCATCGTTGTCTCTCTAAATATGTTAGAGGACATGCAACCAAAAATAAATTAAAAAAAAACACAGTAGACGGCAAAGATTATTGGCAATAATGTATGTTCTACAACAATAATTTTCCAAGTAGCAACCCACTTTTGTTTCTAAGCAACAAAACTTAGGGAGAAGAACTAAAAGGAACCATAGTTGAAAGATTGGTAGCTGGTACCCATTAAGCTATTTTGCCCAGGAAACTACAAGCTTTGAGGCAACATCTAAACCATCAGAATGATTGAACTTCAATTCAGCTGTTACATGTTGATTGCTCATTCCAATCTGCTATCACAGGAATCCTAAATGAAACTAAATCAGGCGGAATCTCCAACAAGCCGTACAAACATATAATACTTTTGAGTACCTCCTTTTAGAGCATTCTTGATATCTTTAATCCTGGTGGTGACCATTTCTACAAATCCCCAATAAGGCCTGCTTCTCTGGCTGCTGGGATCTGGAAGTCCTTTACGACCCATCACCAGGAAACGTAGCAGTGATTGCTTCTCAATATTGACTTCCTAATCAAATGATAATAAAATCAGAAATCTCAAGATTGAATTAATGCTATACATTTAAATTGAACGAGATAACGAGAACAAAATAAACATCATTGGTGCATATATCTAAGTCCGAAGATTAATAGCTGTTTGCATATATCAATTGTTGGACCAATTGACGTCAATGCTGATTTAATTAGTTTCCTCTTTTACATGTGAATTGTGGTTCCCATGCGGTCACCTTGGGAATCCATCGTCGTGTATTCTTTTATTTTTTTTATACTCTTGTGGGCCCCATCTAGATAAGGCCGGGTGAACTTTTTAAAAAAATTTGGGCATTATAGCTTAGGCTTTCTTATTTTTCAAGATTAAAAAGGGGCGGATGAAACTTGCCCAGTATTTTTTTTTATTTTGAAAAATCAGATAACCTAATTTATATATGTTCAAAATATACACCTAAGCTTATCTAGAGGAAACTCACAAGGGTATAAAAAATTTTTCAAAAAAAAAAAAAGACTATAAATTCCCAAGGCGACCACATGGGGCATATAATCACAAACACTTTATGCATAGCAGATGGGATTTATCAAGTGGGCGGAGGTAGAACATTACATCCCCAGAAGTTACAGGGATGGACAACTCCCACCATTCATGTGGTACAAACTGCTGCAACAAACATTGCCACCTGGGGAATTGTTCCCATGAAAAAGATTGCAATTCCAACCTTTCACTCTTTGTATTCTTTTGTGTTTTATTTAGTTCCAAGCCTTGCATCATATTCTTCTACGCAGATTTTTTATATCATGTGAAAGATAAATTAGGTTTGCATATAATTCACAGCAAGTGCAAGTGCAAGTGCAAGTGCAAATGCATTGAGATCCTCAAGTAATATTTTTTTAACGGTATAGATTATATAAATGATTTCAATCTAGTTGATATTTTTATATTTAGACTAAAGTATTTTTAAATAAATGCAAAACCCACCTGTTTCATGAGAGAATTCCCTTAGCAAATATCTGATCTGCTACTTTATTCTTCACGTTTAGCTATTAAGTAGGTAACCACCGAAAGAACGTTAGTTCCATATGTTGATGGTTCAATCAATCGGCGCATACACCTATGTTTTTTAATTTTTTTTTGAAAATTTTTTCAATAACTTATTAGCCCAAGTGTATTTAATCTTTGGGTAAATTTTTACCATTTTTGGAGTATTTTAGATATTTATTTTTTATTTTTGAAAATCAATGGCATTTTAGGTAATTTTAAATTACATAAAATGCCATTGATTTTCAAAAATAAAAAATAAATATCTAAAAATCTCCAAAAATGATAAAAATTGATACATACGTTAAATAAACTTGGGCTAACAAGTTTATAAAAAAAATTTCAAAAAATAAAAATAAAAAAATAGCTGCATGCTCCCGGGAGCATACAAACAAAGTCCGGTTCAATCAACTGCACTAACGCATACTATATCCTATATTAAACTTAGTGGTCCAAAATTGAGGACAGCTCCATTTACCAAATTTTTTTTCTTTTTGATGAAAACCAATACTTGTTATTTACTTTACAAAGAATGTTATCATAACTCGACAGATATGTTCACTACTTGCCTACCTCCTTGCCATGGCCACCTTCTTCACTTCCGTTGTTGCCAGATTCTGATTTGCCCTCTTTCCCAGAGTTTGATGCTTGCTTTTCTTCAACTGCTTTCTCACCGGACTCAGGTCTCAAGACAATATACAACCTTTGCACATCCTGCAAACTGTGGACCTCTTCTCTGTTGATCTTAGGCCTCAGAAAGAAGAATATTTCTCCTCTTTCCTGGATTTTAGTATATAAGAGAAATTGCTGTCATTCGCTATATATGGTTATTTCATCCATAACATGGTTCAGATTGTTTAAACCAAACACAACGGGATTGATGACAATTCATTTTCCATAACATTCAAGTGCATCGGCTGATTCCCTGGTTGGGCTGCAGCACAAGAAGCCTTGAGTTATATCTATGAGAAGATCGATTGGAGAAAAAGAAATAAAAAGAAAGGGAAATTATAGTACGATTTTATCAGTAAAATGTGAATAAAGCTTAAATTGATCATAAGAGATAATTAACAATAAATTAATTAGTGATACACGGTTAAGGGAAGTATAGTTCAAATCATTTATATCTCTCAATCCAATATTGGAATTGACGATCTAGAATGAAGCGAGTTTTTAGAAGTACTAACCGCTAATTGTTGACTTTGGAAAAAAAAAAAAAATTGTTGGCTCATTGAAAATACAAGAATATATACATATGCATAGGCACACACATGTGGTGGTCATAATATTGATAGTAACAGTGAATATAGCAAAAATATAAGATGCTTGATCATATTTGAAAAACTATATGACAAAAAGAATATATATGTAGCCTATTTTAGGGATGATAATTTTGTTAGCATGGGTCCCGTTGGCCCTGGCTAATTTTATAATTATTATGTTTTATGAAAATGAGAGCCTAATTGTGTTTAATCACCTATAGAAATCTACGATTTTCTGATTTGTAATTCTTTTCTGCATTGCAAAACCGTTTTTTGGAAGGGTGAGAATTACTTCTACAAGTTTTTTATATGTGTATATATGTTTTATGAATTTCAAACATCTAAAATAACCCCAAATAACCCTACAACGTTTAATTTTAGAAATTTGGAAAAGAATAAATATATGCATATACCCAAAAATTATTGGGTATATTATAAAATTTCATGTGGATTAAATAACTTGGGCTCACATGCTTATGAAAAAATTGCAAAATTTTTTTTATTTGAATATACCTATGGGCTAACAGGAGCTTATCCCTGTATTTTATTATGAAAAATAAATGGCCATGTTTAGAAACACTACGCACAAGACAAGTTAACATTTTATGTGTTATGTTTCTTCACAAGAGATACAAATGAAGAGAGTTTCTTACCCAAAGCCATAAACGGACTAAATCTTAATATCCTTGTGTTGCTAATCCAATGGTTAAAAAAAAGAAAAAAGAAAGCACCAAATATATATACACACTATTAATATTTGTCCTCCAACTGGAAATTAAAAAGTCAACTATGCGTTATTAATTCGATGATTAAATGGTTAATAAAAGTGTCTATAGGTTGTAAATAACTTAGAGGTCCTGGATTTGACAGGAAGTTGAGGCATCTGTTTCATTTACTTCTTCCATGGAGTACACCTCTCAGTTGCCTAATCATCTAATGCCCCGGTGAAATGATTTTTCTTTTAATAATAATAATAAAAATAAAAAAAAAAACTATACATGGCAAATCGACGAATCCAGCTTATTTGACTTCAGGTACTCCGGTTGAAAGGCTGGCAAAAGTTAAGATGACGAACATGAATTGGTAGGCAGAGGGTTTAGTGAGAGACCTGAATCTCCACTTTGGTCTCGCTCTTCGTCTTCACCTCTTCTCCTTCTCCCATTTTCTCTCCGTCAGCCGTTGACTTCCTACTTTTCTTTTCTGCGCTCTCCTTCTTCTCACATTCTGCGGACCTTCTTAAGTGCGCTGCAGCGCGTGCTTCGACGAGATCCCCTATCGCAACGCGTGGCGACGGGCATGCGATCCCGGCATATCCACCGCTCCACGTTCAATTCCCGCGCCGCGTCGCTGGAATGGCCAACGAAGCGACGCATGCCCTGAAAGCCTGGACTTCTCGATTATTCTTCTTGTACGACGGCCCTTGCAGTGCACCTTCTTCTCTAGATTATTTGATTGATTTTGTGCATTTTAATTTCGGCATCCCTTGTAACAAGGGGAAGTGATTCCAGCGAAATGATTAAAAACAAGCATCTGTGAAGAGTTTTTTTTTTTTTTTTTTCAATAGGTATCTATGCGTGATAACACTTGGTATTACAATCAAACTTTTTCACAAACCTTGTGGAGGGAATTTTTATAAGTACCTTTACTTGGGGGCCATATGTAAAAACCCCCCGATTTCGGAAGAAAATGTATTGGCTGTGTAAGTTAATCTTTTACTTACCTTAATTACTATTAAAATATAAATTTGATAGAGACTAAATTCTATTTAACATATGATTAAAGAATGTATAATTTTTATCTCAAGACTAATAAGAAAATAAACTAAAAAAATGAATAATATCGTAAAAAATAGGTGGAAGAAATCACAAGGAATTATATTAAAGCAAAATAAAAAGAACAAACAAAAACTATACAAATAATGAAAATATGAAAATATTATAAAAATGAGTCTAAATGAAAGAAAGATGATTAGAAGAACTTTCTTGAAATTCTCAAAAATTTTAAAAATTAAAAAAGTAGTATTTTAGAATTTTTACAAGAATTAGGGTGCAGTTGCAAAGTAGCAGAAAACTACACAACAACTGACTTTAAAAAATCACGAAATATTATATATGTCCAAATAATGCGAAATGGTGTCATTTCAAAGCTCTTGAAGCCTACTTTCTAATTAGAATCATTTAAATTTGACTTAAAATAAAAAAGATATATGGCAAACAGTGAGGGTATATCATGATTTTTGTACTATGTGGGAATTAGAAATAATTTTGATTTAAGTCATCAAAAATATTAATGGTTAGATAAATTTTCAAAAATTATACATTAAAAAGAATATGAAAATTTTAATTCATCCATATATAATACGTTGGGTTTGGGAGAAAAATATAGAAATAAAAATTATTGGAAATCAAGTTGTCAATATAGATTCCAGCTTATATACTAGGTTATCATCGACTATAATAAGAAAATTTGTGTTGGAATTATTTGTCACCTCAGTTAGGGATAAGGGCTGAAAGAAATGGATTCATGAACCTGCCACATGGCAAAATCTGGTCCATCCATGAGGGAGAAGTATATCCCAATGGCTTACACATGGAGTTCTCCCATTTGTGTTAATTTAAGGACCTTTATCTAGAATTTATCCTAGCTTATCTAAGAGTAATTCTTACACAATAAATAAAGAAAAGGATGAGAGTATAAATAGTGTACTTAAGTAAGAAATTTGTAGGTACAAACAAGGTTAGGTGAAATGAGAAGAAACAGAAGAAAAGAGCAAAGTAACAGTTATAGACGAGTGAGATTAGCAAACAAGTAATAGTCTTAGACTTTTTTTATTTATTCTATATATTTGGGCTAGTTTTCTTTCAAATAAATGGTCTGGATTATGATTACAAAGGTTAGGCTATGATGATTTAATTATTTTAGCAAAAGTGTCATAAAGACAATATTTTTTAGAGATATTTCAGTAAATCAGTGATATCTTCTTCAAATTAAAATGGAATTTGATGAGTAAATAGTCAACATTGAGTAGAAAAATGAGATTTACAACTTTCATATTGACTACTTTTCAAATTAATGATATTTAGAGGGTCATTTTTAGGACGCAAGACAAACTTATTTTCAACACCCTGTTGGACAGCTAGGTACGACCCTTAATGATGATCAAAGAAGGGTATGATGATGTTAATGATTTATATATAATGTAAATATAAATTTTCAACCTTTAAATTTAATTAATTAAAATTTATGTAATTTTTTAAAAAAGATATTGACCGCATGCCTTAGTAGAAAATTTTCTATTTTTCTTATATATGCACAAAGTAAGGTGAATCATAAGATTTATGAATTATTAATTTAGTATAAGTTAATTTATATCAAGAAAGATTTGATGGTCCAATAATAAAGTTAAGGGGTTAAGAAAGCATAAGCATGAAGACTCGGTTTAAATATTTTAATATTAAAAACTACTAAACATAACAAGACCACTAAAGCAATGAGAGCGATTGTTAAAGAATGATGAGGTCTAACATTCAAATCACATCGGACTTATATTTTGATATTTTAATATTAATATTATTTAATAAAATATAATATTTATAAAATAGTCAAAGTGAATCACAAAGTGGTAAAGTTTTAAGATTATATTTTTTATTTATCACTATTAAATTTAAACACCAAAATATTTTGAAATGTTATTCTTTTTCAAAAGACTAATCTTATTAGAAGGATTAAACTTTTAAGTTTTCATGGAAGAAGTTATGAGTTCAAATTATAATTAAGGAATTTAAATAAATAATAATAGTAATTTTTACACTAACCTTATAAAAAGGGAAGAAGTCCTAAAAAAATTAATATTTTTATCATAGTTATAGGAATGAGGAGAAAAGGAAAAGAACCACAAGAGGAAAGTTTTCTTAGGAAGTTATTGTGAAAGGTAAGAAAAAAATGCTTTAAAACTTTTCTACTCATTTTGTATAATTATTTTCTAATTTTTTATTGCAAAGAATGTTGTAAAAATGCTTGTAAATGAATGATGCTCGAAATAGAATTTTCAAATGTATTTTATGATAACATGCACCTTTCATATCATGTGGTGTGAATGTAATGCGTGAAATGACCTTGTGGGGTTGAAATAGAGATGATGTTTCTGAAGAAATTGAGCCCAGTCACTTGACCAAGAAGTTCCAAGGGGTGATACTTAAAGGCGTTTCAAGTACCCTCTAGAGTCAAGCAGGATGATTGTAATTCATGTAATGCATTTAAAAACATGCAATTTCATGAAACTGATTTGCACCTTGTTTCTATGCACCTACTTACTGAGTAACATATTTATGTCTTTTTAAATTAAAATATAACATTACAAGCTTAGGATGATAGAGCAGGTACAAGAACAACTCATGGAAAGACTTATCTCCATTATCTAGTTTCTTAAAGACTAAAATTAGATTGTATTTAGTAAGCGGTTTGTAACATTTTAGATTAAAGATGTAATATATAAGTCCAGAAAAGTGATTTTAAGCCTCGTATTTAATGCAAATTTCCAAGATCAATCACACATTTATGACAAAATCAATTATTTTGTTAATTTATGAAAAATTTAAAATTCCACTTCCACTAGTCATATTCCTATTACTACGTTGAGGCACAAAGAAAAACAAAAATTTTAAATTTTATTATTCTCAATACATTCCTTTGAAATAAATATTCTAAAAAATCTTCAAATAATACAAACTTTAGTATACCACTTGATTCGGTACACCTATAAAAATAATGATTTAGTCCCAACATGACTAGTGAGTAAAAAATTATTTGAAATAGATAATGACCCAATTAAAACTTAATTAAATGATAAAAAATTATTTAATTTAATAACTTAAAATTTTGGCCTAAAATGCAAAATCAAACCCTTTCATTAAGTCTAGAAGCATCAAAAAATATAGAAAAGACTATTTGATTATTCAAATCGGAGTTAGAATGGATAAATTATAGCGAGGTGAAATGAATGGTCCACATTCAACCACATCATCACCGCCTTTACTGCAGATAGGCCCCAACAGGGCCTCTCTTACTTAGCCCTTATTGCTGCAATGGGCTACATGTCAATTTTCAAAAACACCTGGACATTAGAAGCATAAAAAAAATCAATTGCATTAAAGTATCAAAAGCAACGAAGAAAATTTCATTGTAATAATAAAAATCCCATGCCTCTGACAGAAATCTTTCTCTAGATCGTCCTCAATTAGAATTTTATTTGGATTAGTATCATATATATATTGCTCTCTCTAGACGTTTCGGAGGCTCTTAAGTTTGGAGGGGATTTAAATATATATATATATATATAATTATATACAAAGACCAATCTCATGCATATAAATTAATATATTACCAAAATTGTCATGTTAATATATGTAACTTTTCCACAATAAGTTATTTTGTATATTAATTTGTATAAAATGCATAATAAAACACAATAATATTAACACATGTATTTTAGGCATATTCTAAGGTATAATTTGTTTACACAATTTTATGTCCTTGAAAATCTATAAGAATATAAAATTAAATTATACTAAATATATAAAATCCATAGCCTAAAATCAAAATATGTATTATAAATGTCATGTACAATTAATTCCAACTAATTGCTCCAAAATAATTACAACAATAATGATTAATTATGGAACCTATTTTATAACTTCAAATAAAATACTACTTGCATTTTTCTGTCGTAGCTTATTCCCACCTTCCACAACTCTGGCTTCCCCAAACTTTTCCTACGAATATCTAAATCCATGAACTCCCCAAATCTTTTTATAAAAGCTCACATAGCTTCTAAGAGATAGGGAATAAGATAAAATTCACTTAAACTTAAACTCTATTTTAACCAATCTTATCTATGATAGTTCTTATCTCATCCTATCTTATCCTGTAGGATATTTATATTATCTTATTCTATGGGACACAGACGCCAGGAGAGGCAAAAATGAAAAAATTAATTATTTTTCTGTGGAACCCCCCACTTGAACCTTAAACCTTTAAGACTTCTGGATCACCTATATGCCAACGGAGCTACAGTGAAACTTGAGGCCAATTAAGCACAATCCATGTTTCGATGATTAACAACTCAATTTGAAAATTATTTAAGTACTAATGTGGTTGGTAAGTGATGCCAAGGTTCATATAATCAAAGTTCTAAAGGATAGTAGGTCAAGTTGCATACCAAGTCGATTTAAACATCGACTTAGGTCAAGTCGATACCTGAGTCGACTCCAGGATCGACTTCAAACGCTCCAAAATTGACAGCGCTGAAATTGGGACTCCAAGATAGACAAAGTCCCAATCGACTTTGGCTGCGACTTTGTCTGTCTTGGAGTCCCAATTTCAGCGCTGTCGATTTTGGGGCATTTAAAGTCGATCCTAGAGTCGACTTGGGTATCGACTTAACCTAAGTCGATGCCTGAGTCGACTTTGCATGTGACTTGACCTGCTATTCTTTTGAACTTTGATTATATGAACCTTGGCATCACTTGGCAACCACATTAGTACTTAAATAATTCTCAAATTGAGTTGTTAATCATCAAAACATGAATTGTGCTTAATTTGCTTGAAGTTTCAACAATCTCCCCCCTTTTTGATAATTGACAAAACCAATTTGAGATAAACCTTTCATTTTTATTATTAAAGAGGGATTTCATGTCATAGGTAATACATGTATTGAATTCGGTTGTCAACATGTTTGTTATACAGCGTTTCAGACAATTCAATTTAAATCATAACAGTTTAATCAAACAATTCAATTTCAAACATATAACAAAAGAAATTTTCATTCAAATCAAAAATTTGTACATGTCAGTGTAAAAAGATGTACAAAAATGATTCAAATGTCCATACTACCCAACAAAAAAAGTCCTAGTAGTCTCTCTCTCTCTCTCTCTCTCTCTCCCTTTTTTGTTAAGACATCAAAATGGGATGTAAGGGAAGCAAGACTTATGAAATTAGAAAGTGTAATGGGATAGATGATGGGTTGAGATGGACTGATAGGACAGGTGCAAGCCAAGGAAAATAGGGATGACGGAGCCTGAACGGTGGGTTCAACTCTGACTGATTCGCCCCAGTAGGGATCAAATGCGGGAAGGCTAGGAATGGGTCTACCGCGCAATTATCCGAGGCAAGTTGGTACTTGATTACTGTCATGTCTTGATCCAACTTGTCTCACCGGCTGTGCATTTCCATTAAAGCAATGTTTATGTTGCCCAACTCTTGAGATATTCGGCTCTCTATCTGTTGCAGGTACTCAATGATAGCCTTTGAGGTGGATGACTAATCTGGGGAGTGGGTGAAGTGATCGGTTGCCCGTGATCCATGAGGGGAGCATGATCCATGGGATGCGGGTGATGCAGGTGCTGGAGGTGGAGATGGAATGGGATCATGTCTAGGGATATCCTCCCCCTCAGGATGAGCTTTCGGTACTTCTTGTTGAGCGGAAATGTCTTGAAATTGGTTTTCCACTCGCTCTTGTAGTCGTTCAGCTCGAAATGCCTCAACATCAATTTTCATCCAAGTCAGGAGGTCACGGTTTGTGGCGCCCCAAACCCGAGCGTCACGTCCTGAGCCTTACCTCGGGATCGTATTGATTAGTAAACGTGATCAGGATTGTTGCCTTGTCACACGATGGGTTTTATCGGATATTTACCCAATTAATTATGATCATATAAAATTTCATATAACAGTTCAAGTTCTCATATTTTCAAACTCAGACATATCTAAGTCATTTCGATCCATTCATCACATACAAACATGCTGTTCAAGCGACATTTCAACAAGTGCCTAAATCAGATGTCACGACATATATACAACATAGTCATCAAACATAACATAGAATTTTCAGTTTACATCCTTTCCACATAAATTCCATAACATCAAAATTCTAAAGTTTTTCCATTGATTCCTTAAGCTGGCACTTGCTCCTTTGCCATGTTCTGTCCTTCACCTGTCTTTGGGTTTGGAAAATAAAATCGTGAGTCGAAACTCAATAAGCAAGCTATTTGCATTTTACAGGAAAAATATTTCAGGCAACATTTTGCATTTAAAATCATATTGGAAAGCAATTTATACCTTGTCTAAAGGTATATCTTAAAAGCATGAAATCCTGTACCCATCACGGGTCCTATATGCATAATGCCATATGAAAACATGAACAGATATACCATTTCTCCCTTAGGATGGAAGCTAGCCAGGCGACCATCCGTCACGTTAACTCCCATTTCAGAGAGGGCGCCCCGGTCTTGGGCCTATTTTAAGCGACTTGGCCACACCAAGGGGGGACAATCGGTCCGCTTATACCCTTCAAGTGGACCTAGTATCCTGTGCACATGAACTTTTGCATAAATTCATCTTTAACATGCTAGCATTATTTTCCAATCAAAAACATGGAAACACATAATTTTTCCATAGCATTTATCAAAGAAAGATTTCATAATATTGCGTTTGAAGTAAAATATGATTTCAACATCATTTTGCTAAGGGATGACCATCCTTAAACTCATTAGAAACAATTTCCATGGTTTCATCAAACAAGTTTAAGCAAACATTGCATTTATGGAAACAATTTAGAAAAGCAGAAATCCTTTAGAAAATTTGCTTGCTTATCTGAATTCCTTAGCTTTCCGTTACAGCTTTTTCTTTGCCTTTGCCTACATGAGAATAATATGATTTTTTATATAATTCTTTTTCTCATATTTCATTTAGTTTTCCAACCCATTCTATTCACATGTAACATTTATATGACTTTACAAGTCCTTATGTACATATATAGCATACTTTTCATACCTTTCTTCGGCTAACACATAACATGACATATATGTATAACCCCACAATTAAGGTATTCATTTCAATTACATAAAACTCATTCAATAACCATCATACATATGTTCGATAAGCTTACTTTTCCATTTATCCATTTTTTTTCCAAAATATACACATGGATGTTTTACCTATGCACATATCATTGCCTTAGCTTTATAAATCAAGTGCAAAATTTTGGAATTAATATCATAAAACCTTAAAAAGATATATATAAACATGTAATTCATCTCATTTTCATGCATTTTTTCACAAAAATCATTTTTCATAAGTCATTCATCACCTATTCACCTTTATCCCTTCACATAAGCCCATTTAGCACATATACATAATGCATTTCATAAAATTTGCTAACTCCAAAATTT
Source organism: Annona cherimola (assembly GCA_030490835.1). NCBI lineage: Eukaryota > Viridiplantae > Streptophyta > Magnoliopsida > Magnoliales > Annonaceae > Annona > Annona cherimola. The sequence goes on along the minus strand of CM059977.1, from coordinate 44,685,981 downwards.
AATCCATGTTTCAGTGGGTTATTTACCCTTAATTACCACTACATTTAGGGTATTTTCATAGGATTTAAATCCATTTTCCATAGGTTTCCAAAACAGCAAGTTTGGAACCCATTTTTCACCTGTTTTACGTGTCTTTTGCCACATAACCCTATGCAGTCATATAATTCCGAAATTCCAGTAAATAAATTCATTTTTCCTAATACATATTTATGGATTAAACACATATATAACATCCATGCATTATCATTTCTCAAAACAGCAAGTCACCCACACATTTTGAATCCCGTTTCACATCGGTTTGCCACTCTTTCATAAAATCTATAAAAATCAGTTTTAGGGTTTATTTTCTCAAATATTTTTGGGCATCAATAATAACTTAAACCTAGGGTATTTTACCCAACATATCATGCATAAAACATGCAAACCCATTTTCATAACATTTTTAGCATAGAAACATGAAAATTAGGTCAAAATCATCACTTTGCATTTCATAACTTCAAAAATTCATCATTTAAGCATAAACCATCATATATTTTGCATGAATGCATGATTCATAACCTAATCAAATCATCAAACCAAAATAACAACTTGTCTTGGAGATTTAGAGTTTATCAACTTGGATTTTCCACTTAATACACATGCATAACTTCACTTTCATCAACTTAAACTTAAAAATTCATACATAAAACCTAATATCCATTCCATATTCATTAAAAATCATGTTAAATCACCATTTTACAGATCCTTTAAGAATCCTTTTCATTTCCCCATTTTAGAGTTTAAAAACTCAAAATGAACTATTCAAACAACTCATATACTTACTTGGTTTTGAGCAAAATCAAATCCTAATCCTTTGAGATGGTTTCCTCCTCAATTTCTCCTCCTTTTCTCCTTGATTTTCTTCCTCCTTTTGCTGGCCAAGAGGGACATGGGGAGCTGCTGCTGGTTGCTTGGTGAAAAATTTCACACTTAACCAATTTCCAACCTTTTCTCACTATGGACGTGCATGGTTTATATGAGCTGAAAATTTTCGTGGGGCCCACTTGCAAGGCATTTTCCATACACATAAATGCATGCATATCACCCTTGAAGTGCTGGCACAATTACAGCCACATAAAATGCATTTTCGCCATTTTCAAAAATCACAAAATCTGCTCAAAATCCTAGGCGTCCAAGTGTCCAGCTTTGCACGTCCTTTGCTACCCATTTTTGCATCCATTTTTTTATTTTTTTCAACCCTAATTTAAGGGTAAATTGTACACTTAATTAACCCTTAATTTATATATTAATTTATTTTAGATAAATTTAACAAAAATTGCAGCAACTTAACATTTCAAATCACATTTTCCATCCCTAGATGCTGTCCACGTTTCAGCTGCATGCATCTGCCTTTTTCAATTTTTTATTGCTGCAAATCTTCATAATTTCATGCACATATCATGTACCTACATCCCAGAAACTTATATGCATATTTTAAAAATTAAAAAATCAAAAATATGCTTCAAGCAGCCCCTTGGACGTCCCATGTTGCTACGCCACCTATGCTAGGTGGTTTGCTTTGTAGCTCCATCATGATATGCACTTAATAGCTGGATAATTCTCATATTTTTGCATTTCTAATAAATACACAAAATAACCAAGAAATTCCCTGCAATTTCCACCTCAAATCTCATTCACATTATGCATTTATGCTTGGTACTCAAGCATTAAATGAGATGTACGCATGTGAAACATTAGTCAACCATGCTCACCTTTTTCAATGCAGGTATTTTTCCAATATTTTGTGCTTAATCCAATCCATCCAAAATAAAAAATTTATAATTTTATTCAACCGTTTTAAATTTCATCTCAATCTGAATTTCCTAGCTCCCGTTATAGCCGTTTAAAGTTAACGGTTGAAATTGAAATATGATCACTAAATCATAACTCTCATTTCATCAAGAATTTTTATAACCCATTTATTCCATAATACCAAGCCCATCATTAATAATTTTTATTTCAAATTTCACTTGAATCCGCCTTACAAGAGTTGAGTTATGAATTTTTCAATATTTTTCCATTAAACTTGTCAATTATCATATAAATTTCCATAATTCATATTAAATAATGGAAAATTATTTTTCATGGTATATTTGTATATTTAAATCAACATCAATATGCTCTAATCCTTTTGTCTCATTTTAACTCAAAATGCTTAATCACATCATTATTACTAATCCAAAACCCTAATTGCAATAATTAGCAAAAATCATATTATACCTTTATAATTCAATAATTCACAAATAATATCATATACATGATTAATGCATACATATGGGTTATACCTGGTTAGGGTTTCACACGGTTGATGGCATTTGTTGGTTTTAACACTTCAAACGGCTCACCCTCCAGGTCAACATGGTAATGAGCTAAGATCTTGGTAATTCACGTGCCATAAGGTAGAACTCCCCTTAGATTTTCTTTATTTAGCTTAAGGGCCTCCAAAAATAGATTAGGAAGGTTAACCTTGACCCGATTTGCTACCCTCTATAGGATTTTGGCCTCCTGTGAGTTTAGTTGATTACGGCCTCCTCCTTTAGGGTAGATGCAGTGGGCAATCAACAACCGTAGGATCCTGAGTCTTGGGGATAGGTCCATGTAGTGTAGGAACTTAATCTCTCAATGATATTTGTTGCTGTTGGGGAGCTGGTTGTGCATTTGGGTGAGGGATAGGCCTTTGGGAGGGGGTTCATCATCTCTAGGTACTCCTAGAATGTTGCTAATTCGATTAATGGCATTTCTTTTACTAATTCCATGTGCGACCCCTAGATTTATCTCGACCCCTTTGACATAAGTACTGAGGTACTCCTGATCCCATAAGTAGTAAAATATCCTGGTCAGATCAGGGTATATCCTGTCATCCGCTTTCAACAACCTGGTCCATCCTTGGAAGTCTAATAGCTCTTCAATTCCAAACTCATATTCTTGTATAAATTTGAAATGTTAATCACGGGTACAAAGGTCTTCCTCTCATAAAAATGGCAATAGAACCTACTGTGTTAGCGTTCGGTTATGAAGTAATCCGTGGGCATTTTGAGAACTTGGCCCCGTTAAGCTGGGGTCCCCTTTCTTTTTCCACCCAACTCAGAGCTGTCACTAGATTCCATATTTTCCTCTTCTCTAGGTGCGAAGGTGGATGGGTTACCTTCATGGAACCTAACTCATCATCTAGTAGATGTTGTAGCTTCCTCCCACGCTCTTTTAGATGGCATACGCTACCTATGAGGCACGTCCTCCCCAATATGTAATTGGGACGGTCTTGAAACAGGTAATTTGTTGGGTTTGGAGACAGCTTTGGGTGTCATGGGTTTTAAGGTAACTGGATCTTGGAGATGTGATTGGGTATGAAAATTTGAGGAGAGTCTGAGATGGGAAATGAGAAGGAAGAGAAATGGGAGAGTTGAGAATGAAAATGAAAGTTTAATTGAGGGCGAGGGGGCTTTCCCCGCCTTTTGTAGGCACGAGGCAGCCGAAACGACGCCCTTGAAGTCGACTTCGAACCCTAGTGGAAGTCAACTTCGCTCATCCGAACTCGACTTTGGTGAAGTCAACTTGGGATGAACCGAGTCGACTTCGCTCCTCCGACTTGAGTTAGATGTGCTTGCTATTTCTAATCCCCCTATTTAATTGTAATATTATCGTACTCCTAATCAATATCAATCATACCCATATTATTCCTAATTTTGTAAAATGATTCTTTTGGTAATGGTTTGGTAAAAATATCTGCAATTTGGTCCTTAGTTTTAACATATTCTAAGCAAATATAATAATTTTCAACATATTCTCTAATGAAATGATGTCTCACATCTATGTGTTTAGTTCTGAAGCGCAGTACAGGATTTTTAGTTAAACATATTGCACTTGTATTATCACATTTAATTGGTATATCTTTATATTCAATTCCATAATCTCTAAGTTGTTGTTTCATCCAAAATAGTTGGGCACAATAGCTTCCGGTGGCAATATATTCGGCTTCCACAGTAGATAGAGCAACACTAGTTTCTTTTCTTAAAAACTATGAGATCATCATATTTCCAAGAAACTAACATGTTCCACTAGTACTTTTTCTTTATACTTCGTCACCGGTAAAAACCGCATCCAAGTAGCCGATTAGATCAAATGTTGAACCCTTTGGATACCATAGACCTAGATTGATAGTATTGATTAAATAACTGAAGATTCTTTTTACGGCTATTAAATATGATTCTTTGGGACATGATTGAAATCTCGAACACATATAAACACTGAACAAAATATCCGGTTTAGATGTAGTTTAATATAATAAAGATCCTATCATAGTTCTATGTAACTTTTGTTTAATTGATTTATCTTTTTCATCATTGTCAATTTTGATGGTTGAACTCATGGGTGTGTTTGCCCCTTTGTTGTTTTGCATTTCAAACTTTTTGAGCATTTCTTTGACATATTTGGAGCATACGATTCCTCAAAATCAATTCCTTTTTCTTGAGAATATCTTTTGGCTATAAGTTTGGCTTTGTTTCTCACCACAAGTCCACTTTCATCTAATTTGTTTTTGAAAACCCATTTGGTATCAATAACAGTGCAATCTTTGGGTCTAGGAACTAGGTGTCATACTTGATTTCTTTTAAACTAATTTAGCTCCTCTTGCATTGGCAAAATCCAATTTTCATCATTAAAAGCTTGGTCAATTGAATTTGGCTCTATTTTAGACACAAAAGTAAAATCTCCACAAATATTATGTCTAGATCTTCTTGTTCTTATTCCTTCATATATATTGTCAATTACTTGTTCAATTGGACAGTCATTTTTGAATTTCAGATCTTTTGGAGGTTTGTAAGAGTCATTACCTTCACTGGCCTTTTCATTCATGGATTGCTCATGCTTTGTTTCCAATTCTCCTTGTTGTTTCAATTGTTGCTTTTAGGATTCTTTGATGTGTCATCTGCATCACTTAGCTCATCCTCCTTTTTGAGATTAGGATTAAATTCATCAAATACAACATATATTGATTCTTCTACCACTTGATTTTTTTTGTTGAAAACTCTATATACTTTGCTATTTAATGAATATCCAAGAAATATTGTTTCATCACTTTTGGCATCTAATTTTTCTAAGTTTGTTTTTCCATTATTCAGCATATAGCAAGTACAGCAAAAGCACGGAAATATGAAATATTTGGTTTTCTACCTTTACATAACTCGTATAAGGTCTTTTTCAAGATTACTCTTGTGGTAACACGATTCAGTACATGACATGCTATACTTACAGCTTCACCACAAAATCTTTTGAATAGTTTACTTTCATTTAGCATAGTTCTAACCATCTCTTATATTGTTTTATTTTTTCTTTTAACTACCCCATTTTGTTAGGGAGTTCTTGGTGCAGAGAATGTGTAATGAATTCCTTTCTCATTACAGAATTCTATAAACCATTTGTTTTCAAATTCACCATCATGATCACTTTCTAATATATATGATTGTATTTTGCTTTTCATTTTGCACCGGATTAGAAAAAGTAACAAACATTGAAAAGACTTCATCTTTGCTAGTTAAAAGTATTATCCATGTGAACCTTGAAAAATTATCAACAATGACAAACACATACTTTTTTCCTACAAGAGTCAAAATGTCGGATGACCCATATAGATCCATATGTAACAGTTTAAGTAGCCTAGTCGTTGAAATTTTCTTTTTGGAGAAAAATGGCATTTTAGGCTGCTTGGATAGTTGACATATCTTGTAGGTTTTATCTTTATTATATTTGACCTTTGGTAATCCTTCTACTAGGCTCTTTTTCCACAAAGACTTAATATTTGACATATTTATGTATCCAAGCCTTTTATGTCATATTCATGGATCATTCTCAATAACTATGAGACATTTTTCATTAAGTTCATAAAAGAAAAACAAATATACATTTTCATATTTTTTATCACTAAAAACTATGTGATCCTCATAGAAAACATTACATATAGAAGATTCAAACACAACTTGATAGCCTTTGTCACATACTTGACTAATGCTCATTAAATTATGTTTGAGTCCTTCAACAAATAGTTGATAATTGGAATTTGGTAACATATTTTATGGACATTTTATACCAATTTGGTGGGTAATTAATTAAAATTAATATGAAATGTGGTTTAAAATGTGATTTTGCAACATTTGGGTGATAAATATTAATTTCAAGCAAATTCAACAATTTTTATAATCTTTTGGCTTGAAATTATATTTTATTTGTTGCCATGAAATTAAAATGGATCTGAATTAATTTTATAATAATAATCCACTAATGATTTTTTTACTAATTAATGATTTAAATATTTTTATGCAGGGAAAACAAATTACACCAAGTGGGTCCCACATGGAAATCAAATCATGAGCAAATCTCCACTGTCCATTGCATCTAAAATTTTTTTTAGCACCACACCATATGCACATGATCACGTCTAATGGCCAAAAAGTTTGCAACCATCCATTCCATGATGATTGCATCAAGCAACCAATTTATTTCAAGCTAGCCTTTAACGTGAAACCTGAATTTTCTAGCACCATTAAAAAATTTTGCAGCACTCACATGAATCAACCATCCATTTATACTAGCCATCCCCATTGCATAAATACCCATCACGTGAATGACCCATGCCCATTTTATAATTCAGCAACATGCATTCATATTGGACCCCACATGTTTGTTCCCTAGCAAGCATGCATTTACAAAACATCCAGCAACAATAAATGTAGCATGCATATTCACTGAGAAGCATATTCATCCAGATTTTCCTTTTTATCCAATGCAACAACCATGGACATAAAGTCAACAGCCATATATCCATGGACCCCACCAGCAGCTACATTCAACATATGCATATCAATTGGCCCCACTAGCTGCTCGTTAAAATTGAAAAGGAATGAAGCAATTCACGTGAACCTGCAGCAAGCCTTTTAATTGGACCCCACAGCTGAATATGGCAGCAGCAACCGACATTCATTTAACGTGTCCAGTAGCAGCAAAATTTCCATCACAAATCATGTGAAATGCATTGAAGTAATGGCCCACTTATTCAGCTATAAAAGAGTATTGTTAGCAGGGCATGGAGGGAGAGAAGATTTGGCGCACATAGCATTCGGCAGCAGATTTTTGGGAAGACAACATTCGGTGGTGGCAGAAAAATTCCACCAGCATGAAAAAAAGATATTCTCCATCGGAGAATTAAAACACAGAGTTCATCCTGGAGCAGAGAAACTCAAAAGCATAATTTGGAGAAAGAAAGCAAGGTGGAGAGTACGGAAAAAGACGGACCGACAAGTTGTGTGGAGCGCTCGACACACCATCGAGGCTTCAAACCAATAAGCTTTTCTATCTTTTCCATTTTTAATTTTAATTGTCTTGTTTAAGATGATTTGTAATTTTAATTTTATTTTGAACTTAAACATTCTTGGCTAAACCCTAAATCTGGGGTTTAGGACGTAGCATGCGTACAATGCAATATGGTGTGGATTTTTAGTTCATTTATGATGGATGTTGTTGTTAATTTAATATCTTGTAATTTTTATGCTTGCTATGTACATGGGCCCGTACTTTTGCATGATAACATATATTAGGTGATGGAACCAAGAAGTGAAAACCTAATATACGATAATCAAGATATTAAACCTGGAAATCTAAGACCATGAGAATAGGCATGATAACCTTGAGGAATTCCATGAACAAACCACAGATCTTAATAGATTCTAATTAACTTAATCTCCTGAGAATAGGTGATTAAGAAAATTAGGATATGCCTTGTAGGTTTTGAGAGAAGGTGCAAGGATAAAATAGGAATTGTTCTCCTTTAACAAATAATATCCAAATTAAATAATTATACCACTACCCGTTGCAAAAGTTGCATGTGAAATCCTAGACCCTAGGTACCCGCACTATCATTTTCTCTGCTCATTATAATTTGTAATTTTTTGTTCCCATTTTATTAATTTCTTTTCCATTCTATTTACTAAATTTTCTTCCCACTTTTCTATTTTATTTGCAATATTCTCTCCATAACCGACACGAAAGCATTTAAAAGCAAAATTTATAGTCCCGAATTCCTTGTGGAACGATAATTTATATACTACAATCTACGACCCGTGCACTTGCGGTAAGATTGCGAACAATAGTATATCCTCAACACATACATTTGAAATACCATAAACATTTCCTTTACCGTTTATTATACATTTCTCATTATTTCCAAATGCAACAGTCCCTTCACTATAATATTTGATTTTGTGAAATAATCCACTTTCTTCCGTCATATTTCTTGAGCAGCCATTGTCCATGAACCATATGTTGCTGGCCTTTGCTTTAAGACATATCTGTAAAATAAAATCATGTAGTGCTTATCTCTTTGGTAACCATTTTATGGGTCCATTTGGATTAGTGAGTCATTACAGTCTACGTTGTTCTACTTTGGAATGCATAAATCCAATGCTTTTTGGTACCCAAACCAATTTTGCACCATATAATTTCTTTATTTTAAAATGATAAATTTTGTGCCCCATCTTGTTGTAGAAATTGCATGCCCTTAGAAGTCTCGGAATGGGAATTCATGTAGTGGGAGGTTCCCAGATTGGCCTTTTTGTCCAAGTGACATGACTCATTCTCGGTTTAAGAAAAGTGGGCTTGGTTTGATTTTTACCAAGTTTTGGAGCATTCGATTTACTCATTTCACCTTTCTCAAATGTGGAATATCCAAGTTTTCTTTTGTTGTTCTGGCTAGTCATGTTCAAGAACATTTTCACGCTTTTCCTAGATTAGAGAACTTAGCTAATGATTCATTTAAAGACTCATTTTCTTTCTTCAGTCTTTCCACCTCTTTAGTTAAAGTGTTATTTTCATTTGTTAGGTGGTTGACCTTTTTAGCTAGCTTTTCATTCATAATAATAACTAAATCACATTGTCTTTTCTTTAATGTGAATTTATTTCCTAGTTTCTTTATTGCATCATATGACGAGCTGCGTATATGTCTATTAAATTGCTCGCTATTTACGCAAGTATACGTGCCATGTCAAGTAATAAAGTGTGAGTAGAGTATCGTTCCCACGAGGATTGTGTTAAACGGATTAGCACCTTAAATCTCAATTGTCTAAGTGAATTGGTAAAAGGAATGAGATTTGGTTTCAAACAATTGAATTAAACTAAACTAAGAAAAGCAGTAAACAACCAGAGTGGTGTGGATGTTGCTGATATTGCCTTAGGATGATTAAGATAGGTGAGAATATGAATTCATTGAATCATAGCTATGTTATTTGGTTTCAATTAAGTTAGTTGTGCAGAGATTACTAATCTAGGTTCATTCATATTCATATATGTCTTTCAACACATACAAACCTAACAAAGTTTTAATCATGTGCTATGTTCCCATGCATACAAGTAAAACAAGGTTGATAACCATATAACCTAATCATGATTACATAGGGTTAATAGGTATATTCCTATCCATATTAACATCTAACACAACATGAGTTAGAATACCTGTGCCTTATATATGGATCTCATTCAAATCTCACTTTTCCAAGCATGAATCTGAATATTAGATCAATCCACAAGGTTGCAAAGCTTGTAAACACATTAAGCATAATATATAAAGGTAATCTCAAGCATCATATATCACAGCACAACTATATTATTAATTCAAGCATAAGAAAACCAAATATCATAAGCTATGAATTCAAATCCTACATATCTCCCACCATAGGAAGGTTCAGCCCATAAACATGACTTCAATTCCCATTAAAATCGAGTTTACAATCATCCCAAACAAGGAGAATAACAAACAGGTAGAGATAGATGAGAAGAGGAGATGAAACTCAATGGATTTTGCGGTGATGGCTTGGATCTCCACTTGCTCTTCTCTCCTTCCTTGAAGCTTTGGTTTCCTCCTTTTCACCACAGCAACTACTCCCTATTTTGGTCTCTCCTCTATGGCCTGCGGAACTCCCTTGCACGTAGCCCTAGGTTTCTATTTATAATGGGTAGCTTGCGTAGCACATGCGCAGAAACCCGCGCGCGTATGGATGCGTATTGGTACATAGGCGCCAACTCTCTGGAGCTGCGTAACTTAGAAACTCTCTGGGATGACTCTGCATGTTAGTGAAGTGGCACCTGTTGGGTCCCGAATAGATGGCAAAACCCAAGAGGGGAGGGGTGAATTGGGTTCTTAAAAATTTCTTCGGTAACTTATCCCCTTGTGAGTTCAATCCCCTTAAATGAAGAAACAAAATGGAGAGCAAAGCAATATAGAAAGCAGAAATAAAATAGACGCAGATTTTTATAGTGGTTCGGGCAACCTCCCTACTCCACTCTTCCAAGCTCACACACCTTGTGACTTGGGTTCCACTATTGCATTCCACGAATACAATTAGAGCCTCTGGCTCTCTTCTAGATTCTAGCTCTAGGGGGCATCAACAACTAGAGCCTCTTGCTCTCTTCTAGATTCTAGCTCTAGGGGGCATATAACACTTAGCACAAGTAGGTGATGAGTCACACTCCAATCACACACTACTTTGCTACCACTTGATCTTAGCTACGCAAGCTAAATCAAGTTCAACACAAACAAGTAAACAAAGAAAGAAATCTACACTTTACAGATGTGTAGCAACACTTTAGCGCAGAGAAGAACTTGAAGAATAGGCTTTGAAGATTCAGATGATGAACTTTTTGCAGTTTGAAGCAGAGTTCTTCTTCTTTGAGTGGCTTGATCTCTTTAGAGCTCTTGAATGTAGTAGTTAAGCACACTTAATGATTCTCAGCTACTTCCCTCGTCCACCATGAATGCTATTTATAATTTTGGAGGGAATCCGAACGTTAGAAGGTAGGTGGCGCGCATTTAATGCGCCAACGTTCGAATTAATTCCGACCGTTGCGACCCAAGTCGCATGTGGAGTCGACTTGGCCTGCGACTTGGCTTCCAAGTCGCACCTGGAGTCGACTTCGTGTGCGACTCCAGTTCTTCAGATTTCCAAGTCCGAGTCTGGGTCAACTTGGCCTTCAGTCCTCAACTCAAGTCGATCCTGGAGTCGACTTGGGTTGCGACTTGGTGTGGTCTTTTGCAAGAACACCTTGATCTTCTTGAACTGGCTTGTACTTTGTTAAATTGGTCTTCATGACTTGGATATTTCTTCATTTAGAATAAGCTTGAAGATTAGCTTTGGACTTGATAGACTTGATTTGAACTTTGAATATAAATCTTAGCTTTTGATCTTCAAGAAACTTCAGTTGCTTTTTGAGAATGAACTTTGCATCTTATTTGGATTTGATAAATTCCAAATGGATCCTTGGAATAAGATTGAAACTTCAATCTTCAATTCTGAACTCCTCAAGTCGAAGTTGGAGTCGACCTCGTCTGCGACTTTGCCCAAGTCGCACCTGGAGTCGACTTCGCCTGCGACTTCGTCATGTCCGTTTCCACTTTTTCAACTCTGGATGCTTGAAGTCGATGCTGGAGTCGACTTCGTCTGCGACTTGGTTTCCTAAGTCGCACCTGGAGTCGACTTCGTCTGCGACTTGGTTTCCTAAGTCGCACCTGGAGTCGACTTGGCCTGCGACTTCACTTGTTCTTCTCCCCTTTTTAGCTCTGGACAGATTTGACTTCTTGAAGTCGATCTTGGAGTCGACTTGGTATACGACTTGGCTTCCATACTTGATTTTCTTCAAATGAATATTCCTTAAACAATTCCACAAACTTGTTAGTAGCCAAGACTTACTCAAATTTAGTTTGTTAATCATCAAAACATAGATTTAGCTAGTTTTCCACATATTTCCAACAATCTCCCCCTTTTTGATGATTGACAAAACCGATTTGAGTGTATACCTTTCAATTGCTTAAAATATCATGTTCATTATGCATTTTGAAATCATACTTAAACTCATGCTTAAAATATCATGTTCATTATGCATTTTGAAATCACACTTAAACTCATGCAATCATTTAACATATGCTCATGCAATCCTTCAATTTTTAACACACATTCAAACTCTTCTCCCCAATCATATCCTACTCTTTTAATCATTAAGACTTCTACTCAATTTTTCAACTCAAATACTCTTCTTCTCCTTGAATCTCTCTCCCCCTTTTTGTCAATATATCAAAAAGATTAGAGGTTAATCAAAGAGATAGGTGGGTTAGCTCCCCCTAAATGGGTGCTCCCCCTAAGTTTATGCTTTAAGTTAGTTCAAGCATTCCCATGTCATTTCTAAGCTTATAAAATGCTTCTTTTGCTAGGGGCTTAGTGAATATATCTGCAACTTGATCCTCTGTTCTTACATATACCAAACATATGTCATGATTTTCTACATGTTCTCTAATGAAATGATGTCTAAGGTCTATATGTTTGGTCCTAGAATGCAAGACTGGATTCTTGGTTAGACATATGGCACTTGTATTATCACATTTGATAGGTATATCTTTGAAATCCATGCCATAGTCCCTAAGTTGCTGTTTCATCCAAAGTAATTGAGCACAACAGCTCCCGGCGGCAATATATTCGGCTTCCGCCGTAGATAGAGCAACACTAGTTTGTTTTCTTGAAAACCATGAAACCAACATGCTTCCAAGAAACTGACATGTTCCACTAGTACTTTTTCTATCTACTTTGTAACCAGCAAAGTCCGCATCCGAGTAGCCGATTAGATCAAAATTAGAGCCCTTTGGATACCATAGTCCTAAATTGGTAGTGTCTACTAGATATCTAAAAATTCTTTTCACAGCTACCAAGTGTGATTCTTTTGGGCATGATTGAAATCTAGAGCACATACACACACTAAACAAAATGTCTGGCCTAGAAGCAGTTAAATACAATAAGGAACCTATCGTGCTTCTATACACTTTCATATCAACTAATTTTCCCTTTTCATCTTTGTCCATTTTGATTGTGGAGCTCATGGGCGTGTTTGCTCCTTTGCTGTTCTCCATGCTAAACTTCTTGAGCATCTCCTTGATGTATTTGGACTGGTTTATGAAGATTCCTTCATTTAGTTGCTTGATTTGCAGTCCAAGGAAGAAGTTTAGCTCTCCCATCATGCTCATCTCAAACTCTTTCTGCATAAGCTCAGAAAATTCTTGGCAAAGAGTTTCATTAGTAGCACCAAAAATAATATCATCAACATAAATTTGAATGATCAAAATATCCTTTTCTTTATACTTGATAAACAAGGTGGTGTCTACCTTTCCCTTTTGAAAATTATGATCAATCAAAAACTTGCTTAGTCTATCATACCAAGCTCTTGGGGCTTGTTTCAATCCATATAATGCTTTGGTCAACTTGTACACAAATTTTGATTGATCTTTCTCCTCAAATCCAGGTGGTTGTTCTACATACACCTCTTCATTTATATAACCATTTAGGAATGCACTTTTGACATCCATTTGAAACAATTTAAAGTTCATGTGAGATGCAAAAGCTAGTAAGATGCGAATTGCCTCTAATCTAGCAACCGGGCCATAGGATTCTTCAAAATCTATTCCTTCTTCTTGTGAGTATCCTTTTGCCACAAGTCTAGCTTTGTTCCTCACTACAAGTCCACATTCATCTAATTTGTTCCTAAAGACCCACTTGGTGCCAATAACAATACAGTCATTTGGTCTAGGAACAAGGTGCCAAACTTGATTTCTTTCAAATTGATTTAGCTCTTCTTGCATTGCTATAATCCAGTTTTCATCATCAAGAGCTTGATCAATATTAGAAGGTTCAATCTTGGATACAAAGGCATATTGTCCACAAACATTTTGCTTTGACCTTCTAGTTTTTACACCTTCATACACATTCCCTATAATTTGTTCAATTGGATGTGCATGTTTGAATTTTAAATCAGATGGAGGTTTATAGGAGTCGTTACCTTCACTTACCCTTTCCTCCATGGATTCTTCTTGCTTTTCCATATGCAATTTTTCAAGATTGCTTGTTATGTCATCTGCATCACTTAGATCATCTTTTCTTTTAAAGCATGTATTAGTTTCATCAAAAATAACATGTATGGATTCTTCTACAACTTGGTTTCGTTTATTGAAAACTCTATATGCTTTGCTATTTGATGAATAACCAAGGAATATTGCTTCATCACTTTTAGCATCAAGTTTTCCCAAGTTGGTTTTTCCATTGTTCAGAACATAACATGTGCATCCAAAAGTATGAAAATAAGATATGTTTGGTTTCTTTCCTTTCCATAGCTCATATGGGGTCTTTTTCAAGATTGCTCTAATGGTAACTCGATTCAATACATGACAAGCTGTACTTACAGCTTCACCCCAAAATTTCTTAGATAATTTGCTCTCATTTAGCATAGTTCTAGCCATCTCTTGTATAGTTCTATTTTTCCTCTCCACTACTCCATTTTGTTGTGGAGTCCTTGGTGCAGAAAATGTGTGATGAATTCCTTTTTCATTACATAATTCTATGAATCGTTTGTTCTCAAATTCACCACCATGGTCACTTCTTATAGTCATAATAGTACTTTGTTTTTCATTTTCCACCAAGTTTACAAACGTTGCAAACATAGAGAAGGCTTCATCTTTGCTAGCTAAAAGAATTATCCATGTGAATCTTGAAAAGTCATCAACAATTACAAATACATATTTCTTTCCACCAATAGTTAAAATGTCGGATGGCCCATATAGATCCATGTGTAGCAATTCAAGCGGCCTAGTGGTGGAAATCTCCTTTTTGGTAGAGAAAGGCATCTTTGGTTGTTTAGATAATTGACATGCCTTACATATTTTGTCTTTGTCATATTTCAACTTAGGCAAGCCTTCTACCAAACTCTTTTTCCATAGGGTTTTTATATTTATCATGTTTATGTGTCCAAGCCTTTTATGCCAAACCCATGGATCATTATCAATGGCCATTAGACATTGACCATCTAGTTCATCAAGTGAAACCAAATATACATTTCCATGTCTTCTTCCACTAAACATGATATGCTCACCATCAAATACATTGCATATAGATGATTCAAACACAACCTTATATCCTTTATCACATAATTGGCTAATGCTCATTAAGTTATGCTTGAGTCCTTCAACAAACAAAACATCCTCCATGCATGCATTTGAACTACTATAAATATTTCCTTTACCTTTGATTTTACCTTTCTCATTATTACCAAAGGCAACCGTTCCGTCGTTGCAAGACTTAAGTTTGTGGAATAAACTTCTTTCTCCGGTCATGTGCCTTGAACAACCGCTATCCATGAACCATACATTGTTTGCCTTTGCCTTTAAACAAATCTGAAAAGTAAACAAATAATCCTTATCTCTTTGGTACCCATTTTATGGGTCCATTTGGGTTAGTAAAATGATTCAATCTTTGTAATTCCAACAGCACCTAGGCGCCGCTGGTCGGCGCCTGGGCGCCAACTCTTTGGAGGCATTTTCCTGTGTGAGTGCTGGAACTTCTGGCTAGGCATGTAGGCGCCACCCTACCTGCTTCTTCACTTAGCTCTGTTCATTCTTCGACTTGCTCGCATGCTTGTAATTCTCCGTCCTTCCTGTAAAAATGAATGAAACTAAATAACTGAACTAAAAATTCCTAATTTATACTAAAAATGCATGAAAACCACATAATGCTCCTAGAATGTAAAGCAAGTGAAAATTTAGCAAAATAGATGCAAACTAAACCTAATCTCTTGGACTAACACGTAAAAATAGACTGAAATAGGCCATGATAACTCGTATTTTTATGAGTTATCATCATACAATGAATCATATGCTTGTTACAGTTTCTCTAATTTAGCACATTTGAGATAATCATGTGTAGAGGAATAAATAGACTTGTTATTTAAGTGATTGAGTTTGGAGGTTACCTCATCACTGCTTGTATAGTTTATTGAGGTGGTTTGTCCATCTATAATTTCTGTTGCAGTGAGGCAAACCATATCGAGTTCTTCTTCTACCCTTTCCATGCTACAAATTCGAGTATAGTTTGCTGCATCATTATCTTCTTTTGAGGAGCTGCTCGTTGTAGATGTCTCCTTATTACGTACATTCCTCTCCCTTTAGCTTTACTGAATTTCCTGTTTTCATTTCTATCTTTCTTCTCTTGCCGTTCTTTTGTCTTGCTCTCTTTTGGTGTGGGATACTGAGTTTGCATATGTCTTACTCCACCACCTATGTAGCATTTTATTATTTTCATCTTTTTCTCTTTTCTATTTCTCTCCTTGAATCATTTAAAATTTTCCCCTTTCTTACAAACTTTCTGAACCTTCAGGTGAGTAGGGCTAGTTCTTCATCATTATTTTGAGAGGACGATGTAGATTCATCATAGTTTGTTGCAGCCCTAAAAGCAATGACCATTTTTCCTTTGTGCTGCTCTTCATTTCTTTTCTTTATCAGCTCATGTGACATGAGTGAATTGATAAGATCTTCTAGTCTTAGAGTATTCAGGTCCTTTACCTCTTCAATAGCTATGATCTTTGGAGTCCACGACTCAGGTAGAGCCTTTAAGATCTTCACGACCTGTTCGGATTCAGATATTGCTTTTCCAAGACCCTTTAATGCATTAGTAATTTTGAAAAATCTAGCAAATATTTCAGATATATTTTCAGTATCTAGCGTTTTGAAGCTTTCTAATTCTCCAATCAATATGTTTCTTTTCGTCCCTGAGACTTGAAAATTTCCCTCATCAATTGATGTTTGTGTATCCCGTATTTCTTTGGTTGTTTAACATGAGGATACCCTATCATATTCAGCAGCTGTAAGAGTACAGAAGAGGGAGTTCATGACTTTGACATTGCTTTTCACGGTCCTAACCTTCTCTTCAAACCATGCGAAGGCTCTTTCATTGATTGGTAAAGTAACTTCATCTTGGATAGCAATCCAAGAATCTATATTAGTAGCCATGATGAGTTGTTTCATTTTCGACTTCCAGTAACCGAAGTTACTTCCATCAAATAGTGGTGGCTTTGTGAATGATTGGACATCAACAAATGCAGAAGTGGAAGTTGATTGAGATGTCATTAATAAGACCTCTTTGGTATAAACTTAAAGACCTTTGATACCACTTGTTGGTCCCGAGTTTATAGAAAAATCCAAGAGAGGAGAGGTGAATTGTGTTCTTAAAAATTCTTTGCGTAATTAGAAGCTTAGCCCTTTGTAAGTTTAATCCCCTTGATGAAACGTCTAGTGAGGTAGAATGAGAGGGTACAGTTGAAATATAAAACACAAACAATCAAACCACGTAAAAGACGACAATATATAGTGGTTTAGGCAACCTTCCCTACTCCACTTTTCCAAGCACACACTCGTTGTGTCTTCGATTCCACTATTGTATATTCAATACAATCTAAAGCACCCACTCCCTTCTAGATTCTAGCTCTATGGGGCTTATATAATCTCAGCACCAGTAGGTGATGAGTTCCACTCCAATCACACGCTACTTTGCCTTCACTTAGTTTCAGTCTCCAATACTAAACCAAGTGGAAAAAACAAATGATTAAATAATAAACAAGAATTCTATACGTTACAGATGTGTAGGCAGATACAAGTGCGAAGAAGAACTTGTAGAAGTAGTTGAAGATGAGACAGTTCAACTTTCAGTAGTTGAATGCAATGTTCTTCTTGAAAAACTTCTTGTAGATCACTTAAATGCTAGAGGAAGTAGAAGGTGAGCTTAATCAATGTTTTTTCAACTCCTTTCTTATTCACTTGAAGCTCCTTAAATAAAGGGAAGTAAATTCAAACATTTGGTGGTAGGTGGCGCGCATTTAATGCGTCAAAGTTTGAATTTTTCCGACCGTTGCGAATCAAGTCGCACTTAGAGTCCACTTGGGATGCGACTTTGTCCAAGTCACAGAGTGAAGTCGACTTCGGGTACGACTTCACCCAAGTCGCGGATTGGAGTCGACTTCGGGAGCGACTTCGACCTTCAGCTTCCAACTCAAGTTCCATGCTCAGGTCGACCTGGCGTTAGACTTGACCCAAGTTGCATGTGAAGTCGACTTCAAATGTGAATTCACCATCCACATACTTTTTGAAACTTTAAACTTTGTTTGTGATCTACTTGTATGTTTGGCCTTTATTTTTTCTCTTTTCAAGTACTTGGATCTTCATTTGATATTCTTGTCCTTGATATGTATCATGATGCTTGGATTATAAAATACCTTGGTCTCTTGAAAACAATCCTCATCAATGGCCTTAATTCATGGTTGTCATTGCCTCTTGATTTTGGTTTCCATTTAATAAAGAGTTTTAGAAGAAATTTGATGGTGATTTATACTTAAGTCGCAGGCTTGAGTCGACTTGGAGTGCAACTTCACCTAAGTCGCATATTGGAGTCGACTTGAGATGCGACTTCACCTAAGTTGCATCATAGAGTCGACTTGAGATGCGACTTCACCTAAGTTGCATAATAGAGTCGACTTGATGTGCAACTTAACTCTGACATTTTCAAAGTCTGTAGCCGAGGCTCACTCAAGTCACAGGTGGAGCCGACTTCGGGTTGCGACTTCGCCTAAGTCGTAAGTGAAGTCAACTTCAATTGGGACTTCGTCTATCTTGGAGTCCCAATTTTAGCGCTGTCGATTTTGGGGTGTTTGAAGTCGATCCCGGAGTCGACTTGGGTATCGACTTGACCTAAGTCAATGCCTAAGTCGACTTGGCATGCGACTTGACCTGCTATCCTTTTGAACTTTGATTATATGAACCTTGGCATCACTTAGCAACCACATTAGTACGTAAATAATTCTTAAATTGAGTTGTTAATCATCAGAACATTGATTGTACTTAATTTGCCTCAAGTTTCAACAAGAATATGAGTCGGATCAGCCATGTACTTCCTCAACTATAAGATATGGAAGGCATTAAACACTTGCTAGCGAAGAAGGAAATGCTAGCCAATAAACAACACTGCCAATGGTTTCTAATATCTTGAAAGGTCCGATATATCGATGAGATAATTTACCTTTTATCCTGAAATGAGTCGCGCCTTTGATAGGAGAGACTTTTAAGAAGACCAACTCGCCTACTATAAACTATAGGTCTCTTCGTCTGCCATTAGCATACTTTTTTCTAGCGATCATGTGCTAATTCTAACAATCGCCTAATAACTCGAAGCGCATAGTGGCTTGCTAAACCAAGGCTGGAGTTAAAAGTTATCGTGTACCAATTTCTTCCAAATAGACAGACATTCAACATCTTTTTCCATACGGAGCTTCAAATGGAACCATATTGATATTAGTTTGATAACTGTTGTTATAGGTAAACTCAACCAAAGTCAAGTGCCCATCACATGAACTAGAAAATTCTAAGGCACAAGCCCTTCATAAATCCTCCAGAATTTGAATAGTTCTTTCAGACTGACCATCTGTATGCAGGTGATTTGCGGTGCTCAACTGCAACTCTGTTCCCATAGACTTTTGCAATTTTTGCCAAAAATCAGAAATAAACCAGCGATCTCTATCTGACATAATGGAAACAGAGACACCATGTAAACGAACAATCTCCCGCAGGTACAAGTCTTCTATCTGGTCCATTCTGAAGGCCATGAGAGAAAGTAAGAAGTAAGTGAATTTGGTAAGTCTATCTACCACTACTAATACAACATCACAATAAGCTTGTGTCTTAGGGAAAGTAGTCATAAAGTCTATGATAATGTGATTTCATTTCCACTTTGGTATTTCTAAAGGTTGCAACAATCTAACTTGTCTTTTCCGTTTAGCTTTGACTTGCTGACATACTAAGCACTGAGATACAAATTTAGCATACTTGACACGCAACTTTTTCTACTAAAAATTGTCTAAGATCTTTGTACATCTTGGTACTACCAGGATGCAAAAAATTTGGTCTAATGGGGCTTCCTCTAAAATTTCTCGTCGCAACATGTTATCTTTAGGCACAACTAACCTTCCCCGAAAAAGTAGTGTATCATCAAAACTGCAATCAAAATCAGAGAGATCTCCATTTTTTAACTTTTTTAAAATACATAGAACAAGTTTGTCTTGCTTGTGAGCTTGCTTTATCCGATCAATTAGTGTTGATTGAATTTATAGAACACTTATTCTTTGGATTTCTCCCTGAGTTACTATTTCTATCACAATGATTGGATTTTTTATATTAGAGGCAACAATTGAGTAATCCAAACTACAACACAAAATTTACGACTTAGAGCATCGGCTACCATATTTGCTTTACCGAGATGATACTGAATACTAATATCATAGTCCTTTAGTAACTTTAACCATCTTCGCTACTGAAGGTTCAACTCTTTTTTATAGAAAATGTACTTCAGGCTTTTATGGTCTCAAAAAATTTCTACGTTCTCACCATACAAGTAGTGTCATCATATTTTTAAACCAAAACCACTATAGCCAACTCCAAGTCATAAGTAGGATAATTTTGTTTATAGGGTATTAATTGTCTAGATGCATAGGCAATTATCCTACTTTGTTGCATGAGTACACAACCGAGGTATTTCCTAGATGCATCTTATACACAATATAATATTTGCCAGTGATCGACAAGGCTAGAATTAGTGCTGAATTAAACAACTCTTCAATTCTTGGAAACTTCTCTCGTAAGCATCTGACCAAATAAATTTATCATTTTTTAAGGTTAACCTTGTAAGCGATACTACTATGCTTGAGAAATTTTTTATAAACTTTCGATAATATCCTGCCATACCCGGTAAACTTCTAACCTTAGTTACTGTAGTTAGTCTACTCCAATTGGTTATAACTTCTATCCTTTTTAAGTCTACTGACACTTCGTCCTTGCTAACCACATGACCTAACAAGTTCACATTGTCTATCCAAAACTCACATTTCTTGAGTTTGATATATAACTTATGTTCTCTTAAGGTTTGCAATACTTCCCTTAGATAACTAACATTTAGAATATCATCAATAAACACCACAACATACTTATCTAAAAGTTATTGAAATACCCTATTCATTAGGTCCATGAATGCGGCTGGGGCATTAGTTACTCCGAATGGCATTACTAAAAACTTGTAATGACCATACTTAGTTCTAAAAGCCATCTTAGGTATATCTTCATCATGAACTTTCAACCGATGATATCCTGACCGTAGATGTATTTTAGAGAAGACAGACACACCCTATAACTGATCAAACAGATCATCAACTTGGGGAAGTTGGTATTTATTCTTGATTGTCACCTTATTCAGCTCTTTATAATCAATACCCAGTTTCATACTCTCATCTTTTTTCTTTACAAAAAACACAGGTGCTCACCAAGGAAACTTACTAGGTCGAATAAATCCTAAATCGAGTAGCTCTTGCAACTGCATTTTCAATTCTTTCAATTCTATAGGAGCCATTTGATTAGGAGCCTTTGAAATTAGTTTAGTACCAGACATTAATTCTATTTTCTGGGGGTACTCCTGGAAACACTTTTGGAAATACATTTGGAAATTCATAAATAACTGGAATATCTTCCAACTTAACCTCTTTATCCTTTATTATTATAATTAAAATAAGACATCCTTGCTAACCTTTATAATTTATTTTCAAAATTATATCTAGATCTTTCATAGGCATGATTAAAAGATCTACTAGGATGGTTAAACTTTCAATTTGTAAGGTACAAGCCATACAAGCATGTCTTACTAATAAACTACCCCCAACAGCTCATGTGACTTGGACATCTCAAGTTAACTTAGTGATTTCCAGACTATGCTTTCGTACAAACTCTTCAAATATAAAAGAGTTATTTGCACCTGTGTCAAATAATACTCGAGTAAAAATATCACAAAGATGAACAATACTTGTCACTGTCTTCATGAATGCTTGAGCCTACTCGGGTATTAGGGCGTGGACTTGTACTTGAGCTGGTGTAACTGGCTGCCATCCACCACCTTGGTATTGTTATCCTGTTGGTCTACTAGGTAGACGATTTTGTCCTTGCTGTTTGGTTGTCTAACATTTCTAACTATTGAACAATCCTTAATGATGTGCCCAGGTTACCTACAGTTGTAACATACAAATCCTATGACATAGTTTGATGGCCTATAACCATTCTCCCACACTTGAAGCACTTGCAAAGCCCGGTATGAAACTTTTCGCATCTGTTTCACTTGAGGACCCTTTTATTATTTTGAAATCTTTCATTCTTTACACCTCCCTCAACTCTAGTTTGCTTCGAAAAAAGTTGTCTGATCTGCTTCTTTCCCAACCTATCTCCTACTGGTGGTCGTTCTCTCTTCAGGTAATACCTATCAAACTCAACACTATCACTCTCAACTAAGAGAGCATTATCGACTGTGTCACAATAGGTTTTATTGAATCAAAAAATTACTTTACCATAAATACCCTCAGCGAGGTCGTCTTCAAACTTACAGAACCAACTTTTTTCTTCCCATTCCAAACTTGGAGCAAACCGACGTAGAGAGTTGAATTTGGTCTCATACTCAGCCACCGTCATATTGCTTTGCTTCAATTTCGCAAACTCTCGAGCCTTAGCAAATAGAATTGAAGATGGAAAGAACTTGACAAAGAAATTTTCTTTAAACTTATTGCAAGTTACGTCCTCTTTCCTATTATGGAAGATGAGTTATTATGTCTTCCTCCATCGATAGGCCTCTCCACTTAGTTTAAACAGAGCACTCGATCTAATGTTCGACAGTAAGCAATCACCACTGGCAAAGGATGTGGACTTTTTACAATGGAATGCATTGGTGTTGATAAGTGAAAATTAATAACATATTTTGTGGACATTTTATACCAATTTGGTGGGTAACTAATTGAGTTTAATTTGAAATTTGATTTAAAATATGTTTTAGCAACAATTGGGTATTAAATATTAATTTCAAGTTATTTAAATAATTTTTTATAATCTTTTGGCTTGAAATTACATTTTATTTGTTGCTACGAAATTAAATGAGATTGAAATAATTTTTATAGTGATAATCTACTAAAATTTTTGATGAATTAATGATTTAAATATTTTTACGCAGGTTTGTAAGTTCAAGTGGGCCCCACTAGGTCATTTACCCATCTAGACTGTTAAAGTATCAACTTAAAACCATCACTGTCCATCACCAAGCTGCCCAGCCTCTGCAATCCAACCGTCCATTTTCGTGATCAACAGCAAAAATTAAGCCATCCAAAAATTAACGGCCAAAGATCATGTAAGCTGTCCATTGAAGGATGGACAATTACAAGCATGCGAGTGAGTCAATTTATAGAATAGATTCAAGTAAAGAGGCAAGTAGGCTGGCACTCAGTCGTCAACTTGGGGTGCCTAGGTGCCATTACATGAGCATGCAGGAATTCCAGACGAGTTTTAAGTCATAAAACTTCCAGGGAGTTAGCACCCAGGCGCCGACTTGGGGCGCCTAGGCACCACGACACAAGTAAGTAGGGCATCCCGATGGAGTTTCTAAGTTACACATCACACAGGGAGTTGGCGCCCAGGTGCCACTGCGAATCCGTACGTGCGGGTTTCTGCATGTGTGCTGCGCAGGCTGATTAGTTCAAATAGAAACCTAGGGATTCATGCGCGAGAGCAGAAAGTGGATGATAGAATTTTGAGAGAGAGCAAGGAGGAGGAAAGCACGGGCAAGAGGCGGACCGGCGAGTTGCGTGGAGCGGCCGACACACCATCGGAGGCTTCAAACCAATAAGCTTTCATCTCTTTTCCCTTTTTAATTTTTATTGTCTTGTTTAAGATGGATTTTGATTTTAATTTTATTTTGGACTTAAACATGCTTGGCTAAACCCTAAATCTAGGGTTTAGGATGTAGCATGCGTACAATGTAGCGTGATGTGGGTTTTAAATTTATTTATGATGAATATTATTGTTAATTTAATATCTTGTGATTTTAATGCTTGCTTTGTGTATGGGCCCGTACTTTGGCATGATTCTATATATTAGGTGATGGAATCGAGAGGTGGAAACCTAATATACGATAATCAAGATATTAAACCTGAAAATCTAAGACCATGAGAATAGGCATGATGACCTTGAGGAATTCTATGAATGAACCACAGAACTTAATAGATTCTAATTAACTTAATCTCATGAGAATAGGTGGTTAAGAAAATTAGGATACGCCTTGCAGGTTTCGAAAGAAGGTGCAAAGATAAATTAGGGTTTGTTCTCCTTTAACAAACAATATTTGAATTAAATAATTATACCACAATCCGTTGCAAAAGTCGCATGTGAAATCCTAGGCCCTTGGTACTGGTACTCTCGTATTCTCTACTCATTCTAGTTTTCAATAATCTCTTCCCATTTTTCTATTTCTTTTCCATTTTATTTACTATATTCTCTTCCCACTTTTCTATTTTATTTGCTATATTTTCTCCATATCCAACACGAAAGCGTTAAAAAGAAAAATTTATTGTCCTTAATTCCTTGTGGATCAATAATTTGTATACTACAATTTATGACCCGTGCACTTGCGGTGAGATTACGAACAAGTGTCTCGTTGATCCATTTCCCATTGTTCAAGACAACCCATGGTTGCAATGTTGAAAAAATGTATTGAAATCAATGAAAAAATAAGCCAAGTCTATGTTTTGATGATTAACAAATCAATTTGAGTAAGTTTTGGTTACTAACATGTTTATGAGATGATTAAAGGATATAAAAATGAAGAAAATTAAGCATGAAAGGTAAAGTCGATCTCCAAGCCGGCTCAGGCATCGACTTAGGCCAAGTCGATCCCCAAGTCGACTCCAGCAGCGTCTTCAAGTGGCATTTTTCGTCCAGAATGGAAATCAGGGAGCAAGGCTGCCGAAGTCGCAAACGAAGTCGACTCCGCATGCGACTTGGGCGAAGTCGCAGACCAAGTCGACTCCTGCATCGACTTCAAACATGATTTTCTGTCCAGAGTTGAAATCAGGGACGAGAGCTGCCGAAGTCGCAGCCCAAGTCGACTCAAAATGCGACTTGGGTGAAGTCGCAGACCAAGTTGACTCCAGATTCAACTTGAGACTGACAACACACATTTTGAAGAGCTAGGACGCAGATCAAGTTGACCTGATGCTAGACTTGAGTGGAGTTGAAAGCCAAGTCGACTCAAACAATCGACTTAGGCCAAATAAAGATTAAATCACGTCCAAAGCAAGTAAAGATGCATGGATTCCTCAAATCAAATCAAGAACACACATTTGGACATCATTATGCACTCCAGGATTCAAGTATTCAAGATTTAGAGCTTAAAGTTTTCAAGTTAAGATGACTATACTGAGTTCCAAGAGATATAAATAAATGGGAGAACAATCAATATGAAGAAAATCAAGTGATCAAAGTCATCTCCAAGGATTTCAAGTTCATCACGCAAGCACAGAAAGTGAAGTCGCACCCGAAGTCGACTTCACCTGTGACTTGGGTCAAGTTCAGGACCAAGTCGACCTAGAATGGAACTTGAAGTTGTTGTGGAAAGCCGAAGTCGCACCCGAAGTCGACTCCATCTGCGACTTGGGCGAAGTCACACCTGAAGTCTACTCCATTTGTGACTTGGGTCGCAACGGTCGGAAATTTTTCGAACGTTGGCGCATTAAATGCTCGCCACCTACTTCCAAACGTTCGAATTCCCTCGCCATTTATATATGGCATTCAATATGAATGTGGAGAGTAGATGAAACTTCATTAACTGAGCATAACTCCCATTCCTAAGAGCATTAAGTGATCAAATCAACATTAGAAGAAGAACTCTACATTCAAACTGTCAAGAGCTGCTCGTTGAATCTTTCAGACTGCTTTACAAGTTCTTCTCTGCGCCAAATCTGCCTCTACACACCAGTAACGTGTAGAAACTTTCTCTTATTTTCTCTTGTTGTATTGAACTTGATTTAGTTTGGGTAATTAAGATCAAGTGTAAGCAAAGTAGTGTGTGACTGAAGTGGAACTCGTCACCTACTTGTGCTGTGAATTGTTGATGCCCCCTAGAGCTGGAATCTAGAAGAGAGCAGAGACTCTAATTGTGTTTGTGAAATACATAGTGGAACCCAAGTCACAAGAGGTGTGAGCTTGGAAGAGTGGAGTAGGAAAGGTTGCCCGAACCACTATAAAACCTTGTCTATTATATTTCTGCTCCTATTATCTTATTGCGTTCCTTTTATTTCATTGAAGGGGATTGGACCAAACAGGGGTAAAGTTTCTATCTAAGTTTAAAAAATTTAATTACCCAATTCACCCCTCCCCTCTTTGGTATTCGCCATTAACTCGGGACCAACAAGGGGTATCAGAGCAGGTCTTTGAGTTTCACCAAAGAGATCTGTTGATATGGCATCCCAATCCACTTCCGTTCCCGCATTTGCCGAAGGCCAATCTTTTACTAGGCCACCTTTGTTTGATAGGAACAACTTTGGCTAGTGGAAGCTATGTATGAAACAACTCATCATGGCTACAGATATGAACTCTTGGATTGCAATTCAAGATGGTGTGACCTTGCCAATAGATGAAAGAGCTTCCAAAATGGACCGATGAGGAAGTGAAAATTGTAAAGAGCAACGCCAAGGCTATGAATTCATTATTTTGTGCTCTTACTGCTTCTGAATATGATAAAGTATCCTCTTGTTTAACTGCCAAAGAGATATGGGATACACTAACATCTATCTATGAAGGAACTTCTCAAGTCCAAGGGACAAGAAGAAATATTTTGATTAGAGAATTAGAAAGCTTTAAAATGCTAGAAACAGAAAATATTTCTGAAATATTTGCTAGATTCTCTAAAATTACTAACGCTTTGAAAGGTCTAGGAAAAATAATTTTTGAATCTGAGCACGTCATGAAGATTCTAAGAGCTCTACCGGAATCTTGGACTCCCAAGATTACTGCAATAGAAGAAGCTAAGGATCTAAACACATTGAAGCTAGAAGACCTTACTAGCTCATTAATGTCACATGAGCTAATCAAAAAAAGAAATAAAGATCACCACAAAGGAAAGAGAGCAATTGCATTAAAAGTCACTCATAACTCGGATGAGTCCCACTCCTCATCTCACAACGATGATGAAGATATTACTCTTTTAACTAGCAAATTTTGAAAGTTTGTAAGAAAAGAAAAGAACTTCAAAGATTTCAAAGAGAGACCTCGAAAAGAGAAGAAGAAGGTTACAAAGTGTTATAGATGTGGCAGTATAGGACATATGCAAGCTCAATGTCCTACACCGGAAGAAAGATCAAAGGATCATCATGAAAAGAAGGAAAGATATGAAAGCCAAAAATTCCAAAAGCCTAAGGGAAGAGGAATGTACGTGAATGAAGAAACTTCATCAACAAGTAGCTCCTCAACCGATGTTTTTGAAGCAGAAAATTGCGCAAGAATATGCTGCATGGCGCGGATTGAGCAAGAAGAAACTTTGAACACAACGGAAGTTTTGGAAGAACAAACCACCTCAACAAAATGCACAAGTAATGAAGAGGTAACTTCCAAACTTTGTTATTCTCAATCTACTTATTCTTCTATTCAAGAATGTCTCAGATGTGCTGAATTAGAGAAATTACAACATGCATATGATTCATTATATGAGAAAATCAAAAAACTAGGAAACAAATTATCATTAAAAAGACAACAATGTAATTTCATTATTATTGTAAATGAAAAACTAGCAGAAAGAACAACAAAACTAAAAGAAGAAAATGAACTGCTATTGAAAGAAGTGGAAAAATTGAAAAAGGAGAATGAATTCTTAAATGAACATTAACTAAGTTCTCTAATCCAGGAGAAAGTGTGAAAATGTTTCTGAACATGACTTCTCAAAATAATAGAAGAGGTCTTGGATACTCCACATTTGAGCTGGGAGAAAGTAGCAAATTAAGTGTGCCAAAACTTTGAAAAAATCAAGCTAAAGTTGTACCTATTTCTAAACCAAAAGGGAAACAAGCTGTTTGGACTAGGAGACCAACTTTTGAACCACAACATACTTGGAGGCGTACTCCTAGATTACCAATGGCTTGCAACTTTTGCAATAAGATGAGTCACAAAATTTATAAATGCAACTTCAAGAAACTGTATGACCATGGTGCAAAATTAGTTTAGGTTCCAAGAAACACAAGATTTGGGCTTTAAGAATAGAACAACAAAGATTAAATCAGTTTACTAACCCAAATGGACCCATAAAATGGGTACCAAAGAGATAAGCTTTATTTGCTCATTTTTCAGGTATGTTTCAAGGCAAAGGCAAACAACGTTTGGTTCATAGATAGTGGTTGCTCAAGGCATATGACTAGAGAAAGAAGTTTATTTCATAAACTCAAGCCTTGCAACGATGAAACTGTTGCCTTTGGGAATAACGAGAAAGGTAAAATCAAAGGTAAATGAAACATTTATAGTATCTCAAATGTATGTATGGAGGATGTGTTATTTGTTGAAGGACTCAAGCACAGTCTAATGAGTATTAGCCAATTATGTGACAAAGGATACAAGGTTATGTTTGAATCATCTATATGCAATGTATTTGATGGAGAACATATCATGTTTAGTGGAAAAAGACATAGAAATGTATATTTGGTTTCACTTGATGAACTAGATGGTCAATGTCTACTGGCCATTGACAATGATTCATGGGTTTGGCATAAGAGGCTTGGGCATGTAAACATGTCAAACATCAAGATCCTATGGAAAAAGAGTTTGGTAGAAGGATTGCCAAAATTGAAATATGACAAAGATAATTTGTAAGGCATGTCAACTATCAAAACAACCTAAAATGCCTTTTTCTACCAAACAGGAGATTTTCACCTCTAGGCCACTTGAATTGTTACACATGGATCTATATGGGTCATCCGACATTTTAACCTTTGGTGGAAGAAGTATGTGTTTGTAATAGTTGATGATTTTTCAAGATTCACATGGGTAATTCTCTTAGCTAGCAAAGATGAAGCTTTCTCTATGTTTGCAGCTTTTGTAAACTTGGTGCAAAATGAAAAACAAAGTACTATTATAACCATTAGAAGTGATCATGGTGGTGAGTTTGAAAATAAACGATTCATAGCATTATGTAACAAAAAAGGAATTCACCACACATTTTCTGCACCAAGAACTCCACGACAAAATGGAGTGGTTGAAAGGAAAAATAGAATCATACAAGAGATGGCTAGAACAATGCTAAATGAGAGTAAATTATCCAAGAAATTTTGGGGTGAAGCTGTAAGTACAGTTTATCATGTGTTAAACCGAGTTACCATTAAAGCAATCTTGAAAAAGACCCCATATGAACTATGGAAATGTAGAAAACTAAACATTTCATATTTTCATGCTTTTGGTTGCACATGTTATGTTTTGAACAATGAAAAAACCAACTTGAAAAAACTGGATGCTAAGAGTGATGAAGCAATATTCCTTGGTTACTCATCAAATAGCAAAGCATATAGAGTCTTCAATAAAAGGAACCAAGTAGTAGAGGAATCAATACATGTTGTTTTTGATGAATTTAACCGAACTCCAAGAAAGGAGGATGAATTAAGTGATGCAGATGATACATCAAAGAAATCAAAAGTGGAACACCAAGAGCAACAAGGAGAAACTGAAACCAAGCCAGAGAATTCCACGGAGAAAAGGGTAAGTGAAGGTAATGATTCCTATAAACCTCCAACTGATTTAAAATTCAAAAATGCTTATCCAATTGAGAAAGTTATAGGCAATATTTATGAAGGTGTAAAGACTAGAAGGTCAAAATAAAATATTTGTGGACAATACGCCTTTGTATCCAAAATTGAACCAACTACTATTGACTAAGCTCTTGATGATGAAAACTAGATCATAACAATGCAAGAGGAATTAAATCAATTTGAAAAAAACCAAGTTTGGTATCTTGTTCCAAGACCAAAGGACTGTACTATCATTGGCACAAAATGGGTCTTTAGAAATAAATTAGATGAAAGTGGACTTGTAGTGAGAAACAAAGCTAGACTTGTGGCAAAAGGATACTCACAAGAAGAAGGAATAGACTTTGAGGAATTCTATGCTTCGGTTGCTAGATTAGAAGCCATTCGCATTTTACTAGCCTTTGCATCTCATATGAACTTTAAGTTGTTTGAAATGGATGTTAAAAGTACATTTTTGAATGGGTAAATAAATAAAGAGGTGTATGTTGAACAACCACCAGGATTTGAGGAGAAAGATAAATCCAAATTTGTATACAAATTAACCAAAGCATTATATGGTTTAAAACAAGCTCCAAGAACTTGGTATGAAAGATTGAGCAAATTTTTGATCGATCGTGACTTCAAAAAAGGAAAGGTAGACACTACTTTGTTTATCAAGTATAAAGAAAAAGATATCTTGATTATTCAAATTTAGGTAGACACCACTTTGTTAAATGGCTATATGTGAAAGGACAGACATGCATAAGTGGTAAATGACCTAAGTAAATTGATTTTATGAAAAAATGCATGAAAATATGATGAATTTTGTGAATATATATCTGTTTAGAATTGCATGATGTAATTCCAAATTTTGGAATTAATTAATGAGGCTTAAGGCGACCACGTGTGCTTAAAATGAGCACGGATGTGTGAATTTTGGAAAATAAGTGAAAAATGGCTTAAGGAAGGTAATGAGCCATTAAATAATAATTATTAGATGATTATTAAGTGATTTAATGATTAAGCTATTTAAGGGACTTAATGTGATGTGTAATAGCCCATGTAATGCAAAAGTATATGCTGTACGAGCATAACGACTTGAGAAGTCGAAGGAATTATGCATGTTAATGAAAATAGGTTGGAAAACTGAGTTGAATGCAAGCAAAGGAAATATATGAATGTTATATCATTCTTATATGTATAGGCAAAGGTAAAGGGATAAGCGAAACGGAAAGCTAAGCAAGCAGCTTTCTAAATAATTTTGGTTTTCATTACAAAGTGTTTAAGGATGGCCATTCCTTGTCTAAGTGTATGTTGAAATGTTATTTCTATTGAAATAAATGATTGCTTATTGTTTCGCAATTATTCATGAAAAGTAATGAAGTATGGATTTGAAACAATGTTTCAAAGGGATGGTGCAAAGAATTCTCTACATGAGAATGACAAGTTCCATGTGTAAGGGGGTATATAATGTTGGGGTGACTAAAAGTAATGCATGGAATGGAAATCAAGTAGGCTAATCGAGATAGTAAGTGGACAAGGAGTCCCCCTTGATGTCGCCAAGTCGGAAAGGACTGGCGAGGTAGGCTAGTCGAGGTAGTAAGTGGACAAGGAGTCCCCCTTGACTTTCCCAAGTCGGTAGGTTCGGTGCCAAGGATGGAAAGGAACATGTCATGAAAGAGGGTTCCCCGTGCTAGCGTACCGTCACATGAAGGATAACGTCATCAATGGAAATGATGAATTTGCACATCCAATGTTTATGAAATATTTATGAAATGTGTACAAATGATTTATGAAAAGGTTTTTGCTCCATAGGTAGTTGTGAAACCCCAACCTAAGGAGGATTTAATGTGTGCATTGAATATGTACATGTGACTTGTATGTGAATTAAATGGAATTTTTGGATGATTTTAGAATTTTATGATATTTTGTAATTAGGGTTTAATTAAGAATGGTGATTAAAAATTTAATCGCCGGAGCCCAAAGTGAGTCGGTATGACCCGAGGGGCTTAATGAGGATTTAAAGGTGACAAGGTGTCATGAATAATCATGTTAATTACCATGATTTAATCTATGGAGATTAAAGTGTAATTTTGGAATTAAGGTGAAAAATGATAGAAAATTCATAACTTAACGCCTACAAGGCGGATTTCGATGTTTTGATGTTTTAGCATAATTTCGATTAAGCATTATATCTATACTTATTTTCTCATGATTAGGTATTATCTAAGCATGGTTTTACCCTACTTAACATTCAAAAGAAATTTGGGTAGAAATCACTTACCCGAAGTGGAGATACGCCTCTTTTTTTCACACTTCCTCTCTCTAACTTACTCCTTTCTTTCCTTGGACGTGTGGGATGGTTTGGGGGCTTGGAATGGCTCAAATGGAGCTGGAATTTCTTAGCCTTGGACGTTCTCCCTGCTTCCCTATTTATAGTGTTGGATTTTTCAAGAATTTAGAATTTACCCCTAGCTTTGAGGTATTTAATTATAAATTGGTATTTCTTTTTAATTTTGAAAAATACTTTGAGCCATGTGCTGCCCACCCTAGGCCTGATCCAGCCCCCCTATGCAGCCCTATTTTTTACCTATTTTTTATTTTTAAAATTATTTAATTTAGGCTAAATAAATCTTAGCTGTTGATTAAAGATGAGGTTGATCATGGACCATTGATTTTGGTCAATCCTCCAACTGCCCCTGCTGCAGTAGCCATTTCATGTAATTTTTAATTTTTAATTATTTATTTAAATAAGATGTCAAAAACTATTTAATGAAAAAGAGAAGTTACTTTTTTATCATCATTTGATGTGTCATCTTGACCCTTGATTTGTGATTTTCATCACATATTAACCTATCCATCATGTCCATCATGAATTTTTAACCATCCATAAAAAATATCATCGAAATCCGACTCCTGGATTGCAACTTATGAATTTTTCTTTATTTTTCCACAAAAATCCAAAATTGGATTAAAATAACAAAAAGAATTGCTATTTTGTCCTGTAGTGATTAAATCTCCTTTTTGTCTTTTTGTGATTAGGTTAATCTAAGTGATTAACTCTTAATCACCTTGGTTACTATTCAGGTGCACTATTCATGAGTATTATTCACGTGCACTATTCATGAGTACTATTCACGTGCACTATTCACGTGGTTTAATTCCACAATTGCA
The DNA here is from genome assembly GCA_030490835.1 of Annona cherimola. Lineage (NCBI taxonomy): Eukaryota > Viridiplantae > Streptophyta > Magnoliopsida > Magnoliales > Annonaceae > Annona > Annona cherimola. The sequence continues at coordinate 44,653,263 of CM059977.1, read as the reverse complement.
TTTCTTTAACCTCTAATACACATGTTTTCATACTCATGATTATATATTTTATTAATACATTACCTAGGGTTACAACCCTAGGGTTTTATACACGTGTTTTAGATTGGGGTTTCACATTTGTGGTCTGTATAGATGTCACACTTTTCTCCATATAAATAATGTCTCCAAAGTTTCAAGGCGAATACAACTGCTGCAAGCTCTAAGTCATGGGTGGGATAGTTTTGCTCATGCAGCTTTAATTGCCCAGATGCATAAGCAATCACCTTGCCATGTTGCATCAACACATAACCCAAACCTTTCTTGGATGCATCGCTGTATCACAAAGCCTCCTGTTCCCGAAGGAGTAGCCAAGATAGGAGCTTCCACTAACCGCCGCTTTAACTCTTGAAAGGCTTCCTCACATCGGTCATTCCAATCAAATTTTACATTTTTTCTAGTTAAATTGGTGAGAGGCAAGGCGATTGTTGAGAATCCCTTTACGAATCATCTATAGTAACCAGCTAACCCAAGAAAGCTTCGAACTTCTGTCACAGTGCTTAGTCTTACCCAATTTACAACAACCTCAATCTTTTGCGGATCAATTGCTATGCCATCGCCCGACACCACATGCCTAAGGAAGCAAACACGGGGTAACCAGAAGTCACCTTTTTTTTAACTTAGCGTATAATTTTTGCTCCCGTAGTCGCTGCAAGACTAACCGTAGATGGTATTCATGTTTTATATTATCTTTTAGAGTATATCAATATGTCATCAATGAAGACCACTACAAACTGATCAAGATACTCCCGAAAAATACAATCATCAAATCCATAAAGAAAGCAAGTGCATTAGTCAAACCAAACGACATCACATAATGACCATATCTGGTTCTGAATGCGGTTTTCAAGATATCAGTATCTCGAATTCGCATTTGATGTTACCTTGACTGTAGATCAATCTTAGAAAATACACTAGCACCCTTTAATTGATCTAAAAGATTATCAATTCGTGGTAACGGATATTTATTTTTTACTGTTACCTTGTTCAACTCTCTATAATCAATACAGAGTCTAAGTCTGCCATCCTTTTTCTTTGCAAATAGGACTGGTGCACCCCATGGAGATACACTAGGACGAATGAAGCCTTTGGCTAATAACTCTTGGAGCTGCTTCTTCAACTCTTCAAGCTCTATTGGTGCCATTCTATATGGTGTCTTTGATATAGGGCTAGTACCTACATATAATTCAATGCTAAATTATACCTCACGCTCTAGGGAAGACCTGGTAACTCTTTAGGAAATACATCCAGAACATCTCTTACGATGGGTATAGTTTCTAGTCTTCTGCCTTCAGGTTCTGCATCAACTGCGGAAACTAGATATGCTATACACCCCTTCTACATTAATCTGTTTTCTTTCATGGATGATATTAGCTTTGGAACTCTGTCTTGTGAACTCCCAGTGAAAGTCAAGGGTAGGCAGTTCTTAGGTCGGATTACGACTTGCTTCTCTTTGCAGTAGACTACCACACTCCATTTACTTAGCCAATCCATCCCAAGTATCACATCCAACTCACAAGTGTCTCATACGATCAAATCACTAGGATAAGGCCTACCTTCTATAATTACTGGACAATCTAAATATATTTGTGTTGCAGTACACACTACCCTCAAAGGTGTAGATATTCTTGTGGTTGACTCCATATTTTCCAAATATAGTTGCGCTCTCATTGCAAATGCGTATAAAACAAAGGAATGGGTAGCACCAGGATCAAATAAAACATGTGCTAATTGTCGATAGATTGAAAGTTCACCTGATATTTTTTTACATGGCATAAGTAATGCATTTAAGAGTATATATAGATAATTAGTGACTTTCTTAATTTAAAGAATTACTTGTCACCACCTCATGAGCAACTTGCACCACTTCTATTGTAGTTGCCTGAATACGACCCGTGGCTTGTGGCCTTTGCTCAGTGTGGAGTGGCTGATGTTGGGGTTGAAGTTGTGGTATTTGATTAGGTCATCCTCTCAGACCTACACCACGGGTAGTAATAGGTGCACACATTCGTCCATTCTGTTGTCGTTGTTGTTGTCGCGTTGGTACATTAGCCATCTGAGGTACACCTCCCTGAAGCTGTGGACACATAGGCCGACGATGTCCTTGTTGTCCATAATGATGACAAAATATATTGGTATGAGGGCATCAAGACTTTATATGGCCAACCTCACCACAACAGAAGCACTCGATCATCTTGGGTGGTTTCTGGGCAGTTTCCTTAAGTTGGGATTCAATATGAGGCTTCTTATTGCTTTGGAATCTACCTTGCTTCTTCTGCTCGACATTTCTCTTCTTGATCTAAGATTTTCCCCATCCAGTTCTTCTCGCTCCACACTACGAACCATGTCTAAAATCACTTTGTAATCATTAGTTCGGATCACAGATATTTTGGTTCGAATTGAAGGCTTCAGTCCTTCTCAAAATTTGCATGCCTTCTCTAATGTGTCAGTCTTCATCCATGCCACAAACCGAGATAAAGATCGAAACTGAAGATCATACTCTGTGACTGACATATTTTCCTGAACAATAGAATGGAATTCTGCAGAACTCTGTACCCTCTCACTGTTAGGGATATAGTACTGAAAGAACTGATGTTGAAACTCGGCCCATGTCAAAAGCTCCTCACCTTCTTCAGGCAGTGTTTGTCCCTCTGAGTCCCACCAATGTTCTGCATCACCCTCCAATAGGTAAATGGCATAGCGCACCTTCTGCTCCTCTTGCACTTAAGACATTTGAAGATCTTCTCCAACGGTTTAATCTAGTTGGAGGTTGTCTTATAATCTACCTCTCCTAAGAATTTAGGCAGCTGGTGCCTTGAAATGTCCTTAGTTTATTCCTTTCTCTCTTCTCCTCTTGTTCAGGATTTTCCACCTATACTGGCCTAGTTGTAACTCGAATACCATCATCGTCCCCCACTATTCGAGTAGATGGTCCCGCTTAGAACGCAACTAATGGGGCTGTTGGTTCTCATAGGGAAATTGAAGTCCTCTAGTCTGCGTATCAATCATAACTGAGGGCTGGGATGCTAGGGCCTGGTTATATGATGCAGGATTTGGCAGTCGACTTGTCACAAGCTGTTTCACTTGAGACATCTCCTCTTGAATCTCTCGGCAAAGCTCCTGTTGCATCTCATGCATAACTCCACGCATTATATCCATAAATCCTGTCAATACAGAATTCCCCATCATATTTTCCATTATAGGCAAAACATGATCAGGTCCAACTTCATTATTAGCTTCATTTGCAATTGCCGCTGCTCGGGAACTTCTTCCACCGGCGGTACATTGGTTCGAGTATTATGAGTTGTAGTGCGCCTTGAACAACGAGGTCTCCCTCGGCCACTTCTAATATTTACCATCTATTCATAAAACATAAACTCAACAACTTTTCATCACTTCAACCACAAAAGTAAGCATTTAAGTAACTTAAGATTTTTAGTTCATTCTCCTAGACTAGCATACCCCACTAATCTTTATTGTTATATCATACACTGTAGTTCTTACCCATTACTTGCTTTGATACCACTTCTGTAGCGCCCTAATGACTATGTCAGCAGTGGCTACCAATAAGACAGGATCGGTGATAATGGGGAGAACACACAGGTGCAACAATATAAATTATGATATAATATCAAATGTTTTATAGACTACTATAAATTAGATATCTCATCACATATAAACCGAGTTACATCTAAGTGCTCAAATTCATAAAATATATAGGCAATTAGGTTATCCCTACATCACTCTTAAAAACTCAAAATAAATAATCAAAATTTGGATTCATCATGTCCTAGTTTGATCTGGTGTACCAACCCTATGTTGGTCTCCACCTGCGTACCTGTCATCTAAATTAGGATAAAATAGGGTGAGTCCGGGCAAACTCAGTAAGTAGAACCAGAACATAAATTAAACAAAAATGATTTTTAAACAATATGCATATTTTCAAATAAATCATAAATCATATTCAAATCAATACCATGTGCATGCTCATAATCAACATTCCAATGCATACACATGATCTTCTGATCACATAAGTTAAATCCAATAGGGAGGTTCGACATCTTGCCCCGTCTTACATCAGTGCTAAGCACGAGAAGATCAAATGCGGGAAACACCATACCAAGTCAAATGACAAGGAAGTGAATGTGATATCCTGCCACGATCTCCACACATCCATAACCCCGCCACAAACTTACGCCCATGGCTCAACTCAGACACTCGTGCCTGAGCACCAGTCTCTACATACTGGTATCATAATAAATGTCAACAAATGACTGAACACATTCGTGGTTTCAAATACCACATCACAATGGCCCGATGGTTTGTCATGGCCCATAGCCATTAATGGCTAAATCATAACCCAGTCCCTAGTCGGCGGTATGTCATCGATTGTCATCGATGATCACAATAATATTTCTCAATCGGCATCTTCAGCCATGGCTCATGGAAATGCTAACACGCCATACACACATGCATATGTCCAAAATATAATGCTAACATATACCATTTATAAATCAAGTTCAAATTCGACATCACAATAAATCAATCTCTCAGTCAAATTTTATTATTTCAAGAAAGATATAAATCATCGACATCCAAAACATACATGCCCAAGAAATACAAAATAATTCACTCAGATCAAAACAACTCCTACTTACCTCTTTTATCTTCAAGTTACTACTCCTCTACCCTTTTTCATGCAAAAATTTGGTTCAAAGCATACAACTCTTGTCAACACAAATCTCTAATTGCCAACCATCCTTTTCCAATTATCACTACGTGGTATACTTAATCATAATTTTACCATGATGGATTTACTTCCCATATATATATATATATATCTATTCATGTGGCAAAAATAAAATTCCTACATTAATCACACCATTTCTAAAGCTCTAAAATTTAAACAAATAGCAATCTCATTAAGCTAACCGTAACTCAATTTCAATAATAAAATACTTATTTCTTGTACTATAATGAAGTAAAATTTTTAATATATTAAATTGTATATTTATATCACCGCACCCACATTGTATATATTAAATACATTAATTTTATCGCAAGTTATAACCAACCATATATGGGTCCATTATAATCGGATTTACATAAATTCCTTTTATTTATTTTAAATTTAATCTACAAGTAATATATTAATATATAATTACTATCATAAATATTAATATTGTAATTCATGGATGACTATATGCAATTATAAAACCACCAAACCCAATTATAAAACTCTAGTCTTCAATTATAAGATCCCGAATAAATTCAGAATTCCAACAAAACCCCCCCTTTTTATACCTTGGACTATTTATATAACAGAAATATTAATAGATTATATAGATTTTAAAAAAAACTTGGATCACTGAATATGGCCTATATATATATCTAACCTTTTGCTAAGAACATAATATATACACACATACATATACATTTTAGTATTTTAAAGTTGTCGTTTCATAAATTCTACACACGTATATTTTTAAATCTTCATTCAAATATCAAGTTTATTTTCATTTATCTTATTTCATACCTATTCACTTGTAAAATAATTAGAATGTATTCTAAAGTCATCTTTCCCAAATAAATTCATAAAGACGATCTCCAATTCTTCTTACTTACAATTATTTATAAATAACAGGTTGGTCTTATAAAAATATACCATCATATTGATAATCATACAATTAGTATTAATGAAAGTAATTGCTTAAAAATATATATATTTCTATTATTATTATTATTATCATTATCATTTAACCGACCTCCCATGCATTTTGATATGTGGTAGAAATTATATAATCGCACTTTATCATATATTCAGATGGTCCAAATAATTATCATTTTTTAAAATAATATATAATATACAAAATAAATGGCCACTCCACTTTATGGTTATTGATATACCTTTGTAAAAATACAGATACGGTGCATTAACATATTAAAGTGAACACCGAGTCCACCATCGTTTGCATTTAGTATATATATTGGCATATATATAACAAATATCGACTATTATAATGTATTTATTTAAATAGCTTCCCATATCCATGTACAAATCAAAAGGAAGAAGAAAATAATCGTACCTTAGTTCAATATTTTGCTTCCCATTAGCTCTCATTTCCTTCGAATAATTTTTAATCATCTCCCCAAGAGACGTCCTCCCCCATCGGCTAGTTAAATAGCCTCCTCAACCAATTTAATTTTTGCTTATCTGTACTATTATTAGAAGAGCAAAATCTAACAGCAATAGCAAATGCAAACTATGAAATGTGAGACCACCCTATTTTTATATAACGAATTTGAATTCTTCCTCTCTAAATAGAAGTGGATTTATCTTATGAGTTGTACAAAAGTCTTGAAAATTTTCTTACACCACTATACATCCATCTCTTCAAAGCTTCTTAATACTTACTTATTTTATTTAAATCATGCTAACTTATTTAATTACTTATTTGTGACCCCACTTAAAAATTACATGATCGTCGAATTAGCCCATGCATTTTTTTTGCATTAATAATTATAATAGTATATAACATATAATAAATTCATCACATTTATTCAATTAAATTTTTACTCCCATTATTTCTAAAGTTAATTTAAACACTTAACAAACTAATCTCACCTTTACATATACATTTCTTAAAATTTCTCATTTTCTTTTACACTCGGTCTCCTAAAATATATATTATTTTATATTTAGGTGGACACATGGCTTAACTAGTAGTCATCCCATTTATTATTTTTATTTTTCAACCTATGTATAATACATATATACCTTGTATATATTTAATTCCCATAATTTTATTTAATTTAATTTGATATTATTCACATATTAATTTATAGCAAAAGTTCATTTGTATTTAGTTTAGGCTTTAATTATTCATTTTAATTTCACACAATAATAAATCATTATTTATTTATTTAAATAGTATCATCTTTCACGATCTTAATTAGAATTACATAACCTTAACTTGCACTTTATTTAGCATGCTAATAGTAATTTAAAATTCATAAATTAAATTAGGGGTTTACACAAAATGTTTAACTTGCCAAATAGTCAAAGCAGACTATCAGAAAACGGCTAAAAAATTGCAGTTCTTAGAAGTGCTTGAGTGGAAATGGGATAGTATTACCATGGACTTTATAGAAGGATTGCTAAGGACTCAAGGCAAACATAATTCTATATGGGTGCTTGTTGATCAATTGTCAAAAGTGCAACATTTTCTCCCAACTAAGTCAAGTTTTATGGTTGAAAGATTGACTCGAATTTACTATAAAGAAATTGTGCGATTGCATGGGATACCTAAGACTATTGTGTCAAACTGAGATTCCACATTTACTTCTAAATTTTGGAAAAGTTTATACTAGATTATGGGTATGCAATTGAGGTTTAGCATTGCATTTCACCCATAAATGGATGGGCAGATAGAAATAGTCAATCAGAGTTTGGAAGATATGTTAAGAATGTGTGCACTAGAATCTGGAGCATGGGATGAGTATCTCTACCTATTGCAAAGTTTGCATATAATAACGGCTATCAAGCGAGTATTCAAATGGCTCAAATAGGAGCATTGTATGGAAGAAGGTGTAGAACACTTCTAAATTGGGATGAAGTTGGTGTAAGAAGTTCGACACCTGATTTATCTTAAAGGATGACAGAGAAAGTCCAAGTAATTCTTCAATGCATGAGAACAGTGCAAAGTAGGCAGAAAAGTTATGTAGACTGCAAAAGAAAAGATCTGAATACTTAAGTTAGGATCATGTATTTATCAAAGTTACTCCGGTGGAAGGAGTTACCAGATTTGGAAAGAAAGGAAAATTGAGTTAAATATATATAGGTCCTTTCAAGTGTTAGAAAAGATTCAAAGTCTGACATACAAAATAGTGTTGCCACTAGCCCTTGTAGCAGTACATAATGGATTTCATATATCGATGCTTCGAAAATATGTGGTGGATTCCAGCCATATTTTTGTTGTTGAACCATTCCCGATTCAAGATCATTTGAACTATGAAGAAAGACTCTTGAGAATTATAGATTATAAACAACAAAAGTTGAGGAACAGATCAATTAAATATGTTAAAGTTCAATAGAACCGGTACCCAGATAGGGAAGCTACATGGAAATTGCGAGAAGAGGCGAAAAGGAGGTATCGTCAGTTATTTGTGAATGATTAGATGGTTTTGGGATGAAACCTTTTTAAGGAGGGAAGAATATAGGGCCCTACCCATTCTTTAAAAAAGCTACTGCATGTGCACATGTAGAGCACCAAAATTATCAAAAGGGGAGGGGGAGCTCCCGTACAGAAGCAGCGGGAAGAGAAGAAAAAAAAGAAAGAAAGGAGAAGAAGGAGAAGGAAGAGAGGAGGGGGAGCTTACGCGGCCATCATTGCAGCCATCGCCGGTCGTTAGAGGTAAAAGAGAAAATGGGTTTTGTTGGGTTTTTTTCAATTTTTGCTCAAATCATGTTAGAGACGTGGGAGTTTTGCTAAAATACCTTACATAAACATATATGGAAGTAAATTACATAGATTTGAGTGATAGATTCGGTGATTCACAAATTCAAGAGTTTAAAATGGATAGGGTTTTGATTTTTACCCCCAAATATAGATGGAAAACTACGAGGCTTTTGATAAATTCATAGATAGGATGATATTTGGAATCTAAATCATGAAAATGGAAGGCTAAAATTAAGCCTAAATGTAAAATCAAAAATTCAAGAGTGGTATATACGAATTTTCTTAGTAGTTGCAAATGCTATTAGGATATGTTAATTATAGATTAATATGGCCAATTCAAGGTAAAAAAGAGAAAAACTGGAATTTTTCATAAGCCGTGGAAATTAGGTAGCCCCAAAAACATGATTTAAACATGAGACTTTTAGAGTATTTAGCTTAAATATTGTTTATGGGTAAATTTTAAGATGTTTGGAGAGTTGAAAATACAATAAAAAACTTATGAAGTTATTATGCTAAGTTGTAGGTAGGGTACGGGTGTTAGGATTTTATGCAAAAATTGTTAAATCGCCAATTCACATGATGTAAGTGTGATTAGATATGTTTTAATATGTCTAATATATATGTTTAAGTTGGACATTTAATGGATGAAAAAAATATAAGTGAATTAAATGACCTTAAATGATTTATGTAATTTAGATATAAGGTAAATTCCATTATAATTAAAATGAGAGTTTAAATGAGAATGCTTTCCTCATCAAAGGAGTCTTAGGGACTTTCTTTGAAAAAAGAAAGCTAAAATTAACTTTTGAATAAATGTATCCTTAGACATTAAAATTAGGATGCAATACATAATGATTTAAGTAAATGCTTAATCAAAATTGTTAATTTTTAGAGGAAAAGAAAAGGAGAAAGTGGAAGACATAACTTGAGATTCTGAGGTAAGCAAGCTTTTGAAATTTAATGAATTATTGTGATAAAAAATTCCTATTTTGTCATTTACTGTGAGAAATGATGTTTTCAACAAATGTTCATGTTATGCTTTTATATGTTTCATTAGAAATATGTGCAAATCAAATCATTTTCCATAAGTACTCTAATTAAATTTTATATAAATAATAAAAATCTTTAAAATCTTTAGGAATGGTCATTACCCATTTTTCATCATTTATGTATATATATTTATGTTGTTAAAATATATTTTTGAACTTAATTTGCAGGAACAAATCTTTTCTTTATGAATAGTCGAGCAAACTCCTTTCATGACGTAAATGCATCTGACTATTTGTGTGAATGGAATCTATGTATGGGAATGAATGTAAGGTTTCGCCAAGGTTGTAATTGGACAGGTAGTCCATCCTTGACGTGGCCTAGTCGGTGCGTCTGATGTATGGGTGGGTGATGTAGCGCCCCCACCTATGACGACTCTATACGTCGAGCTTGTCATAGGATTTCATGCTAGAAATCTTTTTAAAAGTGGTGAAGTCTATAACCTAAATTGCATTTATACACCAAATAGTGAATAAAAGTAGTCTAAAATTTTCTAATATCTATAAAAATTTTGACAGCATCCCATCTGTAACTAGAACATTCCCTAAATACAATCATTCACCACATAACCCTTTAAATCAAGAAATGACATGTTTCACATCTTCATAAATACAATCACCCCATTTTCTTTACAATTTCATCATAATCACACCATATCTTCCATACTCTAAATATTCCTTCATCAAAAAAATATGTATAACCATACAATTTACACAATTATAAAAAGAAATAATACTTCAAATATCTTTCGCATCATACACAAAACATATATATAAATTCATAAATACATCAAATAGACCAAATGAAAATCTAACACTTCTAAGGTTTAGCTTGTTACAAAACACTTTCAGACATACACAAAAGCATATATGACTCTTCACTTCACTGCCCTTCTACCTAGTGAATGTTTGAATTCAAGGAAAATTAAGCACAATCCATGCTTTGATGATTAACAACTCAACTTGAGAAATAATTAACTACTAATGAGGTTGCTAAGTGTTCCAAAGGCTTATAAAATCAAGATTCAAAAGATAGTAGGTTAGGTTGCAATCCCAATGTGAAACCCTAACCTAAGTAGGATTCAATGTATGCATTAAACATTTACATGTGATTTATATGTGAATTTATTGAATTTTGAATATTTTTGGGATTTTGCTAAACTATGGTAATTAGGGCTAAGGATTAGCAATGATGATTCGAGTGATCATTACAAAGGGATTAAAGTAATTTGTTGGTGGTTGAAATTTACCAATATATCGTGGATAATTATTTTAAATTATTTGATATGAATTATGAGAATTTAAAGGATAATTATCAAGTTAAGTGGAAAAATACTAAAAAATTCATAACTCAACTTCTATAAGGCGGATTTAAGTGAAATTTGACAAGGAAGTTGGTAATGATGGGCTTGATCTTATGGGATTATTGGGTTATGAAAATACCTGATGAAATTGGTGTGATGATTAATTGATCATATTTTAAATTCAACCGTTAACTTCAAACGGTTATAACTTGAGCTAGGAAAATCGGATTGAGATGAAATTTGAAAAGGTTGAATAAAATTATAAAATAAAAATTTTGGAAGGTTTAGATTAAGCTAATTATGTTGTAAAAATACCTGAATTGGAAAAGGTGCATATAGTTGACTTTTACACCTCAATAGTACCATGCATTTAAGACAAAAGGTGCATGGAGTAAATGCAATTTTTAATGACTCAAATATGTGTCAAATGCAGGTGCAATGCAGGGTATTTTATGCATTAATATGTGTGAAAATTCTTTAGATATTTTTCTCGAATTAATGAGCTAAGGAAAGAGCTCAAATTAGCTTAGCAAGTGTGGCATGCATACAACGTCCAAACCAGCCCCAACTTAGATTTTTTGCATTTTTTTATATATGATATCTATGAAACAATGTAGATAGAATTCAGGGGTGTATAAATGAGCATTTATTCATGTGGAAAAATCCCTGAAAAATCGTGAATATCAGCTGCCCATTGAAAGATGTAAAAGTGGACAACATGGGTCATGCATATGGACGTGTAGAGGTGTTGCTGCTGTAATTTTTGGTTGATTTTTTATGACGAATTAATGGTTAAACTAATTACTAATTAAGTGTATAAATTACCCTCAAATTAAGGTTATTAAAAAATACAAAAAAATCTGGAAAATAGGCAGCAAGGTGGACATGTGTAAGTGGACAACAAGTGATGTTTATCTTGAGCTGATTTTCACTCTTTGAAAAATATTATAAAAATATTTTATTTGGATGTAAATTACACAGCACATTGGGGGATAAATATGCATTAAATAACTGTGGAAAACCAGCTCCAAGTGGGGTCCACAAGCTGGAAAAAATCCAATCCAGCTCTATAAAAGGGATGAACGGCCAAGAGAGAGAAGGTGTTTGGAAAAGAATTTCTAAGTGCCAAAACCCATTCTCTACACCCCAGAAACCCACGTACAAGCTAAGGACAGCAAGGAGGAAGAAAACGGGAGGAAAAAAGAAGAAAAAAGAAAGGGAAAAAGGAGGAGAAATTAAGCACAAGTGATTAGGGTTTGAGCTTCATCAAACAAGTAAGTGCATGTGATGAGTTGAGCTTTTGATTTTAAGTTTTAAAATCTAAATTTTTGGATATGAATTTGATGCATAAATATTCCTTAAATGGTGATTCAATATGCTCTTTGATCAAATATTGAATGAATATTAAGCTATATGTATGAATTTCCATGATTTATGTGGTTAAAATGGAGTTTAGCATGGACTATGAGTTGAAAACTCAACTTGATAAATCCTAAATGCAAATAATAAGTTGATGAATTGGATTAGTGTCATGTTTAGGTTATGAATCATGTTTTTAAGAAATAAATATTTTGATTTAAGCTTAAGATATGAATTTTAGAAAGAATGGAATTCAAAGTGATGTATATGACCCGATTTTTCCATTTTTATGTTAAAAATGGTATGGAAATGAGACTAAATTATTTATGGAAGTTATGTAAGGTAAAATATCCTAGGGTTAGGGTACTATGGATTCTCAAAAGTATTTGGAAAGTTAAGCCCCAAATCTGATTTTATGAATTTTAAGAAACGATGTCCAAATGAGGTGAAAACGGGACCCTAAATGGGGAAGTAAGTTGCTGTTTTGAGAAGTGTTTATTTATGGATGATAAATATGTCTTAATAACCTAGATTTGGGTTAGGAAAATTTGAATTAATTGCTGAAAATTCGGAATTATAAAGCTGTTTAGGGTTAAGTATCAAAAGACCCGTTAAACGTGTGAAAAATGGGTTCCAAAGTTGCTGTTTTGGAAACCTATGATTAGTGGATTAAAATTCCATAAAAATACCCTAAATAAAGTGTTAATTAAGGGTTTTAATCATGCTGTAAGGTACTAAGTTTCTTATTTGGAAAAGTTTATGAAATGCATCATATATGTGATGTGAAGTGAGTATATGTGGAATGATGAACATGCATAAGTGGTAAATGGCCTATGAAAATTGATTTTGTGCAAAAATGTATGAAAATATGATAAATTTTGTGAATATATTTCTGTTTAGATGCATGATGTTAATCTCAAATTTTGGGATTAATTAATGAGGCTTAAGGCAACAACGTGTGCTTAAAATGAGCACCGATGTGTAAAATTTTTGGAAAATAAGTGAAAAATGGTATAAGGAAGGTAATGAGCCATTAAATGATGATTATTGAATGATTATTAAGTGATTATTAAGTGATTGAGTGATTATACTACTTATGGGATTAAACATGTTGTGTATTAGCCTATGTAATGCACAAGTATGTGCTATATGTACAATACGACTTGAAAAGTCAAATAGATTATGTATGTTAATGAAAATGGGTTGGAAAACTAAGTTGAATGCAAGCAAAAGAAATATATGAATGTTATATCATTCTCATGTAAGCAAGGCCAAAGAAAAGGCTGATTCAGAAAGCTAACGTGAGACAGGTAAGCAAGCAGCTTTCTAAATGAGTTTCGTTTTAAATGCTTTCTAAGGTATTTAAGGATGGTCATTCCTTGTCTATATGAATATTAAAATGTTATTTCTATTGAAATAAATGATTGCTTACTGTTTTGCAATTATGCATGAAATGTGATGAAATATGAATTTATACGATGTTTTATTGAAATAATGTTTAACAAGGGATGGTACAAAGAATTCTCTTTATGAGAATGGCAATTTCCATGTGTAAGAGGTATATAATCCCAGGGTAACTAAAATACATGTATGGAATGGAAATCAAGTAGACTAGTCGAGGTAGTAAGTGGAAAAGGAGTCCCCCTTGCCGTTGCCAAGTCGGAAGGTCCGGCGCTAAGGATGGAAAGGATCATGTCATGGAAAAATATTTCCCGTGCTAGCGTACCCTCACATGAAAGATAATGTCATCAATGGAAATGATGCATTTGTACATCCAATGTTTATGAAATGTTCATGAAATGTGTATGAATGATTTATGAAAAGATTTTTGCTCCATAGGTAGTTGATCACTTGATAAGTGTCTCTACTGAAGGGAAATTTTTTAAAAAAATAAATATGCATTCAAAATGAATTGCCTGTAAAATATACAGCTTGCTTATTGAGTTTCGACTCACATTTTTGTTTTCCAAACCCATAAACAGGTGAATGAAGAGACCTGGCAAAGGAGCAAAAGCTGACCATTGAAGAAATGGAAAAAACATTATAAGTTATATGTTTGTGAAAAATTTATGTTAGATGGTTGTAAAATAATTTGATATTTTATGTTGACATCTATGGATGATATATGCAGTGACATCTGATTTATGAGATGGTTTGAAATATAATATAAAAATCATGTTTAGTTATGACATTATTGGATGGAAATGAACTAAATATGCATGAGATGGAAAAATAGAAGGAAATAATTCCAAAGGAACCATATTTAATTGGATAAATATCCGTTAAAACCCGCCGTGTGACAAGGCAACAATCCTGATCACGTTTACCAGTCGATAGATCCCGAGGTAAGGTTGTGACGCTTGGGCTGGGGTGTTACACCTAAGTCGACTCAGCCATCGACTTAGGTTAAGTCGATACCCAAGTCGACTCCAAAAATGACTTCAAGTGCCTAAAAATCGACAAAGCTAAAATTGGGACTCGAAAACAAGTGAAGTCGCATTCGAAGTCGATTCCACTAGCGACTTAGGTGAAGTTGCAAACCCAAGTCGACTTCGTTGTGCGACTTAGGTAAAGTCGCATCTCAAGTCGACCCGAGTATACAACTTGGGTAAAGTCCAAGTCCAAGTCGACCCAAGCCTACAACTCAAGTATGTGGCTATCTATAATGATTCAGACATGTCTTGGGCAACAAGATCAAGAAAACACAAGCATCATGAATCAAGGCCATAAGAAAGAATCTCTCAAGAGACTTATATATTATTCAACTTCAGCAAAATAATACACTAACAAGGACTTCAAATGAAGATCATGAGGAGAAAGAAGATATGTACATCATATAGATCACTTGTAGAATCTAAAAATTCTAATATAATCTATGGCTTGTGAAGTTGCATCTGAAGTCGACTCCACCTGCGACTTGGGTTAAATCCGAGACCAAGTCGACCTGAACCTAGAACTTGGAAGTGGAAGATGAAGACCGAAGTCGCACTCGAAGTCAACTCCACCTTGCGACTTGAACAAAGTTGCATTCCAAGTCGACTCCAACTGTGAATTGGTTCGCACGGTTGGAAAAATTTGAACATTGGTGCATTTAATGCACGCCACCTACTATCAAACATTTGAAATTACTTCTCATTATATAAGGAGCATTAAGTGAAAGTAAATGAGGTTGGAAAATATTGAATGAGCTCACTTTTCACTCTCTCTTACATTTAAGTTGGTCTACAAGAAGATTAAAGAAGAATTGTGCTTTAAATCTGCTAAAAGTTGCATTGCTCAATCAACTACTTGCTTCCACAAGTTCTTCTACGTGCTTGAAACTGCCTGCATAAATCTGTTACATGTAGATTCTTTTCATTCATTATTTATTTGTTTTTCCCACTTGGTTTGATATTGGAGATCGAAACCAAGTGAAAACAAAGTAGTGTGTGACTGGAGTGTGACTCGTCACCTACTTGTGCTGAGATTGTAAAAGCCCCATAGAGCCGGAATCTAGAAGAGAGTTGCTGCTATCAGTTGTATTGAAAATACAATAGTGGAATCCAATCCACAACTGTTATGTGCTTGGAAGAGTGGAGTAGGGGAGGTTGCCCGAACCACTATAAAATCTTTGTCTCTTGAAGTGGTTTGATTACTTGTGTTTGATTACTTTATTTCTCTCCATCTTAATGATCATTTCATTAAGGGGATTAATTCTACAAAGGAGTAATTTCTGTTTAAGCAAAGAATTTTTAAATACTCAATTCACCCCTCCCCTCTTAGGTAACTGTTATCAACTCGGGACCAACAGTGAAGTCTCCATAACTCTTGAATTCGTAATATTCTGCAACTATTTAATGAAAATGGTAACTTTAAAGAACCCAGTAAACAAGCATCATTTAAAGAGAAAATTGTAAAAATCTCCATGGAAATATCATATATACATGAGGATGAAATGCAATCACAACATGCATCATTCAATGACATGATTTTCTCTTCGGTAGGTGACACTTATCAAGTGATCACCCACCCATACATCGGACGTACCGACTAGGCAATATCAAGGACGGACTACCTGTCCAATTACAACCTTGATTAAGTCTTACATTCATTTCCATGCATGGATTCCATTCACACAAATGGTCAAATGCATCTGTCATGATAGGAGTTTGCTCGATTAATCATAAAGAAAAGATTTGTTCCTAGAAATTAAGTTCAAAAACTTGTTTTAACAGCATAAATATATATACATAAATGATGAAAATAGGGTAATGGTCATTCTCAAAGAATTTTATTGTTTGTATAAAACTTAATTAGAATACCTATGGAAAATGACTTGATTTGCACGTCTTTCTAATGAAACATATAAAAGCATAACATGAACATCTGTTCCAAAATTTTTTTTTTCAAAATAAATGGCAAAATAGAAATTCTTATCACGATAATTCATTGCGTTTGAAAAGCTTGCTTATCTCAAAATCTCAAGTTGTGTGTTCCATTTTCTCTTTTTCTTTTTCTTTTCCTATCAACATTAACAATTTTAACTAAGCATTCACTTAAAACATCATGTATTGCATTCTAATTTTAATGTCTAAGGATGCGTTAATTCAAAAGATAATTTTAGCTTTCTTCTTTCAAAGAGAGTCTCCGAGACTCCTTTGATGAAGAAAATATTCTCATTTAAGCCCTCATTTTAATTATAATGTTAATTGCCTTATATCTAGAATTATATAGACCATTTAAGGGATTTATTCCACTTACATTTTTTTTCATCCATTAAATGCCGAACTTAAACATATATGTTAGGCATATTAAATCTATTTAATCACTCTTATACTACGTGAATTTGGATATTTAATAAATTTTTTGTATAAAATCTCGACACCCGTACCCTACCTACAACTTAGCATAATACCTCCATAATTTTTCATTGTATTTTCAACTCTCCAAACGTCTTAAAATTTACCCATAAATAATGTTTAGGCCAAATATTCTTAAAACCCCATGTTTAACACGTTTTTAGGCTGCCCAATTTTCACGGGTTGTGAAAAATTCTAATTTTTCTCTTTTTACCTCAAATGGGGCATATTAATTTATAACTAACACATCCTAATAGCATTTGCAACTATTGTATCATGATTTGGATTAAGAAAAGTCAGATATACCACTCTTGAATTTTTTGTTTCACACTTAGGCTTGATTGTGGTCTTCCATTTTTCATGATTTAGGTTCAAACATCATCCTATCCTCAAATTTATCAAAAGCGCCATAGTTTTTAATCTATATTTGAGGGTAAAAAACAAAACTCTATCCATGTCAGCTCTTGAATCCCTAAAAAACCAAATCTACTATTCGAATTCATTCATTTTACTTCCATACAAGTTTATCTAAGGTATTTTAGCAAAACCTCTATGTTTCTAGCATGATTTGGGCAAAAATTTAAAAAAAATCTTACAAAAACCCATTTCTCCCTTACCTCTAGCGGCCAGCAACGGCTGTGTGGGCTGTAAGGTGGACGATAGTGACAAGCTCACTCTCCTCTGCTTCCCTCTCCTTCTCCTTCCTTCTCCTTCTTCTCCTTTCTTTCTTTTTTTTTTTCCTTCTCTTCCCATTGCTTATGTTCATGAGCTCCCCCTCTCCCCTTTTAATAATCCTGGTGCTCTGCAAGTGCACCAAAAACGTGCACATGTATGGCCTTACAGGTGATCACTTGATAAGACACACCTACCAAAAAGAAAATTATGTCATTGAATGATGCATGTTGTGATTGCATTTCATCTCATGTATATATGATATTTCCATAGTGGTTTTCATTATTTTCTCTTTAAATCACGCTTTCTTACTGGGTTCTTTGAGCTCATTGTTTTTATTAAATAGTTGTAGAATATTACAAATTGAAGAGCTATGGAGACTTTACTAGGAAGATGGACAGTGAAGTGGAGAATTCTACGAGCTCTTGTATATTTGAAGTGTGATGTAATAAACTAGACTCTAGAAATGCGAGAATTTTATTTGAAATCTCTGAAGTCTGTTTCTTTTTATATTGGTGTGATTTATATGTATATATGTGGTTTTGTGTATAATATGAAAGGCATTTGAAGTATTATATTTTTTAATATTGTATGGATATACGTACTGTGTATGTTAGAGGAATATTTGGAGTATGGGGGAATATGATGAATTTGTGAAGAAAAGAGAGTGATTGTGTTTATAAAGAAGTGAAATAGTTTAATTTTTGTTGTAAAGGGTTATGTAGTGAATGTTTCTATTTAGGAAATGTCATAATTACAGACGGGATGCTGCCAAAATTTTGTAGATATTAAAAAAATTAGACTACTTTTATTCACTATTTGATGTATAAACGCAAGATAGGTTATGGACTTCATTACTTTTAAAAAGATTCCTAGTATGAATGTAGTATCATATCTATCATTTCATCATCATTTATTTTCTCCTTCCCACGCTTGTTTACCAATCTTTGCTCTGATACCATCTTCTGTGGTACCCCAGCCAGAGCATCACAACCTTACCTCGGGATCCATCAATTGGTAAACGTGATCAAGATTGTTGCCCTGTCACACAACAGATTTTAATGGATATTTATCCAATTAAATATGGTTCCGTTGGAATTTATTTTCTTCTAGTTTTCCATCTCATGCATGTTTAGTTCATTTCACCTAACAATTTCGTAACTAAACGTGATATTCAAGATATTTTTCAAACTTTTACCTCGGGATCCATCAACTGGTAAACGTGATCAAGATTGTTGCCCTGTCACACAACAGATTTTAATGGATATTTATCCAATTAAATATGGTTCCTTTGGAATTTATTTTCTTCTAGTTTTCCATCTCATGCATGTTTAGTTCATTTCACCTAACAATTTCGTAACTAAACGTGATATTCAAGATATTTTTCAAACTTTCTCATAAATCAGATGTCACTGCATATATCATCCATAGATGTCAATATAAAATATCATATTATTTTACAACCATCCAACATAAGTTTTTCACAAACATGAAACTTATAATATTTTCCCATTTCTTCAATGGTCAGCTCTTGCTCCTTTGCCAGGTCTCTTCTTTCACCTGTCTATGGGTTTGGAAAACGAAAACATGAGTCGAAACTTAATAAGCAAGCTGTATATTTTACAGGCAATTCATTTTGAAGGCAACATTGTTTAAAAGCATTTTTCTCCATTCAGTAGAGACACTTCGCAAGTGATCAACTACTTGTGGAGCAGAAAATTTTTCATAAAACTTTCATAAACTTTTCATAAACTTTGGATGTGCAAATTCATCATTTCCATTCATGACATTATCCTTCATGTGAGGGTATGCTAGCACGGGGAACATTCTTTCATAGCATGGTCCTTTCCATCCTTGGCGCCGGTCCTACCGACTTGGCAACGTCAAGGGGGACTCCTTGTCCACTTACTACCTCGACTAGCCTACTTGACTTCCTTTTCATGCATGACTTTTAGTCATCCCGACATTATATACACCTTACACATGGAACTTATCATTCTCATGTAGAGAATTCTTTGCACCATCCTTTTTAAACATCATTTCAATGAAACATCGTATAAATTCATGTTTCATCACATTTCATGCATAATTGTGAAATAGTAAGCATCATTTATTTCAATAGAAATAACATTTCAATACGCATATAGACAAAGAATGGTCATCCTTAAACAACTTAGAAATCATTTAAAACAAAACTCATTTAGAAAGCTGCTTGCTTACCTGTCTCACATTAGCTTTTTGAATCTGCCTTTTTTTTGCCTTTGCCTACACGAGAATGATATAAAATTCATATATTTCTTTTGCTTGCATTCAACTTAGTTTTCCAACCCATTTTCATTATCATACATTATCTAGTTGACTTTTCAAGTCGAATTGTACATATAGCATTTACTTGTGCATTACATGGGCTTTTACACATCATATTTAATCCCATAAATAGGGTAATCATTCAACCACTTAATAATCATTCAATAATCATCATTTAATGGTTCATTACCTTCCATATAACATTTCTCACTTATTTTACAACATTTTACACATCGGTGGTCATTTTAAGCACACGTTGTTGCCTTAAGTCACATTGATTAATCCCAAAATTGAAACTTAAAATCATGCTTATAAACAGCTATATAATCATGAAATTTATCATATTTTCATGCATTTTTGCACAAAATAAATTTACATAAGTTATTTACCACTTATACATGTCCATCCATCCATATATACCCTTTTCACAACACAACTATGATGCATTTCATAAAATTTTCTATGTTAGCAACTTAGTCCCTAATTTAGCATGATAATCACCCTTAATTTACACTTTATTTATGGTATTTTTGTGGAATTTTAATCAACTAATCATAGGAATCCAAAATAGCAACTTTGGAACCGTTTTTCATCGTTTCAATGCTCTCTTTAACAACATGGTTTAAACAGATTTTTGATCCAAATTTTCCAGCATTAAACCATGATTTTCTTAAACCAAATTTAGGGTGTTAACATATATTTGAATCCCATAATTAAATGGTTTCCATACAGCAAATTACTCATCCATTTCGGGTACCGTTTTCTCCCCATTTGGACATCTTTTCATAAAATTCATAAAAATCAGATTTGGGGCTTATCTTCCCAAATACTTTTGGGTGTCCAAAGTACTCTAATCCTAGGGTATTTTACCCTACTTAACTTCCATAAATAATTTAATCTCATTTTCATACCATTTTTAACATAAAAATGAAAAAATCGGGTCATATATGCAACCCCAAGTTCCATATCTTATAAAATCAGCAGCTTATTCCTAAATCATCATATGACTTATATTAAATCATAATTTATATCCTAATCATGATTCTCAACTGGTGCAGCAACATTTCATATAGATTCAAGAGGGTTCAAGTGGTGATTTTCACCAAAAATCACATCTTAGCACCCATTTAACTCCCTTGAATGCTTGCTTTCATTTATTCCATTTAATTTTCATCAAATACCCAATTAAAGGGTATAATAACATGTTCTTTAAGAGGTCTTTTATGAATTTAAATCATGGTTCAAAACAAGAAGGAAATTCAGAAATTGGAAGGCTTAAACTCAACAGGTACTTACCCGATTTCGTCAATTCTTTGTCCCAAACTTCCCGAGCTTGCTACCAAGATTTTCCTTCTCCTTTTCTTCTCCTTTCTCCCCCTTTCTTGGCGGTGCTTGCTGCTGCCCTTGGGAGAGAATTTTCTCCCTCCACTTTTGCCCAAAATGAACCGTTCACATACCCCTCTCATTTCTTTTATAATTTGCAATTTGTGAGGCCCACTTTTACACCTCATGTGTAGGGTAATTTATGAGTCCCTTATCCCTTAATGATTTTTCAACATTTCATCCATGAAAAATCATATTTTTACATGATTTTTTAATTATCAAAATCTGCCTCAATTAATGCCCATGTTGTTGTCCACTATTCACGTCACTATTCACATGGATTTTTTTGGCATTTTGTGGCTGATATTTTTAGCCCATTTAATCCCTCGTTAACTATTCTAGAGGTTAGGCTAATTACATGGAAATTTTAGAATTTTAAAAAATAAAAAAATCTGACTTTTGGGTGCTAATCCACCCATCTCTTGCCACACTTGCTATGCTAGTTTGAGCACTTTCTTTAGCTCATTAATTCTAGCAGCATAGACAACGAATTTCCACACATATTTAAGCATAAAATAACTTGCATTTCACCTGCATTTGACACCTATTTGGTCCATTAAAAATTGTATTTAGTTCATGCACCTTTTGCCTTAAATATATGGTACTCTTGGGTGTAAAAGTCAACTGCATACACCTTTTTTTATTCAGGAAATTTTCAGCATAATTTTCTTAATCTAATTCTTCCAAAATTTTAATCTCACAATTTTATTCAACCGTTTCAAATTTCATCTTAATCTGCTTTTTCTAGCTCAAGTTATAGTCATTTGAAGTCAACGGTTGAATTTGAAATATGATCAATTAATTGTCTCACTAATTTCATCAGGGATTTTCATAATCCAATAATCCCATAATATCAAGCCCATCATCATCTATTCCCCTTTCAAATTTCACTTGAATCCGCCTTACAGGCGTTGAGTTATGAATTTTCTATGATTTTCCAACATAATTCCATAATTTCTATTTTAATCTCCATTAATTAAATCATAGAAATTAAAATAAATATTCATGCCACATTAGCATATCCTAATCCTCATTAATCCCCTTTTAGTCACCTTGACTCATATTGGGCTTTGGCGATTAACCTTAATCACCATTCTTAATTGCAAACTCTAATTGTAAAATACCATTAAATCATAAAAATCATGAATCATCCATAATTCATTTATTCACATATAAATCACATATATATGTTCAATGCATACATTGAATCCTACTTAGGTTGGGGTTTCATAATGAAATCCTATGACAAGCTTGACGTATAGAGTTATCGTAGGTTTAAGTCATAAAATTAAAATTTTATGATTCATGGATATAAATATTTACATGGACATCTATAAAAAATAAAAAAATATATGAAGAGTAGCCGCACTTGTGTACATGCAGACTACCCAAATGGGGGACCACAAAAGAGAGCCCCTTTTAATTCATTCGAACAGACAGAGGGGGAGAAAAAATGGAAAGAGAAAAGAAAGGGAGGAAGAGAGAAGAAGGAGAAGGGAGGAAGAAAAGGAGGTCCGGTCACATGCTTGCCCAATGCCGGAGGAGATGCCACCGCGCTAGCCACCATCATTGATCATCCCGTCACCGGCTGGAGGTAAGGAAGATGGTTTTTTTTAAAAGAAATTCCTACCAAATCATATTCAAAACATAGGGTTTTCGCTATATTTATGTAGATTTGTCAGCGTATGGAAATGAAATCATGAGAAAGGGAAGGGATACAGGTGCACAGTGATAGGCGACGGATAGTGTTTTAAAATTTCTTCCTAAAATGGGTAGAAATCATGGGGGTTTCTATAGATTCTTGTAGATATGAATTTTGGGAGCCAACTTATGCAAATGAAATGTGGAAATTAAACCTATGCATTAATCCAGATTTTACAATTAGGATTTATTCATTTTATATGCTTAAAATATTCAATTTTTACTTGATTTATGAAATAAAGCATGTAATTATGGTGAACGGGGTTTTACATGCATTTTTAAAGGAAATTTAGATTCTACCCAACCCTAAATATAGGGCAGTTATGAGAAATGAATCTATGCATGGGGTTTTTCAGTAAAAACACGTAGGATGGATTTAATATGATTTTTAATTAACCTAAATGTGAAATTTGAATTAGTCATGGTGACTGTGATAGGACAATGATGCAAACACCCTTTAGACATGTATTTTGCTGTAAAGGATGTGTGATTTAGTTGTTTTAGGGTATTTTGCATTTTAACCCTCTAACTTTTCCTTTTTACATTTTAAACCCCAAAGTTTGACCGTTTGCATTCTAAACCTTGAAACTTTGGTTTCTTTGTATTTTAAACCCTGCCCATAACAACATAAAAAACCACCGTTAATCCAAGCAAAATGAGGAAAGATACCCTCCAATATTTAAAAAATATATTTTTTACATTTTAAACTTGACTATTAGGCTTTCTTTATTTTATTATTAGAAGCTTCAATAACATCTTCACCTTTGATATAGATTTAGGTCTTAAGTATTTCCTTTCTGTTTTTAATCAAAAAGTTAGTTTTGTTTAAAAAATTAATTATGTTTCCCCATATAAAAATCTGTAGGTGGAAGATGATTAAAATTTTGGGTTAAGTATGTACCTTCTATTTTAGTTAAAAAATTTTGGGTTAAGTATTTCCCTCCTGTTCTATGTTTGGTAGATAAGTTATTTTATTCATGAAATTTCAGCAACGTATCCTTCCAGCTCGATAAATAGCTTGCTCGGGTTCTTATTTCAAGGACTTCCATTCGCACAACAAACTCTCAATAACAAGGAAACCGAGCACTCCTCTTTCTCAAAGAGCTCTCCTAAAAATCTCTTGGGCCATTTTGAATTTTCCCCAACAAAAAAAAAAATCCTTTTTACCATTTTAGCTCAAACTCAAAGTTAAAAAAATTATTTTTATTTAAAAATTTACTTTTCCCTATTAAAAATCTCTGGGTGGTAGATCATTAAAATTTTTGGGGTAAGTACTTCCTTTTTGTTTTTAATCAAAAATTATTTTTGTTTAAAAAATTACTTTTTCCTACATAAAAATCTCTTGACGGTAGATGATTTAAATTTTGGGTAAAGTATTTCCCTCCTGTTTTAATTAAAAATACATTTTGTTTAAAAAATTACTTTTTCCTATTTAAAATCACTAGGTGGTAGACGATTTAAATTTTAGGGTTAAGTATTTCTCTCTCATCTTTAATTAAAAATATGTATATTTATGTTTAAATATCCGCGTTAAGCATTTCCCTTCTGTTTTTCCATTAAAAATTATTTTTGTCTAAAAAATTACTTTTTCCACATAAAAATCTCTTAGTGGTAGATGATTTAAATTTTGGAATTAAGTATTTTCCTCTTATTTTTAATTAAATATATATTTATGATTGAAAATTAAAATTTTCCATTTAAAATCTCTAGGTGGAAGATGATTTAAATTTTAGGATTAAGTTGTAGTGCCCCGACCCGCAGGCATGCCACACTACGTCGTGGTACCTTACTCCACGGATCTTTTTAGGTGGTGAAACTTAAGAATGAAACCAAAGTTTCATTGCTTATACGAGCGGAAGCTATTCCTAATTTGTCGGGAAATCAGCCTGAATTTTTTTTCATTTTTTTCTCTTTAAAACCTACATTGGTTCCATTTTCTTAACTAAAATCCGATAGCATGCCGTCTATACATAGGATATTTGGGCAATACAAAACCTGATAGTCAATACAATTTCAACATTTTCTACTAATTCTCTCACATTTGCTTCAATTCAAACTAATACATTCCTTATATAATCATATTTCACATGAGAAACTAACTACTACATTTAACAACAACATAAAATATTTAAATATAATACGTACTCACAATTATAATAATTACAATCCCATGAATCTGAATTCATCAAAAATATTAAAAATCATACATTCACTGCTCAACTAGCAGTGAAGGCTCTTCTACCAAATCTGCATCATCTGCATCACTGATTAGTTGAAAATAATGAGTATAAAATATTGAGTAAGTAAGCATTTAGAAATAAATAATTTCCAAAATCCGTGGCATTAACTAAAATCATAAAACTCTTAAAATCTCATTATGCATGTGTGATAACGAGATGAATGCCCAATGAGATGAATGCACACACATGCATCATTCCATGACTTATTCCTCATTTTGTAGATGACACTTATCAAGTGATCACCCGCTCATACGTTGGACGCACCGACCAGACAATGTCAAGGATGGACTACTTGTCCAATTACAACCTTGACATAGCCTCGTGCATGAGTTCCATTCACACATGCATTTTATGCATTTATGACATGAATTGAGTTTTGCCAACTCAACATGATAACAGGGCTTGTACATAAAAATCAAGTTGTAAAAATATTTCAAGTACATATTCTTTTTGTAAAACCTATGCATAGGGTAATGGTCATCCCTAAGTACTTTTTCAATGCATGTCAATTTAAAGAAACATTTAAATAAAATAAACACATTAGCATATAACCTTTCTTGAAATAAAAAGGCAAGAATAGATTTTTCTTACCATAAAATTCTTTTGAACAAAAAGAATCTTGAAAAGCTTGCTTACCGCAACGCCCCCGACCCGCGAGCGTGCCACACCGCGTCGTGGTACCTTACTCCATGGATCTTTTTAGGTGGTGAAACTTATGAATGAAACCAAAGTTTCATTGCTTATACAAGTGGAAGCTTTTCCTGATTTATCGGGAAATTAGCCTGAATTTTTTTTCTTTTCTTCTTTTTAGAACCTACATTGGTTTTATTTTATTAACTAAAATCTGGTAGCGTACCGTCTACATTGAGGATTTTTGGGCAATACAAAACCTGATAGTCAATACAATTCCAACATTTTCTACTAATTCACTCACATTTACTTCAATTCAAACTAATACATTCCTTACACAATCATATTTCACATGAGAAACTAACTACTATATTTAACAACAAGATAAAAAATTTAAATATAATACATACTAACAATTATAATAATGACAATCCCATGAATCCAAATTCATCAAAAATATTAAAAATCATACCTTCACTGCTCAACTAGCAGTGAAGACTCTTCTATCAAATCTGCATCATTTGTATTCACTGATTAGTTGAAAATAATGAGTATAAAATACTCAGTAAGCAAGCTTTTAGAAATAAATAATTTCCAATTTCCGTGGGATTAACTGAAATCATAAAACTCTTAAAATCTCATTATGCATGTGTGATAATGAGATGAATGCACATCATGCATCATTTCTTGACTTATTCCTTATTTGGCAGATGACACTTAGCAAGTGATCACCCACCCATACGTTGGACGCACCAACTAGGCAACGTCAAGGACGGACTACTTGTCCAGTTACAACCTTGACAAAGTCTCATGCATGAGTTCCATTCACACGTGCATTTTATGCATTTATGACATGAATTGAGTTTTGCCAACTCAACATGATAACAGGATTTGTACATGAAAATCAAGTTGTAAAAATATTTCAAGTTCACATTCTTTTTGTAAAACCTATGCACAGGGTAATGGTCATCCCTAAGTACCTTTTCAATGCATGCCAATTTAAAGAAATATTTAAATAAAACAAACTCATTAGCAAATAACCTTTCTTGAATAAAAAGGCAAGAACAGATTTTTCTTACCATAAAATTCTTTCAAACTAAAAAAATCTTGAAGAGCTTGCTTACCTTTTTCCTTTAGCTTCCCTCTATTTTTTCCTTTATACTTTCCTTTATCTTTTCTTTACCCCTTCCTATTATAGCCAACAAAGAATACATCTAAACATTTATTTCACCCATTGCACATACTTATTCCATGATTAATTATGCATCTAACTACATACTTTTTCGAGACCTTTGGACACGGAGTTCAAGTATTCATGAACTTGAAATCTCCTTATCCGAAGTTCCTAACTCCTTTTTAACTTAACCATACTTTCAAATTGGATGAACCATAGCCTTACAAGTTACCTACCCTTGAAATACCCTTTACACCCACATTTGAACTACCCTTTACACCCAAATTTGAACTGAATATGAAACTTCTTACTTTCTAAGATATTTAAACCTTTATACCATCCCACATTTAACCTACATTTGAATAAGCTTATAAATTGCATTAGTTTTGCATTTAATTCTTAATTAATAATTGTAATTCAAGTTTTAACTTTATACATAACACATATTGAACATATAAGCTTAGTATAGTTCTACCACTATTTATACAACTTAAAAGTTAGTATATTTCATTCTCATTTTGTCTCCATAAAAGTTATATTTTCAAACATTAAATTCATCGATTGCAACTTAGATCTTATTTACACGTAATAGGGTTACCCACATTGACACATTCATTGGGTTCTCTATTACTTACATTTCTTTCTTTAAAATCTCAATCATTTAATTCAATTTAACTATCTAATAACAACTAAGATCATTTGACATATTAACTAATAACCTTATTTTACCCAAAAAAATATATCTTATTTCCTTTCATTTTATTTAAAATCTTGGTTTTGTCCTTTCAGTATGACTTATACACATCAATGAATCATCCCGCACTTGGGCAAACATCTTATCCTCATTTAAAACATCAATATTTAAAATTCAACATAGTGACATCAAAAAAATTAAGTTAATCTTAATCTTATAGATCTTTTATACTTAAAATTTAAAAATTTTAAACTATATCATATATGCAATTTTATGTATTATAAGCTATTAAAGCCTCGTCATCCCTTTGTATTCAAAAATACACTTAGATAACTTATATATGCACAAACTTTGCATTTAATATATAAATTAAGACAAATGGAATAATAGACCTTTCACTTAACATATAAATGACATTTTAATATTGTGAGGCCATTTGAACTTAAGATAGGCTTTTGCAACATTTTTTTCCACTTTTCCTCAAAACATAACCATCGAATCTTAATTACCCATCGAAAAATAACTTAAGTAACTTGATATTTTAAATTACCCAACATGATCCTCAACTTCATAATTCATTCCATTTTACTCTTATTTTAAATTACTCGAATCTCATGATCAATCAGTCCAATACATACACATGATCTTCTGATCACATAAGTTAAATCAAATAGGGAGGTTTGATATCTTGTCCCGTCTTACATCAGTGCTAAGCACGAGAAAATCAAATGCGGGAAACAACATACCAAGTCAAATGACAAGGAAGTGAATGTGATATCCTGCCATGATCACCACACACCTATGGCCCCGCCACAAACTTACGCCCATGGCTCAACTCAGACACTCATGCCTGAGACGAGTCTCTACATACTGGTCTCACAATAAATATCAACAAATGACTGAACACATTTGTGGTTCCAAATACCACATCACAATGGCCCGATGGTTTGTCATGGCCCATAGCCATCAATGGCTAAATCATACCTGGTCCCTAGTACGTGGTATGTCACTGATCGTCATCGATGATCACAACAACACTTCTCAATCGGCATCTTCAGCCATGGCTCATGGAAACGCTAACACGCCATGCACACATGGATATGTCCAAAATATAATGCTAGCATATACCATTTGTAAATCAAGTTCAAATTCGACATCCCAATAAATCAATCTCTGAATCAAATTTAATCATTTCAAGAAAGATACAAATCATCAACATCCAAAACATACATGCTGGAGAAATACAAAATAATTTATTCAGTTCAAAACAAGTCCTACTTACCTCTTTTATCTTCAAGTTACTATTCCTCTACCCTTTTCCATGCAAAAAATTTGGTTCAAAGTATACAACTCTTGTCAACACAAATCTCTAATTGCCAACCACACATTTCCAATTATCACTACGTGGTATACATAATCATAATTTTATCAAGATGGCAAAAATTTTCTTCCCATATATATCTAGTCATTCAAGTGGCAAAAACAAAATGCCTACATTAATCACACCATTTCTAAAGCTCTAAAATTTAAGAAATTGCAATCTCATTAGGCTAACCGTAACTCAATTTCAATAATAAAATACTTGTTTCTTGTACTATAATAAAATAAAAATTTAATATATTGTATTGTATATTTATTTCACTACACCCATATTGTATATATTAAATATATTAATTCTATCGCCAATTATAACCGAACATATATGGGTCCATTATAATCGGATTTACATAAATTCCTTTTATTTATTTTAAATTTAATCTACGAGTAATATATGAATATATAAATACTATCATAAATATGAATATAGTAATGTAGGGATGGCTACATGCAATTATTAAACCGTTGATCCCAGGTACAAAGCTTCCAGACATCAATTACAATAGCGGAATATGTTCGAGCTTCCAACTGGACCATGTTTATACTAATAGAAGCCCACTGTTTATACCTTTGACTGTTTATATAACAGAAATATTAATATATTATATAGATTTCAAAAAAACTTGGATCGTTGAATATGGCTTATATACATATATCCTTTTCCTAAGAACATAATATATACATAATATATATGTATTATAAAGTTGTCGTTTCATAAATTCTACATATGTATATTTTTAAATCTTCATCCAAATATCAAGTTTATTATCTTTATCTTATTTCATACCAATTCATTTGTAAAATAATTAGAATTTATTCCAAAGTCATCTATCCCAAATAAATTCATAAAGACCATCCCCAATTCTTCTTACTTACAATTATTTAAAAAAATATATACCATCATACAGACAAACATATAATTAATATTAACCCATAATAATTTCCCTAAATATATTACTTTTATTATTATAATTATTATTATCATTTAACCGACCCCCATGCATTTTGATATGTAGTAGAATGTATATACTATATCATATATTTATATATTTATATGGTCTAGATAATTATCATATGTTTTTTCTAATAATATATAATATACAGAATACATGGTCGTTCCACTTTATTGTTACTAAGATACCTTCGTAAAAATACGGATATGTGTGATAACATATTAAATGAATGGCCGATCCATCATTATCTGCATTTGGTTTATATATTGACATATAATAACTTCCCATATCCACATACATATCAAAACGAACAAAAAAATAAGCGTAACTTAGCTCCATATCTCACTGCCCATTAGCTCTCCTTTTCTTTGCATATTTTGAATAATTTTAATCATCTCCCCAAGAGACGTCCTCCCCTATCGGCTAGTTAAACAGCCTCCTCAACCAATTTAATTTTTGCTTATCTGTACTATTATTAGAAGAGCAAAATCT
The DNA here is from genome assembly GCA_030490835.1 of Annona cherimola. Classification (NCBI taxonomy): domain Eukaryota; kingdom Viridiplantae; phylum Streptophyta; class Magnoliopsida; order Magnoliales; family Annonaceae; genus Annona; species Annona cherimola. Next base: position 44,622,598 of record CM059977.1, on the reverse strand, counting down.
AACAGCAATAGTAAATGCCAAACTATGAAACGTGAGCCCACCCTATTTTTATATAACAAATTTGAATTCTTCCTATCTAAATAGAAGTGGATTTATCTCATGAGTTGTACAAAAGTTTTAAAATTTTCTTACACAGCTATACGTCCATCTCTTCAAAACTTCTTAATACTTACTTATTTTATTTAAATCATGCTAACTTATTTAATTACTTATTTGTGACCCCACTTGAAAATTACATGATCGTCGTATTGGTCCATGCGTTTTTTTGCATTAATAATTATAATAGTATATAACATATAATAAATTCATCACATTTATTAAATTAAATTTTTACTCCCATTATTTCTAAAGTTAATTTAACAAACCAATCTCACCTTTACATATACATTTCTTAAATTTACTTGGTCTCATAAAATATGTATTATTTTATATTTAGGTGGACACACGGTTTAACTAGTAGTCCCTCATTTTATTAGTTTTATTTTTTAGCCCATGTATAATACATATATACCTTGTATATATCTAATTCTCATAATTTTATTTAATTTAATTTGATATTATTCGCATGTTAATTTATAGAAAAAGTTCATTTGTATTTAGTTCAAGCTTTAGTTTTTCATTTTAATTTCACACAATAATAAATCATTATTATTTATTTAAATGGAATCATACTTTTATGATTTTAATTAAAATTACATAACCTGAACTTGCACTTTAGTTAGCATGCTAATAGTAAATTAAAATTCATAAATTAAATTAGGGTTTAAATTTATACTCACCTTTTAAAAGTTTCGTCCTCGAAACTTAGCTAAAACTCGAGATATGGATACTTGTCTTTCATATTAGATTCCAATTCCCACGTTTTCTCTCTTTTGTATGGTTGCTCCACTGAACTTTAACGAGTCAAATAGACTTATTTCTTAACTTTTTAACCTTGTGGTCAATAATTCGAATAGGCTTCTCCTCATACTGCAAATTCTCTTGAATTCTAATTTGTTGGGGTTGCAAAATGTGAGAAGGGTCTGGTTAATACTTCCGCAAAGTAGATACATGGAAAACATCATGTACTCCCCATAAGGTGCGTGGAAGTGTCAATCGATATGCAACCTTCCCTATTCTTTCTAATATCTCATAAGGTCTGATATACCTTTGTGGCGCCCCAGCCCGAGTGTCATAACCTTACCTCAAGATCGTTCGGCTAGTAAACGTGATCAGATCAGGATTGTTGCCCTGTCACACGGTGGGTTTTAACGGATATTTATCCAAATAAATATGGTTCCTTAGGAATTTATTTCCTTCCATTTCTCATCTCATGCATACTTAGTTCATTTCCATCCAATAATGTCATAACTAGACATGATTTTCATAACATATTTCAAACCATCTCATAAATTAGATATCATTGCATGTATCATCATAGTTGTCAACATAAAAGCTCAAAGTAATTTACATCCATTCATCATATGTTTTTCACAAACATGAAACTTATAATGTTCTCCATTTCCTTAATGGTCAGCTCCTGCTTCTTTACCAGGTCTCTTCTTCCACCTATCTATGGGTTTGAAAAATGAAAACGTGAGTCAAAACTCAATAAGCAAGCTCATATTTTACAGGCAATTCGTTTTGAAAGCAACCATGTTTAAAATATTTCTCTCCATTCAGTAGAGACACTTAGGAAGTGATTAACTACCTGCGGAGCAGAAATCTTTTCATAAATCATTCAAACACTTTTCATAAACACTTCATAAACATTGGATGTGCAAATTCATCATTTCCATTGATGACGTTATCCTTCATGTGACGGTACGCTAGCTCGGGGAACCCTCTTTTCATGACATGATCATTTCCATCCTTGGCGCCGGACCTACCGACTTGGCAACGTCAAGAGGGACTCCTTGTCCACTTACTACCTCAACTAGCCTACTTGATTTCCATTTCATGCATGACTTTTAATCACCCCGGCATCATATACCCCCTTACACATGGAACTTGTCATTCTCATGTAGAGAATTCTTTGCACCATCCCTTTTGAAACATCATTTCAATTAAACATCATATAAACTCATGTTTCAATACATTTCAAGCATAATTGCGAAACCATAAGAAATAATTTATTTCAACAGAAATAAATATTTCAATACTCATATAAACATGGAATGGCCATCCTTAAATACCTTGTAATGAAAACCAAAATCATTTAGAAAGCTGTTTGCTTACCTTGCTTGCTTAGCTTTCCGTTTCACTTATCCATTTGCCTTTGCCTATACATATAAGAATGATATAATATTCATATATTTTCTTTGCTTGCATTCAACTCAGTTTTCCAACCCATTTTCATTAACATACATAATTTCTTCGACTTCTCAAGTCGTTATGCCCGTATAGCACATACTAGTGCATTACATGGGCTTTTACACATCATATTTGATACCATAAATAGGGTAATCATGAAATCATATAATAATCATCCCATAATTATTATTTAATGTCTTATTACCTTCCTTAAGCCAATTTTTACTTATTTTCCAAAATTCACATATCGTTGCTCATTTTAAGCACCCGTTTTGCCTTATGCCTCATTTATTAATCCCAAAATTTGAGATTAACATCATGCCATTCTAAACAGAAATATATTCACAAAATATATCATATTTTCATACATTTTTGCACAAAACCAAATTACATAGGTCATTTACCACTCATGCATGTCTATCCTTTCACATATAGCCATTTGACAACACATATATGAGGCATTTCATAAAATTTTCCAAGTCAGAAATTTAATCCAAATTTCAGCACGATAATTATCCTTAATTACCACTATACTTAGGGTATTTTTATGGAATTTAAATCCACTGATCATAGGTTTCCAAAACAGCAACTTTGGAACCCATTTTTCACCCATTTAACGTGTCTTTTGACACATAACACTAAGAAGTTTTATAAATCCTAATTTTCAGCAAATAATCACACTTTTTTTAATAAAAATTTATTTTATTAACATATATATCAATTTTGATCATTTATACATAGGTTTCATATTTCTTTTTGATTTTTTTCTCCAACTATCCACATATGCTGAAATCAGGCGTACTGAATTCTCAAAAACTTGAATTAATATCAAATCAAGTATTTTTAATATGAAATTGTATAATACCTTAATAAATATATTAATTAACCAAAATAAATATTTCCAGCACAAAAAATTAAGAATTTATATTTATTTTGGTATTTTTACCTTGCTGGATAGCAGAACCTATTTTCAGACAGCCTGAATCATGTTAATTATGGGGTATATTTTTATTCATAAAAGCCTAATTTTTATTTTATTAGTGTTATCCTGAATATGTATTATATATCCTGTAAAATTTTCAGCCTAAAATTTATTGTATAAAAATTATTAAAAATCCTTTGGTGCAGCCGATCCTGCCACTCTTACAACCCTGTTTAGGTTGATTTTCTTGGATTTTTAATTGGCAACTGGATTATCCTTTTAAGCTGAAAAATGGATAGTTCCTTAATCACCCCATAATAATTCTTCCCAAAAATTTTCATGCTAAATTCATCCATTTAATATTCCGTTCGTATTTTAGTTTACAACATCATATAACTTCCAAATTTGAGATATAAAATCAAAATTAACATATACTTACTTAATTAAATGATAATACCTCCATTGAGCACTTGAAATTCCCTTATTTTCCTCTCCTTATTTCTGGGTTTGACGTGCCCTAGCTGCTGCCTTTGGAGAAAATTCCTTTTTTTCTCCTTTTTTCCTCTCTTCTCTCTCTCTCTCTCTCCCTCCTTCTCTCTCTTTCTCTCTCCTTCTCTCTCTCCTCTCTCTCCTTCTCCCCTGCTGCGGGAACGTCCAGCCCTTGCTCTCCTCTCTTTCCTCCTTTTATTTGCCACTTTTCTTGGTGCTCAAGCAACCCCATAGGCATTTTGGTAAATTCCATTTTCACTTTCCACCATTGCCCTTCTTTACTTAGCTCTTAAGCAACTTGTTACTTGCTCTCCAAGAAACTAAATTTTCATGATAACTATCTTAATCCATTCCATTCATCTCATAGATTTCATAATTTTATTCCATCGTTTCAAATTTCATCTCAAACCGACATTTTTACGTCAAGTTATGACCACTTGAATTTATCTTTTGGATTTGGGAATAAAAATAATTAATTATCACCCTAATCCCATCATGATTCCCTTAATCCAATCCATTCATAAAATTAGGCCTACCGTCGTGAGCTAACCTTTCAAATTTCATCGAAATCTGCCTTGTAGGCGTCAAGTTATGAATTTTCTATCATTTTTCACTTTAATTTCATAATTACATTTTAGTCTCCATAAATTAAATCATGATTATTAACATGATTATTCATGACACATTGTGACCATTAAATCCTCATTAAGCTCCTCGGGTCATATCGACTCACTTTGGGCTCCGGCGATTAAATTTTTAATCACTGTTTCCAATGGAAACCCTAATTCAAAATATCATAAAATTTTAAAATCATCCAAAAATTCCATTTAATTCACATATAAGTCACATGTAAATGTTCAATGCACACATTAAATCCTCCTTAGGTTGGGGTTTCACAACCTTGGACTCAACTTCCCTTTGATGCCAAAACGAATCACACCATTCATTGGTGAGACTCATAGAAATACCTTATCACCCACAATAAACTCTACTGGTCTATGTCGAGTGTCTGCATAGCTCTTCTGTCGTGATTGGGCCACAAGGAACTTTTCCCGAACTTTAGTAACTTTTTCCTCAATCTCTACAATCATTTGAGGTCCCAAGATAGTAGCTGTGGCGCCCCAGCCCGAGCGTCACATCCTTACCTCAAGATCTATCTATTGGTAAATGTGCATCAGGATTGTTGCCCTGATCACGCGGCGGGTTTTAATTGGATATTTATCCACTTAATCCTAACTCCTTAGGAGTTTATATCATTCCACTTGTTTCAACTTTCCATCAAATGCCTTTCTAGGCCATTATATCATTTGAGAATTTCATATGTCATCTCATAACCTTCATACTTATTCATATCATGATATTTCATGCCTTAGCATTTATCCATAAAAAATTTTCACTAATCCATAGGCATAAAACATAACATAATCCTTCTACAACATTGAATAACAATTTAATTGTTAACATTCATAAGTTCATATACAGGTACTCATGAAAATTAGTTCATCCTTGAATCTTCGCCTATGCTCCCAGCCTCCTTCCTTTCACCAGTCTATGGGTTTGGAAAATAAAATGTGAGTTGAAATTTAACTCAATAAGCAAGCTGTATATTTTTCAGGCAAATTCATTTTTGAAAGTAATATTCTTTAAAAATATTTCCCTTCATTCAGTAAAGACACTTAGCAAGTGACCAACTACCTGTGGAGCAGAAACTTTTTCATAAATCATTTATGAAAACCATTCATGTAAACCATTTGTAAATCCGAGTTTTGGGCATTTCATAAACATTGGATGTGCAAATTCATCATTTTCATTCATGACATTATCCTTCATGTGATGGTACGCTAGCACGGGGAATATCTTTTCATAGCATGATCATTTCCATCCTTGGTGCCGGACCTTCCGACTTGGCAACGTCAAGGGAGACTCCTTGTCCACTTACTACCTCGACTAGCCTAGTTGACTTCTATTCCATGCATGACTTTTAGTCATCCCGGCATTATATACCCCCTTATACATGGAACTTGTCATTCTCATGTAGAGAATTCGTTGCACCAACCCTCTTTAAACATAATTTCAATGAAACATCATATAAATTCATGTTTCATCACATCTCATGCATAATTGCGAAACAGTAAGCAATCATTTGTTTCAATAGAAATAACATTTCAATACGCATATAGACAAGGAATGGCCATCCTTAAACAACTTGGAAAGCATTTAAAACAAAACTCATTTAGAAAGTTGCTTGCTTACCTTGCTTGCTTAGCTTTCCGTCACAGTGCTTGGTCTTACCCAGTTTACCACAGCCTCAATCTTTTGCAGATCAACTGCTATGCCATTGCCCGACACCACATGCCCAAGAAAGTAAACACGGGGTAACTAGAAGTCACATTTTTTTAACTTAACATATAATTTTTGCTCCCGTAGTCGCTGTAAGACTAACTGTAGATGGTATTCATGTTCTATATTATCTTTAGAGTACATCAATATGTCATCAATGAAGACCACTACAAACTAATCAAGATACTCCCAAAAAATACGATTCATCAAATCCATAAAGAAAGCAGGTGCATTAGTCAAACCAAACGACATCACCAAGAACTCATAATGACCATATCTGGTTCTGAATGCAGCTTTCAAGATATCAGTATCTCGAATTCGCATTTGATGATACCTTGACTGTAGATCAATCTTAGAAAATACACTAGCACCTTTTAATTGATCTAAAAGATCATCAATTTGTGGTAACGGATATTTATTTATTTTTACTATTACCTTGTTCAACTCTCTATAATCAATACAAAGTCTAAGGCTGTCATCCTTTTTCTTTACAAATAGGACTGGTGCACCCCATGGAGATACACTAGGACGAATGAATCCTTTGGCTAATAACTCTTAGAGCTGCTTCTTTAACTCTTCAAGCTCTATTGGTGTCATCCTATATGGTGCCTTTGATATAGGGCTAGTACCTACATATAATTCAATACTGAATTCTACCTCACACTCTGGGGGTAGACCAAGTAACTCTTCAGGAAATACATTGGGAAAATCTCTTACTATGGGTATAGTTTCTAGTCTTCTGCCTTCAAGTTCTGCATCAACTGCGGAAACTAAATATGCTATACACCCCTTTTGCATTAATCTTTTTGCTTTCATGGCTGATATTAGCTTTGGACTCTATCTTGTGAACTCCCAATGAAAGTGAAGGGTAGGCAGTTCTTAGTTCGGATTATGACTTGCTTCTGTTTGCAGTAGACTACCACACTCCATTTACTTAGCCAACCCATCCCAAGTATCACATCCAACTCACAAGTGTCTAATACAATCAAATTAGCAGGATAAGGCCTACCTTCTATAATTATGAGATAGTCTAAACATATTTGTGTTGCAGTACACACTACCTACAAAGGTGTAGATATTCTCATGGTTGACTCCATGTTTTCCAAATATAGTTGCGCTCTCATTGCAAATGCATATGAACAAAGGAATGGGTAGCACCGGGATCGAATAAAACATGTGCTAATTGTCCATAGATTGAAAGTTCATCGGATATTTTTTTATATGTCATAAGTAATGCATTTTTAAAAGTATATATAGATAATTATATATTTTCTTAATTTAAAGAATTACCTGTCACCACCTCATGAGCAACTTGCACCTCCTCCGTTGTAGTTGCCTGAATACGACCTGTGGCTTGTGGCCTTTGCTTAATGCAGAGTGGCTGTTGTTGGGGTTGATGTTGTTGTATTTGATTAGGTCGTCCTCTCAGACCTACACCATGTGTAGTAATAGGTGCACTCATTGGTCCATTCTGTTGTCGTCGTTGTTGTCACGTTGGCACATTAGCCATCTGAGGTACACCTCCCTGAAGCTGTGGACACATAGGCCGACGATGTCCTTGTTGTCCATAATGATGACAAAATATATTGGTATGAGGGCATCGAGACTTTATATGGCCAACCTCACCACAATCGGAACACTTGATCATCTTGGGTGGTTTCTGGGCAGTTTCCCGAAGTTGGGATTCAATATGAGGCTTCTTATTGCTTTGGAATCTACCTTGCTTCTTCTAGTCAACATTTCTCTCCTTGATCTAAGACTTTCCCCATTCCAGTTCTTCTCGCTCCACACTACGAGCCATGTCTAAAATCACCTTGTAATCATCAGTTCGGATCATAGATATTTTGGTTTGAATTGAAGGCTTCAGTCCTTCTCGAAATTTGCGTACCTTCTCCAATGGGTCAGTCTTCGTCCATGCCACAAACCAAGATAAAGATCAAAACTGAAGATCATACTCTGTGACTTACATATTTCCCTGAACAAGGGAATGGAATTTTGCAGATCTCTATACCCTCTCATTGTCAGGGATATAGTACTGAAAGAACCGATGTTGAAACTCGGCCCATGTCAAAAGCTCCTTACATCCTTCGGGCAGTGTTTGTCGCTCTGAGTCCCACCATTGTTCTACATCACCCACCAATAGGTAAATGGCATAGCGCACCTTCTGCTCCTCCGTGCATTTAAGACATTTGAAGATCTTCTCCAACTGTTTAATCCAGTTGGAGGCTATCTTATAATCCACCTCTCCTAAGAATTTAGGCGGCTGCATGCCTTGAAATGTCCTTAGTTTATTCCTTTCTCTCTTCTCCTTTTGTTCAGGATTTTCTACCTATATTGGCCTAGCTATAACTCAAATACCATCATCGTCCCCCACTATTCGAGTGGATGGTCCCGCTTGGAATGCATCTGATGGGGTTGTTGGTTCTCATAGGGGAAAATGAAGTCCTCTAGTTTGCATATCAGTCATAACTGAGGGCCAGAATGCTGGGGCCTGGTTATATGATGCAGGATTTGGTAGTCGACTTGTCACAAGCTGTCTAACTTGAGACATCTCCTCTTGCATCTCTCGACGAAGCTCCTGTTGCATCTCGTGCATAACTCCGCGCATTATATCCATAAATCCTGTTAATACAAGATTTCCCATCATATTTTCCATTGTAGGCAAAACATGATCAGGCCCAACTTCATTATTAGCTTCATTTGCAATTGTCGCTGGCTCAGGAACTTCTTCCACTGGTGGTACATTAGTTCGAGTATTATGAATTGTAGTGTGCCATGAACCACGAGGTCTCCCTCGGCCACCTCTAATATTTACCATCTATTCATAAAACATAAACTCAGCAACTTTTCATCACTTTAGCCACAAAAGTAAGCATTTAAGTAGCCTACGATTTTTAGTTTATTCTCCAAGACCAGCATACCCCACTAATCTTTGTTGTTATATCATACACTGTAGTTCTTACCCATTATTGTCTCTGATACCACTCCTATAGCAGCCGATGACTAAGTCTACAGTCGCATCCAATAAGACAGGATCGGTGATAATGAGGAGAACACACAGGTGCAATAATATAAATTATTGTATAATATCAAATGGTTCATAGACTACTATAAATTAAATATCTCATCATATATAAACCAAGTTACATCCAAGTGCTCAAATTCATAAAATATATAGATAATTAGGTTGTACCTACATCACTCTTAAAACTCAAAATAAATAATTAAAATTTGGATTTATCATGTCCTAGTTCGATCTGGGGTACCAACCCCATGTTGATCTCCACCCGCATACCTATCATCTAAATTAGGAAAAAATAGGGTGAGTCCAGGTAAACTCAGTAAGTAGAACCGAAGCATAAATTAAACAAAATGAGTTTTAAACAATATGCATATTTTCAAATAAAATCATAAATCATGTTTGAATCAATACCGTGTGCATGCTCATGATTAATCATTCCAATAAATACACATGATCTTCTGATCACATAAGTTAAATCAAATAGGGAGGTTCGATATCTTGCCCCATTTTACATCAATGCTAAGCACGAGAAAATCAAATGCGGGAAACACCATACCAAGTCAAATGACAAGGAAGTGAATGTGATATCCTGCCATGATCTTCACACACTCATGGTCCCACCACAAACTTACGCCCATGGCTCAACTCAGACACTCATGCCTGAGCACCAGTCTCTACCTACTGGTCTCACAATAAATATCAACAAATGACTGAACACATTCGTGGTTCCAAATACCACATCACAATGGCCTGATGGTTTGTCATCGCCCATAGCCATCAATGGCTAAATCATACCCTGGTCCCCAGTAGGTGGTATGTCATCGATCATCATCGATGATCACATCAACACTTCTCAATTGGCATCTTCAGCCATAGCTCACGGAAATGCTAACACACCATGCACACATGGATATGTCCAAAATGTAATGCTAGCATATACCATTTATAAATCAAGTTCAAATTCGACATCACAATAAATCAATCTCTTAATCAAATTTAATCATTTCAAGAAAGATACAAATCATCGACATCCAAAACATACATGTCGGAGAAATACAAAATAATTTATTCAGTCCAAAATAAGTCCTACTTACCTCTTTTATCTTCAAGTTACTATTCCTCTACCTTTTTCATGCAAAAAATCTGGTTGAAAGCATACAACTCTTGTCAACACAAATATCTAATTGCCAACCATACATTTCCATTTATCACTACGTGGTATACCTAATCATAATTTTATCAAGATGGATTTACTTCGCGTACATATCTAGTCATTCATGTGGCAAAAACAAAATGCCTACATTAATCACACCATTTCTAAAGATCTAAAATTTAAGAAATTGCAATCTCATTAGGCTAATCGTAACTCAATTTCAATAATAAAATACTTGTTTCGTGTACTATAATAAAAAAAATTTCAATATATTATATTGTATATTTATTTCACCGCACCCATATTGTATATATTAAATATATTAATTCTATCACTAGTTATAACCAAACATATATGGGTCCATTACAATCGGATTTACATAAATTCCTTTTATTTATTTTAAATTTAATCTACGAGTAATATATGAATAGATAATTAATATCATAAATATGAATATAGTAATGCAGGGATGGCTACATGCAATTATAAAACCGTTGACCCCAAGTACAAAGCTTCCAGACATCAATTACAATAGCGGAATATGTTCAAGCTTCCAACTGGACCATGTTTATACTAGTAGCCACCCACTATTTATACCTTCAACTATTTATATAAAAGAAATATTAATATATTATATAGATTTCAAAAAAACTTGGATCGCTGAATATGACTTATATACATATATCCTTTTCCTAAGAACATAATATATACATAATATATATGTATTATAAAGTTGTCATTTCATAAATTCTACATACGTATATTTTTAAATCTTCATCAAGTTTATTATCATTTATCTTATTTCATACCAATTCATTTGTAAAATAATTAGAATTTATTCCAAAGTCATCTATCCCATATAAATTCATAAAGACCATCCCCAATTCTTCTTACTTACAATTATTTATAAATAATAAGTTGGTCTTATGAAAAAAATATACCATCATACAGCTAAACATATAATTAATATTAACCCATAATAATTGCCCTAAATATATTACTTTTATTATTATTATTATTATTATCATTTAACCGACCTCCATGCATTTTGATATGTAGTAGAATGTATATACTATATCATATATTTATATATTTAGATGGTTTAGATAATTATCATCTGTTTTTCCTAATAATATTAATATACGAAATACGTGGTTGTTCCACTTTTTGGTTATTAAGATACCTTTGTAAAAATACGGATATGTACGATAATATATTAAATGAATGCCCGATCCATCATTGTCTGCATTTGGTTTATATATTGACATATATAGCATATATTATATATTAACTATTATTAAATAATTTGTATATTTAAATAACTTCCCATATCCACATACAAATCAAAATGAACAAAAAAATTAGCGTACCTTAGCTCCATATCTCGCTGCCCTTTAGCTCTCCTTTTCTTTGCATATTTTGAATAATTTTAATCGTCTTCCCAAGAGACGTCCTCCTCCATCAGCTAGTTAAATAGCCTCCTCAACCAATTTAATTTTTTCTTATCTGTACTATTATTAGAAGAGCAAAATCTAACAGCAATAGTAAATGCCAAACTATGAAACGTGAGCCCACCCTATTTTTATATAACGAATTTGAATTCTTCCTATCTAAATAGAAGTGGATTTATCTCATGAGTTGTACAAAAGTTTTAGAATTTTCTTACACCACTATACGTCCATCTCTTCAAAACTTCTTAGTACTTACTTATTTTATTTAAATCATGCTAACTTATTTAATTACTTATTTGTGACCCCACTTGAAAATTACATGATCGTCGTATTGGTCCATGCGTTTTTTTGCATTAATAATTATAATAGTATATAACATATAATAAATTCATCACATTTATTAAGTTAAATTTTTACTCCCATTATTTCTAAAGTTAATTTAACAAACCAATCTCATCTTTACATATATATTTCTTAAATTTACTCGGTCTCATAAAGTATATCTTATTTTATATTTAGGTGGACACACGGCTTAACTAGTAGTCACCTCATTTTATTATTTTTATTTTTCAGCCTATGTATGATACATATATACCTTGTATATATCTAATTCTCATAATTTTATTTAATTTTATTTATGCTTAAGAGAAATTATGATGATTTTTAGTATATGGAGAAAATGATTTATTTAGCCAAGTTAATAATGATGAATTCAAAATTCATAAATTTTTCCATGATATACTGACTAAGAGTTATGTCATAGTATTTTTTAGTTTTGGAAAAAATGTCAATTTTTGGAACCCATGAACAATAACCCACGTTGCTGTGAACAGTATCCTCGGGTGAACAGTAACTATGAACAGTGAACAACGTGATTTTGAAAAAAATTAAGATTTATTTTTTTATAAGAATGCATGGATTTAATTTTTAAGGATTTGTGGATAAAATTCCATATAAGGAGGTAATGACCAAGTATTTATAAAGGGATAACCTCTATAAAAATAAGGTAATATGTGATCATAAAGTATGCATGGAAAACAATATAAGACATGGAATAGATGGATAAAATATCCAATTTCCTTGTATAGGAAGAGGAAAGGAGAAGGTTGAGGACACAGATTGAGAAGGTAAGCAAGCAAACCCTTTTGAAAATATGTTTTATTCTCAAGTATTTATAAAATGTGTTTAAGGGTGGTCATTCCTATAATGTTTTGAAATGATGAATGTTTATGAGTTTTTATGAAAAGTCATGGCGACGTATTGATGTCATGTGATGTTCATGGACATGTGCACATGTATGATGCATAATGAAGAGGCATTGGTGGAGGAAGTAGGATCGGGGATCCCTCTTCACCATTGCCAAGTCGCTAGGGCTATGGCTGGCGGTGTCCTCCCAAGAGGTGGAGGCAATAGAATGTTATGTGTGAATGAATGCATCGCATTTTCATACATGGATTGAAAAGGAAAGCATGGATTTGAAATGATATTTTAAAGGGATAGTGCAAATAATTCTCTACATGAGAATGACAAGTTACCTAGTGTAAGAGGTAGATAATTCTGGGAAAATCAAAAGTCATGCATGTAGAAGACTTTGTAGGCGTCAAGAGGACGAAAGGTTCCCCTTGATGAGGCCAAGTCGGAGAGAGCCGGCGTATTGGACCATGCTATGTGAGATATTCCCTGGGCTAGCATACCCGCACACGAAGGTTTATGTCAGGAATGGAAATGAAGCATTTGCACATCTAATGTTTATGAAATGATTTTTATGAAAAGGTTTCTATGCTTTTGATAGTTGATCACTTGGTAAGTTTCTTCTATCGAATGGAGAGGAATGCATTTAAAATGAAAAATTTTTGCTTATTGAATTTCGACTCATGTTTTGTTTTCCCAACCTCAGACACTTGTAGGGAAAGCCAAGAGATGAAGCGCATGTGTTGCTAAAGAAAAAGAGAAATCAACAAAGGTTAGTAGACTTTTGTATGAATAGATGCCCTAATGGGATATGATGAGAAAGGACATAAATTGTATGAAATTATGAAGTTATGAATAATATGAGAAGTTGATGATTTATGATGATATGGATAAGTCCATTATGAATGATGATGAGTATATGTTTATGTGATGAAAGAAAAGAAAAAGAAATGAAAAAAAATTTGGACGAGATCCAATTAAGAACCCGTTGTGTCATCAGGGCAATAATCCTGATTCATGTTTACCAATCAATAAAATCTTGGAGTAAGGTTGTGACGGTCGGTTCGGGGCGTCACAGAAATTGGTATCAGAGACGACTCCCAACATCCTCGGGTGTGTCCAGTGAGGGCGCTGGAGCCCCAAGGGAGGGTGGAGTGAATCCCACATCGGTTCGGACGAAGGAGGGAGCTTGGGCTATAAGAGGAGGACGCTGGTTGAATTGTCAAGGTGCCTTTTGGGGAAGATCCCCAGAAGGACAAAATCGTGAGGGTCGAGGCCTAAAGCGGACAATACCTGCGATGTTACATATACTTAATCATAATTTTTACCATGATGGATTTACTTCCCATATATATCTATTCATATGGCAAAAACAAAATGCCTACATTAATCACACCATTTCTAAAGCTGTAAAATCTAAACAAGTAGCAATCTCATTAGGCTACCCGTAACTGAATTTCAATAATAAAATACTTGTTTCTTGTACTATAATGAAATAGAATTTTTAATATATTATATTGTATATTTATTTCACCACACCCATATTGTATATATTAAATATATTAATTCTATCGCAAGTTATAACTGAACATATATGGGTCCATTATAATCGGATTTACATAAATTCTTTTTATTTATTTTAAATTTAATCTGCAAGTAATATATTAATATATAATTACTATCATAAGTATTAATATTGTAATTCATGGATGACTATATGCAATTATAAAACCACCAAACCCAATTATAAAACCTCCTTTTCTTTGCACGATAATTTTGAAAATTTTAATTGTCTCCCCAAGAGATATCCTCCCCCGTCGGCTAGTTAAATAGCCTCCTCAACTAATTTAATTTTTGCTTATCTATACTACTATTAGTAGAGCAAAATTTAACAGCAATAGCAAATGCTAACTATGAAACGTGAGCCCACCCTATTTTTATATAACAATTTTGAATTCTTCCTCTCTAAATAAAAGTGGATTTATCTCATGAGTTGTGCAAAAGTTTTGAAAATTTCCTTACACCACTATACGTCCATCTCTTCCAAGCTTCTTAATACTAACTTATTTAATTACTTATTTGGGACCCCACTTAAAAATTATATGATCGTTGTATTGGCCCATGCATTTTTTTGCATTAATAATTATAATAGTATATAACATATAATAAATTCATCACATTTATTAAATTAAATTTTTTCTCCCATTATTTCTAAAGTTAATTTAAACACTTAACAAACTAATCTCACCTTTACATATGCATTTCTTAAATTTTCTCATTTCCTTTTACACTTGGTCTCCTAAAATATATATTATTTTATATTTAGGTGGACACATGGCTTAACTAGTAGTCATCCCATTTTCTTATTTTTATTTTTCAACCTATGTATAATACATATATACCTTGTATATATTTAATTTCCATAATTTTATTTAATATAATTTGATATTATTCACATATTAATTTATAGCAAAAGTTCATTTGTATTTAGTTCAGGCTTTAATTATTCATTTTAATTTCACACAATAATAAATCATTATTTATTTATTTAAATAGTATCATCTTTCACGATCTTAATTAGAATTACATAACCTTAACTTGCACTTTATTTAGCATGCTAATAGTAAATCAAAATTCATAAATTAAATTAGGGCAGCAGCGCGAGCTTGTCATCCAAGCGGAGGCATTAAGGGGATGTAGATTGTGGGCTATGATTAGGTGGGTTGGGTTCGAACTGCACTGCTGGCCCACACGTTCCAAGTTGAGCGGTTGGCCTGTGTAGCTTGGGGGAAAAAATAACATCCCAC
This sequence comes from Annona cherimola, assembly GCA_030490835.1. Taxonomy (NCBI): domain Eukaryota; kingdom Viridiplantae; phylum Streptophyta; class Magnoliopsida; order Magnoliales; family Annonaceae; genus Annona; species Annona cherimola. Next base: position 44,606,931 of record CM059977.1, on the reverse strand, counting down.
ATCGATTAGGATGAAGGAAGGAGCCCAGACAATAAGTGGAGGTTGCTGGTAACTCTGTCGAAGCGCCTTTTGGGGTACATTCAGGGTACTCAAAAGGACAAAACCGTGCGGGCTAAGGCCCAAAATGGACAATACCTGCGACAGTTGGGTAGGGGCGTTACAAATGGTATCAGAGCAGACTCGTAATATCCTGCTGATGTGTCCAGCGGGAACTCATCCAGCAAAGATGCCGGAGCCCCAAGGGGGGTGGATGTGATGTAACATCCCACATCGCTTAGGATGAAGGAGGGAGCCTGGGCAATAAGTAGAGGCTGCTGGTAACTCTGTTGAGGCGTATTTTGGGGTACATCCAGGGTACTCAAAAGGACAAAACCGTGCGGGCTAAGGCCGAAAGCGGATAATACCTGCGACAGTTGGGTCGGGGATACAAATAAAATTATCTAATTCTACAAGTTATAATTCAAACCCACTACCTCAAATTTACTTGCCACATTTCTAACCATGTTAGCATTTCAATAATTGTTCACATCCCACATCGGTTAGGATGAAGGAGGGAGCCTGGGCAATAAGTGGAGGCTGCTGGTAACTTTGTCGAGGCGCATTTTATGGTACATTCAGGGTACTCAAAAGAACAAAACTGTGCGGGCTAAGGCCCAAAGCGGACAATACCTGTGACAGTTGGGTCGGGGCGTTACAAATAAAATTATCTAATTCTATAAGTTTTAATTCGAACCCACTACCTTAAATTTACTTGCCACATTTCTAACCATCTTAGCATTTCAATAATTTTAACATCCCACATCGGTTAGGATGAAGGAGGGAGCCTGGGCAATAAGTGGAGGCTGCTGGTAACTCTGTCAGCCTTTTGGGGCACATTCCGGGTACTCAAAAGGACAAAACCGTGCGGGCTAAGGCCCAAAGCGGACAATACCTACGATAGTTGGGCTGGGGTGTTACAAATGGTATCATAGCAGACTCCCGATATTCTGCTGATGTGTCCAGCGGGAACTCATCCAGCGAGGACAATGGAGCCCCAAGGGGGGTGGATGTAACATCCCACATCGGTTAGGATGAAGGAGGGAGCCTGGGCAATAAGTGGAGGCTGCTGGTAACTCTGTCGAGGCGCCTTTTGGGGTACATTTAGAGTACTCAAAAGGACAAAACTGTGCGGGCTAAGGCCCAAAGCGGCAATACCCGCGACAGCTGGGCTGGGGCATTATATGTGTAGAAATGATTGAAAAGAAGGGTAATTGTATGAGAAAATGTGAAAAAATGATTAAAAAATATGATAATTATAGAGAGTGAAAAGTTTTAGATTGAAAAGTTTTAAGTTGGCATTTTTTACTTATTGCCAAACACACCCTTATAGTGGTTTGGGCAACCTCCCCTACTCAGCTCTTCCAAGCACACACCCGTTGTGGCTTGGGTTCTGCCATTGCATTTTCAATACAACTTAGAGCAGCAGCTCTTTTCTAGATTCTAGCTCTAGGGGGCTTGTACAATCTTCGCACAAGTAGGTGATGAGTTTCACTCCAATCACAAACTACTTTGCCTTTACTTGGTTTCGATCTCCAATATCAAACCAAGTAAGAAAAATAAATAAACAATGAATAAAAAGATCTACATATTCAGATTTGTGCAAGCAGTTTCAAGCACTTAGAAGAACTTATGGAAGCAGTAGTTGATTGAGCAATGCAGCTTTCAGTAGTTTAAAGCACAATTCTTCTTCAAACTTCTTGTAAATTACTTTAAATGCAAGAGAGAGTGGAAAGTGAGCTCATTCAATATTTTTCCAACTGTACTTGCGTTCATTTGATGCTCATTATATAATGAGAAGTAAATTGGAACGTTTGGTGGTAGGTGGCATGCATTTAATGCGCCAACATTCAAATTTTTCCTACCGTTGCAAACTAAGTCACATTTGGAGTCGACTTAGCATGCAACTTCATTCAAGTCGCAGTGTGGAGTCGACTTAGGGTGCGAATTGGATCTTTAGCTTCCAACTCAAGTTCCAAGTTCAGGTCAACTTGGTCTCGGACTTGACCCAAGTCGCAGGTGGAGTCAATTTCGAGTGCGACTTCACCAGCCATAGATCATATTGGAACTTCAAGATCTTACAAGTGATCTTTATGTTATATATACTCCCTTTCTTCTCTTGAACTTCATTAAATGTCTTGTTTGTGTATTATTTTGCTTAATTCAAGCAATACACTAGTCTCTTGAAAGATCCTTTCTTGTGGCCTTGATTCATGATGATTGTTCTTTGTTGATCTTGTTGTCCATTCTTTTAATAAGACATTTTTTGGATCATTATAAGGTAGCCATGTACTCGAGTCGCAGGCTTGGGTCAACTTGGACTTCGACTTTACCCAAGTCGCATACTTGGGTCAACTTGAGATGTGACTTCACCTAAGTGGCATGATAGAGTCGACTTGAAAAGCCACTTGACTCTGAGATCTTGAAGTCTTCAGCAAGGTCATACCCAAGTCCCATATGGAGTCAACTTCGACTGCGACTTCATCTTTGTTCGAGTCCCAATTTCAGCTCTGTAGATTTTATGACGCTTGAAGTTGAATCTGGAGTCGACTTGGGTATCGACTTGACCCAAGTCGATGACTGAGTCAACTCAGGGTTGTGACTTGACCTACTATCTTTTGAATCTTGATTTTATAAACTTTTGGAACACTTAGCAACCACATTAGTACTTAAATATTTCTCAAATTGAGTTGTTAATCATCAAAATATGGGTTATGCTTAATTTTCCTTGAATTCCAACAATCTCCCTCTTTTTGATGATTAACAAAACCAATTGAAGATAATCCTTTCATTTTCTTTCATAAATGTTATGTCATATTTTGTTTGGCATTTAAAATTGATATGTTGTGTTGATTACTCAAGATTTACATAACATTGCATATCATGTAATCATGTACATTCCAAAACAATCAATTTGTACAGAAAACAAATTCATATCATTCACAATCAAGTCCATATCATACAAAAAGGATTTCGAAAAGAAAATTACATGCTACCCAAACCCAAAATAAAAATCTAAATCCTAAGTCCAATTCCTACTTTCTCTCCCCTTTTTGTGGATGCACCAAAATGGGATATAAAAGAAGCGGGACTTCTGAAATTGGAATGTGGTGATAGGGTAGGTAGTTGGGTAGGTTGGAGGAATAGGTCTAGTGCAGGCTGATGACAACGGAGATGAGGAAGCCTGAACGGTGGGTTTAGCTCTCACAGACTTGCCCCAGTAAGGATCGAAGTCAGGAAGACTTGGAATAGGTTGGCCACGACGGTTACCTGAGGCTAGGAGATATTTGATGGCCGTTAACTCCCGATCCATTTTGTCTTGGCGACTGTGCATTTCCATCAAAGCCATGTGAATAGACCCCAACTCCTGTGAGATTCAACCCTCCATCTGTTGTAAATAATCCATAATGGCTTAGGAGGAAGCGGATCGATCTGGAGAGCGAGCATGATAGTTCGTGGCCCGTGGAACTGGGGTGACGCGGGAGCAACAGGTACTGGAGGCGTAGATGGAACTGGCTCATGGAGGGGTATGTCCTCCCCCTCAGGACAAGCTCCCAAGGCTTCGGGATGAGCTTGAAATTCATTGCCCATCCTTTCTTGTAACCGTTCGGCCCTAAACTCCTCTAAATTAATCTTCATGCAGGTTAGGAGGGCCCGGTTGATGGCATTCGTCGGTTTCAAAACCTCAAATGGTTCTCCTTCTAAATCAACACCAAAATATGCCATGATTTTGGTGATCCACGTTTCATATGGTAATACACTTCGTGGATTCTCCTTCTTAAGTTTGAGGGCCTCCAAAAATAGTCTCGGGAGATAGACTTTGACCTTATTGGCAACTTTTCATAAGATTTTGGCTTCTTATGGGTTCAACTGATTTCAACCGCCGCAAAAAGGTCAACATAGGAGATAAGTCCATATAGTGCAAAAATTTGATCCCCGAGTGGTACTTGTTACTGTTTGTAAGCTGATTGTACATCTATGTGAGTGACAAACTGTGGTGCCCGAACCCGAGATGTCACATCCTAAGCCTTAGTCCAAGATCTTATCGATTGGTAAATGTGAATCAAGATTGTTGCCCTGATCACGCGGCAGGTTTTTAATTGGATCTCGTCCAATTTTTTTCATTTCCTTTCTTTATATTTTACTTCATTTACCTTACAAGCAATGCACATATCAAGTGCACATGTTATTCATAACATCTCAACTTGCTTTTCTACATTAAAGGTCCTTTTGACCTGATCATGACATTTTCTTTACATACATGCATCCAACCCTTAGTTCACATAGAACTTAGAACTTAATAAAGTTCACATACATCAGCTTAAAACATTATGGCATATCATCTTATACATCCTGGCTAAATATTTTAGCCCACATTTGCATATCATCTCTTAGCTTTCCTTAGATGCTCAGGTCCACAACCTCTTGAGCTTCCCTGTACCTGTCTAAGATTTGGGAAAATAAATGTGAGTGATAACTCAGTAAGCAAGCATTTTGGGGCAAAACTTTCCTTTAAAACATTTCCATAAACATCTTGAACACCTTTTTACATGAGGACATTTGTACGTCCTAATACATTGTCATATAATCCTTTGTTCATGAGGACATTTGTACGCCCTAATTCATTGTCATATAATCCTTTGTTCATGAGGACAATTCTATGTCCTAGAATATTTTCATAAACATCCATTCTTAAAACCATTTACAAGCCACGTCTGGGCTTGTTAAGGCAAAACAATGTCTTTTACCCTCTTTAAGTAATTTGCTTTGGTCTTGTGTGAACATTTATAATTTTCCAAGACATTTACATAAAATCTTCTTTTGCCAACGGATATTTTTTCATCATAAATTCCTTTAGCCAAGGGACATTTGATGTCCCAAAACATCTTTGACATAAACTTTCTTTGGCAATGGACATTTATATGTCCTAAAACATTTTTCTTCATAAATCCTTTTGGAAACGAACATTCATATGTCCTAAAAGATTTTTCACATAAACTCTTTGGTAATGGACATTCTCATGTCCAAAAATACTTTTCATTTAAGCACTTTGGCATTGGACATTCTCATGTCCATAAACACTTTTCACATAAATTCTTTTCATAATCCTCATCTTGGGGCTTGTTTATAGCAAACAAGGCATAAAATTTATTTCGTAATCCCCATTTTGGGGCTTTTTATAGCAACAAGACACATAAAGCATTTTCCATGTAAACCCTATTTCATAATCCCTGTATTGGGCTAGTTTATAACAAACAAGACATAAAACACATAATCCATTTTCATAAAAGTATTTGCATAGAAAACATTTCCTTTCATCCTTGTTATATACACGTTTTTGCATAAAACACCCTATTATAGCTCAAAAAATCCTGTGTAGAATAACTTTTCGTATAAACGCTTTTATGCCCCAATCCTTGGGGTTTTTCAAAAGAAAAATATATGCAAATACATTTCTCTCCATCCAGTGGTGACACTTAGCAAATAATCATTCTACCTTTTGGAAGAGAATCCATCATTAATAGCACACTAACCAGACAGTTGTTCCTTCATCTTCTCTCATCTCAGGGAGGGCGTCGCTGGCCTCCTGTCATCCCTTAGCGACTTGGCCATATGTAGAGTGGGCCTTGGTCCATCTCCAACTGTGCTCTACAACCGACCTATTTCTTGTATTGGTGCATCATACATCATCATCGAAAATGTTCATATGCTAGCATGATCTTATAAAACATCACAGACCGCAGTCTATGTGGTTTAAGGTATCACAGACCACAACCCATATTCTTTTAAACCATCTGGAAAACATCACCGACCGTAGTCTGTGTCTTTTTAAATCATTTTAAAAAAAGAATATCACGGACCGCAGTCCGTATCAGCTTGTAAAGCGAGCACACCCACTTTAAACAAGTTATCGTTTAAAATCTAGTTTTAGGATGACCTTCCTTAAATTCTTTTTAAAATATTTTGAGTAAATTACTTTCGATAAGCGTTTGAGATGTTTGAGAAAATAATCTTTTCTAAAAATATTTCTTGAAATAAACCTTGGAATTATCATGTTAAAGAAACTTCAAAACTTTTAATTTCCAAGAATAAACAACATATTTCCCTAATATTTTCTTGGTCTTCATTTCGGGGCATTTGCCCACAAAAGTTATGCAATTATATCATTCCCTTTTATCCATCCTAGGATCACCCCTTTGTCCACATGTCCTTCTTGTTATTCTTATATGAAAAAGAGCTTGCATAGCCTTTTGCATGTCATTCTAGCAATCCGAAATCAAACTATTTTATGAAATTAACTTATCAGGTTGATCATCCTTAAATCTCTTTTAACAACATCCGTATAAATATTGTCAAGATATTTTTAGAATATTTCCTTATTTGAAGGAAATCAAAACTTTTCTAACATCATTTCAAACCGATGGACCATGTCCAAATCATTGCTTACGTTTAAGTGGTCTAGCATGAAGAAATCAACTTATTCTTATAAGCGAAATTCCTTTTTATTTATCTTTCATTATCATAGTTGTTTATCACAAAATCTCGTAGGAGTAAACTTAAACTCGTTTAGAAGTATTTCTTTGTGAAAAGGGTCTAAAATCCCTTTTCCTTTTAAAACTCTTTTAAAAACAACATCATGAAGAACTTGCTACTTGGAAACAAATTCTTAAAATCATCAACATAAATCATTCCTAGTCCTTGTAACACTTGTGATAAATAATTATTTAAAAATGTTGCTTGCTTCTCATGAAGCAATCCTTGAGGCTTTTCATTAAAGTCATCCTTTTCAAAACGTGTGACTTTTAATTAAAACCATCATTTTCAAAAATTGTGCTTGCCCATTCGTAAGAAATTTATAAAACATCAATCATAAATGTATTCAACCACTTCAATATATAAGAGAAAATCAATATTTTGGAAGGTTCGCTTGCTTACTTGAGATAACCTTAATTCCCTTTCTTTCATCCTTGCCTTTGCCTAAATAAATGAAAGTGACATTTCATTTATATGAATAAAATTCAAATTCTTGCATCCCTTAGGGTTTCCAACCTACATAAATCCATTTGAATTTACGTTAAACTAACTCAACCCACTTGCCTTTCAAGTTGGGTGTCTATTTTCCAATTCTCACATTGGTATAAGTTGTGCTTCCATAGCACCCATTCCTTTTTAAAATTCACCTCTAATAGGTTAAAACCTCATAATAACTTATGATACTTATTTATATCTCATTGTAAGTTAAATTTAATCCCAAAAATCTGGAATTTAACATTTATTTTGATTTATTCCTCAATCTGTCCATAATGCTGAAATCAAACATGCTGATCTCTCTAATTTTTGAATCATAGTCAAATCAAGGAATTTAAATCTTAAATTTCTATCATACCTTAATAACTACATGAGTTAATCAAAATAAATATTTTCAGCACAACATATGAAGTATTTATATTTATTTTGGTATTTTTACTCTGCTGGACAGCGGCATCAATTTACAGACAGCTCTAATCATGTTATTTATTAGGTATATTTATACCCTTCAAAAATAAATTTTTATTTTGTTTGAGTATTAATAAATATGCATTCCATATCATATAAAATTTTCAGTTCAAAATTCCTTGTATAAAAATTATTAAAAAGCATTTAGTGCAGCTGATCCTGACACCCTTTTAACCCTATTCAGGTTGATATTCTCAAATTTTTAATTTACATCCCGCTTGTCCTTATGAGCTGAAATTGGGTCATTCTTTATTTACTATATCATGAGTTTTCACACAAATGTTCACGCTAAAACTCATTCATTTACTGTTTTATTCATATTTTTCTTTCCTATTCCAGATTCAATACATATGAACATATCTATATGACTCATTTCACCCTTATATGTATTAACACATAATCTATATGAGGATTTGGTTTGCTTAATCATTCATCAAGCATTCAAGCAGATATTTACCTATGAATTTAATATTTCTAACCATCTTTACATTAATCATCAACAAACATGATTTAGGTTAATGTATATGAATCAAAAACACATAATACTCACCCAAATTAAACATGAGCATGAGTAAGCTTTATTGAATCCTTTTTCTTTTCCTTTCTTCTTCCTTTTTCTCCTTTCTTGGCCTGCTTGGGTCGACCCTAGTTGCTGCCCTTGCCCCTTTGTGGAGAAAATTTTCTCCCTTTCTCTCTCTCTTTCTCTCTTTCCTTTTCTTGCTGAAACGTCCCCTTGTTACCCACTTTCCTCCTTGTTTTCTCCTTTCTGCCCAAGAAATCCCTTTCTATTATTTTTTCTATTTTATAATTTTTAAATGCCAAAAATATACCCATATGGATGTCCCATGTGCTCCTCATCATATACATCATTTCTAATTTTTGGGGCCCACATTTGCCACATCGTTTGAGGGTAAATTAATGCTCTCTTATCCCTTAATGTGTTGGCATCATCTTATCCATGTAAAATACATAATTATCATATATCAAAAATCACCAAATCTTAGCTCATTTAGAGCCTACCTTGTTGTCCACTATTCACGTTCCACATGGCATCATCTTATGGAAATTTTTTTTACCACAAAAATCAATCCATATCATGTTCATAACTCACCCTAGCTGTCTAGGTAATTTAAATGCATATTTTTTATTTTTTAAAAATCAAAATTCATGCATTTATCCCCCTTGGGTGTCACATGCATTGACACCACTCCTTGCCTCATTGATGCTACATCTTAGCCTCTTAAATCAAGCATTTAAGCCTTGAATTTTCCATGGATTTTAGCATTAAACAAATCCAAAAAAAAATCTAGCTCAAAGCACCTCCCTTTGACACCTCTCATGGGCATTAAACCAAGCCATTAAACTAATTGTTTTTTAATAAATGTTATGGTATTTTATGTTGTACAAAGTCAAAGCTACTCACCTTTTTCCAATTAAGCATATTCTCATGGTAATTAGCTTAATCTAATCCTTTCATAACATTAGTTTCATAATTTTATTCAACTATTTCAAGTTTCATCTCAATACGACTTTTCAATGTCAAGTTATAATCAGTTGAAATTATCCTTTGGGTGTGAGATGAAAATAAATAATTATCATCTTAATCCTATCAAATTTTTCTTAATCCAATCCATCCATAAGGTTGAGCCCAAAGTCATGAGCTTATCTTTCAAATTTCATCTCAATCCACCTTATATGCGTCAAGTTATGAATTTTCTACATTTTTCAACATAATTCCATAATTATCATTCTAATTTCCATTAATTAAATCATGAAAATTAAAAAAATTATTCATGTCATATTAGCATTTTTAATCCTCATTAAGCCCCTTTAATAATATTGACTTCCATTGGGCTATGACGATTAATCTTAATCATCATTCTTAATCATAACCCTAATTGTAAAATATCATTAAATCGTAAAATCCCATAAATCAACCAAATCATATATAATTCATGTTTATACGCCAAATGCATATATATATATGAGCCCTACTTGGGTCTGGGTATCACACAACCCCTCGTGAATAAGTTCGTTGTCTCTTGGCACACCCAAAATGTTGGCAATTGGACTAATGGTAGTGGATTTGTTGATTCCATGCCCAATTTTCAAATTTATCTCAACCCCCCTGACATATGTGTTGAGATATTCCTGATCCCACAGGTAGAAGAACAACCTGGTTAAATTAGGATATACTTTGTTATCATCTTTAAGTAGACTCGTCCATCCTTGAAAATCCAAAAGTTCTTCGATTCCAAATGCATATTCATTCAAGAAAAAGTCTATGATTTTGGGAATAAAAAATTTTCTTTCATAAAAATGCCTGTAGAACCGACTATGTTGCCATTTGATTCTAAAATAATTGGTGGGCATTTTTAGAACTTGGCCTCTTTGAGTGGGTGTGCCTTTCCTCTTTCCACCCATTTCAAAGTCACTGCTTGATTCCTCAATTTCCTCTTCTCGGGGAGCTGAGGTAGAGGGTGTTGGGTCCCGAATAGATGGAAAAACCCAAGAGGGGAGGGGTGAATTGGGTTATTGAAAAATTCTTTGGTAAGTTAAAACTTAACCCCTTGTAATTTCAATCCCCTTGATGAAACGTGATATGAGATAGAATGAGAGGGTGTAAATAGAATATAAAAATGTAAACAATCAAACCAAACAAGAGACAACGATATATAGTGGTTCGGGCAACCTTCCCTACTCCACTCTTCCAAGCACACACCCGTTGTGTCTTGGGTTCCACTATTGTATCTTCAATACAATCTAGAGCACCCACTCTCTTCTAGATTCTAGCTCTAGGGGGCATATACAATAATCACTTGTTGGTGAGACCAACTCCAACCAACCAAGTCCAAACGATTGGTGAGACAAACTCCAACCAATCAAGCAAAACCCGTTAGTGAGACAAACTCAAACCAACCCCCTGTTTTGCTTCTTCTTGAATTCGGTCTCCAACACCGATTCAAGGCAACAACACAAAATAAAATAAACAAAAGAGAAATTACACTTTACAATGTGTATTCGATTAAGCACCGGAAGCTCCTTGTCATGTAGATGATAAACTTGGAAGAGCACTTGAAAGTTGTAGCACTTGGAAGCTTCAATAGTTATTCAAATATCTTCAACACACATGAATATAAGAAGATGAAAGCTCAACTTGTGTTTTCCTCTTTCTTTTCTCCTTCTCTCTTCTCTCCACGTTCATTCTTCAATGGTATATATAGAGGGAAAAAGGTTCTAGCCGTTGGAGTGGAGGTTCACGCGCATCTAGAGCTCCAACGTTCGGATTTTCGACCGTTACGAGTTGAAGTCGCAAGTGGAGTCGACTTCGGATGAGTGGAGTCGACTTTGGATGGGTGAAGTCGACTTGGGATGCGACTTCGCCTTGTAAAAACTTGCTGTCCAGAATTTTGCCTTCGAAGTTGCAGGTGAAGTCCACTTGGGTCTGAGACTTCACCCAAGTCGCAGGCGAAGTCGACTTGGGATGAGACTTCACTTCGCTGTCTGTCCGAAGTCGCAGGCGAAGTCGACTTGGATCTGAGACTTCACCTTGCTGTCTGTCCGAAGTCGCAGGCGAAGTCGACTTGGGTCTGAGACTTCACCCAAGTCGCAAGTGAAGTCGACTTGGGCTGAGACTTCACTTTGCTGAACTTGCAATTCATGAACTAGAACTCTTGAAACTTAAATTATTTCACATTCTCATTTTCATACACATAATTAGAGACAAAATATCTGAGAACACTTAGACAAATGTGTTAGATTCTTTTTAATGATATTTCAATTATTTGTTAATCATCAAAATCAAATTAATCATTCTATTCGATAAGCACATGATCAATAATCTCAACAATCTCCCCCTTTTTGATGATTGACAAAACTTAATTGAAATATCTTCCTTTCTCAAATGAAACACAAATATGTATATACGAAGATTATGATTTTCATCAATAAGCGCAATAATATATATTCTTTTCATGGAAATACTTCTCCCCCTAAGTTATATGCAATATTATTCTCTTTAAGATATTTTCATACTCTCTCCCCCTTTTTGTCAATCAATACAAAAAGGTAGCACAATGGGGTTCAATGGGACATATAAAATAGGTAGTACAAATGAGGCTTTAAAAGATAGGTTCATACTACACTCTTTCTCCCCCTTTTCATACTAATCATTCATTTGAGTCAAGCATATGATCAATAAGCGCAATAATTTCTTTATTAATTATTTTGACTATGGTACCACTTGTTTTATTAGTTTCTTTGGGAGAGCAACATACCTTCACTTACCTTTGACTAAAGTTATCATTGCCATTTTGCTCAACTCCCCCTTTCTTTTGCAATTCATGCTCCTCCATTCTCTAGATAGCTTTGAAATAAAAACCTGCATCACAAATATGATATCTTCTTTTCTTTTGGTACCCGTGCTATGGGTCCATGAATGTTAGTACCATAATGCATAGGAACTCAAGGAGACTTGGTTCCACCTTAGATATGTCTCTTTGGCATCCAAGCTAATTTGACTCCATTGTAAACCATCTTTCTTGCCTTGCATTGATATATTTTGTGTCCAAACTTATTACAATAATGGCAAGTGATTCTAGCATAGGTTGGAGTACCATGATAACTCTTTGGTTGCCAAGTAGGTATATTTGTCAATGATTTATCAACAAGCTTCTTAAAATGTCCCCTCACATTTGATGTACTAGAAGCTAAAATCCAAATAGGAGAGTTTGTTTTATTTGGTTTAACATTGATGTGCTTTACAAATCCAAGACCTCTCTTATTAACTTGAGTGGTCAATCTCAAAAATTTCTGCACATTTTCTCCCATGTTGGAGAACTTAGCCAATGAATCCTTCAAATTTTGGTTCTCCTTTCTCAATGTTTCTGTTTCATTTTTCAAGGCATTTATATCATTTTGCAAGGATGCATTCTCCTCTGCCAATTTTCCATTTGCAATGGCAGTTGTATCGAATTTCCTTTTCTTTTGAACATATTTGGTACCAAGGCTTTTGAATTCATCAAATAATGAGTCATAAGTTTGTTGTAAATCATTCAACTCATTACATTTAGAACAATCATTAGAAGATGAATAAGAGTCAGATGAGTTCACCTCGATATCCGTAGATGCATCACTTTCCTCAAAATTTTGGCAAGTTTTCTTTTCATCTTCTACAATGGCCATGCAGCAAATTCTTGCCCAATTTACTGCATTTTCTCCTTCACTCGATGAGGTGCTAGAACTTGAGGTAGTATATCTCTTTTTAAGCATTCTTCTAGCTTGTCTCTTTGAAAAACTTCTCTTATTTTGAATTTCCAAATCATCCGGGGTGGTATATTCGATTTGTATATGTCCAAGACCACCACATTTATAACACTTTGGAAATTTCTTTCTTCTATTCTTCATTTTCTTCTTTGAGCTAGAATATTCGTATGAGCTTGATGTAGATTCACTTGAGCTCTTCATCATACTTTTGAGCGCAATAGACTTCTTACTTTTTTGAGATTCCTCTTTCTTGTTTTTGATGAGCTCATGAGACATGAGTGAGCTAATCAAGTCATTTACTTTGAGCTTGTTTAAGTCCTTTGCCTCCTCAATAGCTGTGATCTTTTCATTCCATGAGTTTGGCAATGCTCTAAGTATCTTCATAACCTGCTCACTTTCAGAAATTGGCTTTTCTAGGCCTTTAAGAGCGTTAGTGATTTTAGAAAATCTAGCATACATTTCTGAAATTGATTCACCATCTAACATTTGAAATCTTTCAAAATCACCAACAAGGATATTCCTTTTAGTTCCCTTTACTTGGGAGGAACCCTCATAAATAGATACCAATTTATCCCATATCTCTTTAGCCGTTGTGCATGAAGAAACTCTATCAAATTCTGTTGCGGTCAATGCACAAAATAAGAAATTCATAGCTTTGGCATTACTTTGGACGGACATAGTTTCTTCTCTAGTCCAAGTGGACGCCTTGTCCCCATTTGGTAATGTAATGCCGTCTTGTATGGCTATCCAAGAATTCATATTAGTTGCCATAATGAGTTGTTTCATCCTTAACTTCCAATAACTAAAATTATTGCCATCAAATAGAGGTGGCCTTAAAAATGATTGGCCTTCGGCAAATGCAGGTACAGAAGTTAAGTAGGTTGCCATAAAAATATAAAAGAGATCTCCTCAAATAAAATAGAGGTCTGCTTTGATACCACTTGTTGGGTCCCGAATAGATGGCAAAACCCAAGAGGGGAGGGGTGAATTGGGTTCTTGAAAAATTCTTTGGTAAGTTAAAACTTAACCCCTTGTAATTTCAATCCCCTTGATGAAACGTGATATGAGATAGAATGAGAGGGTGTAAATGGAATATAAAAATGTAAACAATCAAACCAAACAAGAGACAACGATATATAGTGGTTCGGGCAACCTTCCCTACTCCACTCTTCCAAGCACACACCCGTTGTGTCTTGGGTTCCACTATTGTATCTTCAATACAATCTAGAGCACCCACTCTCTTCTAGATTCTAGCTCTAGGGGGCATATACAATAATCACTTGTTGGTGAGACCAACTCCAACCAACCAAGTCCAAACGATTGGTGAGACAAACTCCAACCAATCAAGCAAAACCCGTTAGTGAGACAAACTCAAACCAACCCCCTGTTTTGCTTCTTCTTGAATTCGGTCTCCAACACCGATTCAAGGCAACAACACAAAATAAAATAAACAAAAGAGAAATTACACTTTACAATGTGTATTCGATTAAGCACCGGAAGCTCCTTGTCATGTAGATGATAAACTTGGAAGCGCACTTGAAAGTTGTAGCACTTGGAAGCTTCAATAGTTATTCAAATATCTTCAACACACATGAATATAAGAAGATGAAAGCTCAACTTGTGTTTTCCTCTTTCTTTTCTCCTTCTCTCTTCTCTCCACGTTCATTCTTCAATGGTATATATAGAGGGAAAAAGGTTCTAGCCGTTGGAGTGGAGGTTCACGCGCATCTAGAGCTCCAACGTTCGGATTTTCGACCGTTACGAGTTGAAGTCGCAAGTGGAGTCAACTTCGGATGAGTGGAGTCGACTTTGGATGGGTGAAGTCGACTTGGGATGCGACTTCGCCTTGTAAAAACTTGCTGTCCAGAATTTTGCCTTCGAAGTTGCAGGTGAAGTCCACTTGGGTCTGGGACTTCACCCAAGTCGCAGGCGAAGTCGACTTGGGATGAGACTTCACTTTGCTGTCTGTCCGAAGTCGCAGGCGAAGTCGACTTGGGTCTGAGACTTCACCTTGCTGTCTGTCCAAAGGCGCAGGCGAAGTCGACTTGGGTCTGAGACTTCACCCAAGTCGCAAGTGAAGTCGACTTGGGCTGAGACTTCACTTTGCTGAACTTGCAATTCATGAACTAGAACTCTTGAAACCTAAATTATTTCACATTCTCATTTTCATACACATAATTAGAGACAAAATATCTGAGAACACTTAGACAAATGTGTTAGATTCTTTTTAATGATATTTCAATTATTTGTTAATCATCAAAATCAAATTAATCATTCTATTCGATAAGCACATGATCAATAATCTCAACAGAGGGGTTAGCTTCTTGGAACCGTACCCGCCGCCCCGAGGATGTTGTGGTCTCTTCCCGGACCCTCTTGGATGGAGTCCATTGCCTACATGGCACTTCCTCTCTAGTGTGAGATTGAGATGGTCTCGAAACCAGGAGTTTGGTGGGTTTGGAAATAGCTTTAGGTACCATAGATTCGGGGTAATGGGATCTAGATGTAGTAAATGGGAATGGGTGATTCAAAGAGACTAAGGAGGGAGGGAGGGAGGGAGGGAGGGAGAGAGAGAGAGAGAGAGAGAGAGAGAGCTTGAGAGAGTTTGAGAGGAATGAGGGAGAATAGAGAGGAAGAGAGCCAGCTCCCGCCCTTGTAGGTGAGGCAGCCGAATCGTTGCGTCGGAGTCGACTTGAACCCTAACCGAAGTCGATGAAGTCGACTCGGGCTGACTGGAGTCGACTTAGCTCCATCGACTTAGGATTCTATATGTTTTCTAATTTGCTCCCCCTATTTAAATTTAAAATTTTCATGTTTCTAATCACTGTTAATCATACCCATATCATTTCTAATTTTGTAGAATGATTCTTTTGCCAATGGTTTGGTGAAAATGTCTACAATTTGGTCCTTACTTTTAACATATTCTAAGCAAATATCATGATTTTCAACATGTTCCCTAATAAAATGATGTCTCACATCTATATGCTTAGTTCTAGAATGCAGCACAGGATTTTTTGTTAAACAAATTTCACCGGTATTATCACATCTAATTAGTATATCTTTAAAATCAATGTTATAATCTTTAAGTTGTTGTTTCATCCAAAGTAATTGGGCATAATAGCTCCCGATAGCTATATATTCGGCTTCCACAGTAGATAGAGCAACACTAGTTTGTTTTCTTGAAAACCACAAAACCATGTTTCCAAGAAACTGACATGTTCTACTAGTACTTTTTCTATCTACTCTGTAACCAGCAAAATCCGCATCCGAGTAACCGATTAGATCAAATGTTGAACCCTTTGGATAGCATAGACCTAGATTAGTAGTATTGATTAAATATCTGAAAATTCTTTTTACAACTATTAGATGTGATTCTTTAGGACATGATTGAAATCTTGAATATATACAAATACTAAACAGTATATCCGGTCTAGAAACAGTCAAATACAACAACAATCCTATCATGCTTTTATACAATTTTTGTTCAACAAATTTAACTTTTTTTATCCTTGTCAATTTTGATGGTGGAACTCATGGGCGTGCCAGCTCCTTTGTTATTTTGCATTCCAAACTTCTTGAGCATCTCCTTGACATATTTGGACTGATTTATAAAAATTCCTTTGGCTAGTTGCTTAATTTGCAGCCCAAGAAAAAAATTTAGTTCGCCCATCAAGCTCATTTCGAATTCACT
Source organism: Annona cherimola (assembly GCA_030490835.1). NCBI lineage: Eukaryota > Viridiplantae > Streptophyta > Magnoliopsida > Magnoliales > Annonaceae > Annona > Annona cherimola. The sequence goes on along the minus strand of CM059977.1, from coordinate 44,590,442 downwards.
CTGCATAATCTCAGAAAATCTTGACATAAAGTTTCATTAGTAGCACCAAATATGATATCATCCGCATAAATTTGAACAATTAATATATTTTTATCCTTATATTTGATAAATAATATTGTATCAACTTTTCCTCTTTGAAATTCATAATCAATCAAAAACTTCCTTAATCTTTCATACCAAGCTCTTGGAGCTTGTTTAAGTCCATATAATACTTTGGTTAACTTGAAAACAAATTTTGATTGATCCTTCTCTTCAAATTCGGGAGGTTGTTCAATATATACTTCCTCGTTTAGGTATCCATTCAAAAATGCGCTTTTCACATCCATTTGAAACAATTTAAAGTCCATGTGAGTAGCAAAAGCTAGTAGAATGTGTATGTCCTCTAATCTAGCCACAGGAGCATACGATTCCTCAAAATAAATTTCTTCTTCTTGGGAATATCCTTTGGCTACAAGTCTGGCCTTGTTTCTTACTACAAGCCCACTTTCATCTAATTTGTTCATAGAAACCAATTTGGTACCAATAACAGTGCAATCCTTAGGTCTAGGAATTAGGTGTCATATTTCATTCCTTTCAAATTGATTTAGCTCTTCTTGCATTGAAGTGATCTAATTTTCATCATTAAGAGCTTGGTCAATAGAGTTTGGTTCTATTTTAGACACAAAGGCAAATTCTCCACAAATATTGTGTCTTGACCTTCTAGTTCTTACTCCTTCATATACATTGCCAATAATTTGTTCAATTGGATGGTCATTTTTGAATTTTAAATCCATAGGAGGTTTATAGGAATTATTACCTTCACTTACCCTTTCATCCGTAGAATTCTCTTGCTTTGTTCTAACTGTTCCCTTTCTGGATTCTTTAAGGTTTTATCTGCATCACTTAGCTCATCCTCCTTGTTGGGATTTAGATTAAATTCATCAAATACAACATGTATTGATTCTTCGACTATTTGATTTCTTTTGTTAAAAATCCTATAAGCTTTGCTATTTGATGAATATCCAAGAAATATTGCTAGATCACTTTTGGCATCTAACTTTTCCAAGTTTGATTTTCCATTATTTAGCACATGGCAAGTACATCCAAAAGCATGAAAATATAAAATATTTGGTTTTCTTTCCTTCCATAGTTCATATGGGGTCTTTTCCAAGATTGCTCTTATGGTAACTCGATTAAGTACATTACATATTGTACTTACAGCTTCACCCCAAAATCTTTTGGATAATTTACTTTCATTTAACATAGTTCTAGCCATCTCTTGTATTGTTCTATTTTTTCTTTCAACTATCCCATTTTGTTAGGGAGCTCTTGATGCAGAAAATGCGTGATGAATGCCTTTCTCATTGCAAAATTCTATAAATCATTTATTTCAAATTCACCACCATGATCACTTCTAATGAATATATTGTATTTTGCTTTTCATTCTGCACAAAATTTGAGAAAGTAACAAACATCGAGAAGGCTTCATCTTTGCTAGCTAAAAGTATTATCTATGTAAATATTGAAAAATCATCAACTATGACAAATATATACTTTTCCTATCAAGAGTTAAAATGTCAGATGACCCATAAAGATCCATATGTAACAATTCAAATAACCTAATTGTTGAAATTTTCTTTTTGGTGGAAAATGACATTTTGGGTTGTTTGGATAATTGACATGCTTTGTAGATTTTGTCTTTGTCATATTTGAGTTTTGACAATCCTTCCACTAAGCTCTTTTTCTATAAAGTCTTAATATGTGACATAATTATATGTTCAAGCCTTTTATGTCATATCCATGGATCATTTCCAATGGCTATAAGACATTTTTCATCAAGTTCATCAAGGCAAACCAAATATACATTTCCACATCTTTTGCCACTAAAGACTATGTGATCTTCATAAAAAATACTACATATAGAGGATTCAAATATAACTTTATAGCCTTTGTCACACAATTGACTAATTCTCATTAAGTTATGTTTGAGTCCCTCAACAAATAGTACATCCTCAATACATGCATTTGAAATACCATAAATATTTTCTTTACCTTTTATTATACCTTTTTCATTGTTTCCAAATGTAACAGTCCCTTCACCATACGATTTGTTCTTGTGGAATAATCTTCTTTCTCCCGTCATATTTCTTGAGAAGCCACTATCCATAAACTATATGTTGCTCGCCTTTACTTTAAGACATGTCTGTAAAATAAAATCATGTAGTGCTTATCTCTTTGGTACCCATTTTATGGGTCCATTTGGGTTAGTAAGGCATTGGAGTCTACGTCGTTTTATCTTGGAAGGCATGAATCCAATGCTCTTTGGTATCCAAACCAATTTTGCATCATAGTTATATAATTTCTTTATTTTAAACTGATAAATCTTGTGGCCCATTTTGTTACAAAAATTGCATGCCCTTGGAAGTCTTGGAGTGGGATCCATGTAGTGGATGGTTCCCAAATTGGTCTATTTGTCCAAGTAACATGATTCATTTTTGGTTTAGGATAGATGGGCTTTGTTTGGTTTTTAACAATCCTTGGAGCATTGGATTTGCTACATTCACCTTTCTCAAATGTGGAATAACCAAGTCCTCTTTTGTTGTTCTGGGTGGTCATATTTAGGAACATTTTTACACTTTCTCCTGGATTAGAGAACTTTGATAACAATTCATTTAATGACTCAATTTCTTTCTTCAGTCTTTCCACCTCGTTTGTCAAAGTATTCTTTTCATTAGTTAGGTGGTCGACCTTTTCAGCAAGCTTTCCATTCATAATAATTATTGAGTCACATTGTCTTTTCTTTATTGCGAATTTATTTCCTAGTTTCTTTATTTCATCATATAATTAATCATATGCTTGTTGTATTTTCTCTAATTTAGCATATTTTAGATACTCATTTGTAGAGGAAAAATAGGCTGAGTATTTAGTTTAGAAGTTACCTCTTCACTGCTTGTACAGTTAGTTGAGGTTGTTTGTCCATTTAAGATTTCTGTAGCAGCAAGGCAGATCATGTTGTTTTCTTCCTCCATCATAGCCAAACAGCATATCTTAGCACAGTTTGTAGCTTCATTTTCTTCATTCGACGAGCTGCTTGTTGTGGACATTTTCTCATTTACATACATTCCCCTTCCTCTAGATTTCTGAAATTTTTTATTTTCATTTTTGTCTTTCTTCTCTCTCCATTCCTTTGTCTTATTTTCTTCTAGTGTGGGACATTGAGCTTGCATATGTCCCACTCCACCACACCGGTTGTGAAACCCTGACCTACATAGGATTCATGTCTATGCATTTGAATGATTCATGTGATTGAATTATGAATGAATTATTGGCAATATTGATGAGTTATGGTAATTAGGTCAGAGGTTAAGAATGATGATTAAGTCGATATGGGTCAATGTAATTAAAGTGGCCTAATGAGAATTGAAAAGGATTAGTGTGCCATGAAAATTAATTAAATTTTCATAATGTGATTAATGAAAATTAAAAGGCTAATTATGGAGTTAAGTTGGGAAGTGCTAGAAAATTCTTAACTCGATGCCGGCAAGACGGATTAAGATGAAATTGAAATGAAAGCACATAATTTCATGCTTAATCTTATGAAAATGATGAATTATGAAAATTTGGATGAGATTAGTGTGAAAATCGATCATTACCATCCAAAATCCAAAGATGACTTCAAATAATCATAACTTGAGCTAGAAAAGTCGGATTGAGACGAAATTTGAAATTAACGTCTAAAATTATGAGATCAATGCAATGAGAAGCTTGAATTAAGCTAATGATGGTGGGATCGTGGTTGCATGAAAAAAGGTGTATACCTTTAACTTTTGTGCACTATAAAGTAGCTCTCATTTATGTTAAAGTTAAAGTGATTAATTAAATAATTAATGGCACAAATGAGGTGTCAAAAGGAGATAATTACACATGAATTTTGTGAATTATTTAAAATGACAAAATCCATGGAAAGTCTCCTGCATTAATATGGCAATTAAGGAACTAATGGCTAAGCTTAAGGGAGGCATATAGAGGTTGAATAGAGTGGATGGTTATGAGCTCCAAAAAAGTGGATTTTTGATTTTTTTTTAATTATAAAATCCACACTTAAGTCAGCTAGGAATCAAGGTTAATAAATGAGGAATTAAATTGGGTTGAAAATCATGGCCAAAGGTGACAAATCAAGGCCATATGCATGTGATTATCAAGTGGATAGGTTTGGAGCAAGGGAGAGAAGTGGACGGTCAAGGCAGCTTTTAGATTTTTTTGTAATTTTTTTAAATGTCGAATGGACAGCTAAGAAAGCTAATTACTAGGGTAATTAAATAACTATTAAATAAAGCTACATTTTGTGGAAAAAAATGCAAAAGGGGCAGCTGCATAGGGACGTGATCACATGGACAGCAAGTGGAGCATGAATGATGTGGACGTTCAAGGCTGCAATGTGATTTTTTATGATTTTTTTAATATACTAAATGGACCCCTAAGTATGATATAATCTAGGGTGATTAATTACCCATAAATTAAAGTTGAAATTATGTGGAAAAAGGGCACAAAAGCTGCTGCATTTGAACGTTCCAAGGGTTAACAGATTTGTGTCCATCAATGCATGGATTTTTAATGGATTTTATATAGATAATTACATAATTTACTTGGAGCATATTGTGCCATGTAAGCAATAGTATAAATTTGTATTAAATTACCATTAAAATAATGTGGCAAGTGGGGCCACAAAGCTGAAAAAATTCAGCTTATATCTAGGGGTGGACGACCATGTGTATGGGATGTTTTGAAAAAAAATTCTAAGGAGCAAAACCCCTAAACTCCGGCAGTAGTTTATGTCCCCTATTCCAGCAACAAAAAGAGCAAGAAAAGGAGGGAAAAAGAAGAAGAAAAAAAGGAAAGGAAGCAAGGGATTTAAGGTAGAGAAGCTAAGTTCAAAGTTGATCCAATACAAGTAAGTATATCCTTAAGTTTAAATCATTTAATCGTAGTTTCTCTAATTCAATTTATGAGTAATGAATATGATTCATAATTAACCCTTAAAGTATAATTCATGATGCCCTTGATTAGGGTATTGATTAAGTTTTGAATGAAAAAAATATAATCATGGGTTCAAGAGGATGAAAATGGAAATTAAGGTTGAAAACGGGTTGATAATCATGGCTGAAATTTTCTTAAATTCGTATATGATATTGCCATTTTGATGTGCTATTATGATTACATGATGATTCATTATTTAATGAATTATATATGTTGATTTAGGCTTAATTTATGAAATATAGAAAGGATGGGAGTTAGGGTTACATATATGACCCGATTTCCATGTTTATATGTTAAAATTGATACATGGATTAGCCTAAACGATTTATGGATGTTATAGAGGGTAAAATATCCCATGTTTAAGTTACTTTGAGTATCCAAAAGGGTTTGAAAAAATTAGCCCTAAATCTGATTTTATGGGAATATGTTTGGGCACGTCAAAACGGGTCAAATGGATACCCAATATGTGTAAAGATATTGTTGTTATGGAGGAAAAAGAATTTTGGATTTTAAATATGTATTAATAACCTAAATTTGGATTAATAAAATCATGATTAATTGCTGAAATTTATGTATTAGAAAACTATTTTGAATTAAGTATCAAAAAGGCGTTGAAAGTGTGAAAAATGGATCCCAAAGTTGCTGTTTTGGAACCCTATGATGAATGGATTAAATTTTCAAAATTAAACCCTAAATTAAATTTTAATTAAGTGTTTTAATCATTCTGATTAAGGACACAAGTTTCTGTGTTGAAAAATTTTAAGAAACACATGATTAATGTGTTGAGAAATGGACATGTATGGAGAGATAGGCATGAGAAAATGATAAATGATTTATGTAAATTATTAAAATGAAAAAATGCATGAAAAATTTCATGAAACATGTGACTTATGTTACTTTTTTGATCAATAGTGATAATCTTAAATTTCGAGATTAATATTTGAAGTTTAGGACATTAACTAAGTGCTTAAGAATGTGCACAATGTATAAATTGTGAAAAGTATGTGAAAAATGATAAGTGGGAGTAATAAACTTCCATATGGTGTCTAATGAATGAATAATAAATGTGCAATGATATATGTGAATGATACCCTAAATATGGGTATTAAACATATGGTGAAATGAATGGTATGATGTATAAGCTATGATGTGCATGTACACCCGACTTGAAATTCAAGTGGGTTGTAAATGTTAATGAAAATGAGTTGGAAAACTAAGTTGAATGCAAGAAAATGGAAAGTATATGAATTCTATGTCATTATTATATGTATAGGCAAAGGCAAAGAGATAAGCGAGACGAAAAGCTAAGCAAACAAGGTAAGCGAGCAGCTTTTTAAATGAGTTTTGTTTAAATGCTTTCTAAGATATTTAAGGATGATCATTCCTTTATCTCAATGTGTTTTGAAATATTATCTCAATTATGACAAGTGATTTGCTTACTGTTTCACATTTATGTATGAAATGTGAGGAAATATGGATTTATACGATGTTTCTTTGAAACAATGTTTAAAAAGGGATGGTGCAAAGAATTCTCTACATGAGAATGACAAGTTCCATGTGTAAGAGGTATATAATGTCGGGGTGACTAAAAGTCATGCATGGAGTAGAAGTCAAGCAGGCTAATCGAGGTAGTAAGTGGACAATGTTGGTCCCGAGTTTATGGCAATTATCCAAGAGGGGAGGGGTGAATTGGGTATTAATTTTTTTTTCACTTAAACAGAAATTTGCCCCTGTTTGATTTAATTCCCTTTAATGAAACAAATGAAACAAATGGAGAGTAATAAAGCAATAAAAATATAAATGTAAATCACAGCAGTAGACAAGACTTTTATAGTGGTCCGGGCAACCTCCCCTACTCCACTCTTCCAAGCTCACACCCCTTGTGACTAGGGTTCTACTATGTATTCTCAAATACAACTAGAGCAACATCTCTCTTCTAGATTCAAGCTCTAGGGGGTACGTACAAATCACAGCACAAGTAGGTGACGAGTCTCACTCAAGTCACAACACTACTTTGCTTTCACTTGGTTTAAAATCCCAATAATAAACCAAGTATCAAATACAAATATTAATTCAAATAAGAAAGTCTACACTTTACAGATTGTGTAGGCAGTTTCAGCTCGTGGAAGAACTTGTAGAAGAAAAGATTTGAACAACGTTAGAGCATGCAGCAAGTTGGAGCTTCGTTCTTCCCTTGAAAACTTGTATTGATCACTTAATGCTTGGAGATGATGGTTGTTGAATCTCAGTTAATGCTCTATCTAAACTCTAGCACATTCACTTGAATGCATATTTATAATGGAGTAAATTCGAACGTTTGGAGGTAAGTTGCGTGCATTTAATGCTCCAACGTTCGAATTTTTCTGACCGTTGCGACCCAAGTCGCAGATGAAGTCGACCTCGGGTGTGACTTCACCCAAGTCACATACTGAAGTTGACTTGGGGTGCAACTTCGGTCTCTAGCAAACACCTCAAGTTCTTCCTCAGGTTGACTTGGTCCTAGACTTGACCCCAAGTCGCAGGTGAAGTCGACTTCGGGTGCGACTTCACTTTCTGTATTTACTTGATGAACTTGGGTTCTTTAGAAATCAGCTTGATATTAATCTTGTATTTGTTCTTCCTCTGATTCATTTGAACTTTTTTGAAGCTTTGATATGTTCAATTTACACTTGTGGATCTTGATTTCATGTCATAGATTTAGAATCCCTTGATATTCTTGATTTTGTTATCTTTGAATTTCCTTGATCAGAATATAGTCTGCGATGATTTAGTTATGCAAATCTGCTTGTCTTGGACTTGATTTATCTTCAATCTGACTCAAGTCTGATGCCTGGGTCGACTTGGATTCCAACTTCACTCAAGTCACACGTGAAGTCGACTTAGGTATGCGACTTCACCATCCTGAATTTTTAATTTCAACGCTGGAAGTTCTGGGTTCTCGAAGTCAATACTGGAGTCGACTTGACTCTGCGACTTCGCCTGTTCTGGATCCGAGTTTCAACGCTGGAAGTTCTGGGTTCTCGAAGTCGATGTTGGAGTCGACTTGGGTCTGCGACTTCACCCAAGTCGCAAATGGAGTCAACTTGGCTATGCGACTTCAACTATCTTGGATCAATTTTCAGCACTGGAGTGTTTTTCTTCTTCCAAGTCACTTTTGAGGTCGACTTAGGTATCGACTTGACTGAAGTCGATAGCTGAGTCGACTTGGATTGCAACTTGAACTATCAGATTCTAATTTTTCATTTTTATAACCTTTAAATATTTTCACAAAACATATTAGTAATCAAAACTTACTTAAATTGAATTGTTAATCATCAAAACACAGATTTTTGCTTAATTTGCCATTAATTCCAACAATCTCCCCCTTTTTGATGATTGACAAAACCAATTTGAGTTTATACCTTTCATTATCTTAAAACATACCAATTTACTTTGTTTTGATATTTTAAAATTTACATGAGTCATTTGCATTACATTTCAATAACAATTTGCATGCATATATCATAAGTTAAAATCATTCAAATCAAGTTCAGCAAAACAGAACTTTTTCATTCATTCAGAACATAAACAACAAAAACACAACCTATTCATATATGATTAACATTTTATACAAAATGAAATGCGACCTGAAATGCAATTCTATGTAAGTACAAACTACCCAACCGATGACTCAACTCCTATCTAAACTCACTCAAACTATTCACACCCTTTTTGTCAATGAATCAAAAAAGGTGATCGTGAATTTGAGATTTGGCAAATAGGAATGTCGAGATAGGATATGGAAACTGTCTGATCGATGGAGTGGGATTGATGTGAGTTGAGGAATAAAAGGAAGATACGGGTTGAGTTGTGGGCGCATGCCGCACAGACTCACCGACTAGTGGATCAAGATCGGGTATTGGTCTGACTATTCCACTCCCTGATGTCAATCGGTACTTAATCGTTCTTAACTCCTGGTCCATGTGATCCTGCCTCGAATGTATGTCCATAATAGCTATAAGAACCCTGGCGATCTGGGAGGTCAGTCTATCCTCCATCTGCTCCAAGTGCTCTCTTATTGCGTTTACTGAAATGTGCCAAGAAGTCGGACGTGGAGCCAAATTTGGTACCTCCGACCCTCTAGGAGAACACTACCCATGGGAGTGAGGCGAAGCAGGCTCAACTGGGACTACAGGTGGTGGAGATGGGACTACCTGTGGTTAAGATGATGGCGGGGGTTGCTCCCCCTCAACATGTGCTCCCCCGGCTTCTTCTTGAGCCGATTGTCCCATCCTTTCCCTGATCCCTTCTTCCCTGAAATGTTCTACATTTATTTTCAACCTTTACAAAAGTGCTTTGTTGATCGCATTGGTTGGCTTGAGAACTTCAAATGGCTCTCCATCAAGATCAACAATCATATAATGCATGATGCAGGTGATCCATGTCCTGTATGGCAATACCCTCATGGGTTATCCTTCTTTGAAGTCAATGCTTCTAGTAATAACACAGGCAAGCTAACTTTAACTCTGTTTTCCACTTTCCACAAAATTGCTGCCTCCTGTGGGTTTAGTTGATTCCTGCCTCCTCCCTTAGGATAGATGCAATAAGCAATCAACAGTCTAAGAACGCACAATCTTGGAGACAGATCGATAAAATGAAGAAACTTGATCCTTAGGTGATACTTTTTGCTTTTTGTCAACTGGTTATACATTTGCGTCAAAGATAACCCATATGGAATTGGTTCTTCTTCCTCAAGAACATCCAACATGTGTGTAATTTGTCGGATTGCATTTTTCTTGTGGCTTCCAGTTCCAATTCCCAAATTTATATTAGTTCCTTTTACAAATGTCAGATAGTACTCCTGACCCCATAAGTGGTAAAATATGCGGGTTAGATCAGGATACACCCTATCATCTGCTTCAAACAATCCAGTCCATCCTTGAAATTATAATAGTTCCTCAATTCCAAACTCATAATCATTCGAGAACTTGAAATCAATGATTTTAGGCAAAAATATCTTACGTTCATAAAAGTGCCTGTAGAACCGGCTATGTTGACGCTCAGTTCTGAAGTATGTAGTTGACATCTTCAACACTTGTGCCTTCTGGTCGGCGTCCCCTGCTAGTTTGTTGCAGACAATGTGTCACTGCTGGACTCGCTATCGGAATCAGCTTGTTGGGGTGCCGTCGAGGAGGGGTTGACCTCATGGAAACGCACACGGCGTCCAGCTGATGCAGAGGCTTCCTCCCGAACCCGCTTGGAAGGTGTCTATTGACGACCGGGTACCCCCTTGCCTGTATTGGATCTAGAGGGTCTGGATATAGGCATTTTGGATGGCTTTGCAATAGCTTTTGGTGTCATGATTCAATTTGAGACAGATTTGCAATGGATTTAGGAGTTGGGCTGTGAGAATGAGGTGACAATAGACTGAAGTAGCTGAATGAGTATGTGATTCCCGGAGCTTGGAAACTGTTAGAGGAGAACAGAGAACTCTGAGGAAACCGGTGGCTAAAAATGGTTGCTGGAGATGAGACTGATCGACTGACAGATAGAGAGAGGTAGAAAAAAATGGAGAAGGGGAGTTGCTGAAACGGAAAAAAGATAAAGAGTAGAGAGGAGATGGAGATGGGGCGAGCTGGAGATTGAAAGGAGAGACCGGGAAGAGAGCAAGTAGATTTGGAAAGAAGGGAACAGGAGTCGGCGCCGGAGGAGAGGTCAGAAGGAAGAAGAAGAAATGAAAGAGGAGAAGAAAAGAAAAAGGAGATGAAGCGGTCGCGTGGGAAGACGAGCCGTCATGCGCTGGAGTTGACTTCGCCCCTACCTGAAGTCGACTTCGACTTTGTTGAAGTCGACTCGGGACGACTGTAGTCGACTTGGCTCTCCAGACTTGGGTGTTCCTAGATTCTCCCCCTATCATATATATGCTTCTAATCAAATTCAATCATATCCATATCATTCCTAATTTTATAAAATGATTGTTTTGCTAAGGGGTAAATATATCTGCAATTTGGTCCTCATTTTTCACATACTCCAAACAAATGTCATGATTTTCAATATGTTCACAAATAAGTTGGTGTCTCACATCTATATGCTTAGTTCTAGAATGCAACATAGGATTTTTGTTAAACAAATTGCACTAGTGTTATCACATCTTATTGGAATATCATGATAATTAACACCTTAATCTCTAAGTTATTGTTTCATCCAAAGTAGTTGGGCACAACAGCTTCCGGCGGCTATATATTCGGCTTCCGCCGTAGATAGAGCAACACTAGTCTATTTTCTTGAAAACCATGAAACCAACATGTTTTCAAGAAATTGACATGTTCCACTAGTGCTTTTTCTATCTACTTTGTAACCAGCAAAATCCGCATCCAAGTAGCCGATAAGATCAAGAGTTGACCCCTTTGGATACCATAATCCTAGATTAGTGGTATTTATTAAATATCTAAAAATCCTTTTTACTGCTATTAAATGTGATTCCTTAGGACATGATTGAAATCTAGAACACATGCAAATACTAAATAATATATCAGGTCTAGAAGCAATTAAATACAGTAAAGATCGTATCATGCTTCTGTACAATTTTTGTTCGATAGGTTTACCCTTTTCATCCTTGTCGATCTTGATATTTTCACTCATTGGGGTGTTTGCGTCTTTGCTATTCTGCATTCCAAATTTCTTTAACATCCCCTTGACGTACTTGGACTGATTTATGAATATACCTTCTTGTTATTGCTTAATTTGCAGTCCAAGAAAGAAGTTCAATTCTCCCATCATGCTCATTTCAAATTCACTCTACACAATCTCAGAAAACTCTTGGCGTAGAGTTTCATTTGTAGCACCGAATATAATATCATTAACATAAATTTGAACAATTAAGATATCATTGTCTTTATACTTGATAAATAATGTTGTATCAACCTTTCCTCTTTGAAAATTATGATCAATCAAAAATTTGCTTAATCTTTCATACCAAGCTTGTGGAGCTTATTTTAATCCATATAAAGCTTTGGTTAATTTATAAAATTATTTTGATTGATCCTTTTCTTCAAATCCCGGAGGTTGTTTAATATACACTTCCTCATTCAAGTATCCGTTCAAAAATGCACTTTCAATCCATTTGAAACAGTTTAAAGTCCATGTGAGAAGCAAAAGCTAATAAGATACGTATGGCTTCTAGTCTAGCCACAAGTGCATATGATTCTTCAAAATCTATTCCCTCTTCTTGGGAATATCCTTTGGCTACTAATCTGGCCTTGTTTCTCATCACAAGTCCACTTTCATCTAACTTGTTCCTAAATACCCATTTGGTATCAATAATAGTGCAATCTTTGGGTCTAGGAACTAAATATTATACGTTGTTTCTTTCAAATTGATTTAGCTCTTCATGCATTGTGGTAATCCAATTTTCATCACTAAGAGCTTGATCAATAGTTGTTGGTTCAATTTTTGACACAAAAGAAAATTCACCACAAATATTGTGTCTTGATCTTCTAGTTTTCACTCCTTCATAGATATTACCAATGACTTGTTAAATTAGATGGTCATTTTTGAATTTTAAATCAGTTAGAGGTTTGTAGGGGTTATTACCTTCACTTACCCTTTCCTCTAAATGTTTTCTTGTTTTGCTTCGACTTCTCCTTATTGCTCTTGTTGTTCCACCTTTGGATTCTTTGATGTATTATCTGCATCACTTAATTCATCCTCCTTTCTCGGAGTTTGGTCAAATTCATCAAAAACAACATGTATTGATTCTTCCACTATTTGATTTTTCTTGTTAAAAACTCTATATGCTTTGCTATTTGATGAATACCCAAGGAAGATTACTTCATCACTTTAGCATCTAATTTTCCTATATTTGTCTTTCCATTGTTTAGTACATAACAAGTACATCCAAAAGCATGAAAATAAGATATGTTTGGTTTTTTATCTTCCCAAAGTTCATATGGGGTCTTTTTTAATATTGCTCTAATTGCAACTCGATTTAATATATGACAAGCTGTACTTACAGCTTCACCCCAAAACTTTTTGGACAATTTACTCTCATTTAGCATAGTTCTAGCTATTTCTTGTATCGTCCGATTTTTCCTTTCAACAATCTCATTTTATTGGGGGGTTCTTGGTGCAGAAAATGTATGGTGAATTCCTTTTTCATTGCAAAATTCTATGAATCGTTTATTTTCAAATTCACCACCATGATCACTTCTAATGGAAATAATTGTATTTTACTTTTCATTTTGCACCAGATTTGAAAACGTGACAAACATATAAAATGCTTCATCTTTGCTAGCTAAGAGTATAATCCAAGTAAATCTTGAAAAATCATCAACAATTACAAATACATACTTTTTCCCACCAAGAGCTAAAATGTCCGATGGCCCATAAAGATCCATATCCAATCATTCAAGTGGCTTAGTCGTTGAAATTTCCTTTTTGGTAGAAAATGGCATTTTGGGTTGCTTGGATAATTGACAAGCCTTGGAAATCTTATCCTTGTCATATTTAAGCTTTGGTAAACCTTCTACTAGACTCTTTTTCCATAAGGTTTTAATATTTGACATATTTATGTGTCAATGTCTTTTATGTCATATCCATGGATCATTTTCTATGGCTATTAGACATTTTCCCTCAAGTTCATCTAGGCAAACCAAATATACATTTTCATGTCTTTTGCCACTAAATACTATGTAATCATCATCAAATACATTGCACATAGAGGATTCAAATACAATTTTATAACCTTTATCACATAATTAACTAATACTCATTAAGTTGTATTTGAGTCCTTCAACAAATAGTACATCCTTAATACATGCATTTGAAATTCCATAAACATTTCTTTTACCTTTGATTATACATTTTTCATTATTTCCAAAAGCAACCGTTTCTTCACTGCAAGGTTTGATCCTATGGAATAATCCTTTTTCTCTCATCATGTGTCTTGAGCAGCCGCTATCCATAAACCACATGTTATTGGCCTTTGCTCTAAGACAAACCCGTAAAAATCAAATCAAGTGGAGCTTATCTTTTTGGTACCCATTTTATGGGTCCATTTGGGTTAGTTAACCATTGGAATCGATGTTGATCTACTTTTGAAGGCATAAATCCAATGCTCTTAGGTACCCAAACCAATTTTACTCCAAGATTTTATAGTTTTCTCATTTTGCATTGATATATCTTGTGTCCCATCTTATTCCAAAAGTTACAAGCTCCCAGGAGCCTCGGAGTTGGAAGCCATGTAGTAGTTGGTTTCCAAGTTGGCCTTTTGATCCAAGCAACATGATTCATCTTTGGTTTAGTATGGATGGGTTTTGATTATTTTCTGTGAGTCTTCGGAGCATTTGACTTACTACTTTCTCCCTTATTAAATGTGAAATACCCAAGTCATCTCTTGTCACTTTGGGTGGTCATATTTTAAAATATTTTGACGCTTTTCCCTGGATTGGACAACTTAGCAAGTGATTCATTTAGTGATTCATTTTCCTTTTCGAGTTTTTCCATCTCTCTTATCAAGGTATTCTTTTCATTTGTCAAGTGATTTACTTTTTCGGTAAGTTTTTCGTTCACAATTATTACTGAATCGCATTGTCTTTTCTTCATTGTGAACTTGTTTTCTAATTTCTTTATTTTCTCATATAATGAATCATAAACTTGTTGTAGTTCTTCCAATTCAACACATTTGAGGCAATCATTTGCAAAAATGGAAATGGATTTTGATTTAGAGGTTACCTCTTCACTACTTGTGCAGTTTGTTGAAGCAGTTTGACCCTCTAAAATCTCTGTTGCTGCTAGACATAAATTAGGGTCTTCTTCCATAGTGGCCATGCAGCAAATTCTTGCATAATTTGCAGCCTCGCCTTCTTCATTTGAGGAGCTGCATGTTGTAGATGTCTCCTCGTTGACATACATGTCTCTTCCTTTAATCTTTTAAAATCTTCTGTTTTCTCCTTGATCCTTCTTATCCCTTCGCTCCTTTGTTTTAGTCTATTCGGGTGTTGGGCATTGGTCTTGCATATGCCCCATACCACCGCACTGGAAGCACTTTGTAGCCTCCTTCTTTTTCTCCTTTGGATTTCTTTCTTTGAAGCTCTTGAAATTCCTTCCTTTCCTCACAAATTTTCTGAATCGTCTTGTGAGCAAGGCAATTTCCTCATCATCATTTTGAGATGATGAGGTGGAATCGTCTAACGTGTGTGCGGCTTTTAAGGCGATAACTCTTTTGCCTTTGTGTTGTTCTTCATTTGTTTTCTTTATATTGAGGTCCTTTGCTTCCTCAATGGCTGTGATTTTCGAAGTCCAAGATTCGTGTAGCGCTCTTAAGATCTTCATTACCTGCTCAGATTCATAAATTGCTTTTCCAAGACCTTTCAAAGCGTTAGTAATCTTAGAAAATCTAGTAAATATTTTAGAGATATTTTTAGTTTTGAGCATTTTAAAACTTTCTAACTCTCCAAACAAAATATTTCTCCTAGTCCCTTGGACTTGAGAAGTTCCCTCATATATGGATGTAAGAGTATCCCAAATTTCTTTAGCAGTTTGGCATGAAGATACTCTATCGGATTCGGATGCCGTCAATGCACAAAAGAGGGAATTCATGGCCTTTGTGTTGCTTTTAACAACTCTTACTTTCTCCTCGGACCATGTGAAGGCTCTTTCATCAGTAGGCAACACAACATCATCTTGGATAGCAATCCAAGAATCAATATCCGTAGCCATAATCAACTGTTTCATTCTCAACTTCTAATAATCGAAGTTAGTCCCATCAAATAGGGGTGATCTAGTGAAAGATTGGCCCTCGGCAAATGCAGGGGTAGAAGTTGATTGGGATGTCATTTCAATAGATCTCTTTGATTAAAAACTCAAAGACCTGCTCTAATACCACTTGTTGGTCCCGAGTTTATGGCAATTACCCAAGAGGGAAGGGGTGAATTGGGTATTAATTTTTTTTCACTTAAACAGAAATTTACCCCTGTTTGATTTAATCCCCTTGAATGAAACAAATGAAACATATGGAGAGTAATAAAGCAATAAAAACATAAATGTAAATCACAGTAGTAGACAAAAATTTTATAGTGGTTCGGGCAACCTCCCCTACTCCACTCTTCCAAGCTCACACCCTTTATGACTTGGGTTCCACTATGTATTCTCAGATACAACTAGAGCAACATCTCTCTTCTAGATTCTAACTCTAAGAGGTGTGTACAAATCACAGCACAAGTAGGTGACGAGTCCCACTCAAGTCACAACACTACTTTGCTTTCACTTGGTTCAAAATCTCAATAATAAACTAAGTATCAAATACAAATATTAATTTAAATAAGAAAGTCTACACTTTACAGATTGTGTAGGCAGATTCAACTCGTGGAAGAACTTGTAGAAGAAAAGATTTGAACAGCGTTAGAGCAAGCAGCAAGTTGGAGCTTTGTTCTTCCCTTGAAAACTTGTATTGATCACTTAATGCTTGGAGATGATGGTTGTTGAATCTCAGTTAATGCTCTATCTAAACTCTAGCATGTTCACCTGAACGCATATTTATAATGGTGGAGTAAATTCAAACATTTGGAGGTAGGTGGCACGCATTTAATGCGCCAACGTTAGAATTTTTCCGACTGTTACGACCTAAGTCACAGATGAAGTCGACCTTGGGTGCGACTTCACCCAAGTCACATACTGAAGTCGACTTGGGCACGACTTCGGTCTCCAGCAAACACCTCAAGTTCTTCCTCAGGTCAACTTGGTCCTGGACTTGACCCAAGTCGCAGGTGAAGTCGACTTCCAGTGCGACTTCACTTTCTGTATTTACTTGATGAACTTAGGTTCTTTGGAAATCAGCTTGATATTAATCTTGTATTTGTTCTTCCTCTGATTCATTTGAACTTTGTTGAAGCTTTGATGTGTTCAATTTACACTTAGGGATCTTGTTTTCATGTAATAGATTTAGAATCCCTTGATATTCTTGATTTTGCAATCTTTGAGTTTCCTTGATCAGAATATAGTCTAGAATGATTTAGTTATGCAAATCTTCTTGTCTTGGACTTGATTTATCTTCAATCTAACTAAAGTCGGATGCCTGGGTCAACTTGGGTTCCAACTTCACTCAAGTCACACGTGAAGTCGACTTGGGTATGCGATTTCACCATCCTGGATCCCAATTTCAATGCTTGAAGTTTTGGGTTCTCACAGTCGATGCTGGAGTCGACTTGGGTCTACGACTTCACTCAAGTCGCAGATGGAGTCGACTTGACTCTGCGACTTCACCTGTTCTGGATCCGAGTTTCAACACTAGAAGTTCTGGGTTTTCGAAGTCGATGCTGGAGTCGATTTGGGTCTGCGACTTCACCCAAGTAGCAGATGGAGTCGACTTGGCTATGCGACTTCAACTATCTTGGATCAATTTTCAGCACTTGAGTATTTTTCTTCTTCCAAGTCGCTTTTGAGGTCGACTTGGGTATCGACTTGACTGAAGTCGATAGCTGAGTCGACTTGGATTGCAACTTGATCTGTCAGATTCTAATTTTTCATTTTTATAATCTTTAAATATTTTCACAAAACATATTAGTAACCAAAACTTACTCAAATTGAATTGTTAATCATCAAAACACAGATTTTTGCTTAATTTGTCATTGATTCCAACCCCTTGACGTTGCCAAGTTGGAAGGTCCGGCGACAAAGATGGAAAGGATCATGGCATGAAAGAATATTCCCCGTGCTAGCGTATCGTCACATGAAGGATAATGTCATGAATGGAAATGATGCATTTGCACATCCAATGTTTATGAAAAGATTTCTGCTCCGTAGGTAGTTAATCACTTGCTAAGTGTCTTTACTGAATGGAGAGAAATATTTTTTTAAACAATGTTGCCTTCAAAACGAATTTCTTGAAAAATATGCAACTTGCTTATTGAGTTTTTAACTCACGTTTTGTTTTCCAAACCCATAGACGGGTGAAGAAATAAAGATGACTAAGGAGTATGACTTGGACATGGAAGAATGGAAAACTTGAGGATTCCTTATATATGTCGCTTATGGCGAATGGATGTAAAATGACTTGATACTTGTTATTATGATGATCATATGTGATCTATTTTATGATTTGTTTTTCATGAACAAGTATCAATGGTTGATGAGCATGATATGATATTTCTATAATTTTATATGAATTATGTTATGGTTTTGTGACCATAGAAAGCAAAAAAAATTATGGGTAAAATGCTAAGGCATGAAATATCATAATATAATTAACTATGAAGATTATGAGATAACATGTGTAACTCTCAAATGATATACTGGCCTAAAATGACATTTGATGGAAATTGAACGTATAAATGATATAAAATCCTAAGGAGTTAGGATTAAGTGGATAAATATCCAATAAACCCGCCGTGTGATAGAGCAACAATCCCGATCACGTTTATCAGTCTATAGATGCCAAGGTAAAGATGTGACGCTCGGGCTGGGGTGTCACATCGGTAGCATTTAGTTATCTCATTCTTTTTCTCCATTCCATTTCTCTCCTTGAATCCTTTAAAAAAAATTTCCTTTCTCACAAATTTTTTGAATGTTCGGGTCAGTAGAGCGATCTTTTCATCATCATTTTGAGAAGCTGAAGTGGACTCATCTGAGTTTGCTGCAGCCCTCAAAGCAATTGCCCTTTTGCCTTTGTGCTGCTCCTCATTTCTTCTTTTTATCAACTCATGTGACATGAGTGAGCTGATGAGATCCTCTAGCCTTAGGATGTTCAGATCTTTTGCTTCTTCAATGGCCGTGATCTTAGGAGTCCACAACTCAGGTAGAGCCATTAGAATCTTCATGACCTGCTCAGATTCAGAAATTACTTTCCCGAGACCTTTTAGTGCAGTAGTAATCTTTGAAAATTAGCAAATATTTCAAATATATTTTTGGTCTCTAGAATTTTAAAACTTTCTAACTCTCCAATCAAAATATTTCTTCTCGTCCCTTGGACTTGAGAAGTTCCCTCATAGATGGATGTTAGTATATTACATATTTCTTTGACGGTTTGACATGAGGATACCCTATCATATTCAGAAGCAGTAAAAGCACAGAAGAGGGAGTTCATGGCTTGCGTTACTTTTAATGGATCTAACCTCCTCCTTAGACCATGCGAAGGCTCTTTTATCAACTTGTAAAATAACTTCATCTTGAATAGCAATCCAAGAATCTTTGTCCGTGGCAATGGTAAGCTGTTTCATTCTCAACTTTCAGTAACCGAAGTTACTTCCATCAAATAGTGGTGGCCTGGTGAATGATTAGCTTTCAGCAAATGCGGGGGTGGAAATTGATTGGGATGCCATTAGTAAGATCTCTTTGGTAAAACTCAAAGACCTGCTCTGATCCACTTGTTGGTCCCGAGTTTATGACAGTTATCCAAGAGGGGAGGGGTGTATTGGGTATTTTAAAATTCTTTGCTTAAAAAGAAATTTCCCCTCTTTAGAATTAATCCCCTCAATGAAACGATCGGTAAGTTGGAGAGAAATAATGCAATGAAACACAAGCAATCAAACACTTCAATAGACAACGATTTATAGTGGTTCGGGCAACCACCCGTACTCCACTCTTCCAAGCATATACCCGTTGTGGCTTGGGTTTCACTATTGTATTTTCAATACAACTTAGAGCAACAGCTCTCTTCTAGATTCCAGCTCTAGGGAGCTTGTACAATCTTAGCACAAGTAGGTGACGAGTTTAACTTCAATCACACACTACTTTGCCTTTGTTTGTCCTGAGTTTATGACAATTACCTAAGAGGAGATGGGTGAATTGGGTATTTTAGAATTTTTCACTAAAACAGAAATTTGCCCCTGTTTGATTTAATCTCCTTAATGAAACAAATGAATAATATGGAGAGTAATAAAGCAATAAAAATAGAAATGTAAATCACAGCAATAGGAAAGATTTTTATAATGGTTTGGGCAACCTCCCCTACTCCACTCTTACAAGCTCACACCCTTTGTGACTTGGGTTCCCCTATGTATTCTCAAATACAACTAAAGCAATAGCTCTCTTCTAGATTCTAGCTCTAGGGGGCGTGTACAAATCACAACACAAGTAGGTGATGAGTCTCACTAAAGTCAAAATGCTACTTTGCTTTCACTTGGTTCAAAATCCCAATATTAAACCAATTATCAAATACAAATAATGAATCAAATAAAGAAATCTATACTTTACAGATTGTGTAGGCAAGTTTCAACTTGTGGAAGAACTTGTAGAAGAGTTGATATGTCAGCTTTAAGGAGTGCAGCAAGTTGAAGTGTAGTTCTTCACTAGAATCTTGTGTTGATCACTTAATACATGGAGATGATGGTAGTTGGATCTCAGTTAATTCTCTATCTAACCTCTAACTCATTCACTTGAATGCATATTTATAATGGTGGACTAAATTCGAATGTTTGGATGTAGGTGGCGCGCATTTAATGCGCCAACGTTAGAATTTTTTTAACCGTTGCGACCCAAGTCGCAGATGGAGTCGACTTCGGATGCGACTCCACCCAAGTCACAGACTGGAGTCGACTTCGGGTGCGACTTCGGTCTTCAGCGATGTTTCAAGTTCCTGCTCCAGGTCGACTTGGTCCTGGACTTGACCCAAGTCGCAGGTGAAGTCAACTTCAGGTGCGACTTCACTTTTTGTATTCACTTGATGAACTTGAATTCTTTGGAAATCAACTTGCTGGATTGATATTGATCTTGTGTTCGTTCTTCCATTGATGCATTTGATCTTTGTTGAAGCTTTGACATGTTCAATTGCTCTTGGAGATCTTATCTTCATGTTTTCAAGATGCTTTGTTATTCTTGATTTTGCAATCCTAAGAGATAGCGAAATGATTTTCCCTTGAGTAGAATATTGTCTTGAATGATTTAATCATGCAGAACTGCTTGTCTTGGACTAGATTCTCCTTCAATCAGACTCAAGTCGGATACCTGGGTCGACTTGGGTTAAAATTTCACTCAAGCGCATGTGAAGTCGATTTGGGTATGCGACTTCACTAGTCTCATACTTAAATTTCAACACTGGAACTTTTGAACACTTGAAGTCGATGGTGGAGTCAACTTGGGTCTGCGACTTCACCCAAGTCGCAATTGGAGTCGACTTGGACTTGCGACTTCACTTGTCTTGGATCCCATTTTCAATGCTAGAAGGTTTGGGTTCTCGAAGTCGATGCTGGAGTCAACTTGGGTCTACGACTTCACCCAAGTCGCAGGTGGAGTCGACTTGGCCTTGCGACTTTATCTATCTTGGATCAATTTTCAGCACTAAAATATTTTTTTTCTTTCAAGTCGCATTTGATGTCGACTTGGGTATCGACTTGACTCAAGTCGATAACTGAGTCGACTTTGGATTGCAACTTGATTTGTTAGATTCTAATTTATCATTTTTATAACCTTTAAATATTTTCACAAAACATATTAGTAACCAAAACTTACTCAAATTGAATTGTTAATCATCAAAACACAGATTTTGCTTAATTTTCCATTGATTCCAACAATCTCCCCCTTTTTGATGATTAATAAAACCAATTTGAGTTTATACCTTTCATTATTTTAAAACATGTCATTTTACGTTGTTTTGATATTTTAGAATATTCATGAGGCATATTGCACTGCATTTCAATCTTATTTCATTTTCAACAATTTGCATGCATATAGCATAAGTTAAAGCCATACAACATAAATAGAACTTTTTCATTCATTTAGAACATAAACAACAACTTTTTCATATATGATCAAACATCTTATACAATAATGCAAAATGAGATGCAAACCTATGTAAGTATAGGCTACCCAACCCATGACTCAACACCTATCTAAAAACTCACTCAAACTCCAATTATTCTCTCCCTTTTTGTCAATGAATCAAAAATGGAGATCGTGAATTTGAGATTTGGCGAATAAAAATGCCGAGATGGGATAGGATGACTGGATGATGGGCAGATGAGTAGAACGAGGATACAGGCTGAGGTGTGGGCGCATGGCGCACAGACTCACTGATAAGTGGATCTAGGTCGGGTATGGGCTGAACCCTGCCGCTCCTAGATATAAGTCGGTATCTAATCGTTCTAAGCTCCTAATCCATACAATCCTGCCTCGAATGCATGTCCATGATGGCAGTGTGAATCTTGGCAATCTGGGAGGTCAGTCTATCCTCCATCTGCTCTAGATGCTCCCTTATCTCATTCATCGAATTGTCCCAAGAAGGCGGACCTGGATTTAAATCTAGTATCTCCGAGCCTCTAGGGGAACATGATCCATGGGAATGAGGCTATTCGGGCTTAACGGGGACATCCCGTGGTGGAGAAGGGATGACCTGAGGCTGTGGTGATGGCGGGGGATGCTCCCCCTCAACATGTGCTCCCCCAACTTCCTCTTGAGATGGTTGTCCCAATCTTTTCCTTATTCTTTCTACTCTGAAATGATCGACATTAATCTTCATCCTCTGCAGTAATGCATTGTTTATGGCATTTGTTGGCTTCAACACCTTAAACGGCTCACCATCGAGGTCCACACCCAACGGGTGATCCAAGTCCCGTATGGCAATACCCCTTGAGGGCTATCCTTCTTGGAAGCCAATACTTCTAATAGCAATGCAGGAAGGCTAACCTTGACCTTATTCTCCACTTTCCATAGGATTTCTGCTTCCTGTGGCTTTAGTTGGTTTTGACCTCCTTTTGGGTAGAATATATTCAAATATGTCATTAGTATCAATTTGGAAAGGCTAGGACTCATTGTATTTTTCTTTTACTGAGTTTGCCCGGACTCATTGTATTTTGTTAACTTTTTTTAGATAATAAGTATGCGGGTAGAGACCAACATGGGGTTGGTATACCAGATAAGGCTAGGACTTGATTAAACTAGATTTATATTTTCTTATTTTGATTTTTAGAGCAATGTGATAAGGATGTGAAGTATAAAATTTACAAATTTAATTATTTGGATCTAGTTTAATTTGAAATAGAAAAATACCTAGTTCGTGATGGCATAAGGAATTCTATTATTGCACCTGTGTATGTTCTGCTATTATCATCGATCCTGTATTTTAGTAGTGATCGTTGACTTTGTCGGTGGGGTATTCCAATGACTTAAATTTGGGGTTAAGTATTTCTCTCCTGTTCTAATTAAAAAAATTGTTTAAAAGATTTATTTTCCCCATTAAAAATCTCGGGGTGGCAAATGATTTAAATTTTGGGGTTAAATATTTCCTTCTTGTTTTTTACTCAAAAATAATTTTTGTTTAAAGAAATTACTTTTTCCCATATAAAAATGTCTAAGTGGCAGATGATTTAAATTTTGGGGTTAAGTATTTCCATCCTATTTTAATTAAAAAATTATTTTTGTTTAAGAAATAACTTTTCTTTATTTAAAATCTTTTGGTGGCAGATGATTTAAATGTTTGGGTTAAGTATTTCTCTCTTGTTTTTAATTAAAAATATGCATATTTATGTTTAAAAAATTGTTCTTCCCCATGTAAATAATCTGTGTGGTAGATTATTTAAATTTTTGAGTTAAGTACTTCCTTTTTTAGTCTAAATATTATTTTTTAAAATTACTTTTCCCCATATAAAAATCTTGGGGTGGCAGATGATTTAAATTTTGGGGTTAAGTATTTCACTCCTCTTTTCAAATAAATATATATTTATGGTTAAAAATTATTTTTCCCCATTTAAAATCTCTAAGGGCAAATGATTTAAATTTTGGTGTTAAGTATTTCCTTTGTTTTAATCAAAAAATTATTTTTGTTTAAAAATTACTTTTCCTATAAAAAAATCTTGGGTGACAGATGATTTAAAATTTTTTGTTAAGTATTCCCTCCTTTTTTAATTAAAAAATTATTTTTGTTTAAAAATTTACTTTTCTTTATTTAATATCTCTATGTGGCAAACGATTAAATTTTGGGATTAAATATTTTTCCCATGTTTTAAATTAAAAATATGTATATTTTGTGATACCCGGACCCAAGTAGGATTCATATATATGTATTGGGAATGTAATTATGATGTATATATGTATTAAATGGATTTTGAATGATTTTTGTGAATCATGCCACATTTTGAATTAAGGTTTCTATTGGAAACGATGATTAAAAATTTAATTGTCGGAGCCCAAAGTGAGTCGGTATGACTCGAGGGGCTTAATGAGGATTGAAAGGTGACGATGTGTCATGAACAATCTGTTGGCCCCAAGTTAATGGCAAAACCCAAGAGGGGAGGGGTGAATTGGGTTCTTAAAAATTTCTTTGGTAACTTAAAAACTTAATCCCTTGAAAGTTTAATCTGCTTAACAGAAGAAATGAAGTTGAAAGCAATTATAATGTAGAGAGCAGAAATATAAATCAAACACACAAGATTTTTATAGTGGTTCGGGCAACCTCCCTACTCCACTCTTCCAAGCTCACACTCCTTGTGACTTGGGTTCCACTATTGTATTCTTCAAATACAATTAGAGCCACTCTCTCTTCTAGATTCCAGCTCTAGGGGGCTTCAACACAACACAGCACAAGTAGGTGATGAGTTCCATTCCAATCACACACTACTTTGCTTACACTTGATCCTAGCTCCTCAAATTAGATCAAGTTCAATATAATCAAAATGAAATAACAAAAGAGGTCTACACTTTACAGATGTGTAGAAGCAATTTGGCGCAGAGAAGAACTCGTAATGTAGGCTTTGAAAATTCAGAAATATAGCTCTTACAATTTGAAGTGAAGTTCTTCCTCTTTGAATGGCTTAATCTCTTTAGAGCTCTTGAATATAGGAGTTAAGCACACTTAATGATTCTCAGCTACTTCCCTCGTCCACCATGAATGCCTTTTATAATTTTGGAGGGAATCCGAATGTTAGAAGGTAGGTGGCGCGCATTTAATGCGCCAACATTCGAATAAATTCCGACCGTTGCGACCTAAGTCGCATGCGGAGTCGACTTCGGATGCGACTTCGCCCAAGTCGCAGATGGAGTCGACTTCGGGTGCGACTTCGCCTCTCCGTCGCAACCTCAAGTTCCAGGTCGGGTCAACTTGGGTATCGACTTGACCCAAGTCGCAGGTGAAGTCGACTTCGGGTGCGACTTCACCTCAGCAGCTTGCTCGAAATCTTTCAGAGATTCTTTCTTTGCTTGAATTTCTTCATGTTGGTTGTCATTCTTATATTTTTCATTATTTGAACTCTAGTAAAGTTATCCTTGCTTGAAGTTCTTCAACTTCATATCTTGAAATCTTGGATACTTGGATTATTTTGTCTTCCCTTTAACTTGCTTGACTTCTTTCCTTCATTAATATCTTGTAGACCTTGTAAAGCTTCTTGGATTATCTTGAACTTTGTGAATCTTTGGAGGACTTGAGTCTTGCATGGTAGATTCATGCACCTTGCTTACTTTTGATTCATATTGATCTTCATCTTGAAACACACTTGAAGCTTTGTCTTCTGAAAAGTTCCCTCTGCCCGATCGAAGTCGAAGTCAGAGTCGACTTCGTCTGCGACTTCACCTCAAGTCGCAAGTGGAGTCGACTTGGGGTGCGACTTCGGTACTTCGGGTTCTGAATTTGACTCTGGAGTGAACTTCCCGTCTGAAGTCGATGCTGGAGTCGACTTCGTCTGCGACTTGGCTTCCCAAGTCGCAAGTGGAGTCGACTTGGCCTGCGACTTCACTTGCTCTTCTCCCATTTTCAACTCTGGACGGTTTTGGCTCTTTGAAGTCGATCTTGGAGTTGACTTGGGGAACGACTTGGCCTTTCATGCTCTGTTTTCTTCAGATGTATATGCCTTAAACATTTCCGCAAATATGTTAGTAGCCAAGACTTACTCAAATTGATTTGTTAATCATCAAAACATAGATTTGGCTTGTTTTCCACATATTTCCAACAATCTCCCCCTTTTTGATGATTGACAAAACTGATTTGAGTGCATATCTTTCAATTGCTTAAAATAACATGCTCATTTGTATTGTGAAATTTTATCATTCTTATGCTCATGCAAACATATCCTACTCTTCTCCTCAAACATATCCCCCTCAAATCCTACTCTTCTCCCCCTTTTTGTCAATATATCAAAAAGTTAGAGGGTAAAGAGATAGGTGGGTTTGCTCCCCCTAAACAGGTGCTCCCCCTAAGTTTATGCTAAGTTAATTCAATCATTCCCATGTCATTTCTAATCTTATAAAATGCTTCTTTTGCTAGGGGCTTTGTAAATATGTCTGCAACTTGATCCTCTGTTCTTACATATACCAAACATATGTCATGATTTTCTACATGTTCTCTAATGAAATGGTGTCTAAGTTTGGTCCTAGAATGCAAGACTGAATTTTTAGTTAAACATATGACACTAGTATTATCACATCTAATGGGTATATCCTTAAAATCCATGCCATAGTCCCTAAGTTGATGTTTCATCCAAAGTAATTGAGCACAACAGCTCCCGGCGGCAATGTATTCGGCTTCCGCCGTAGATAAAGCAACACTAGTTTGTTTTCTTGAAAACCATGAAACCAACATGTTCCCAAGAAATTGACATGTTCCACTTGTGCTTTTTCTATCTACTTTGTAACCGGAAAAATCTGCATCCGATTAGCCGATTAGATCAAAATTAGAGCCCTTTGGATACCAAAGTCCTATATTGGTAGTGTCAACTAGGTATCTGAAAATTCTTTTCACAGCTACCAAGTGTGATTCTTTTGGACATGATTGAAATCCAAAAATTACATGTAAATAAGCTATGACCTAGGGAAGTTAATGTATGGTAGATTGAGGTACATTTAAGGCATAAAATGGCAAACTAAAAGGCTGCCATGTGGGACGTTGCAAGTGGACAGCAACACGGCCCATCAATGCTTAGATTTTGTGAATTTATGAAGAGATAAATGATGAAATTATCTTGGAGAAAATGATGCCATGTGTTTAAGCGGATAAAGATGCATTTAAGTAGTCATTAAATGGGGTCAAATGAGAGCATTAGTTTCTGGAAAATTCCAGCAACTTTCTAAGGAGACTTAACGTGCAAGGAAGGAAGGAAAGAGAGAGGAAAAAGGAGAGGGGAGAAAAATTCTCCAAGGACCAGCTGTTGTGCACATCCAAACTCAGCAAGGAGGAGAGGAAAAAAGGAAGAAAATGAGAAGGAAAAGAGGAAGGCAAGGCTTGGTAGCATGCTCGAGGAGTTTGGGACAAAGAATCGACCAAATCGGATAAGTACCTGTTGAGTTTAAGCCTTCCAATTTCTAAGTTTTCTTCTTGATTTGGAATCATGATTTTGAGTCATAAAAGAACTCTTAAAGAATATTTTTCAAATATTAAAGATGCTTTTAAATACGTTGGTTTATAAAGTTTAATTTTGGGATTAATCAGCCCATATCATCTAATCTACACTCATGTGTAGTAAATCTAAACCTGGAAAGAAAAATATAGAAGAAATATTTAATGAATTATTTTTATCATAAAAGTTTTTAGAAAGACTCATGATGGAGTTATTAAGGAAAGAACAAATTTTCAGCTTAGAAGGATAAGCACGTTGCAAATTACAAATCCAGTAAATTCAACTTGGACAGGATTGAACGGGTGGTAGGATCAGCTGCACCAAATGATTTTTAATAATTTTTATACAATGAATTTTTGGCTGAAAATTTTACAACATATATAAGAAATATTTTTAATAATAATAAAAAAATAAAAATTATGTTTTTATGGGTATAAATATACCCCATAATTTACGTGATTCAGGCTGTCTGAAAAGGGATGCTGCTGTCTAGCAGAGTAAAAATATAAAAATAAATATAAATACTAAATATTTCATGCTGTAAATATTTATTTTGATTAATTAATATATTTATTAAGATATTTGAGAAATTTTAGATCAAAAATACTTGATTTGATATTAATTCAAGATTTTGAGAATTCAGTGTGCCTGAATTCAGCATTATGGACAACTTAAGGAATAAATCAAGATAAATGTTAAATTCCAGATTTTGTGATGGAATTTAACTTATAATGGGATATAAACAAGTTATTATGAGGGTTTAACATATTAGAGGTAAACAAGATTACCCTAAATATGATTTTTTAAAGATATGCAAAGAGATGTTCAAAGAGGGGTGCAGAGAGTATCCAAAATGAATACGGAAGTTGCTGTTTTGGAAGCAACCAATATATGAATTTTAAAAATATTTTAATAGAATAAATTTGGGTTAAGAAAAACATGATTAATTTCTGAAATTTAGGGATTAAAAATCTGTTTTGATTTAAGTATCCCAAGAGACATTGAAAATGGGTAAAACGGGTCCAAAAGTTGCTGTTTTGGAACCCTATGATGAATGGATTATAAATTCAGAATTAAACCCTAAATTATGTGTTAATTAAGGGGTTTAATCATGCAGGAATTAGAGACAAGTTTCTGTGTTGAAAAATTTTAAGAAACACATGATTTATGTATTGAGAAATGGACATATATGAAGAGATAAGTATGAATAAATGATATATGGATCATGTAAGTTATTAACATGTAAAAATGCATAAAAACATGATGAAAAACGTGGATTAGGGTAATTTTTAAGTAAATAATGATAATCTCAAATTTTGAGATTATTATATGATGTCTAAGTTAGCAACTAAGTGCTTAAAATGAGCATCGTTGTATGAAAAATGGAAAATATGTTAAAAATGATAAATGGACGTAATGAACCTCCAAATAATTATTTAATGAATGATTTTTATAAGCATGTAAGTTTACTCTACATAAGGGTATTAAAAATGAATGGATGATTTGATATATATAGGCTATGTCGATACGTATGAATACCCGACTTGAAAGACAAGTGGGATAAGCTAGATGAACTTATGTAGGTTGGAAAACATAAGGAATATAAGTATTTAAGGATGATGCAAATAAATAAAATGTTATTTTCATTTATCTAGGCAAAGGCAAGGAAAAGAATGGAAGAAAAGGATTATGGCGATCTCAGGTAAGCAAGCGAACCTTTCAAATTATGAATTTTTCCTATATGTTGAAATGATAATTATGTCAATGCTTTTATGATTATGTTTAATGAATGGAAAAACACAATTTTTTAAAATGACGGCTTTAATGCAAAGCCATAAGCTTTGAAAAATGATGGCTTTAAGGAAAAGCCTCAAGGTTTGCTTCATGGGAAGCAAGCAACATTTTTAAGATAAACAAATTTATCACAAATGTTGCCATGGATTGACAATGCTTTATGTTAATCGGATTGAGGAATTTGCTTATGAGTAAGCAAGTTCTCCATAATTTAATTTCACAGGATTTTATGTTTAATGTCGATGGTTTTAAGAATTTGCTTTTAAGTAAGCAAGTTCTTTCTGATGTTGTTTCAAAAGTATTTTATAAGAAAATTTTTTTTTACCCTTTTTCACAAAGTAACAAATGTAAATAAGTTTTGAATTTCTCTTATGATGTTTTATGATAAATAATCGTGTTATAAAAGAGAAAGAAAAAGAAGATTTGATTTATGAAAAGATTAGTTTTGTTATGTTATGATAACTAAATATCAACAATGCTTTGGACATAGACCATATGTTTTGACATGATATTCAAAAAGTTTTGATTTCCTTTAGATAAGGAAATCTATGATGAAAATGTCTTCAAAAATGTTTATACGAATGTTGTTAAATGAGATTTAAGGATGACCAACCTAATAGAGGATTTCATGAAATCGTTTAATTTCAGGTTGCTAAATGGCATGCAAAACACTGTGCAATTCCCCTTTATGTAAAAATAGTATAATAGATATGAGGACAATAATTTAAATTTTTAGGTTGTGGTGAAGGGGATGGTATAATTACATAACTTTGTAAGCAAAAGGCCCTGAAATGGAAACCAAGAAAATATTCGAGAGATATATGGTTTATTGTTGGAAATCCAAAGGTTTTGAAATTTTTTATTATAAGGGTTTTTAAGATGTATTGTTTCTCAAACATTTTAAATATTTATCAAATATTTTACTCAAAATGGTTTTAAAAGAATTTCAGGAAGGTCATCCTAAAATTAAATTTCAAATGATAACTTGTTTAAAGTGAGTGCGCTTGCTTTACAAGTTGACGCGAACTGCGGTCTGTGATGTGTTTTTGAAAATAATTTTTAAAGATATAGACTTTGGTCTCTGATATTTTGTGAGTATGGTTGTAGGCTGCGGTTTGCGATCCCGGTTTAAAAGGTCATGGGTTGCGGTCTGTGATATTTTAAACCAAACGGACTGCGGTCTGTCAGAAAAATGTATGGTGCACTAGTACACGAAATAAGCTAGTTGTAGAGCACGGTTGCGATAACCGGGACCCACTCTACATAAGGCCAAGTCGCTAATGGATGATAGGAGTACTAGCGGTGCCCTCCATGAGATGGGAGTAGGATGAATGAACAGCTGCCTGGCTAGCGTGCTGTTAAGGATTCTCTTCCAAAAGGTAGCATGATCACTTGCTAAGTGTCATTACTGGATGGAGAGAAATGTATTTGCTTATGTTTTGTTTTTGAAAAGCCCAATGATTGGGACATGAAAGTATGTTTTTATGAAAGTTATCCTAAAGGGAATTTTATAAAATTATTACCCTAAAAATAGGGTGTTTTACACAAAAGTGTAAATAACAGGAATGAAAGGAAATGTTTTTATGCAAATGCATTTGTGGAAATAGTTTATGTATCTTATACGCCTTGTTTGTTATAAACAAATCCCAAGACAGGGATTATGAAAAGGATTTATGTTAAACTTGTTTTTGGACATAAGAATGTCCATTATTAAAGAGCCTAAATGAAAATTGTTTATGGACATGAGAATGTCCAATGCCAAAATGTTTTAACGAAAGGTGTTTTATGATATATGAATGTCCATTGCCAAAGGAAGCTATGTGAAAAATGTTTTGAGACATTAAATGTCTCTTGGCTAAAGGATTTTATGATGAAAAATATTTTTGGACATAAAAATGTCCTTTGCCGAGAATGGCTTATGTGAATGATTTTTTAAGACATGAGAATGTCCTCCTTTGCCAAAGGAATTATGAGAAAAATGTTTTGGACATAAGAAGTCCATTGGCAAAAGATGGTTTTATGTAAAGGTTTTGGAACATTGGAAATGTTCACTCAAGACAAAAAGGAATTAATTATCAAGGGTAAAACATGTATGTTTTGCCTTAACAAGCTCGGACGTGGTTTGTAAATGATTTTAAGAATGAATGTTTTATGAAAATATTCAAGGACAGAATTGTCCTCTTGAATAAAGGATTTCATGATAATGTTTTGGGACACATAAATGTCCTCAAGAAAAAGGTTTTCAAGGAAGTCTTGCCCTAATGATAAAATGCTTGCTTACTGAGTTGTCACTCACGTTTTGTTTTCCCAAACCTTAGACAGGTATCAGGAAACTCAGGACGATGCAAACCTAAGCAATGAAAGAAGGTATGTGATGGTAGCCAGGATTTATGGATAGCATGGTTTAAAGTGCTAAGGTATGTTTTATGTATATATGAACTTAATTAGAATTTTAAGTTCCATGTGCATCAATGAATGAATGTATGAATGTAAGGAATGGAAAAGTTATGAATTAGTCAAGAGGACTTTCATTATAGAAAAGTATGAAGGGATGCTATGAATGAAATGATGAAATTTATTACAAGTGTATTGTTGCTGGTATGATGAAAGATGTAGTGTGGAATAAAATGAATGATGATAGACAAAAAATGAGAAAAAAATTGGACGAGATCCAATTAAGAACCCACCTCGTGATCAGGGCAACAATCCTGATTCACATTTACCAATCAATAAGTCTTGAGGTAAGGAAGTGACGTCTTTGTTTGGGACGCCACGTATTTATATTTAAAAATTATTTTTCTTTATTTAAAATCTTTGAGTGGCAGATGATTTAAATTTTCAAGTTAAATACTTCCTTTTTGTTTTTTTGTCAAATTTTTTTTTAAAAAAAATTACTTTTCCCCAAATAAAAATCTTTAGGTGATAGATGATTTAAATTTTGGGATTAAGTATTCCCTCTTGTTTTCGATTAAATATATATTTATGGTTAAAAATTACTTTTCTCCATTTAAAATCTTTGGGTGGCAAATGATTCAAAATTTTGGGTTAAGTACTTCCTTTTTGTTTTTTACTCAAAAAATTATTTTTGTTTGAAAAATTACTTTTTCCCATATAAAAATCTCTTTGTGACAGATGATTTAAATTATTGGGTTAAGTCTCTTCTTTTCAAATAAATATATATTTATAATTAAAATTACTTTTCCTCATTTAAAATCTCTGGGGGCAGATGATTTGAATTTTGGAATTAAGTATTTCTCTCTCATTTTAATTATTTTTTTTGAAAAAATTAGTTTTCCTCTTTTAAAATCTCTATGTGACAGAGGATTTAAATTTTGGGGTTAAGTAATTCCTTTTCGTTTTTTAATCAAAAAATTATTTTTGTTTAAAAAAATTATTTTCCCATAGAAAAATCTCGAGGTGGCAGATGATCTAAATTTTGGGGTTAAGTATTTCCCTTTCGTTTTAATTAAAAAATTATTTTTGTTTAAAAATTACTTTTCTTTATTTAAAATCTCTGGGTGACAGACGATTTAAATTTTGAGGTCAAGTATTTCTCTCTTATTTTTAATTAAAAATATGTACATTTATGTTTTAAATTTTTTTTTCTCCATTTAAAATCTCAAGGTGGCAGATGATTTAAATTTGGAATTAAGTACTTCCTTTTTGTTTTTTAATCAAAAAATTATGTTTGTTTTAAAACATTACTTTTTCACATATAAAAATCTCGAGAGGCAGATGATCTAAGTTTTGGGGTTAAGTATTTCCCTTTTGTTTTAATTAAAAAATTATTTTTGTTAAAAAATTACTTTGCTTTATTTAAAATCTCTAGGTGGCAAATGATTTAAATTTTGAGGTCAAGTATTTCTCTCTTTTTTAATTAAAAATATGTATATTTATGTTTAAAAATTGTTTTTCTCCATTTAAAATTTCTAGGTGGCAGATGATTTAAATTTTTGATATTAAGTACTTTGTTTTGTTTTTGAATCAAAAAATTATTTTTTAAAAAAAAAATTACTTCTTTCCATATAGAAATCTAAGAATGGCAAATGATTTAAATTTTGGGGTTAAGTATTTCCCTATTTTTTTAATTAAAAAATTATTTTTGTTTAAAACAATAACTTTTCTTTATTTAGAATCTCTAGGTGGCAGACGATTTGAATTTTGTGGTCAAGTATTTCTTTCTTATTTTTAATTAAAAATATGTATATTTATGTTTGAAAAATTGTTTTTCTCCATTTAAAATCTCTAGGTGGCAAATGATTAAAATTTTGTAATTAAGTACTTCCTTTTTCTAATCAAAAAACTTGTTTTGTTTTAAAAAATTACTTTTTCCTATATAAAAATCTTTGGGTAGCAGATAGTTTAAATTTTGGGGCTAAGTATTTTCCTCATTTTTAATTAAAAAAATTAATTTTGTTTAAAAAGTTACTTTTTTTTATTTGATTTAAATTTTTGGGGTTAAGTATTTCTATCTTGTTTTTAATTGAAAATATGTATATTTATGTTTGAAAAATTGATTTTCCACATTTAAAATCTCTGGCTGGCAAAAGATTTAAATTTTGGGGTTAAGTACTTCCTTTTTATTTTTCAGTCAAAAAATTATGTTTTTTTAAAAAATTACTTTCCCCACAGAAATGTCCAGGTGGCAGATGATTTAATTTATTACGTTAAGTATTTCACTCTTTTTTAAATAAATATATATTTATGATTAAAATGACTTTACCCTATTTAAAAGCTCTGGGGGCAGATGATTTAAATTTTAGAGTTAAGAATTTCTCTCTTGTTTTAAATAACATTTCTTTAAAAAAATTAGTTTTTCTCTTTTAAAATCTCTATGTGTTAGAAGATTTAAATTTTGGGGTTAAGTACTTCTATTCATTTTTTAATAAAAAAATTATTTTTTTCCATATAAAAATCTTGAGGTGGCAGATGATCTAAATTTTGGGGTTAAGTATTTCCCTTTTGTTTTAATTAAAATTTTTTTTAAAAAAATTAATTTTCTTTATTTAAAATCTTTAGGTGACGGATAATTTAAAATTTGAGGTCAAGTATTTCTCTCTTGTTTTGAATTAAAAATATGTATATTTATGTTTAAAATTTTTTTTCCCCATTTTAAATCTCTAGGTAGCAAATGATTTAAATTTTGGAATTAAGCACTTCCTTTTTGTTTTTTAATTACAAAATTATTTTTGTTATAAAGAATTACTTTTTCCCATATAAAAATCTTTGGGTAGCAGATGATTTAAATTTTAGGGTTAAATATTTTCCTCCTTTTTTAATTAAAGAATTTCTTTTGTTTAAAAAGTTACTTTTCTTTTTTTGAAATCTTTGGGTGGCAAACGATTTCAATTTCGAGGTTAAGTATTTCTCCCTTATTTTTATTTAAAAGTATGCATATTTATGTTTAAAGAATTGCTTTTTCCCATTTTAAATCGTTGTGTGGCAGACGATTTTAAATTTTGGGGTTAAGTACTTCCCTTTTGTTTTTTAGTCAATAAATTATTTTTGTTTAAAAAATTACTTTTCCCCATATAAAAATCTATGGATGGCAGATGATTTAAATTTTAGGGTTAAGTATTTCCCTCTTATTTTTAATTAAATATATATTTATAATTAAAAGTAACATTTCCTCATTTAAAATCTATGGGTGGTAGATGATTTAAATTTTGAGATTGAATACTTCCTTTTTTAATCAAAAATTACTTTTCCGAAATAAAATCTCTGGGTGGCAGATGATTTAAATTTTGAGGTTAAGTATTTTCCTTCTGTTTTAATTAAAAATTATTGTTGTTTAAAAAATTGCTTTTGTTTACTAAAAATCTCTAGGTGGCAAACGATTTAAATTTTAGAGTTAAGTATTTCTCTTTCATTTTTAATTAAAAATATGTATATTTATGTTTAAAAAATTGATTTTCCCCATTTAAAATCTCTGGGTGGCAGGTGATTTGAATTTTGGGGTTAAGTACTTCCTTTTTGTTTTTTAGTTAGAAAATAATTGTTTTGAAAAAATTACTTTTCCCATATAAAAATCTCTCGATGACAGATGATTTAAAAATTAGGGTTAAATATTTCCATCTTGTTTTTAATTAAATATAAATTTATGATTAAAATTACTTTTCCCCATTTAAAATCTCTTTGAGTCAAATTATTTAAATTTTGGGGTTAAGTATTTCCCTCATATTTTAATTAAAAATCCTATTTAAATTTTTTTCCCCATTTAATATCTTTGGGTTGTAGGTTATTTAAATTTTAGGGTTAAGTACTCCTTTTTCTTTTCAATCAAAAAATTATTTTTGTTTAAAAATTACTTTTTCCCATATAAAAATCTCTAGATGACAGATGATTTAAATTTTAGGGTTAAGTATTTCCCACCTGTTTAATTAAAAAATTATTTTTATTTAAAAGATAACTTTTCTTTATTTAAAATCTTTAGGTGGTAGTTGATTTAAATTTTAGGTTTAAGTATTTCTCTCTTGTTTTTAATTAAAAATATGAATATTTATATTTAAAAAATTGCTTTTCTCCATTTAAAATCTCTGGGTGTCAGATGATTTAGATTTTGAGGTTACGCACATCATTTTGTTTTTTAATTACAAAATTATTTTTGTTTTAAAGAATTACTTTTTCCCATATAAAAATCTTTGGGTAGCAGATGATTTAAATTTTAGGGTTAAATATTTTCCTCCTTTTTTAATTAAAGAATTTCTTTTGTTTAAAAAGTTACTTTTCTTTTTTTGAAATCTTTGGGTGGCAAACGATTTCAATTTTGAGGTTAAGTATTTCTCCCTTATTTTTATTTAAAAGTATGCATATTTATGTTTAAAGAATTGCTTTTTCCCATTTTAAATCGGTTTGTGGCAAACGATTTAAATTTTGGGGTTAAGTACTTCCCTTTTGTTTTTTAGTCAATAAATTATTTTTGTTTAAAAAATTACTTTTCCCCATATAAAAATCTATGGATAGCAGATGATTTAAATTTTGGGGTTAAGTATTTCCCTCTTATTTTTAGTTAAATATGCTAGATTAGAAGCTATTCGCATCTTACTAGCTTTTGCATCTCACATGAACTTTAAATTGTTTCAAATGGATGTTAAAAGTGCATTTTTTAATGGATATATAAATGAAGAGGTGTATGTTGAACAACCACCTGGATTTGAGGAGAAAGATCAATCTAAATTTGTATACAAATTAACCAAAGCATTATATGGATTAAAACAAGCTCCAAGGGCTTGGTATGATAGATTAAGCAAATTTCTGATTGATCATGACTTTCAAAAGGGAAAGGTAGACACCACTTTGTTTATCAAGTATAAAAAAAGGATATATTGATTATTCAAATTTATGTTGATGATATTATTTTTGGTGCTACTAATGAGATTCTTCGTCAAGAATTTTCTGAGCTTATGCAGAAAGAATTTGAGATGAGTATGATGGGGGAGCTGAATTTCTTCCTTGGACTGCAAATCAAGCAACTAAATGAAGGAATTTTCATCAACCAGTCCAAGTATATCAAAGAAATGTTGAAGAAGTTTGGCATGGAGAATAGCAAAGGGGCAAACACGCCTATGAGCTCAACAATCAAAATCGACAAAGATGAAAAAGGAAAAATATTTGATTTAAAATTGTATAGAAGCATGATAGGTTTTTTATTGTATTTAACTGCTTCTAGGCTAGATATACAGTTTAGTGTATGTATGTGCTCAAGATTTCAGTCATGTCCAAAAAAATCACACTTGGTAGCTGTGAAAAGAATTTTCAGATATTTAGTAGACACTACCAATTTAGGACTTTGATATCCAAAGGACTCTAATTTTGATCTAATCGGCTACTCGGATGCGGATTTTTCCGGTTACAAAGTAGATAGAAAAAGCACTAGTGGAACATGTCAATTTCTTGGGAACATGTTGGTTTCATGGTTTTCAAGAAAACAAACTAGTGTTGCTCTATCTACGGCGGAAGCCGAATACATTGCCGCCGGGAGCTGTTGTGCCCAATTGCTTTGGATGAAACAACAACTTAGGGACTATGGCATGGATTTTAAAGATATACCTATTAGATGTGATAATACTAGTGTCATATGTTTAACTAAAAATCTATTATTGCATTCTAGGACCAAACATATAGACCTTAGACATCATTTTATTAGAGAACATGTAGAAAATCATGACATATGTTTGGAATATGTAAGAACTGAAGATCAAATTGCAGATATATTCACCAAACCTCTAGCAAAAGAACCATTTTATAAAATTAGAAATGATTTGGGAATGCTTGAATTAACTTAGCACAAACTAAGGGGGAGCACCTGTTTAGGGGGAGCACACCCACCTGTCTCTTACTTTACCCTCTAATTTTTGATATATTCACAAAAAGGGGGAGAAGAGAGGGATTTGAGTCTAAATGGTTTAAGAGATCGGGATTTTGAGTATAAGCTTTTATGAGTACAAGCTTTTATGATTGCTTTTAAGTTTTCTAGTTGAATATTTTCAACTTGACTGTTTGCATAAGTATGATAAAATTTCAAAATGCAAAATTAGCATGTTTTTAAACAATTGAAAGGTATACACTCAAATCGGTTTTGTCGATCATCAAAAAGGGGGAGATTGTTGGAAATATGTGGAAAATAAGCTAAATCTATGTTTTGATGATTAACAAATCAATTTGAGTAAGTCTTGGCTACTAACATGTTTGTGGAAGTGATTAAAGGCTATACATTTGAAGAAAATGAAGCTTGGCAGGTTAAGTCGATTTCCAAGTCGACTCAGGCATCGACTTAAGGCCAAGTCGATCCCCAAGTCGACTCCAGCATCGACTTCAAAATGACATTTCCTTCCAGAGTTGAAGTCAAGACTCCGAAGTGGCGAAGTCGCACCCCAAGTCGACACCACTTGCAACTTGAGGTGAAGTCGCAGGCCAAGTCGACTCCGGTAGCGACTTGGAGACGTCGTTTTCTGTCCAGAGTTGAAACCGAGAACTAGGGCTGCCGAAGTCGCATCCCAAGTCGACTCAGCATGCAACTTGGACGAAGTCGTAGACAAAGTCGACTCCGGCATCGACTTCGATCGGACAGAGGAGAGATCTCAGAAGACAAATTGGGATTAGATCGACTTCAAAGCAGAACTAAGTAAAGATGAAGAGCAAGTCAACTCAGATGTTCAAATTGGAACATATGAAGACTAATCCAAGTCCAAAGAAAGCAAGTTGCATAAACTCAACTATTCTAATCAAGATATACTGAACTTGCTCATGAATACAAGATTCAAGACTCAAGGACTCAAGGCTTGCAAATCATGGAGCTAAAGGAAACAAGCTAAAGTAAAGACACAATGATTCAAAGAGAACTAAATCAGGGAAGAACAACAAGACATGAAGAAACCCAAGCGATCAAAAGCATTCCAAAGATTTCAAGTTCGTCAAGCAAACCTGCCGAGGTGAAGTCGCAACCGAAGTCGACTCCACCTGCGACTTGGTTCAAGTCGATGACCAAGTCGACCCAGTTAGGAACTTGAAGTTGCTGTGGACAGGCGAAGTCGCACCCGAAGTCGACTCCACCTGCGACTTGGGTCGCAACGGTCGGAAAATATTAGAAGGTTGGCGCATTAAATGCGCGCCACCTACCTTCAAACGTTTGGATTCCCTCCACAATTATAAAAGACATTCAATATGAACGAGGGGGGTAGCTGGAAATCATTAAGTGTGCATAACTCCCATCTTCAAGAGCATTAAGTGATCAAGCTAACATTTAGAAGAAGAACTTTGCTTCCAAACTGCTAGAGCTGCTTGCTGAATCTCAAAGTCTACACAACAAGTTCTTCTCTGCGCCAAAACTGCATCTACACAACAGTAACGTGTAGATTCTTTCTGTTATTCTTAATTGTTGTATTGAACTTGATTTAGTTAGGATAACTAAGATCAAGTGTAAGCAAAGTAGTGTGTGATTGGAGTGGAACTCATCACCTACTTGTGCTGTGATTTGTTGATGCCCCCTAGATTTAGAATCTAGAAGAGAGCAGTGGCTCTAGTTGTATTTGTGAAATACAATAGTGGAACCCAAGTCACAAGGGGTGTGAGCTTGGAAGAGTGGAGTAGGGAGGTTGCCCGAACCACTATAAAATCTTGTGTGTTGATCTATATTTCTGCTCTCTACATTATATTGCTTTACATTTCGTTTCTTCATTAAGGGGACTAGATTAATACGGGGTAAAGTTTCTGTTTAAGTTGAAAATTTTTAAATACCCAATTCACCCCTCCCCTCTTGGGTAATTGTCATTAACTCGGGACCAACATTTCCCACCTGTTTAATTAAAAAATTAGTTTTATTTAAAATATAACTTTTCTTTATTTAAAATCTTTAGGTGGTAGTTGATTTAAATTTTAGGTTTAAGTATTTCTCTCTTGTTTTTAATTAAAAATATGTATATTTATGTTTAAAAAATTGCTTTTCTCCATTTAAAATCTCTTGATGTCAGATGATTTAGATTTTGAGGTTGCACGCTTCATTTTGTTTTTTAATTACAAAATTATTTTTGTTTTGAAGAATTACTTTTTCCCATATAAAAATCTTTGGGTAGCAGATGATTTAAATTTTAGGGTTAAATATTTTCCTCCTTTTTTAATTAAAGAATTTCTTTTGTTTAAAAAGTTACTTTTCTTTTTTTGAAATCTTTGGGTGGCAAACGATTTCAATTTTGAGGTTAAGTATTTCTCCCTTATTTTTATTTAAAAGTATGCATATTTATGTTTAAAGAATTACTTTTTCCCATTTTAAATCGTTGTGTGGCAGACTATTTAAATTTTGAGGTTAAGTACTTCCCTTTTGTTTTTTAGTCAATAAATTATTTTTTTTTTAAAAATTACTTTTCCCCATATAAAAATCTATGGATGGCAGATGATTTAAATTTTGGGGTTAAGTATTTCCCTCTTATTTTTAATTAAATATATATTTATAATTAAAAGTAACATTTCCTCATTTAAAATCTCTGGGTGGTAGATGATTTAAATTTTGAGATTGAATACTTCCTCTTTTAATCAAAAATTATTTTTTAAAAAAATTACTTTTCCCATATAAAATCTCTGGGTGGCAGATGATTTAAATTTTGAGGTTATGTATTTTCCTTCTGTTTTAATTAAAAATTGTTGTTGTTTAAAAAATTGCTTTTCTTTACTGAAAATCTCTGGGTGGCAAACGATTTAAATTTTAGAGTTAAGTATTTCTCTTTCATTTTTAATTAAAAATATGTATATTTATGTTTAAAAAATTGATTTTCCCCATTTAAAATCTCTGGGTGGCAGGTGATTTGAATTTTGGGTTTAAGTACTTCCTTTTTGTTTTTTAGTTAGAAAATAATTGTTTTGAAAAAATTACTTTTCCCATATAAAAATCTCTCGATGACAGATGATTTAAAAATTAGGGTTAAATATTTCCATCCTGTTTTTAATTAAATATAAATTTATGATTAAAATTACTTTTCCCCATTTAAAATCTCTGTGAGTCAAATTATTTAAATTTTGGAGTTAAGTATTTCCCTCATATTTTAATTAAAATCTTATTTAAATTTTTTTCCCCATTTAATATCTTTGGGTTGTAGATTATTTAAATATTTGGGTTAAGTACTCCTTTTTGTTTTTAATCAAAAAATTATTTTTGTTTAAAAATTACTTTTTCCCATATAAAAATCTCTAGGTGGCAGATGATTTAAATTTTAGGGTTAAGTATTTCCCACCTGTTTAATTAAAAAATTATTTTTATTTAAAAGATAACTTTTCTTTATTTAAAATATTTAGGTGGTAGTTGATTTAAATTTTAGGTTTAAGTATTTCTCTCTTGTTTTTAATTAAAAATATGTATATTTATGTTTAAAAAATTGCTTTTCTCCATTTAAAATCTCTTGGTGTCAGATGATTTAGATTTTGAGGTTGCACACTTCATTTTGTTTTTTAATTACAAAATTATTATTTTTTTGAAGAATTACATTTTCCCATATAAAAATCTTTGGGTAGTAGATGATTTAAATTTTAGGGTTAAATATTTTCCTCCTTTTTTAATTAAAGAATTTCTTTTGTTTAAAAAGTTACTTTTCTTTTTTTGAAATCTTTGGGTGGCAAACGATTTCAATTTTGAGGTTAAGTATTTCTCCCTTATTTTTATTTAAAAGTATGCATATTTATGTTTAAAGAATTGCTTTTTCCCATTTTAAATCGTTGTGTGGCAGACGATTTAAATTTTGAGGTTAAGTACTTCCCTTTTGTTTTTTAGTCAATAAATTATTTTTGTTTAAAAAATTACTTTTCCCCATATAAAAATCTATGGATGGCAGATGATTTAAATTTTGGGGTTAAGTATTTCCCTCTTATTTTTAATTAAATATATATTTATAATTAAAAGTAACATTTCCTCATTTAAAATCTCTCGGTGGTAGATGATTTAAATTTTGAGATTGAATACTTCCTCTTTTAATCAAAAATTATTTTTTAAAAAAATTACTTTTCCCATATAAAATCTCTGGGTGGCAGATGATTTAAATTTTGAGGTTATGTATTTTCCTTCTGTTTTAATTAAAAATTATTGTTGTTTAAAAAATTGCTTTTCTTTACTGAAAATCTCTGGGTGGCAAATGATTTAAATTTTAGAGTTAAGTATTTCTCTTTCATTTTTAATTAAAAATATGTATATTTATGTTTAAAAAATTGATTTTCCCCATTTAAAATCTCTGGGTGGCAGGCGATTTGAATTTTGGGTTTAAGTACTTCCTTTTTGTTTTTTAGTTAGAAAATAATTGTTTTGAAAAAATTACTTTTCCCATATAAAAATCTCTCGATGACAGATGATTTAAAAATTAGGGTTAAATATTTCCATCCTGTTTTTAATTAAATATAAATTTATGATTAAAATTACTTTTCCCCATTTAAAATCTCTGTGAGTCAAATTATTTAAATTTTGGAGTTAAGTATTTCCCTCATATTTTAATTAAAATCTTATTTAAATTTTTTTCCCCATTTAATATCTTTGGGTTGTAGATTATTTAAATATTAGGGTTAAGTACTCCTTTTTGTTTTTAATCAAAAAATTATTTTTGTTTAAAAATTACTTTTTCCCATATAAAAATCTCTAGGTGGCAGATGATTTAAATTTTAGGGTTAAGTATTTCCCACCTGTTTAATTAAAAAATTATTTTTATTTAAAAGATAACTTTTCTTTATTTAAAATATTTAGGTGGTAGTTGATTTAAATTTTAGGTTTAAGTATTTCTCTCTTGTTTTTAAT
The DNA here is from genome assembly GCA_030490835.1 of Annona cherimola. Classification (NCBI taxonomy): domain Eukaryota; kingdom Viridiplantae; phylum Streptophyta; class Magnoliopsida; order Magnoliales; family Annonaceae; genus Annona; species Annona cherimola. Next base: position 44,548,136 of record CM059977.1, on the reverse strand, counting down.
TAAAAATATGTATATTTATGTTTAAAAAATTGCTTTTCTCCATTTAAAATCTCTTGGTGTCAGATGATTTAGATTTTGAGGTTGCACACTTCATTTTGTTTTTTAATTACAAAATTATTTTTTTTTGAAGAATTACATTTTCCCATATAAAAATCTTTGGGTAGCAGATGATTTAAATTTTAGGGTTAAATATTTTCCTCCTTTTTTAATTAAAGAATTTCTTTTGTTTAAAAAGTTACTTTTCTTTTTTTGAAATCTTTGGGTGGCAAACGATTTCAATTTTGAGGTTAAGTATTTATCCCTTATTTTTATTTAAAAGTATGCATATTTATGTTTAAAGAATTGCTTTTTCCCATTTTAAATCGTTGTGTGGCAGACGATTTAAATTTTGAGGTTAAGTACTTCCCTTTTGTTTTTTAGTCAATAAATTATTTTTGTTTAAAAAATTACTTTTCCCCATATAAAAATCTATGGATGGCAGATGATTTAAATTTTGGGGTTAAGTATTTCCCTCTTATTTTTAATTAAATATATATTTATAATTAAAAGTAACATTTCCTCATTTAAAATCTCTGGGTGGTAGATGATTTAAATTTTGAGATTGAATACTTCCTCTTTTAATCAAAAATTATTTTTTAAAAAAATTACTTTTCCCATATAAAATCTCTGGGTGGCAGATGATTTAAATTTTGAGGTTATGTATTTTCCTTCTGTTTTAATTAAAAATTATTGTTGTTTAAAAAATTGCTTTTCTTTACTGAAAATCTCTGGGTGGCAAACGATTTAAATTTTAGAGTTAAGTATTTCTCTTTCATTTTTAATTAAAAATATGTATATTTATGTTTAAAAAATTGATTTTCCCCATTTAAAATCTCTGGGTGGCAGGTGATTTGAATTTTGGGTTTAAGTACTTCCTTTTTGGTTTTTAGTTAGAAAATAATTGTTTTGAAAAAATTACTTTTCCCATATAAAAATCTCTCGATGACAGATGATTTAAAAATTAGGGTTAAATATTTCCATCCTGTTTTTAATTAAATATAAATTTATGATTAAAATTACTTTTCCCCATTTAAAATCTCTGTGAGTCAAATTATTTAAATTTTGGAGTTAAGTATTTCCCTCATATTTTAATTAAAATCTTATTTAAATTTTTTTCCCCATTTAATATCTTTGGGTTGTAGATTATTTAAATATTAGGGTTAAGTACTCCTTTTTATTTTTAATCAAAAAATTATTTTTGTTTAAAAATTACTTTTTCCCATATAAAAATCTCTAGGTGGCAGATGATTTAAATTTTAGGGTTAAGTATTTCCCACATGTTTAATTAAAAGATTATTTTTATTTAAAAGATAACTTTTCTTTATTTAAAATATTTAGGTGGTAGTTGATTTAAATTTTAGGTTTAAGTATTTCTCTCTTGTTTTTAATTAAAAATATGTATATTTATGTTTAAAAAATTGCTTTTCTCCATTTAAAATCTCTTGGTGTCAGATGATTTAGATTTTGAGGTTGCACACTTCATTTTGTTTTTTAATTACAAAATTATTATTTTTTTGAAGAATTACATTTTCCCATATAAAAATCTTTGGGTAGTAGATGATTTAAATTTTAGGGTTAAATATTTTCCTCCTTTTTTAATTAAAGAATTTCTTTTGTTTAAAAAGTTACTTTTCTTTTTTTGAAATCTTTGGGTGGCAAACGATTTCAATTTTGAGGTTAAGTATTTCTCCCTTATTTTTATTTAAAAGTATGCATATTTATGTTTAAAGAATTGCTTTTTCCCATTTTAAATCGTTGTGTGGCAGACGATTTAAATTTTGAGGTTAAGTACTTCCCTTTTGTTTTTTAGTCAATAAATTATTTTTGTTTAAAAAATTACTTTTCCCCATATAAAAATCTATGGATGGCAGATGATTTAAATTTTGGGGTTAAGTATTTCCCTCTTATTTTTAATTAAATATATATTTATAATTAAAAGTAACATTTCCTCATTTAAAATCTCTCGGTGGTAGATGATTTAAATTTTGAGATTGAATACTTCCTCTTTTAATCAAAAATTATTTTTTAAAAAAATTACTTTTCCCATATAAAATCTCTGGGTGGCAGATGATTTAAATTTTGAGGTTATGTATTTTCCTTCTGTTTTAATTAAAAATTATTGTTGTTTAAAAAATTGCTTTTCTTTACTGAAAATCTCTGGGTGGCAAATGATTTAAATTTTAGAGTTAAGTATTTCTCTTTCATTTTTAATTAAAAATATGTATATTTATGTTTAAAAAATTGATTTTCCCCATTTAAAATCTCTGGGTGGCAGGCGATTTGAATTTTGGGTTTAAGTACTTCCTTTTTGTTTTTTAGTTAGAAAATAATTGTTTTGAAAAAATTACTTTTCCCATATAAAAATCTCTCGATGACAGATGATTTAAAAATTAGGGTTAAATATTTCCATCCTGTTTTTAATTAAATATAAATTTATGATTAAAATTACTTTTCCCCATTTAAAATCTCTGTGAGTCAAATTATTTAAATTTTGGAGTTAAGTATTTCCCTCATATTTTAATTAAAATCTTATTTAAATTTTTTTCCCCATTTAATATCTTTGGGTTGTAGATTATTTAAATATTAGGGTTAAGTACTCCTTTTTGTTTTTAATCAAAAAATTATTTTTGTTTAAAAATTACTTTTTCCCATATAAAAATCTCTAGGTGGCAGATGATTTAAATTTTAGGGTTAAGTATTTCCCACCTGTTTAATTAAAAAATTATTTTTATTTAAAAGATAACTTTTCTTTATTTAAAATATTTAGGTGGTAGTTGATTTAAATTTTAGGTTTAAGTATTTCTCTCTTGTTTTTAATTAAAAATATGTATATTTATGTTTAAAAAATTGCTTTTCTCCATTTAAAATCTCTTGGTGTCAGATGATTTAGATTTTGAGGTTGCACACTTCATTTTGTTTTTTAATTACAAAATTATTTTTTTTTGAAGAATTACATTTTCCCATATAAAAATCTTTGGGTAGCAGATGATTTAAATTTTAGGGTTAAATATTTTCCTCCTTTTTTAATTAAAGAATTTCTTTTGTTTAAAAAGTTACTTTTCTTTTTTTGAAATCTTTGGGTGGCAAACGATTTCAATTTTGAGGTTAAGTATTTATCCCTTATTTTTATTTAAAAGTATGCATATTTATGTTTAAAGAATTGCTTTTTCCCATTTTAAATCGTTGTGTGGCAGACGATTTAAATTTTGAGGTTAAGTACTTCCCTTTTGTTTTTTAGTCAATAAATTATTTTTGTTTAAAAAATTACTTTTCCCCATATAAAAATCTATGGATGGCAGATGATTTAAATTTTGGGGTTAAGTATTTCCCTCTTATTTTTAATTAAATATATATTTATAATTAAAAGTAACATTTCCTCATTTAAAATCTCTGGGTGGTAGATGATTTAAATTTTGAGATTGAATACTTCCTCTTTTAATCAAAAATTATTTTTTAAAAAAATTACTTTTCCCATATAAAATCTCTGGGTGGCAGATGATTTAAATTTTGAGGTTATGTATTTTCCTTCTGTTTTAATTAAAAATTATTGTTGTTTAAAAAATTGCTTTTCTTTACTGAAAATCTCTGGGTGGCAAACGATTTAAATTTTAGAGTTAAGTATTTCTCTTTCATTTTTAATTAAAAATATGTATATTTATGTTTAAAAAATTGATTTTCCCCATTTAAAATCTCTGGGTGGCAGGTGATTTGAATTTTGGGTTTAAGTACTTCCTTTTTGGTTTTTAGTTAGAAAATAATTGTTTTGAAAAAATTACTTTTCCCATATAAAAATCTCTCGATGACAGATGATTTAAAAATTAGGGTTAAATATTTCCATCCTGTTTTTAATTAAATATAAATTTATGATTAAAATTACTTTTCCCCATTTAAAATCTCTGTGAGTCAAATTATTTAAATTTTGGAGTTAAGTATTTCCCTCATATTTTAATTAAAATCTTATTTAAATTTTTTTCCCCATTTAATATCTTTGGGTTGTAGATTATTTAAATATTAGGGTTAAGTACTCCTTTTTGTTTTTAATCAAAAAATTATTTTTGTTTAAAAATTACTTTTTCCCATATAAAAATCTCTAGGTGGCAGATGATTTAAATTTTAGGGTTAAGTATTTCCCACATGTTTAATTAAAAGATTATTTTTATTTAAAAGATAACTTTTCTTTATTTAAAATATTTAGGTGGTAGTTGATTTAAATTTTAGGTTTAAGTATTTCTCTCTTGTTTTTAATTAAAAATATGTATATTTATGTTTAAAAAATTGCTTTTCTCCATTTAAAATCTCTTGGTGTCAGATGATTTAGATTTTGAGGTTGCACACTTCATTTTGTTTTTTAATTACAAAATTATTATTTTTTTGAAGAATTACATTTTCCCATACAAAAATCTTTGGGTAGCAGATGATTTAAATTTTAGGGTTAAATATTTTCCTCCTTTTTTAATTAAAGAATTTCTTTTGTTTAAAAAGTTACTTTTCTTTTTTTGAAATCTTTGGGTGGCAAACGATTTCAATTTTGAGGTTAAGTATTTCTCCCTTATTTTTATTTAAAAGTATGCATATTTATGTTTAAAGAATTGCTTTTTCCCATTTTAAATCGTTGTGTGGCAGACGATTTAAATTTTGAGGTTAAGTACTTCCCTTTTGTTTTTTAGTCAATAAATTATTTTTGTTTAAAAAATTACTTTTCCCCATATAAAAATCTATGGATGGCATATGATTTAAATTTTGGGGTTAAGTATTTCCCTCTTATTTTTAATTAAATATATATTTATAATTAAAAGTAACATTTCCTCATTTAAAATCTCTGGGTGGTAGATGATTTAAATTTTGAGATTGAATACTTCCTCTTTTAATCAAAAATTATTTTTTAAAAAAATTACTTTTCCCATATAAAATCTCTGGGTGGCAGATGATTTAAATTTTGAGGTTATGTATTTTCCTTCTGTTTTAATTAAAAATTATTGTTGTTTAAAAAATTGCTTTTCTTTACTGAAAATCTCTAGGTGGCAAACGATTTAAATTTTAGAGTTAAGTATTTCTCTTTCATTTTTAATTTAAAATATGTATATTTATGTTTAAAAAATTGATTTTCCCCATTTAAAATCTCTGGGTGGTAGGTGATTTGAATTTTGGGGTTAAGTACTTCCTTTTTGTTTTTTATTTAGAAAATTCAAGGGCGTTCATTACGGGTCCTAAGAAACCGGAAACCGGAAAAGAGAAAGCTAGAAAAGGCAATGAAAGGAAGGGAAAAGGAATCCCAAAGAAGAAAAGCTCGCCGCTGTGTAGGAAGTGTCAAAAGCGGCATACAGGCGAGTGTCTAAAGGGCTCAAACCGATGTTACAAATGTGGCAAAATGGGTCATAACGCCAAGGAGTGCAGGACGGGGGAAGTGAAGGTTGTCAAATGTTATATATGTGATCAAATGGGTCACATTGCCCCGAATTGCCCAAGCAAGGCGCAATCATCTCAAGGACATGGAAGACCTACTCAGCTTAGAATACCTAGAGCAATAAGTAAGCAGGAAACTTCTACGAACCCAGTGCACGTGCATGCCCTGACCAGAATAGAATCTCAAGAACAAGAGGAAAAGGTGGTCACATATACGGTTTATATTCTAGAAAATTTGGCAATAGCTTTATTTGATTCTAGTGCCACCCATTCATCATAGCATGCCAATATGTGACCACCCATGCACTGCCGGTAGAAGGGACTAACCAGATTATACATGTAGAATCTCCAGTCTATAGGTTAACAAGTACTAGTCAAGTATGCAAAGCCTGCCCAATTAGGATAGGATCATTGATTCTAGAAGTTGATTTCATCCAGTTACCTATGACTGAGTTCGATGTGATATTGGGTATGATTGGCTAAGCCAATGGGGAGCGACCATAGACTGTAAGAATAAGAAAGTACAATTTGAAGCAACTCCAGGGAAGGAGATTACCATTGGAAAACTGAGGCAACCTGACAGTTCAAGTATATTGATATCATCTATGAAAGCTGTCAGGATGATTCGACAAAAATGTCAAGCCTATTTGGTGTCGGTGAATGTAAACAAAGACATAGAGGTATAAATTAATCAAATACCTGTGGTTAGAGAATTTCCCAATGTATTTCCAAAGGAGTTAACCATATTGCCTCCACAATGGGAAATGGATATGACAATAGATGTTATGTCGGGTACAACTCCGATTTCTAAAACTCCTTATAGAATGGCACCAGCTGAGATGAATGAACTAAGGGCGCAAATACAGGAGCTGTTGGACAAGGGTTTCATTAGACCAAGTGTGTCCCCTTGGGGAGCTCCGGTATTGTTTATGAGGAAAAAAGATGGAAGTTTAAGATTATGTATTGATTACCGAGAGCTAAATAAAGTTACCATAAAGAATAAATATCCATTGCCCAGGATCGACGATTTATTCGATTAGTTGCAAGGAGCAACAACTTTCTCCAAGATTGATCTACAGTCAGGGTATTATCAACTAAGAATGAGTCCGGCCGATACTCATAAGACGACATTTCGAACCAGGTATGGACATTATGAGTTTCTGGTAATGCCATTCGGACTTACTAATGCCCCTGCTGTATTCATGGATATGATAAATAGAGTTTTTTGGGACTATCTGGATCAGTTTGCGGTGGTATTTATTGACGATGTCTTGATTTACTTTAAAATAGAGAAAGAATATGAAAACCATTTGCGAAAGGTTTTAGAAAGGTTGAGAAAAGAGAAATTATATGCCAAGTTAAAAAAATGTGAATTTTGGTTGAAACAAATAGGATTTCTTGGGCATATAATATCTAAAAAAGGTATTCAAGTTGATTCTTACAAGATTGAGGCAGTGTTGAAATGGCCAAGGCCGACGACCATTACAGAAATTCAAAGTTTTCTAGGGTTGGCCGGCTATTATAGAAGGTTTGTTGAAAGGTTTTCACAACTATCAGCCCCGTTAACCGAGATGACTCGTAAAGGAGTCAAGTATGTATGGTCTGAGGAATGCGAGCGCAGTTTCCAAGAATTGAAATAGTGACTGGTGAAAGCGCCCATCCTAACCCTACCCGAGGGAAATGAAGGGTTTGTGGTTTATAGTGATGCATCAAGAAAGGGATTAGGGTGTGTCCTGATACAAAAGGGTAAGGTGTAAGCTACCCCACGCATGATTTAGAGTTAACAACTGTGGTATTTGCCTTAAAAATATGGAGACATTACCTGTATGGTGCAAGATGTGAAGTTTACACTGATCATAAAATCCTCAAATACATTTTCACTCAGAAGGAGTTGAACATGAGACAGAGTAGATGACTCGAGTTATTGAAGGATTATGATTTGAAAATTTTATACCATCCAGGTAAGGGAAATGTAGTAGCTGATGCATTGAGACGAAATGTCAGCTTAGCGCATCTTATCACTAAGGAGGAAGGTTTGCTTAAGGAGATAAGGCAAATGGAATTGATTGTATGTCCACCAAGAGTCCACACCAGATTATCACAATTATGCATACAATCATCATTTTTTGAACAGATTAAGACCGCGTAGCAAAAGGATACAGACTTACATACACATGTCGAGAAAATGAAGAAAAAGTGGTTTGCTGAATTTTCTATTGATGAGCAAGGTATGTATAGGTACAAGGGTCGCCTTTGCATACCTAATATAGCTGAGTTGAAGGAACGAATCCTTAAAGAGGCACATTTTTCGCCCTTTTCTATTCACCTGGGAAGTACTAAGATGTATCAGGATCTCAAGAAAGCATATTGGTGGAATAATATGAAAAGAGAGATTGCTGAATACGTGGCCGAGTGTTTAACTTGCCAACGGGTGAAAGCGGATCACCAAAGAGTACCTAGAAAGCTACAATCCTTAGAAATTCCTGAATGGAAGTGGGACGACATCACAATGGATTTCATAGAAGGATTACCTAAGACCCAAGTAGGAAATCATTCCATATGGATGATCGTAGATAGGTTATCGAAGGTTGCACACTTCTTACCTATAATAAGGAGTTATAAAGTAGAAAGGCTAGCTAAGGTTGATTACAAGGAGGTCGTACGACTCCATGGAGTGCCAAATTGATTATCTCGGATCAAGATGCAACATTTATGTCGAGATTTTGGAAAAGTTTGCACGAAACCCTAGGCACCCAAATTAAGTTTAGTACAACTTTTCATCCTCAAACTGATGGACAAACGGAGCGGGTGAATCAAATCATTGAAGATATGCTCCGTATGTGTACCTTAGAGTTTGGAGGATCATGGGATGAGTATATATCGATTGCGGAATTCTCATATAACAATAGCTATCAAGCTAGCATCCAAATGGCTCCATTTGAAGCATTATATGGTCGGTGATGTCGAACATCGTTGAACTGGGATGAAGTTGGAGAGAAAAGGCTAGCCCTGGATTTGTCTCAATGAATGGCGGACAAGGTACGGGCAATTCACCAGTGTATACTCACTGCCACAAGTCAGCAAAAGAGTTACAGAGATTGCAAGAGAAGGGATTTGAACATCCAAGTTGGCAAACATGTGTTTATAAAGGTCACACCATTCAAGGGAGTTACAAGGTTTGGGAAAAGGAGAAAGCTGAATCCCAGGTATATTGGACCATTTGAGGTTTTGCAGAAGGTTGGGAAATTGGCCTATCGATTAGCTTTACTTCCGGTGTTAGCCCTAGTTCACAATATATTTCATATATCGATGCTTATAAAATATGTTCCGGACCCAACACATATATTAGTGGCTGAAAATCTACCGATTCAAGATTTTTTGAATTATGAAGAAAGACCAGTTAAAATCTTGGATCACAAGGTACAAAAGCTTCGAAATCGGAAAATTAAGTACGTGAAGGTACAACGAAACCTGTATTCCGAAAATGAAGCCACTTGGGAGTTAAAAGAAGATGCGGAATGGAAATACCCTTAGCTATTTAAAGAATAGACGGTTTCGGGACGAAACCTGTTATAAGGGGGAGAGGTTTGTGAAACCCAACCTATGTAGAACCCATATGTATACATTGATCATGTATATGACATTTATATATGAATTATTGAATTATGAATGATTTATGTGATTTTTCTAATTACTGCAATTAGGGTTAAGGATTAGCAATAATGATGTGATTAATCATTTTGAGCTAATAGGGGACAATGAGATTAGAGTAAATTTTTGTTGATTGAAATGTGCAAATACATCATGGAAAATCATTTTAATTCATTTAATATTAATTATGAGCATTGGTGTGATAATTGACAAGTTTAATAGAAAAATACTAGAAAATTCATAACTCAACACCTGTAAGGTGGATTCAAGTGAAATTTGAAATGGTAGTTGATAATATTGGGCTTGGTATTATGCAATTATTGAGTTATGAAAATTCTTGATAAAATGAGTATAATGATTTATTGATCACATCCCAATTTCAACCGTTAACTTTAAACGGCTATAACTTGAGCTACGAAAATCGGATTGGAATGAAATTTGAAACGATTGAATGAAATCATGAGATGCACATTTTGAAATATTGGGATTAAGCTTAAAATGTTGGGAAAATACCTACATTGAAAAAGGTATGCATTGTTGACTTTAGCACCTCAAGAGTACCATTCATTTAATGCTAGAGTACATGAAATAATTGCATGATTTTAATGGAAAATGAGGTGTCAAATGCAGCATATTTTGAGAGTGCAATGAATGCCCATGATGATGATGCTAGAAAGTGCTCAATAAGAGCATAGAGTATGTGTCCACATAAGGACGTTCAAGGGCTGCATTACTATCTATTTTTGAATTTTTAATTTTATAAAATATGTATACATGCAACTAACATGTAGGGACACAAGGATACGCATTCAATTATACAAATTCCCTGCAAAAGAAATTGTAAAATACAGCTGCCGTGGAGGTGAAAACGTGGATAGCTTGAAGGGGGCAACTAACGTGTATTGTTATGCTAAATTGCTGCAGTTTTTGCTAAAAAATTTAATACCAAATTAATGCATAAATTAAAGGATAATTAGGTGTATATTTTACCCTTAAATGGAGATTAATACAAAATTGAAAAAATATGCAAATGGACAGCAACAATGGACGTGATTTCTAGACAGGTGGACAATTATGATTAAAATAGATTTTTGATTTTTCAAAAATGGTAAAAAGAAATTTTACTTGGCTATAAAATAGCCAGCATATGAAAGGGATAACCAAGCATTTAATTGTGTGGAAAAAAACCCAGCAAGTGGGGCCCACAGCTGGATCATATCCAGCCCTATAAAAGCCATGCATGTCCATTTGAGTTGAGGTTTGGGAAAATTTCTAAGTGCTGAAATTTTTTCTCCCCCAAGGCAGCTCTCACGTCCCCATTTTTGTCCAGAAAGAAGGAAGAAATAGAAGGGAAAAAGAAAGGGAATTTGAGGAGGAAAATCATCTCAAAGTGTTTAGGGATTGGAGTGCATAAACCAAGTAAGTGTATGTGTTGTTTTGAGTTGTTTAACTTGAGTTTTATACTCCAAAACTTGAATATGAAATTGATGCTAAAATAATCTTCAAATGATGATTGAACATGGCCTTTGATTGAATATTGAATGGGTATTAGGTTACATCTATAAATTTCTATGTTTTAGATGATGAAAGTGATGATTTGAATGATTTATGAGTTGAAAATTCAACTTGATAAACTCTAAAATTCCCATGACAAGTGACTGTTTTGGATTGATGATATGATTAGGTTATGAATCATGTATTATTGCAAAATATATTTTTATTTGAGCTTAAATCATGAATTTTAGAAAATATGGAATACAAAGCGACGTTTACGACCCGAATTCTTCATTTTTTAGGTTAAAAATGCTATGGAAATGGATTTGCATGATTTGTGAATGCTATGTAGGGTAAAATATCCTAGGTTTAGGTTATTATTGATTCCCAAAAGTATTTAGGAAAATAAGCTCAAAATCTGATTTTTATGGATTTATGAAATAATGTATAAATGGAGTGAAAACGGGACCCGAAACGGGTAAATACTTACTGTTTTGAAGGGTATTAATTTATGAATGTTAAATAAGTGTTAATTCCATATATTTGGATTAATAAAAGTAGGATTAATTGCTGAAAATTCTGATTTATTAAACTGCTTAGGGTTATGTGTCAAAAGACACGTTAAACGTGTGAAAAATGGGTTCCAAAGTTGCTGAATTAAGAACCTATAATTAGTGGAATTAAATCCCATAAAAATACCCTAAATGCAGTGATAATTAAGGGTAATTAACATGCTGAAATATGAATTAAATTTCTGACTTAGAAAATTTTGTGAAATGCACTATGTATGTATTACCAAATGGGCATATGTGAATGGATAGATATGCACGGGTGATGAGTGACTTGTGAAATATAATTTTGTGCAAAAATGAATTAAAATATGATGAATTTTATGATTATATATCTTTTTGGAATTACATGATGTTATCTTCCAATTTTGAAATTGATTAATGAAGCCTAAGGCAATAACGCGTGCTTAAAACAGGCACTGATGTGTGTATTTTCGAAAAGGAGTGAAAAATAGAAAATGGAGGTTAATGAACTTATAAATAATAAGTGTTGAATGATTATTATATGGTTTAATGGTTACCCTAATTATGGGATTGAATATGTTATGTATTAACCGATGAAATGTGCAAGTATATGCTAAGTGTATGCATAATGACTTGAGAAGTCGTATGAATGATATATGTTAATGAAAATGGGTTGGAAAACTAAATGAGATTCAAGAAAAAGAAACATATGAAAAATTATATTATTCTCATGTAGGCAAAGGCAAAGAAAAGGCTTAGTTGGAACGCTAAAGAACGCAGGTAAGCAAGCAGATTTTCTAAATGATTTTTGTTTTTCTAAATTGCTTTAAATAAATGTGATTTTTGTACTAACTGTTTGATGTAAATATTGAAAATGTTTTAGAGGTATTTAAGGATGACCATTCCTTAGTTAAATGGTATTAAAATGATGTTTTTACTTCAAATGAGATATTATGAAATTTTCTTTGATAAATGCTATGGAAAAATGATGTGATTCTATGTTTTTGATTGAAAAGTCATGCTAGCATGTAAAAGATGGATTTATAAAAAGTTCATATGCACAGGGTACTAGGTCCACTTTAAGGGTATAAGCGGACCGATTGTCCCCCCTTGGTGTGGCCAAGTCGCTAAAATAGGCCCAAGGCCGGCGGCGCCCTCTCTGAAATGGGAGATGACGTGGACCGATGGTCGTCTGACTAGCTTCCATCCTAAGGGAGATATGATGGATATGTTCATGTTTTTATATGGCATTATGCATATCGTACTCGTGATGGGTACAAGATTTTATGTTTTCAAGATATACCTTTTGAAAAGGTATAAGTTGCTTTCCAAGATGATTTTAAATGCAAAATGTTGCATGAAATGAATTGCCTGTAAAATGTAAATAGCTTGCTTATTAAGTTTCGACTCCCGATTTTGTTTTCCAAACCCAAAGACAGGTGAAATAAAGGAAATAGCGAAGGAGCAAGTGCAAGCTTAAGAAAGTCGTAGAGAAAACTTTAGCACGTTTGTGTTATGAAAAATTCATGTTAAATGATTGTAACTATTTTAATGTTTTATGTGATGACTATGGTTCATACATGTAATGACATCTGATTTATGTAAATGATGAAATATTTTTTATCAGCATGCCTCGTTATGTGATGATTGGTTGGAAATGACTTAGTTATGCTTAAAGCGAAAATATGAGGGATTAAACTCTTATGAAAATATATTTAATTGGACAAATATCCATTAAAACCTGCCGTGTGATAGGGCAACAATCCTGATCACATTTACCAATCAATACGATCTCGAGGTAAGGCTCAGGATGTAATGCTCGGGTTTGGGGTGCCACAACCAAGGGTGTAATGGTCTGATGAAATTGCTGCACTTTACACAAAAAAGAAAAACAAACGAACAGACAAGAGATATATACATATTGGGTTGTCTCCGAATCAACGCTAATTTTTACTTCTTCAACTAGACGTAACGATTCATGTTATCCAATTCATACTCTGTCAAAATTTTTAACATTATGCAAATTATTTAATTCATTCATGTGATTATGCTCAAGAGTTATATCAAAGATTAGTAAATCATCAATGAAGTCCAATATTTAGCATTCTTTATTTTGGTTTAGATTATTTAAATTTATTAGACTATCATTGAGCATGATTTTGTTAGAGGTTAACAGGGTTCTGGTTGAGTACATAACTCTTTGAGAAATTGATTATAATTTGGAATATATTGCATAACATTAAAGAGTGAAATTTTGATATCAACCTGTTTAAGCATTTGTATTATCTCTTCCTTTCACATTAGTTCTTCAAAGCTAATGAGCTCACCTTTTAAAATACTAGAAAAGGATGGCATGTACTAGTTAAAACTTTCATTGATCATTTCCTTTTCATTTTCATTTCCCCCCAACTTATCCTCATTAAACTCTTCACCTCAATTTAATTTTTATCAATATATTTGTCATTTCTTTCCTTAATACTTTCTTCATCTTTTTCTCCTTTAAACATATCATTAATCAATTTTTCATTATTTTCTATCATATGTTCTTGATAATGAAGAGAGGAATTCTCATTAAGTTTATAATCTGAGACACCATCACTACATAATGTTGTAATTATTATCAAATTCTTAGATTGTAGATTTTCTTGTAGTGATAGGTTCGATTGAGTTTGATAATCAAAGTGATTTATTGGAGTGATAATCGATTAATTAGATTCCTCCCCACAAAATTTATCCTCAATGTATTTATCATTAATTTCCTCAATGACATTTTTATCTTTTTCATTTCCTTTGAAATTTTCTTATCATTATTGTTGGAAACAAGTGTTGGAATCAATGGAAAAATAAGCAAGCTATATGTTTTGATGATTAACAACTCAATTTGAGTTAGTTTTGGTTAGTAACATGTTTGGTGAAATGTTTAAAGGATATAGAAATAAAGAATATGAAGCATGACAGGTCAAGTCGATTTCCAAGTCGACTCAGGCATCGACTTAGGTCAAGTCAATCCCCAAGTCGACTCCAGCATCGACTTCAAATGCATTTTTATGTCCAGCGCTGAAAATGAGGAGCAAGAGCTGCCGAAGTTACACACGAAGTCGACTTCGCATGCGACTTGGGTGAAGTCGCAGACCAATTCGACTCTAGCATCGACTTCAACTGCCAGCATAGAATTTGAAAAGTGAAGTCGCATACCCAAGTCAACTTGACATATGACTTGAGTGAAGTTGGAACCCAAGTCGACCCAAACTTTTGACTTGGATAAAATGAAGATAAATCAAGACCAAAACAAGCAGATTTGCATGAACTCATCAATCTAGATTGAGGAATATTGTTTGGACATCTCCATGAACTCCAAGATTCAAGCATTTAAGACTTCAAGACACGAAGCTAAAAGATTTCAAGATAATATGACCAAACTGAGTTTCAAGTGAAAGAAATCAGTGGAATAACAAATTAATATGAAGAAAATAAAGCAACTAAAGTCATCTCCAAGGATTTCAAGTTCACCTAGCAAACAAAGAAAGTGAAGTCGCACCAAAGTCGACTCCAGCAGCAACTTGGGTCAAGTTCAAGTCCAAGTCGACCTGAAGCAAGGACTTGGAACATTGCTAAAAACTGAAGTCGCACACGAAGTCAATTTCACCTGCAACTTGGGTCAAGTTCAGGACCAAGTCGACCTAAGAAGGAACTTGAGGAGCTTGCTTAATACCGAAGTCGACTCTACCTGCGACTTAGGTCGCAACGTTCGAAAAATTTGAACGTTGGCGCATTTAATACGCGTCACCAACTCTCAAACGTTCAAATTTTTTCCACCATTATAAATAGACACTCAAATGAACATGAAAGCAAGTAGATAAAGAAGATACTAAGATCTAAATTTCATTTTCTCCTACCTTTGAGTGATCTATACAAGCTTTGAAGGAAGAACGAGCTCCAACTTGCTGCACGTTCCAACGCTGATCAAATCATCTCTTCTACGAGTTCTTCCACGTGCTGTAACTTGCCTATACAATCTGTAAAGTGTAGATCTCTTTCTTTACAATTTGTTATTTGGTTTTGATACTTGGTTTGTTATTGGTGTTTCAAACCAAGTGATTGCAAAGTAGCATTGTGACTGGAGTGGGACTCGTCACCTACTTGTGCTGTGAATTGTTTATACCCCCTAGAGCTGGAATCTAGAAGAGAGCAGAGGCTCTAATTGTATTTGTGAAATACATAATGGAACCCAAGTCACAAGGGGTGTGAGCTTGGAAGAGTGGAGTAGGGAAGGTTGCTCGAACCACTATAAAATCTTGCCCATTGCTGTGATTTATATTTTTGTTTTGATTATCTTATTATTTACCATATTTTCCATTTGTTTCATTAAGGAGACTGAACTAAACCGGGGTAATTTTTTTGTTTAAGTGAAAAATTTTAAATACCCAATTCACTCCTCCCCTCTTGGGTAATTGCCATAAACTCGGGACCAACAATTATAACCTCCTCCCCCCACTTAATTTTGATGGATTTGTCATCACTTTCCATCTTATCTTCCTTTAGTTTTTGTTTGTTAAGGGGTTGAATGTCTAGAGTGCTTGAAAAGAGAATTTTAGGTAGGCACTGATAACTCGTAAAAATGCGAGTTATCATGACCCATTTTAGACTATATTTGTGCATTAGTCCTAGAGATTAGGCATAGTTTGCATCCATTTAGCTTAATTTTCACTCGCTTTGCATTTTACGGGCATTATTTAGTTTTTATGCATTTTTAGCATAAATTAGGCATTTTTAGTCTATTTATTTAGTTTATGTAATTTTTGTAGGAAGGACGAGTGAATTACAAGCAATGCGGGTGAAGCAGATGCAAATTAGAACCAAGTCACGAGGCAGGTGGATGGCGCCCAGGCGCCAACCTACATGCCCTCGCCAGAACTCCAACATAATCAAGCAACCAGTAGCTTCCAGGGAGTTGGCGCCTAGGCGCCACTATGCATCTGTACGCGCGCGGGTTTCTGCACGTGTGCTGTGCAAGCTACCCATTATAAATAGAAACCTAGGGCTGCGTGCAAGGGAGTTCCGGAGGCCATAGATAGAGATGTGGAGAGGGTCATGGCTATTATGGAGAAAAGGGAGGAAACCAAAGCTTCAAGGAATGAGAGAAGAGCAAGTGGAGATCCAAGCTATAACTGCAAATCCATTGAGTTTCATCTCCTCTTCTCATCTATCTCTTCCTATTTGTTATTCTCCTTGCGTGAGATGATTGTAACTTGATTTTAATAGGAATTGAAGTCATGTTTATGGGCTGAACCTTCCTATGGTGGGAGAGATGTAGGATTTGAACTCATAGCTTAAGATATTTGGTTTTCTTATGCTTGAACTGATAATACTGTTGTGTTGTGACTTGTGTTACTTGAGATTACCCTTATATATCATTCTTAATGTGTTTAGAAGCTTTGCAACCTTGTGGATTGATCGAATATTCAGATTTATGCTTGGAAAAGTGGGATTTGAATAAGATCCATATATAAGGCACAATTTTTCTAGCTCTTGTTTGTGTTAGATGTTAATATGGATAGGAATATACCTATTGACCCTATGTAATCTTGATTAGGTTATGTGGTTATCAATCTTGTTTTATTTGTGTGCATGGGAACATACCACATAGCTAAAACTTGGTTAGGTTTGTATGTGTTGGAAGACATATATGAATATGAATGAACCTAGATTAGTAATCTCTGCACAACTAACTTAAAAGGGACCAAATAACATAGCTATGATTCAATGAATTCATATTCCCACCTATCTGAATCATCTCAAGGCAATCTCAGCAGTATCCACTCCACTTTGTTCATTTTCTGCTTTCTTAGTTAGTTTAATTCAATTCATTAAAAGGAAACTGTCAGTAATTTATCAATTCACTTAGACAGTTGAGATTCGAGGTGCTAATCCGTTTAACACAATTATTGTGGGAACGATACTCTACTCACTCTTTATTACTTGATCGACATGTATACTTGCATTAAAACAAGCATTTTAATAGACATATACGCAGCTCGTCATGTTTTTGGCGCCGTTGTCGGGGATTGGTGCTTTAAACTTAGTACCTGACAATTTCAGTTGTCTTCTGTGAATTTGTATATATTATACATAGTTTTTCTTTTCTTTCTTTTCTTTCTTTTCTTTTGATAAAATTCTATTTAGGAGTCTTTGTTTTGTAATTTTCAATGGCTTCAAATCCTTACCAATGGCTAAATGCAGAATTTTCAACACCAATCACTTACCGTTTCCATGGGTTTAATGATACATTGGCACCCTCAGATCAATTCGCAGGTTTTGATTATCAAATGCAGGGAATGGGTAATTCTTATTCAAGCTACTACGATTTACGTGGAGGTGAAGGACATCGTCAATCCAATGCGTGTATTATTCAGCGTCCGTGGGCTATTATGAGCATTCAAATGATACACAGGGCTACCATGGAGATTTGCAAGTGAGGAATATGATGCCTTTCAATTGTCAAACACAGGAGTTTGAGAAGCCATCACTATTTGAAAGCAAGTTATCTTTGGAGGACATGTTCATGCAATTCATGAAGAGCCAGATGCAATTTAATAAGAACATGCAGAAACAGGTGGAGCAATTGGCTACTGCAATCCAATGTCGGCATCAAGAACCATCTTCCAGTCATATTGAAGAAATTGCAGAAGAAGGCGAGTTGGAACAAGGCTGCGAAGTCACTCCAAGCATTAATGAAGATATATCAATCGATGTGATAGAGCAACTTGTACCTCAGTTCATTCTAGAACAATTGACCGAGCTGATGAAAAGCTAGGAAGCAGAAGAAAAAATCGATGAAGAAATAGAGGTTGATATATTGGAGAAAGTTGAAAATTGTCATATCAACATACCTCTAATTGGTCTTCCTGAAATTCGGGTGCAGCAATACTTAAATGATCAATGCATAGCCTTGGAAAGCAGCATCTTGAAGCCATCATTAATTCAAAACCCTAAAAAACCCTTCTATAGTCTCTATGAAATTCAAGAAAAGAGGCTAACTAATCCATTTGAAGAGGCTAGGAAGAGATCTAAACTTCCAGTGCACAATCCGCATGGAAGGAAGTTCGATGGAGCAGGAATTGGCTAATCATAATGCAACGTCGAGCTGAAGATGATAAATTTAGCGCTAAATGGGAGGCAACCCATTACACTTTTTGATTTTTGTTTCAAGAATAAAGTAGTCATCTCTCAAGTACAGGATTATCATGCTCAAATATGGACTTTCAATCCACTTTCAAGTTGATAAATGATGGAATCAAGGAGTTTTAAGTTTATATTCACATTCAAGACAAGACAATGCAGCTGGAGTGAGGTCCCGACCTCAAATGTTTGTGCTCGGCACTAAGTTTTTGCAAAAGAACATGTTGCAGCAAGTTGGGATCAGAGAAGTGGGGCTCTGGCGCCATATTTTTCAACGAAATAACATGTTGCAACTTTTGAGGCAGCAAGTCGGCGCCTAGGCCTCGATTTTTAGGGCCCCGGTGCCACCCCCCTGCCAGCATAAAAAAATAGTAAAACACGAGTTTTCAGCATGCCAACTTCAACTGGTCATAACTTTAATCCCAGAGGTGTTACGGGAGCTACCACATATCAACGGAAAGCATTTTTTGAGCCCGTCGAGATGAAAACCATGGTTTGGTTAGTTGATATCATTTTCAATATCAAAATCCTCTATTTTTGCATATTTTGGGCCGTTGAAGTTCTACACAATTTGTTTACTACTTTTAGTGAACCACCTAATTTATTACTTTAAGTAAAAGATGTGTAAGTGGGTGGTTTACATTTCTCATATATTTGCGAGCATGTGGATGTATTGCTTGTGGGTAAATTTTTGATTTAAGTCGTTCTATTATTTTATTGTGGCTAAGAGTTTAAAGTAGTGGGGGAGGAGTTTATGGACTGCACTTGTGGTATCAATAATATGGCTTAAAACTTTAGTTGAATTGTCTGAGAAGAGCTTTTATGGAATATATTTGGGGTGTAGAGTCCTGGACATTTGAGCTTGCAGTGCACTTTTCAATATTGTGCTGATCGATTTCTTCCTTCTTCCTCTTTGTGACGTCGCTCTCAACCGCTTCCAACCAATGTGAAGATAACCGACTTGGAGAATTTAATGACAGCCCCAGCCTGGTTTCTACAACAGTCTAATCGGGCTATGGAGGTGCATTTTCGCAGACTTATGGAGGATCAACACATCAACACAAAGACTCTACTTCCATTCCCATCGACACCTCCTGAGTTCCTAGCCTGCTTCGGTCAGTCCTCATAGCAGCCGGGTGAAGCGAGCGAGAATGACGACGACTCAACTGAATCTAACGACTAGGGGAGTTCCTGTCCTTTCTATTTTGTTTTACTTTTATATTTCTTTATCAGTTTATGATCATGTAGGTTTCATATAGTTTCATGCATTGAGGACAATGCATCCCTCAAGTTTGGGGGGCTGTACAATTCCCGTTTGTGAGTTTGTATTTCATGTTTTGAATATATGTATTAGATTGCATGTTATGTCAAATTTTTCCTGTGAAAATTATCTTCTTTCAATCCATTTTGATGAAATATGTGCAAGGTCGAGAAAAACTTTAACTTGAAATCGATTTTATGAAAAAACGGAAATTCAGGCTAAGGACTATGTGTTAAGGAAATTTGTAAGTAACATGTGAATGAATTGGACTAAATCTCATAGTACATTGTTATAATTCAATTCTATGCTAATCTTTTCAACTGAAATGATAAGAATTGAGTTAAACAAATGTTAACCATGTGCTTTAAGGGAATTAATGGTCTCAGAAATGGTACTACTTCACAAAATTTTCTTGCATGTTCAGTATCCCTACCAAGTTATCGGAATAATAAAAAGGGGGTGATTGACCTAAGCTGAGTAACCGGGACTTGGCATCAACAAATGTCAAGGTTCGTGTAAAAAGGCAAAAGAAAGTCATAGTAACAACGCTTTAAAAAGAAAACTCTCCCTAGATACCCTAAAATATGGTGAGGGGAGCCAAACAAAATATTAAAAAAAAAGATAAAAAAAATCTCTCCAGATATTCTAAAATATGGTGAGGAGAGTCATGCAATAAGTTTGGGGGGAAAGAATGTGCATTTAGGCAAAACAGGATCAAGTGAATTAATGTCATGTTCTTTGACCAGAAAGTTATACTTAAGCCTTGGTTCATCTGTTTTGTGTTGATTTTTTTTAACCAGTTTCTTTTAATCAAGAGGAAGATTAGCACGATTGAATTATGACTGTGGACTAATAATACCTTCATTTACATGTAACTCGATGAAAACGCATGTCCTATGTTGAGAAATAGATGATTTTTTATGCAATGTTTGAAGCTAGGGTTATTCTTGATCTTGCTGAGTAGAGAAATGTGATTTTTAGAAGCATAATTGGAATTAGATTGGGTTGACATAGTCCTTATTCATTTATTCATTCATTCATTCATTCATTCATTGTGTTTGCATGTGTCGCTCGAGGACTAGCAACATTTAAGTTTGGGGGTATGATAACTCGTAAAAATGCGAGTTATCATGACCCATTTTAGACTATATTTGTGCATTAGTCCAAGAGATTAGGCATAGTTTGCATCCATTTAGCTTAATTTTCACTCTCTTTGCATTTTAGAAGCATTATTTAGTTTTTATGCATTTTTAGCATAAATTAGACATTTTAGTCCATTTATTTAGTTTATGTAATTTTTGCAGGAACGACGGGCGAATTACAAGCAATGCAGGTGAAGCGGATGAATCAGAACCAAGTCACGAGGCAGGTGGATGGCGCCCAGGCGCCGACCTACATGCCCTTGCCAGAACTCCAACATAATCCAGTAACCAGTAGCTTTCAGGGAGTTGGCGCCTAGGTGCCACTACGCATCCGTACGCGCGCGGGTTTCTGCACATGTGCTGCGCAAGCTACCCATTATAAATAGAAACCTAGGGCTACGTGCAAGGAAGTTTTGGAGGCCATAGAGACGTAGAGAGGGTCATGGCTGCTGTGGAGAAAAGGGAGGAAACCAAAGCTTTAAGGAAGGAAAGAAGAGCAAGTGGAGATCCAAGATATTACTACAAATACATTGAGTTTCATCTCCTCTTCTCATTGATCTCTTTCTGTTTGTTATTCTCCTTGCATGAGATGATTGTAACTTGATTTTAATGGGAATTGAAATCATGTTTATGGGTTGAACCTTCCTATGGTGGGAGAGATGTAGGACTTGAACTCATAGCTTAAGATATTTGGTTTTCTTATGCTTGAACTGATAATACTGTTGTGCTGTGTTACTTGAAATTACCCTTATATATCATTCTTAATGCGTTTACAAGCTTTGCAACCTTGTGGATTGATCGAATATTCAGATTCATGCTTGGAAAAGTGAAATTTGAATAAGATCCATATATAAGACACAGATATTCTAGCTCTTGTTTGTGTTGGATGTTAATATGGGTAGGAACATACCTATTAACCCTGTGTAATCTTGATTAGGTTATGTGGTTATCAATCTTGTTTTACTTGTGTGTATGGGAACATAGCACATAGCTAAAACTTAGTTAGGTTTGTATGTGTTGGAAGACATATATGAATATGAATGAACCTAGATTAGTAATCTCTGCACAAATAACTTAAAAGAGACCAAATAACATAGCTATCAATGAATTCATATCCCACCTATCTAAATCATCTCAAGGCAATCTCAACAGTATCCACTCCACTTTGTTCATTTTCTGCTTTCTTAGTTAGTTTAATTCAATTCATTAAAAGGAAACTGTCAGTAATTTATCAACTCACTTAGACAGTTGAGATTCGATGTGCTAATCCGTTTAACACAATCCTCATGGGAACGATACTCTACTCACTCTTTATTACTTGATCGGCACGTATACTTGCGTTAAAATGAGCATTTTAATAGACATATACGCAGCTCGTCAGACACCTATCAAGAAACTCATCAATTATCTCATTTTCCTTTTTCTCTTCAATTTCCATTAACTTGCTTCAATAAATCTTTCATTATAACTCACCTCCACTTGATCTTGGTCATCTGCTTTAAATTCTTCTTCATTCTCTTGATTTTGAAATGAAGAATTCTCACTGTCTACTAACAAGGTATGTTGATCTTCTAGAACTTTATCATTTGCTAATACTAAGGTTAATGTATTACTTGAAAAGAGATTAATGGGCTGGTATCTATTTGAATCATCAATTATCTCTTGTTCTTTTTCAACTATTTCAAATTCAACCTCAGTGTGTTCTTTAATTTTTTCTCTTCTAAGCTTAATATCAATAGCTTTTTCTATATTGTTAGCTTCATCATCTTGAGCTTGAATAGATATTTTTTCACTAAATACCATTGAATTATCTGAATTTTCCAAGATTGGGGCATTTGGAAATGCTAAGTCTACTATTCCATTTTCAAAATATGGACTTTTTAATGGTGTTGAATCTAATTGAATTTGAAAATTTGAATGATCTATTAGATTATTAATTTGGTCACTATAATATTCCTCTTCTCCTCTCCTCTTCATGGCTGCTATTAGTTGATCTACATGATCTGCCATCTTAGAGAATGACTATTGGTTAAAAAGGATTTGTTGATCTAATCGTTTGAATCCTTCCTCCAAGTTATCTAAGTGAGGAGATTGTTAATGATTCACTTGATATGATAAAAATTTTGAAAAGTCCTCTTATGGGGGATTCGATTGCAAATATATATTTTTATAATGGTCAAATCGATATTAGTACTCTGTAAATTTATTTTCTATGGTTTGATAGTTATTGAGGACTAATTTTTTTAATTCTTCAATTTTCTATAATTATAAGTTTGATGAGAAGATTGGTTAGTAGGTTAACGTGATGAAAAATCTTCTTCAAGACATACAGGTGGCTCATATATATTGTCATAATAATTAAATTGACTTTGATAATTTAAAAATTGATTTTGCAAAGGTGACCATTGAGTTTGTAGATATGGAGGGTAGGGTTGCATTTGTTGATTTGTTCAAGAAGTATTACGATAGTTCAGCCATTCTGAGTTATATGCATGTGAAAATGAATTGTAATCAGGTGTAGGGAACTCATGAAGATTTTAAACTTATTCTTGAAATGGTAAAAGCTGAGCTTCATTAAAATGTGTTGTTTGAAAAGGAATCATGCATTTAAGAATGAACTATTAGAGTTTAGGCAGGCAAGTAAATCACTAAGATTTTTGTTTACTTCTTCCAACTTACCTAATTGCCGATCAATTAAGCTCATATCCATTCTTAAATTTTAAATTCGTTTAATTTTTAAAAAAAAATTGAATTAAAAATTTTTTAATTAGTAATTCATCTACTAAGAATCATTAAAGTGCAATTAAATTCTATAATACTTCCTTCAGCCAGGTAAGAGGCGGGATTGTGGGAGGCTCTCCTTGTATTCACAGGGTCTAATTAAATAACTACATATCCACTTAGGCATTTGCCTTTAAACTTCTAGCCTTAGACACCAACCTCCAGTTGTGAAATAGAAATTTAATTAGACCAAAGATATACTCAATAAATGATCACTAATTAGAATTGGGAAAGGATCAAAATTGGTAATCTAAAGTTCAAATGCAGTAAATAAAGAAAGTAGGTAAATAAAGTAGTAAAGATTACACTATTGAAAACAAGGAAAGGAAATTTAAAGCAACTAATAAAATAATTTAAACCTTAATACGCCTCTCCGGCAACGACGCCAAAAATTAATGCAATCCAAGTGTTTGTCGTTAAGAGCACTATGATCACCAATTTAATTAAAATTAACCGAATAACATTAAAACTACCACTATGTGGGTGATAATGTAGAATAACGATGAGTGGGGTTGAATCCACAGAGATGCTATATAGTTTTGAATTGTTTAAGAAGAGATGAGATAAAAGAGAGAGAAAGAAATTAGAGAAAATGGAAAAGAAATTAGAGAGGAAGAGAAAAAGAAGAGAGAGAAAGCAGATAAAGAAGAGAGAGAAGAAAGAGAGGACAGAGAAAGGAGAGGAGAAATTACAATTAACAACAACTAAATTAAATATAAGCTATGGAAACAATTAAAAGATTACAGAAAAAAAATTTAATCTACAAAAGCAGCAATGAAAATTGCATTAAATTTAATCAATAAATTACAAAGCATAAAGCAGTAAATCTAATCTAAGAATTAAAATTTCAACATTAACAACTACAGAGCATTAAAAACTACAAAGTAAAAAAGAAATAAAAATTACATCACCCAGATATGATGAGCAAATCTTCACCTCATGGGAATTTTATTGCTTGGCCCCACCCATTTGCTAAGGGTCCCACAAGAAGTGGTCCCACCTTAAGGGAGAGAGAATTGTTTTTTTTTTGTATGCAAGGTTGAGGGGCCTTTCATTTGAAAGTGTGTGCGACACCTCCTTGATGTTTTTGACTTTCGATATGGGATTCCATTTTCTGCCCTTATATTTACCATGCCTTTTCCTCCTGTTGCTTACCTGTAAATGATTTTTCTTTGGCTGATTGTTCTAAAGATGAGTGGTGTTTTGTCTAGTAAGTTGCTGAGCTCGTTGCTTTTGCCCCAATGCTACTAAATTTTGTGGTCGAATTCTTTTTGGATGACTGGTTGCGGGTTGCCGGGAAGAACCATTGATCAATGGCTACATTATTTGGGGCAGTCGATGGTGTTGGAAATAATTGACAAATTAAGCAACGATCGTGTTTTGATGATTAAACAAGCTCAATTTAAGTTAAATAAGGAACTAATGACATTTCTCTAAGTGTTTGCAAGGTTTCATAATATGAAAATGAAGTTAAATAGGTCAAGTCGATTTCTAAGTTGACTCAGGCATCAACTTAGGTCAAGTCGATCCCCAAGTCGACTCCAGATGCGATTTCAAATGCGATTTTATGGCCAATGCTGAAATTGGGGAGCAAGCGATGCCAAAGTCGCACTCAAAGTCGACTTCGCATGCGACTTAGGTAAAGTCGCAAATCAAGTCAACTCCAGATGCGACTTAAAATGCGATTTTATTGCCAGCACTGAAATTGGGGAGCAAGAGCTGCCGAAGTCGCACTCGAAGTCAACATCGCATGAAACTTAGGTGAAGTCGCAAA
Source organism: Annona cherimola (assembly GCA_030490835.1). NCBI lineage: Eukaryota > Viridiplantae > Streptophyta > Magnoliopsida > Magnoliales > Annonaceae > Annona > Annona cherimola. The sequence continues at coordinate 44,522,879 of CM059977.1, read as the reverse complement.
TCAAGTCGACTTCAAATGCGACTTGGTTTCTAGAAAATCCGAAGTCGAAGATCTGAGGCGACTTCAGGAGAAACTCAATTGAAGCTTGAGTCAAGTCGAAGACGAAGTCGACTCCACATGCGACTTAGGTCGTGCCAAAAGTCAAGTCGACTAAACCTAGCAACTTGAGAAAGATTTAAAATGGGATGACCCCTATTATACTGGGAAGCAAATTTAAGGACCATATTGTTGTTAGAACAACATACTCAAGACCAAGAACATCGAAAGGCGCATTGAATGTTTATGTGACGATCTACAAGTTTTAAATCTCAAGAACAAACAGTTTGAGACTATATGCATTTGGAAGAAGACTTAGTAGCAAGAGTAATCCAATGAAGAACATGAGATATCAAAGCTGCAAAAATTCAAGAGAAGCAGCGAAGTCGCACCCGAAGTCGACTCCGCCTGCGACTTGGGTCGAGGCTGAAGATAAAGTCGATGCTGTCCAGAACTTCGAGCTGACAAAGGCCGAAGTCACACCCGAAGTTGACTCCAGCTTGTGACTTCAACAAAGTCGCAACTGAAGTCGACTCCGATATACGACTTGGACCAAGTCACAAGTCAAGTCGACTCCACATTCGACTTGGGTTCATAATGGTCGAAAATATTCGAACGTTGGCGCATTTAATACGCGCTTCCTACTTCAAAACGTTCGAATACCCTCCTTATTTATTTAAGGCATTCAAGACAGACGTGGTGGGAGCAAAAAAATTTCATTGATTGAGCACAATGAAAACTAGTATTTTTACGAGTTATCATGGCCCATTTCAGGCTTAATTTGTGCATTAGTTCGAGAGATTAGGCTTAGTTTGCATTCATTTAGCTTAATTTTCATCTACCTCTCATTTTAGGAGCATTAATTAGCTTTTAGGCATTTTCAGCATTACTTAGGCATTTTTTAGTTTATTTATTTAGTTTTTCCATTTTTTTGCAGGAAGGACGGGACATACGACGGTAGAGTAGACGAGTTGAATGCGAGCTGAGGCATCCAAAGGCAGATGGATGGTGCCTAGGCGCCACCCTACACGCCTTGGCCATTTGCAGCACACATAGCTGACATGCATGGCAGTCCAGGGAGTTGGCGCCTAGGCGCCACTTCTCTACATGAAACCTAAGTTAGAAATCCCAAGACAGGTATTGCAGTCTAGGGAGTTGACCCCTAGGCGCCAGCCAGGGGCGCCTAGGCTCCAACGCACGAACTTCTAGGGTATTGCAAAAGGTGTCCAAGTTGCCCAGCACACAGAGAGTTGGCGCCTAGGTGCTAGCTAGGGGAGCCTAGGCGCCAATACACATCCGTACGCGAATATTCCAATGCGTAAGCTGCGCAAATAGAACTTTATATATAGTTCCTAGGGGTTCGCACGCGAGAAGAAAGGGGAGAGAGAGCCTGAGAACGAACCAAAGTGCAGAAGGAAGTGAAAATCAAAATTAAAGCACGGATTGAAGAGAGGACTCAAGCCCCGTTGGTGGAAACCGCCAGAAAACAGTTTTTCTTATTTTTTCCAATTTTCTTTCTCTGCCTTTATGGATACTTTTTATATGGATGTATTGGATGTTAAGATCATGTCTTTGAACTAAACCTCCATTAAATGGATAGTTAGGATAATTTGAATTCTAAACTATATTGTTTCTTGGTTCTTAGAATATTCAGTAATGAATATTTAAGCTTATATATGATTGTATATGATTTACCTTTGCATGTGTGAGTTTACTGCTTTTACAAGATTAGCTACCTTGTAAGATAATTTAATGCTTGATTTATCCTTGGAAGAGGAAAATCTTTGCCAGATCCATGTGCAAGGCATAGGTTTCGACCTTTGTGTAAGGAGAGTTATTTAACGGATAGGAATATACCGTTAAACCCGGTGTAGTCATTATATAAGTTATGAACTTATCGATTTCACTTTATTTAATGGCATGGGAACATAACACTTAAATAGAGTGTAATTAGCTTTATATACTGTTGGAAGACATATATAAAGATATATGAACTTGGGCTAGTAAAATCATATGCAATCCACTTAAAAAGAACCAGAGCAATATAGTTTAGATTTGAGGATTTCGATCTATCCATCTTCCATCCCTAATCAGTAAAATCGTTTCCAGTATCCAGTAGTCTCACATCTCTACTCTAATTTCTTATGTAATCGTTAGCTTAGTTAAATCACAAAACCAGAATGTTCCATCCATCAAAAGCAGTTTAACTAATTAATAATTTAGTTAACAATTCCTCGTGGGAACGATACTCTACTCACTCTTTATTACTTGACACGGCACGTATACTTGCGTAAATAGCGAGCATTTTAATTGACATATACGCAGCTCGTCACACAACTCCCATCTCCAAGTGCATTAAGTGATCAAGCCAACATCCTGAAGAACAACTTTGCACTCAAACTTTCAAGAGCTACTTGCTGAATCGTTTAGTCTTCTCCACAAGTTCTTCTCCGCATTGAATCTGCCTCTACACAACTGTAACGTGTCGAAACTTTCTTTCTTACTTTTTTCTATTGTATTGCACTTGATTTAGTATTGGAGGCTAAGGTCTAGTAAAAGCAAAGTAGTGTGTGATTGGAGTGATACTCATCACCTACTTGTGCTAAGTTTGTATTAAGCCTCCTAGAGCTGTGAATCTAGAAGAGAGCAGAGGCTCTATTATATTTGGTAAAATACATAGTGGAACCCAAGTCACAACGGTGTGATCTTGGAGGAGTGGAGTAGGGAAGGTTGTCCCGAACCACTATAATTTTTGTGTTCTATTCGCTGCTCTTAAATTTCTGTTTATTTTCTTCGAGGGGCTAGACCATAATAGGGGCTGTATCCAAGATTATCTAAAAGAATTTTAAAAATCCAATTCACCCCTCCTCTCTTGGGTTAAGCCATAAACTCGGGACCAACAGATGGAATTTGCCGACTAGGAGTGGAGGGTGTTAAATGGAATTGTGATTCTAGTGCTACTTGTGAAACCCTAACCTAAGCAGGGTACAATGTATGCCTTGGACTTATATATATGATTAAATGGAATTTTTGGATGATTTTAAGATTTTATGATATGTTGCAATTAGGGTTTAATTAAGAAGGGTGATTAAAAATTTAATTGCCGGAGCCCAAAGTGAGTCGGTATGTGAAACCCTAACCCGAGTAAGTCATATGTATGCATTAAACATGTATTTGATGATTATTTATGAATTATGGAATTATGAAGGTATTTTATGATTTTTGCTAATTATGGCAAATAGGGTTATGGGTTAGCATTAATGATGTGATTAAGCATTTTGAGCCCAAATGAGATAATGGGTTAAGAATGAATTATTTGTGATTTAAGTGTGAAATTATATCATGAAAAATCATTTGTCATGATTTAAAATGAATTATGGAAATAAAGATGGAAATTGACAAGTGTGAAGGAAAATACTAGAAAATTCATAACTCAACGCCCGTAAGGCGGATTCAAGTGAAATTTAAAATGAAGAATGTTAATATTAGGCTTGGTATTATGGAATGAAAAGATTATGAAAATTCTTGATGAAATTAGAATTATGAATTTTTTTAAGTATATGTTCATTTCAACCGTTAACTTTAAACGGCTATATTGGGAGCTAGAAAACTCGGATTCAGTTGAAATTTGAAACGGTTGAATGAAATGGTGAGGTATTTATTTTGAATGGCTTTGATTAATCATGAAATGTTGGAAAAGTTCCTGCGTAGAAAAAGGTGGCTATGGTTGACTTATGCTCCAAGAGAGTACCATATCATAAATGCAAATGTGCATGACATGATGGCATGGAATTAAATGAGTTATGAGGTGTCCATTGCAGGAATTTTTGAGGAAATTTATGCATTTAAATAAAATTCATAATGCCATGAATTATCCATCCATTAATGCATGAAATGATGAAGCTATGGAAGCATAGGCAAGGTGGCCAAGACATGGACGTCCAAGTGATGATATTATTGGATTTTTGAGCAATTTTATATTTTATAAATGATTTATATGAATAGCTAACATGTTGGGATGCATAAATAAGCATTTAATTATGTGGAAAAAATCCAAGGAAATTCGTAATTTGCAGCTGCCATGAAAAGTGGAAAAATGGACAGCTTATGTATGTAAATGACATCCCATGTTTGATGCTGCTATAATAGTTTTTCTTAATTTTTTTTAACACAAAATTAATACATGAATTAAAGGTTAATTAGGATCATGAATTACCCACATTTTGGTGATTTTAAAAAATGCAAAACTGCTGGAAAATCCAGCTACAAGTTGACGTGCAAAAATGGACAGTTTTGATGGTCAAGACGATGCAGATTTTGTGGATTTTGTAAAAAGTAAAAATGCAATTTTACTTGGCACATATTCACCCACATCATATGGTAGATAAGGGAGCATTGAATGGGTATGGAATTGCAGCACAAGTGGGTCCCACAGCTGGAGAAAAGCCAGCCCTACCAAGGAGTGCACGTTCACATGAGAGAGAGAGAGGGTTTTTGGAAATTTCCAAGTGCTGGAAATTCTTCTTCTCCAAGAAACAGCAAGCCACGAATTTTTCCAATAAAGGAGAAGAGAAAACCAAGGGAAAAGAAGGGGGAAAAGGAGATATTTCTCATTTGATCAAGTAAGTATATGATTATTTGATTTTTATGCATCAAATCTGGAAAGTAAATGATGCTGAAAACTAAATTATGGTCGGAACAGTAAATGGATGAATTTTGGCATGAAAATTGTTGAGAAAAATACTCATGGTATTATTAAGAAACAACCCAATTTTCAGCTTAAAATAATATGTATGTTGCAAATTAAAAATCTGTGAATATTAGCCCAAACAGGGTAAAACTGGTTACAGGATCAGCTGTAGAAAATTATTTTTAATAATTTTTATACAAGGATTTTCAGGCTGAAAATTTTACAGGATATACAAGAAATATTGGGGATCACAGAAAAAAAATTAAAAATTAGGTTTTGATGGGTGAAAATAGACCCCATAAATAACGTCATTCAGGATGACTGGAAATGGAGTTTACTGTTCAGCAAGGTAAAAATCCCCAAATAAATATGTAATGTCAATATTTCGTGCTAAAACTTTTATGAAAGTTAATTGATGAAGTTATTAAAGTATGGTAGAAATTTAAAATAAAAAATATTTTATTTGATATTAATTCAAGATTTTAAGATTTCAGTACGCCTGATTTCAGCATATATGGTTAGTTTGAGAAAAAAATCAAAAATAAATATGAAACCTATGTATAAATGATCCAAATTGATTTATGTGTTAAATAATTAAATATGGATCAAGAAAAGTGAGATTATATGCTGAAATTTCGAATTTATATAATGACCTAAGGTTATGTGTCAAAAGACACGTTAAACGGGTGAAAAGTGGGTTCCAAACTAACTGTTTTGGAAACCTATGGAACATGGATTTAATCCTCATAACAATATAATCCTCATAACAATACCTTAAATGCAGCGGTAATTAAGGTTAATTAAACTTCTGAAATATGGATTAAAACTCTGACTTAGAAAAGTTTATGAAATCCATTATGTATATGTTGCCTAATGGGCATATATGAAAAAACAGATATGCAAGGGTGATCAATAACTTATGAAATTTACTTTTGTGTAAAAATGCATGAAAATATGATATATTTCATGAATATATATCTGTTTAGAACTTCATGAAGTTAATTACCAATTTTGGAATTATGTAATGAAGCCTAAGGTCATAACGGGCGCTCGGAACGGGCACCGATGTATGAATTTTGGAAAAAATATAAAAGATGGTTAAATGAAGGTTAATGAACCTATGTATGATAGTCAATGGATGCATTTTATATGGTTGAATGGATACCCTATTTATGGGGTTATATATGTTATGTGTTAGCCAATGAAATGCATAAAAATGTGCTATTTATGTTTAATGACTTGAGAAGACAAATGAAGGATATATGTTAATGAAAATGGGTTGGAAAACTAAATGGAATGCAATGACAAGAAATATATGAAAAACCATATTATGTTCATGTAGGCAAGGAAAAGAATGGAAGGAAAAGGGATTATGGCGATCTCAGGTAAGCAAGCAAACTTTCTAAAATGCATTTTTTTTTGTATGTGATTGATATGATTGAATTGCCTATGTTTATGTTTTTACAAATGGGCAAGCACAAGTTTTGAATATGTCGGCTTTAATGCAAAGCCATAAGTTTTGAAAAATGATGACTTTAATGAAAGTCTTGAGGTTTGCTTCATGGGAAGCAAGCGACACTTTTTAAGATAAATAATTTATCCTAAGTGTTGCCAAGGATGGGAATGCTTCATGCTAATGGAATTGAGAAATTTTGCTTATGAGTAAGCAAGTTCTCCATGTTAATGTTGTTTTAAGGATTTCATGTTTGATATCGATAGTTTTAAGAATTTTCTTTTAAGCAAGCAAGTTCTATATGATATTGTTCAACAGTGTTTTATAAGAAAAAGGGAATGTTATCCTTTTTCACAAAATATTGATTGTAAATGAGTTTTGAGTTATTTTTACAATAACTCGCGATAAACAATGATGAAAAAGATTTTTTTTATTAGGTCAAGATAACTAAATAGTAAATGATGGTTTGGACATAGTCCATATGTTTTGAAATGATATTTGAAAAGTTTTGATTTCCTTTAGAAAAGGAATTCTATGTTGAAAATGTTGAAAAGATATTTCTACAGATGTGTTGAAAGGGATTTATGGATGACCAACCTCCTATGATTGATTTCATAAAATGGTTTAATTTCAGGTTGCTTGATGGCATGCAAAAGACTATGCAATTTTCCTCTATGCAAAAATGATTGATATGTGGATAATTATTAAATTTTTAGGTTATAGACAAGGGGATAGCATAATTGCATAACTTTTGTAAACAAAAGATCCTGAAATAGAAACTAAGAAAATATTAGAGAAAAATATGTTTTATTTGTGGAAATTCAAAGGATTTAAAATTCTTTTGATTAAAAGGATTTTAAGATGTATGGGTTCTCAAATGTTTCAAATATTTATCAAAATACTTTACTCAAAATGTTTTTGAAAGAATTTAAGGAAGGTCATCCTAAAACTGGATTTCAAATAACAACTTGTTAAAGTGAGTGCGCTCGCTTACAAGTTGACATGGACTGTGGTCTGTTATGTGTTTTTGAAAATAATTGTTAAATATAGACTTCGGTCTATGATTTTTGTGCATATGGATGCAGGTTGCGGTCTGTGATCCCGGTTTAAAAGAACATGGGTTGCGGCCTGTGGTTCTTCAAACCAAAACGGACTGCGGTTCGTCAGGATAATGTACGGTGCACCGGTATAAGAAATAGGCTAGTTGTAGAGCACGGTTGGGATGACCAGGGCCCACTCTATATAAGGCCAAGTCGCTAAGGGATGACAGGAGTGCCAGCGGCGCCCTCCCTGAGATGGGAGCAGGATAAATAAACAGCCGCTGGGCTAGCGTGTTGTTAAGGATTCTCTTCCAAACGGTAGCATGATCACTTGCTAAGTGTCACTACTGGATGGAGAGAAATGCATTTGCTTATGTTTTATTTCTAAAAAGCCCAAAGTTTGGATCATGAAAATATGATTTTATGAAAGTATCCTAAAGGGATTTATATGAAATGGTTACCCTAAAAGAAAGGGTGTTTTACACAAAAGTGTAAATAACAAGAATTAAAGGAAATGTGTTTATGCAAATGCATTTATGAAAATGGTTTACGTATTTTGTTTACCTTGTTTGCTATAAACAAGCCCCAAGACGGGGAATTATGAAAAGGATTTATGTTCATTTGTAAGAGAGCCTAAATAAAGAATGTTTTTGGACATAAAAGTGTCTTTTGCCGAGAAAGGCTTATGTGATTGATGTTTAAGGACATATGAATGTTCATTGCCAATAAGGTTATGTAAAAGATGTTTTGAGACATGAAATGTCTCTTGATTTTATGATGGCTTATGTGAATGATGTTATGAGACATAAAATGTCTCTTGGCTAAAGAATTTTATGATGGTATATGTTAATGATGTTTTGTGACATGGATATCTCCTGTGCCTAAGTATTTATGTTGTTTTGGATGTAAAATGTCCACTGGCAACCGATTGATTTCATGTAATGGCTATGAACATTAAAAATGTTCATATAAGATTTAAGAGAACTCATCATCAAAGGTAAAATGTATATGTTTTGCCTAAACAAGCCCAGGCGTGGCTTGTAAATGATGTTAAGAATGAATGCTTTATGAAAACGATTAAGGACATAGAATTGTCCTCAGGAACATGGAATTTCATGATGATTTTTTTTAGGACATATACATGTCCTCATGGAACAAGGTATTCCCGATGTTTATGAAAAAGTTTTCAAGAAGCCTTGCCCTAAAGATAAAATGCTTGCTTACTGAGTTGTCACTCACGTTTTGTTTTCCCAACCCATAGACAGGTACCGAGGAAACTCAAAAGGTTGCGAACCTAAGACGTGGAGGAAGGTACGTGATGAGAGCCTTGAAGGCTATGAGGAATGGAAAAGAATAAATATGCTAAGGTAAGCGAATGTCTATGTGAACTTAATGAGAATATTAAGTTCTATATATGATTCAATGGTTGAATGTATGGATGTATGGATATAAAATATGATACTTAGGTCAAGGAATCTTTCACTGCAGAAAGGCAGGTAAAGATGCTATGTGTTTATGTATATCCCAACTTAGCTAGAGTTCTAAGTTCCATGTAAATTAATGACTGAATGTATGAAAGTATGATTTATACAATGATTCAGTGTATAATGACAGGCATGTAAAGATGTTTTGAGTGAACTGATGAATTTTATTATAAGTGAAATGTCACAATGTATGATGATTGTTATGTCAAGATTATGAATGATGACAGATGAATAATCGAAAAAAATTTGGACGCATTCCAATTTAGAACCCGCCGCGTGATCAGGGCAACAATCCTGATTCACATTTACCAATCGATAGATCTTGAGGTAAGGAAGTGACGTCTCGGTTCGGGGCGCCACACTACTACTGTAATGGAATGTAGGACTCAGTTGCTTGAAAGGGGCAGTCTGAAAAATGAATGGGTGACTGCCAAAAATTGCAACATTTCTAGACTAATGGGTGTGATGCTAGATTTGGGATTTTGAGTTCCATGGCTGGAATCGGTGGGTTAAGGGGGTTTGCTACAAGAAGATGGTTGGTGAAGAGGAAAGCTGCCTTGGTTTGTTGGGTTCTGTTGGAGATGGCTTAAATTGATGGCTTGGGCAATCTTTATTGAGGCGGCTTGCAGTTGACATTGCTCTAGTTAATTTCTTTAGTGAAGCCATGGCTGCTCCTGCTGGACAGAGAAGATGGGCATGTTGTTGCAGATGGGATTTTGGTGACTGGCTAGCTAAAATTTCTGGTTGTAATTTGGTGTTGGGTAGTAAACGAAATTGCTATTACCTTTTAATTGCAATGCTACCGGTAATTGGTGTTGGGTAGTAAACGGAATTGCTATTGCCTTTTAATTGCAATGCTACCGGCTTTGCAGTTGACATTGCTCTAGTTAATTTCTTCAGTGAAGCCATGGCTGCTCCTGCTGGACAGAGAAGATGGGCATGTTGTTGCAGATGGGATTTTGGTGACTGGCTAGCTAAAATTTCTGGTTGTAATTTGGTGTTGGGTAGTAAACGGAATTGCTATTGCCTTTTAATTGCAGTGCTACCGGTAATTGGATGACCAACTTCTATGTTGCTGATTTCTGCTGCCCAGATTTTCGATTTTCGGTTTCATGGTGAACGACTTTGGAAGAGGAATTGGGGAAGAATACCAAGCATTATAACTCGGTGCTCCAGCAATACATGGACGTTCAGTGTACCTGCTATTCATGTAAATGTGCATTTAAATTTATAACGTACGACTAAATAATTTTATTAAGCTTGTAAATCTCTTTAAGTTAATTTTTACCTCATTTTGAATTCCTTTTATGTAATTAATTTTTTAAGCCTATTTAATTCCTCTTAGCATGTGTAATTATCTTCATATTTTTATATTTTCAAAAAAAATATTACAAAATGACTAATTTTATAGCAAAATTAGAGGTTTTACGAAAAATATATTTTTCGCGAAATTTCATATAAAACCTGTATTTAATTAACATTTTTATACTCAAAAAGTGTGAATTTAATATGAAATTATATGATAAATTTATGATTTATCATTGATTAACGCTGGCTAACCTATATACAGGTGATTATATATGGACAATGGTATCAGCTTCATTTACAATCAAGTTGTGTGCGACTACAAATTAACATGATATAAATGAATGTGTTGCACTCAAATCAAATAAGGCCACAATGGAGAATCTAGAATTAAAAATTATACCTGTCACCACTTTTTCCTCTTGTTGTTTTGATTCATTTTGAGTCAATGCATGCACTTGAGCTTGGGTTCCTTACCAACTCGAAGTTGATGCTCGTTTCAGCTGAGCAGTCTTCCCTTGGGTATTTTGGTTATTTCGATTTAGGTTTGGACATTGAACCATTCTATAACCAGGTTTTTTGCACCAGAAACACCTGGAACTGACTTCTTGAATGGGACGACTTGCTTCTTGAATAGTGTCATAGTGTTTAGCTTGGTGGCCAGTTTGTCCACATTTGTAACATTGAAAAGTATCCTTTAAACACTTTCCTTTGTGATTCTTTTGACATTTAGGGCATACAGGGAGTTCCTTTCTCTCTCTCTCTTTTCCTTCTTACCTTTTTCAAGCATCAGCTGTTTAAATCTTTGTCCTGGGTTATTCTTCTCCTTCGAATTAAAATTTTTCCGCTTTCGACTTTGCTGAATCTCATAGGTTCTTTGCTCTGTGGCTTCTAAGGCTCTTTCTCTTTCTACTATTGTAGAATAATTGACCAGCAAAAAGGGAGCTAAGCTCTCCCTAAGATGGGTTGTCAATCTACCTTGAAAGCGACATGCTTTTTGCCAAGAGAATTTGTAATATACGACACATATCTTACCACAGAATTAAATTTGGTAGCATATTCAGTTACAGTCATCTTACCGTGATATAACCTCTCAAATTCAAATATTTTCTTATCCATCAAGGTATTTGGAAAATATTCTTTCGTAAATTTCTCCACAAATTGCATCCATATTACATTATTAGGATTTTCCATCATACTCGATAAGGTAGCCCATCATTCCTTAGCTTCGTCTATTAATAAATGAATGGCGCAATCTACCTTCTATGTGTCTGTACATGGTAAGATCCTAAATAATTTCTCCATTTCTTTCAATTATCGCTTTGTTAATGCCGGATTGGATGCACTTGCGAATTTGGGAGGATGATGTGCTAAAAATGCTGAAATAGCTTTTCAATTAGCCTCAATTTGTTCTTCTTCAGCTAATCTTACTTTGCTTGGTCCTGCACCAGACTTACTGAAATCTATATTTATTGGGTTAACTCTTCCTTGACTTGGTTCTGGAATACTTTGAAAGTTTTCTCTTACTGTTACCCCCAAACCCATATTCATCTAACTTTCTGGTTGCATAGTTCCACCACCAACATTTACGTTTATGCACATTTGTTCTTCCTTTTCCCTTTGATAGCACATAAAGCTTTACATCATATCTACTTGTCGGGCCATCCATCGCTGATCCATGGCATCCATAGCTTGAGCTATGGCTCCACACACTACCTCATGTATTCTTTTATCCACAATTTACATAGAATCTTCTAACGACGATGACATTGATTTTGCTCTTATAGGTGAATTTGGTACTACTTTCTCCGATGGCCTAGTTTGTTGTTGATTTGACTCTGACATTTGGATTTTGGCCACTTTTCATTTCTTTGGACATCTTGGTTTTTGTCTTTCCACCATCTTTACTTGCTATATAAAAATTTTTTAATTATAAACATGTATATAATAACTAAAATGTCCAAAAAAGCTAATAAAATTTAGATTAACACATCGAGTCAACAAAAGATGTATATTTCATTATCTTAACAACGTACATCATTTATAATTATATTATATATACATGAAACGTGTAGTCAAGTCTCTTGAAAAGAAAGTCATATATGTATAATATTCAAAAAAATGTATCATCTTCCACTTCTGTAAATATTTACAATTTTCCAAAAAAAAATGTGCAATAATATTTCTAAAATATCTATTATTGCACCCAAAAAATTGTATAGGTCGTTTTGTCCCATAGACCCCTCTTTCTTTAGGTAGTGCTAAGGTCCTTTCGAATCACTAGCATCTTCCCCTATATCAATCATTCCTGCCTCTTCCGATAATCTTCAAAATCTCCCTCTACTTCAAGTTTCGGCTTTCCTCATCAAACCCCTCACCCTCCTCCTCGGGTTCCTCGAATGCCTCTTCCTCTGGCTCTTTGAGTTCTTTCTCTTGAGGCTCTTCAAGGTCCCCCTCTTCAGGCTCTTCAGGGTCATCTCCATCCTCGGGCTTTATTGGGTCATCTTCATCCTCGGGCTTTATTGGATCATCTTTGTCCTCAGGCTCTATTGGATCATTCAGTTCCTATTCATTCATAATGACATTTTCATCATTGTTCTCCTCTTGAACTGGTTCATTAACCAAAACGAGAACTATTGTCTCCTCATCATCTTCTGGTACTACTTCTTCATCCCCCGCCTGCCTTTCTCGTAATCTATTAAGTACTGTGGGAAGATTCCTTATGGGAGGCATTATATTTTGAGCAAATAACATCAAAATTTCACCATATTCTACTCTTAGTGGAGAGGCAAGTTGCTGAGGCTGCACTAGTTCCTATTGTCCACGGAACTAGTGTCTTATCCTTTTGTCTTGTAATTGGCGTCTTTCCACCGCCTCTTGTTCTACTCGCATTAACATCGCATGCATGGGCTCGCAATTATAATATTAAACTTACAAATTAAATCATAATCTAAAATAATCAATCTAAAAATTTTTACAGCTTCACTACTCATGCTCTGATACCACTTCTGTAGCGCCCCCACCTAAAACAACTCTATACTTTGAGCTTATCATAGGATTTCATGCTAGGAATCTTTTTAAAAGTGGTAAAGTCCATAACCTAGCTTGTATTTATACACCAAATAGTGAATAAAAGTAGCTTAATTTTTTTAATATCTATAAAAATTTTGGTAAAATTCCATCTATAATTAGGACATTCCTTGAATACAAATATTCACCACATAACCCTTTACAACAAGAATTAGCCTATTTCACTTCTTCGTAAACACAATCACCCTCTTTTCTTCACGAATTCATCATATTCCCCCATACTCCAAATATTCCTCCATCATACACAATACATATATTCATACAATTCACACAAGTATAAAAAATAATACTTCAAATGTCTTCCATACTATGCACAAAACCACATATATATACATATAAATCACACCAATATAAAAATGATACAGACTTCAGAGATTTCAAATAAAATTCTAGCACTTCTAGAGTCTAGTTTATTACATCACGCTTCGAATATACAAGAGCTCATAGAATTCTCCAATTCACTACCCATTTTCCCAATAAAGTCTCCATAGCTTTTGAATTCATAATATTCTACAATTGTTTAATGAAAACGGTGAGTTTAAAGAACCTAGTAAGCAAGCGTCATTTAAAGGGAAAACCATGAAAACCTCCATAGAAATATCTTATATGCATGAGGATGAAATGCAATCACAACATGCATCATCCAATGACATAATTTTCTCTTTGGCAGGTGACACTTATCAAATGATCACCCACCCATACGTCGGACGCACCGACTAGGCAATGTCAAGGATGGACTACCTATCCAATTATAACCTTGGCGAAGCCTTACATTTATTCCCATGCATGGATTCCATTCACACAAATTGTCAAATGCATCTATGTCATGAAATGAGTTTGTTCGATTAATCATAAAGAAAAGATTTCTTCCTAGAAATCAAGTTTAGAAGCATGTTTTAACAGCATAAATATATATACATAAATGATGAAATTAGGGTAATGGTCATTTCCAAAGATTTTTATTTTTATATAAAATTTAATTAGAATACCTATGGAAAATGACTTGATTTGTACATATTTCTAATGAAACATATAAAAGCATAATATGAACATTTTTCGCAAACATTATTTCTCAAAATAAGTGACAAAATAGGAATATTTTATCACAATAATTCATTGAGTTTGAAAAGCTTGCTTACCTCAGAATCTTAAGCTGTGTCTACAACTTTCTTCTTTCCTTTTCCTATCAAAATTAACAATTTTGACTAAGCATTCACTTAAATCACCATGTATTGCATCCTACTTTTAATGTCTAAGAATGCATTGATTCAAAAGCTAATTAGCTTTCCTTTTCTAAGAGAGTCCTCGAGACTCCTTTGATGAGGAAAACATTCTCATTTAAACCCTCATTTTAATTATAATGTTATTTACCTTATATTTAAAATTACATAGACAATTTAATGGCATTTAGTCCACTTATATTTTTTAGTATCTATAAAAATTTCGGCAACATCCCGTTTGTAACTAGGACGTTCCTTAAATACAAACATTCGCCACGTAATACTTTACAACGAGAAATAACCTATTTCACTTCTTCATAAACACAATCACTCTCTTTTCTTCACGAATTCATCATAATCACATCATATCTCCCACACTCCAAATCTTCCTCTATCATACACAACACATATATCCATACAATTCACACAAGTATAAAAAAAATTACTTTAGGTGGTAGATGATTTAAAATTTAGGTTAAGTACTTCCCTCTTGTTTTTAATTAAATATATATTTATGATTAAAATTTACTTTTCCCCATTTAAAATCTTTGTTTTTAATTAAATAAATATTTATGATTAAAATTTACTTTTCCCCGTTTAAAATCTTTGGGTGGCAGATGATTTAAAATTTGTGATTAAGTACTTCCTTTTAATTTTATTTTAAAAAATATTTTGTCCCATATAAAAACCTCTGGGTGGTAGATGATTTAAATTTTGGGGTTAAGTATTTCTCCCTTTTTTAATTAAAAATTACTTTTATTTAAAATATTACTTTTCTTTATTTAAAAGTTGTCGGTGACAGATAATATAAATTTTGGAGTTAAGCATTTCTCTCTTGTTTTTAATTAAAAAATGTATATTTATGTTTAAAAAATTGCTTTTCCCCATTTAAAATATCTAGATGGTATATGATTTAAAATTTGGGATTAAGTACTTTCTTTTTATTTTTTTATCAAAAAATTATTTTTCTTTAAAAAATTTCTTTTTCCCACATAAAAGTCATTGAGTGGCAGATGATTAAAACTTTGGGGTTAGGTGTTTCACTCCTGTTTTCATTAAAAAAATTATTTTTGTTTAAAAATTTACTTATCTTTGTTTTAAATTTTGGATTTAAGTATTTCTCTCTTGTTTTTAATTAAAAATATGTATATTTATATTTAAAAAATTGTTTCTCCCTGTTTAAAATCTATGGGTGGCGGATGATTTAAATTTTGGGGTTAAGTATTTCCTTTTTTTTTAGACAAAAAATTATTTTTGTTAAAAAAATTACTTTTCCTATATAAAAATCTCTACGAGGCAGATGATTTAAATTTTGAGGTTAAGTATTTCCCTTTTGTTTTTAATTAAATATATATTTATGATTAAAAATTACTTTTCCCTATTTAAATTCTCAATGTGGCAGATGATTTAAATTTTGGGGTTAATCCCTCCCGTTTTAATTAAAAAATTTTGTTTAAAAAATTACTTTTGCCAATTTAAAATCTGTGTTGTAGATGATTTAATATTTGGGATTAAGTACTTCTTTCTTGTTTTTAATCAAAAAATTATTTTAGATTAAAAATTACTTTTTTATATATAAAAATCACTAGGTGGTATATGATTTAAAATTTAAAATTAAGTATTTCCCTCATGTATTAATTAAAAAATTATTTTCGTTCAAAAAACAGCTTTTCTTTATTTAGATTCTTTGGGTGGTAGAGGATTTAAATTTGGTCTAAAAAACTTACTTTTTCCCATATAAAAATCTTTGGGTGGAAAATGATTTTAATTTTGGGGTTAAGTATTTTCCTTGTGTTTTAATTAAGAATTATTTTTGTTCAAAAAATAACTTTTCTTTATTTAAAATCTTTAGGTGGAAGATGTTTTAAATTTTTAGGTTAAGTATTTCCCTCTTCTTTTTAATTAAATATATTTATGATTAAAAATTACTTTTCCCCATTTAAAATCTCTAGGTAGCAAATAATTTAGATTTTGGGGTTAAGTACTTTCTTTTTATTTTTTAGTCAATTTTTTTTTAAAAAAATATAAAAATCTCTGAGCGGTAGATGATTTAAATTTTGGGGTTAAGTATTTCCCTCCCACATAAATGAAAAAAAAATTTTGTTTAAAAAATTGCTTTTCCCTATTTAAAATATCTGGGTGATAGAATATCGAAATTTTGAGGTTGAATACTTCCTTTTTGCTTTTTTTAAAAAAAAATTATTTCTATTCAAAAAATTATTTTTTCCCATATAAAATTCTCTAGAAGGCAGATGATATAAATTTTAAGGTTAAGTTTATCCTCCTTGTTTTAATTAAAAAAATTTTTGTTTAAAAATTTACTTTTCTTTACTTAAAATCTCTTGGTGGCACACGATTTAAATTTTGGGGTTAAGTATTTCTCTCTTGTTTTTACTTAAAAATATGTATATTTATGTTTAAAAATTTTATTTTCCCCATTTAAAATATCTTGGTGGTAGATGATTTAAATTTTGGAGTTAATTACTTCCTTTTTTAGTCCAAAAATAATTTTTTAAAAAAATTACTTTTCCCCATATAAAAGTCTCTTTGTGGCAGATGATTTAAAATTTTGGGTTTAGTGTTTTTCTCTTCTTTTTGAATATATATTTATGATTAAAACTTACTTTTCTCCATTTGAAATCTCTTGGTGGCATATGATTTTAATTTTGGGGTAGAGTATTTCCCTCTTGTTTAATTAAAAAAAAATCTAAAAAATTGCTTTTCCCCATTTAAAAATCTTTGGGTGGCAGAATATTTAAAATTTGGGGTTAAGTACTTCCTTTTTGTTTTTAATCAAAATTTTTTTTTTAAATTATTTTTTCCCATATAAAAATCTTTGGATGGCAAATGATATAAATTTTGGGTTTAAGTATTCCCCCATTTTAATTAAAAATTACTTTTGTTTAAAAAATTACTTTTCTTTATTTAATATATCTAGGTGGCAGATGATTTAAATTTTGGAGTTTAATTAAAAATACATATATTTATGTTTAAAAATTGCTTTTTCCCATATAAAAATCTCTGGGTGGCAGATGATTTAAATTTTTGGATTAACTATATCCATCTTTTTTAATTAAATATATATTTATGATTAAAAATTTCTTTTCCACATTTAAAATCTCTGTCGGCAGATGATTTTAATTTTAGGGTTAAGTATTTCCCTCCCTTTTTAATTAAAAAATGTTTGTTTAGAAAATTACTTTTCCCTATTTAAAATATCTTTGCGACAAATAACTTAAATTTTGGGGTTAGGTACTTCTTTCTGTTTTTTAATAAAAAAAATTATTTTTGTTTGGAAAAGATTTCTTTGCCCCATATAAAAATCTCTAGGTGGTAGATGATTTAAATTTTGCGGTTAAGTATTTCTATCTTCTTTTTAAATAAATATTTATTTATGATTAAAAATTACTTTTCCCCATTAAAAATCTCTAGGTGGTAGATGATTTAAATTTTGGGGATGAATATTTCCCTTCCATTTTAATTAAAAAAAGTTCATTTAGAAATTTTTTTCCCATTTAAAATCTCTAAGTAGCAGAATATTTAAATTCTGGGGTTAAGTACTTCCTTTTTTTAATCAAAAAAATTATTTTTGTTTAAAAAATTACTTTTTCGCATATAAAAATGTCTAGGTGGAAAATGATAAAAAAATTTAGGACAAGTATTTCCCTCCTGTTTTAATTAAAAAATTATTTTTTAAAAAAAATTACTTTTCTTTATTTAAAATATCTGTGTGGCAGACAATTTAAATTTTGGGGTTAAGTATTTCTCTCTTTTTTTTAATTAAAAACACATACGTTAGGTGGCTAATGACTTAAATTTTGGGGTTAAGTAATTCCTTTTTGTTTTCGAGTCAACAATTATTTTTTAAAAATTACTTTTCGCGTAAAAAAATTATTGGGTGGCAAAGAATTTAAATTTTGGGGTTAATTGCTTACTTTTTGTTTTTTGCAAAAATAATTTTTGTTCAAAACATTACTTGTTCCTATATAAAAATCTGTGGGGCGGGGGCAAATGATTAAAATTTTAGGGTTAAGTACTTTTTTGTTTTTATTTAAAAAATTATTTTTGTTTAAAAAATTACTTTTTCCCATACAAAACATCTTTGGGTGGTAGATGATTTAAATTTTAGGGTTAAGTATTTCCCTCTTGTTTTTAATTAAATATATATTTATGGTTAAAAATTACTTTTCCCCATTTAAAATCACTGCGTAGCTGATGATTTAAATTTTGGGTTAAGCATTTCACTCCAGTTTTACTTTAAAAAATTTTGTTTAGAAAATTATTTTTCTCCATTTAAAATCTCTAGCTAGCAGATAATTTAAATTTTGGGATTAAGTACATTTCTTTTCGTTTTTAAACCAAAATTATTTTTGTTTAAAAATTTACTTTTTCCCATATAAAATCTCTGGGTGGCGGATGATAAAAATTTTGGGGTGAAGTATTTCCCACCTTTTTAATTAAAAATTGTTATTGATTAAAATAAATTTTCTTGATTTAAAATCTTTAGGTGGCAGACGATTTTAATTTTGAAGTTAAGTATTTCTCTCTTGTTTTTAATTAAAAATATGTATATGTACGTAAATTTTTTTTTTCCTATTTAAAATCTCTAGGTGGCAGATGATTCTAATTTTGAGTTAAGTACTTCGTTTTTATTTTTAGCCTAAAAATACTTTTCCCCATATAAAAATCTCTGGGTGGTAGATGTTTTAAATTTTGGGGTTAAGTGTTTCCCTCTTGTTTTTAATTAAATATATATTTTTGATTAAAATTTACTTTTACCCATTTAAAATCTCTGGGTGGCAGATGATTTAAATTTTGTGGTTAAGTACTTCCTTTTCTTTTTTAATCAAAAAATTATTTTTGTTCAATAAAATTACTTTTTCCCATATAAAAATCTCTGGGTGGCAGATGATTTAAATTTTGGGGTTAAGTATTTCTCTCTTGTTTTTAATTAAAAATGCATACTTTAGGTGGCTGATGGCTTAAATTTTAGGGTTAAGTAATTCCTTTTTGTTTTTTAGTCAAAATTTTATTTTAAAAAATTACTTTTCCCCATGTAAAAATTTTCGGGTGGCAAAGGATTTAAATTTTGGGGTTAAGTACTTCCTTTTTTAAAAAAAAATTTATTTTTGTTCAAAAAATTACTTATTCCTATATAAAAATCTCTGAGGAGCTGATGATTTAAATTTTAGGACTAAGTACCTTTTTGTTTTTTAGTTAAAAATTTTTTTTGTTTAAAAGTTACTTTTCCACATATAAAAAATTTGTCGGTGGTAGATGATTTAAATTTTTGGGTAAAGTATTTCCCTCTTGTTTCTAATTAAATATATATATTTATGGTTAAAAATTACTTTTCCCCATTTAAAATCTCCGTGTGGTTGATGATTTAAATTTTGAGGTTAAGCATTTTCCTCCAGTTTTACTTAAAAAAATTTTGTTTAAAAAATTAATTTTCTTCATTTAAAATCTCTGACTAGCATATAATTAAAATTTTAGGATTAAGTGCATTTCTTTTTATTTTTAAATAAAAATTATTTTTGTTTAAAAAATTAATTTTTCCCTTATAAAAATCCTTGGGTGGCAGATGATATAAATTTTAGGGTTAAGTATTTCCCTCCTTTTTTAATTAAAAATTGTTTTTGATTAAAACATAACCTTTCTTTATTTAAAATCTTTGGGTGGCAGATGATTTAAATTTTGGGGTTAAGTATTTCTCTCTTGTTTTTAATTAAAAATATATATATATATTTATGTTTACAAAAATTGTTTTTTCCCATTTAAAATCTCTCGGTGGCAGATGATTTTAATTTTGGGATAAGTACTTGCTTTTTATTTTTAGTCAAAAATTATTTTTCCCTATATAAAAATCGCTCAGTAGCAGATGATTTAAATTTTGGGGTTAAGTGTGTCCCTCTTGTTTTTAATTAAATATATATTTTTGATTAAAAATTATTTTTTCCCATATAAAAATCTCTAGGTGGAAGATGATTTAAATTTTATGGTTAAGTAATTCCTTTTGTTTATTAATCAAAAAATTATTTTTGTTCAAAAAATTTACTTTTTCCCATATAAAAATCTCTAGGTGGCGGATGATTTAAATTTTGGGGTTAAGTATTTCTCTCTTGTTTTTAATTAAAAATACATACTTTAGGTGGCTGATGACTTAAAATTTGGGGTTAAGTAGTTCCTTTTTGTTTTTAGTCAAAAATTATTTTTTTAAAAATTACTTTTCCCCGTATAAAAATTTTTTGGCGGCAAAGGATTTAAATTTTGGGGTTAAGTACTTCCTTTTTTTAAAAAAAAATTATTTTAGTTCAAAAAAAATTACTTATTCCTATATAAAAATCTTTAGGGAGCTGATGATTTAAATTTTAGGGTCAAGTACTTTTTTGTTTTTTAGTTAAAATTTTTTTTTAAAAAAAAATTACTTTTCCCCATATAAAAAAATCTCTAGGTGATAGATGATTTAAATTTTGCAGTAAAGTATTTCCCTCTTATATTTAATTAAATATATATTTATGGTTATAAATTACTTTTTCCCATTTAAAATCTCCATGTGATTGATGATTTAAATTTTGAGGTTAAGCATTTCCCTCCAGTTTTAGTTTAAAAAATTTTGTTTAAAAAATTAATTTTCTTCATTTAAAATCTTTGACTAGTAGATAATTAAAATTTTAGGATCAAGTACATTTTTTTATTTTTAAACAAAAAATTTTTTTGTTTAAAAAATTACTTTTTCCCTTATAAAAATCTCTGGGTGGCAGATGATATAAGTTTTAGGGTTAAGTATTTCCCTCCTTTTTTAATTAAAAATTATTTTTGATTAAAAAATAACTTTTCTTTATTTAAAATCTTTGGGTGGCAGACTATTTAAATTTTGGGGTTAAGTATTTCTCTCTTGTTTTTAATTAAAAATATGTATATTTATGTTTAAAAAATTGTTTTTTTCCCATTTAAAATCTCTGGGTGGCAGATGATCTTAATTTTGCGTTAAGTACTTCCTTTTATTTTTAGTCAAAAATTACTTTTCCCCATATAAAAATCGTTGGGTGGCAGATGATTTAAATTTTGAGGTTAAGTGTGTCCCTCTTGTTTTTAATTAAATATATTTTTTTGATTAAAAATTATTTTTCCACATTTAAAATCTCTAGGTTGTAAATGATTTAAATTTTGTGGTTAAGTACTTCCTTTTTGTTGAAAAAAATTACTTTTTCCCTGGTAAAAATCTCTGAGTGGTAGATGATTTAAATTTTGGGGTTAAGTATTGCAGGGCCCGACCCATTCTTAATATATATATATATGCTACATGTGCACATTTTTAGTACACATGCAGAGCACCAAATTATAAAGGGGAGAAAAGGGGACACATGACTAAAATAGGGAGAAAAAAAAGAAAGGAAGAAAAAGAGAAGAAGAAGAAGAAGAAGGAAATAGAAGGACAAGGAAGAAGAGGGAGAGAGGAAGGAGAGCTTTGCCGTCGTCGTCATCCATGCAACCACCCACGCAGCTGCCGTTAGTCACTGGAGGTAAGGGAGAAATGAGGTTTTTTGTTGGTTTTTTCAATGTTTTTCCCAAATTATACTAGAAACATGGGGGGGGGGGGGGGGGGGGGGGGGGGGGGGGGGGGGGGTTTGCTTAAAATACCTTAGATAAACATATATGGAAGTAAAATGCATAGATTTGAGTAGTAGACTTGATTATTTAGGGATTCAAGAGTTGAAATGAGTAAGGTTTTGATTTTTACTCCCAAATATAGATATAAAATCATGAGAATTTTGATAAATTCGAGGATAGGATGATATTTGGAACCTAAATCATGAAAATAGAAAGCTAAAATCAAGCCTAAGTGTTAAAATCGAAAATTCAAGAGTTGTATATTTAAATTTTCTTATTCTAAATCATGATATAATAGTTGCAAATGCTATTAGGATGTGTTAGTTATAAATTAATGCCTTATTTGAGGTAGAAAGAAGAAAAATTAAAATTTTTGCAACTCGTGAAAATTAGGTAGCCCCAAAAACGTAGGTTAAACATGGGGCTTTTTAAAGTATTTGCCCTAAATATTATTTATGGGTAAATTTTAAGATGTTTCGAGAGTTTGAAAATACAATAAAAAAATTATTGAGGTATTATGTTAAGTTGTAGACAGGGTACAGGTGTCGAGATTTTATGCAAAAATTATTAAATAACCAATTCACATAGTATAAGAGTGATTAGATAGGTTTTAATATGCCTAACATAATATGTTTAAGTTGGGTATTTAATAGATGAAAAAAATATAAGTGGAGTAAATGCCCTTAAATGGTCTATGTAATTTTAGATATAAGGTAAATAAAGTTACAATTAAAAAGGGGGTTTAAATGAGAATATTTTCCTCATCAAAGGAGTCTCGGACACTCTCTTTGAAAAAGAAAAGCTAAAATTAGCTTTTGAATCAATGCATCCTTAGACATTAGAATTAGGATGCAATACATGGTGATTTAAGTGAATGATTAGTCAAAATTGTTAATTGTAATAAGAAAAGGAAAGGAAAAAGTGGAAGACACAGCTTAAGATTCTAAGGTAAGCAAGCTTTTCGAATTCAATGAATTGTCGTGATAAGAATTTCTATTTTTCCATTTACTTTGAGAAAGGATGTTTGCAACAAATGTTCATGTTACGCTTTATATGTTTCTTTAGAAAGATGCGCAAATCAAGTCATTTTTCCTGGGTATTCTAATTAAATTTTTATACAAACAATAAAATCTTTGGGAATGACCATTTCCTTATTTTCATCATTTATGTATATATATTTATACTGTTAAAATATGCTTTTGAACTTGATTTCTAGGAACAAATCTTTTCTTTATGATTAGTCGAGCAAACTCCCACGACATAGATGCATTTGGCCATTTGTGTGAATGGAATCCATGCATGGGAATGAATGTAAGGCTTTACCAAGGTTTGTAATTAGACAAACAGTCTGTCCTTAACGTTTCCTAGTCGGTGTGCCTGATATATGGGTGGGAAGATGGACAGTGACGTGGAGAATTCTATGAGCTCTTGTATACTTGAAGTGTGATGTAATAAACTAGACTCTAGAAGTGCTAGAATTTTTTTGAATATTTGAAGTCTGTTTCTTTTTTATATTGGTGTCATTTGTATGTATATATGTAGTTTTGTGCATAGTGTGAAAGACATTTGAAGTATTATTTTTTTATACTTATGTGAATTGTATGGGATAAATGTGTTGTGTATGATGGAGGAATATTTGGAGTATGCGAGATATGGTGTGATTATGATAAATTTGTGAAGAAAATGAGGTGATTGTGTTGATGAGGAGGTGAAACGGGTTATTTCTTTTTGTTAAGAATTATATGGTGAATGTTTGCATTTAGGGAACGTCCTAGTTACAGATGAGATGCTGCCAAAATTTTTTATAGATATTAAAAAAATTTAGACTACTTTAAACACAACTTAGGTTATAGACTTCACCACTTTTAAAAAGATTCCTAACATGAAATCCTATGACAAGCTCAACGTATAGAGTTTTTGTAAATGGGGGCGCTATAGAAGTTGGGTATCAAAGAATGAGTGGTGAAGTTGTAAAGAAATTTTTTTTTGGATTTATTATTTTAGATTATTATTTAATTTTTAAGTTTAACATCGTAATTGCAAGCTAAGAAATATAATGCTACATTTCTTGCTCTATGTTTCTCTTTTTTTATAAATAGATTTGATGACGGGTCAAGACCGAGAGCCCATGCTTCCAATATTAATACGAGTAAAATAAGAGGTGACAGAAAGACGTCGATTATAAGACAAAAGGATGAGATGTTGGTTTCGTGGTCAAGAGGAACTAGCATAACCTAAGCAACCTGCCCCTCCGCCAGAAGTAGAACATGGTGAAAATATGATATTCTTTGCTCAAAATATAAAGCCTTCCATAAGAAATCCTCTCACAATACTTAATAAATTACAATAAAGGAAAATAGTATAATTTTGGAAAGGAATTTCCGCTCTTTAGAATCCTAAGTAGGAGCCTAGATATAAATTGAATAACGGGCTTTACAGGTTTTTCCACGGGGCAATTGTTGTGGAAATCACTTATAACGAAGGAAGATTAGTGCAATAGATAGTAGAAAGGTAGGCAATGGGTGAAGAAGTAGAACTATTAAAAGGTGATGGGGGAGACAATAGTGATGCGCACCAAGTGCTTGTCGTTAAGAGCACTGTGATCACCAGTTTAATTAAAATTAATCGAAACACATTAAAGCTACCACTATACGGGTGATAGTGTAGAATAACGGTGAGTCGGGTCGAATCTACAGAGAGGCGATGTAGTTTTGAAATTGTTTTTAAGAGAAAGAGAAGGTATAGAGAAGAGAGAGAAAGATAGAAGAGAGAAAGAGAAGGAGAGAAGAGAGAAAGAGAAGAGAGAGAAAGAAGTCAGAAAAAAAGGAAAGAAATTAAAGGAATAAGAGAGAGGAGAGAGAGACGTTAGAGAGAGAGAAGAAAAGAGAAAATAGAAGAAATTAGAGAGAGAACGAGAGAAGAGAGAAAGAGAAGAGAGAGAGAGAGAGAAAGAGACGTTGGAGAGAAAAGAAATGAAAATAGAAGAAATTGGAGAGAAAAAGAAGAAAGAGAAAAAAAGACGTTAGAGAGAGAGAAGAAAAGAGAAGATATACGAAATTAGAGAGAGAAAGAGAGAGGGAAAGAAATTAGAGAGAGAAAGAGAGAGGGAAAGAAATTAGAAAGAGGAAAGAAAAAAGAGAGAAAAGATTAGAGAAATTGGAGATAAAAAAAGGGAGACAATACGCTAAAAGAAATTATAATTAACTAACAACTTAACTAAAACTATTCTAAGAAAGCAATAAAAGCTATGAAATTTAACTATTAAAACAGGAAAGAGAATTACATTGAATTTAATCTAAAAATTACAAAGCATAAAATAAAGCAGTAAATCTAATCTAAAAATTCAAACTACAAATTAAAGATTACCAACTACGAAGCACTACAAACCATAAAGCAATAAAATAAAATTTACATCACCCAAATTGAATAGCAAAATCTCCACGTAATAGAAAATTTTATTGCTTGACCCCACCTCCTTGCTAGGTGGTCCCACAAAATAGGTCCCACCCAAGGGAGAGAATTGCTTGGTTATTCGTGTGGGTTCTCCCCTTGGGATGAGTGGAAGGACTCCTTTTATAGATGTGTGAGGAGCCCTCCTTTCAACGTGGAATCCCGATGTGGGATTCCCACTTCTGCCTTCAACCGTAGCTGCCCTGTAGTTTGTTCGTCGACAGATTCAGCGTGTTGAGGATGCTCAAATTGCCCAACCTAGGGGAGATTTCTCCGGTGAGGTTATTTCGGCTCATGTCAACGGCCACCAGCGTCGTACACCGTAAGGGTTCCAAGCTTTTCACCTGACATCTCATTCGGGAGCTCGCCAGTGAAGAAATTATCGTTGAACTCGAGCATATCTACCTCCGGGAGGTTGAAGAATCCGGCCGGAATCGTCCCGTTGAAGTAGTTCTTGCCGATCCTGACTTAGGTGAGGGACTTGCATTCGCCAAGCTCGCTAGGAATTTGGCCGAAGAACTTGTTATCCATCGGCACGAGTGTCCTCAGCATCCCGATGCGGCAGAGGCCTCGAGGAATGGTGCCCGTCAGCTGATTCTCCGAGACGTCCAGTAGAATCAACCTGCCGCTCTGCCCGAGTCGCTCCGGCAGCCCCAGCGTGAAGTTGTTTCCCCATATCTGCAACACTTCCAAATGGGGGAAATCGGCGATCGGACTGTTTTAATTTTTCTGCTGTTGTTTCAAATGGATTTTTACAAGTTGTTGCTTGAATGGGTTTTTGATGGGAATTTCTGGCCGTGATGAAGGGCTGCTGGACAGAGAAGAAGGCTGCTGCCAGTCGGATGGGTGCCTTGGTCGGAGAAGACGATCTTGGTTTGATTGGAGAAGGGCGTTCGGTCTTGGTGCTGCAAATTCTGATTTTAATGGCTGCCGTTTTCTAGATTCGAAGAAGCTTGAAGAAACTGGAGATCCATTTTGCTGTCGAAATTAGTGGGTCGGTGATTAAGAAGAGGGCCGTGAAAGTGAGTTTAATGGCTGCCTGGAAATGGATGTTGCTGAAATCCAGGTTGGTTGCAGCCGGTGGTGAAGCAGAGAAGAACGCTGGTTTTCTTTTTAGTTCGGGCTGTTGCAATTAGCTGCTACCCGGATTTTCTTGGGCAGCTGGTTTTTCCGGTTTCAGGTTGGATGGTGGGTTTCCTAGCTGCAGAAAATTGAGTAGATGTCGGTTGCTTGGTCGAACTTTTGCTCGGATGGTTCACCGAACCATTGTAGTGGTGATGCTGTGATAAGATGGGGAAAACGGAGATGGGTTTTAATGGCTGCCTAGAATCGTGGCTGCTATAATGGATCGGGGCTTGCTGTTAGGGAATGGGCCTTGGTTGCTGCCGGAGTTTGGGATCGCTGCCATGAAGTGCTGCTGGTCGATTTGGGGAAGATGGAGATGGGTTGAAGTTTTGATGGAGTTTGGTTGTTGCCAGAACTGGGGCTTGCTGCTAACGACCGGAGCTACTGTTCACTGGAAGAGGAGGCTGAATGTCGGAATTGCCTGGACGGTCGTGACGGCCATGGCTGCCGATTTGGATTGCCGGCGAGGAGAACGAGAGGGGTGACCGTGCTTGACTATTGGGGGGATGATGGAGCACTAATCTCGGTGCTCGGATGGTGCATGGTAGCTTGTACTCAAGCAGCGTATTTAAACACTAATTTAAATATTAATTCCTATATCATCTTAGTTTAATTCTTTATAATAATTTACTTTGTTCCCCATATTTTAAAATATAATTATAGTTATATATTTATGATTGTTCCACTTAAATGATTTTATAATTTTGCCTAAGCTAATACAAATTTCAACGTTAAAATTTTCTTGGGAATTGTGTCATACTTTTATATTTTTAAGAATCTTGCAAAATGACCCGTTTTTATAGCGAAATTAGAGATTTTATGAAAAATGTAATTTTCACGAAATTTTACTTAAAACATGCATTTAATTAACGTTTTAATATTTAATGGTGTGAATTTAATATGAAATTAAATGAAAATTTTTAGAATTATCAAGTAGTCATTGCTTTGGTTAATGAACCGATTCAAGAGGTGAACAACGATGAAAATGCTGCTGTGAACGAACAAGAACCGAATGATCCAATATAGCCTAAGGACGGAGATGATTCCAAAGAGCCTGAAGAGGGGGACCTTGAAGAGCCTCAAGAGGAAGAACTCGAAGAGCTAGAGGAGGACGCATTCGAGGAACCTGAGGAGGACAGTGAGGGGTTTGATAAGGAAGAGCCAAAACTTGAAGAAGAGGGAGATTTTGAAGATGATATTGAGGAGGAGGCAGAAGCGATTGATATAGTGGAAGATGCCCCCACTTGCTAGTGATTCGGAAGGACCTTAGCACTAGCTAAAGAAAGAGGGGCCACTAGACAAAACGACTTATACAATTCTTTTTGGTGCAATAATAGATGTTTTAAAAATATTATTGTATGTTTTTCAAGAAAATATAAATATTTAGAAAAGTGGAAGGTGATACATTTTTTTGAATATTGTACATGTATGACTTTCTTTTCAAGAGACATGGCCACACATGTGTCATGCATGTATAACATAATTATAAATGACGTACATTGTTAAGATAATGAAATACATATCTTTTGTTGATTCAGTGTGTTAATGTGAATTTTATTAGCTATTTTGGACATTTTAGTTATGATATATGTGTTTATAATTTAAATTTTTTTATATAGCAAGTAAAGATGGTGGAAAGACGAAAATCAGGACGTCGTAAGAAACAAAAAGTGGTCGAAATCCAAATGTTGGAGCCAAATCAATAAGAGACTAGGCCACCGGAGAACGTAGTACCAAATTCACCTGTAAGAGCAGAATCAGTGCCGTTGTCGTCAAAAGATCCTATGTAATTCATGGATAAAGGAATACATGAGGTAGTGTGTGATGCTATAACTTAAGCTATGGATATCATGGATCAGTGATGGACTGCCCGACAAGCAGATATGATGGAGAACTTTATACGTTGTCAAAGGGAAAGAGAAGAATAAATGCTTATAAACATAAATGCTGGTGGTGGATCTACGCAACTAGAGGATCAGATGAATATGGGTTTGGGGGCAACAAGAAGAGAAAAACTTTTAAAGTATTCAAGAACCAAGTCGAGGAAGGATGAACCCAATAAATATAAATTTTAATAGGTCTGGTGCAACACCAAGCAAAGTAAGATTAGTCAAAGAAGAACAAATGGAGGCTAATAGAAAAATTACGTTAGCATTTTTAGCACATCATCCCCCAGATTTGCTAGTGCACCTAATCAGGCAGTAGCAGAGCGATGGTTGAAAGAGATGGAGAAATTATTTAGGATCTTACCATGTATAGACACAAAAAAGGTAGATTGCGCCGTTCATTTATTAATAGACAAAGTTAAGGAATGGTGGGTTACCTTATTGAGTACGATGGAAAATTCAAATGATATAATATGGATACAATTTGTAGAGGAATTTAAGAAAGAACATTTTCCAAACACCCTAATGAATAAGAAAATATTTGAATTTGAGAGGTTATATCAAAACAAGATGAGTGTAACCGAATATGCTACAAATTTAACACCTTTGTAAGATATGTGTTGTGGATTGCAAATTCTCCTGCACAAAAAGCACATCAATTTCAGGATGGATTGAGAACCCATCTTAGGGAGAGCATAGCTCCCTTTTTGTTGCTCGATTATTTTACAACAATAGAAAGAGCAGCAGCCTTAGAAGTCGCAGAGCAAAGAACATATGAAATTTAGTATAGTCAAAAGTGAACATATTCTAATTTGAAGGAGAAGAATAACCCAGGGTAGAGATTTAAATAGTTGATACTTGCAAAGGGCAAGAGGAAGAAAAGAGAAAAAGGAACTCAAAAACTTGATGCGCACTAAGTGCTTGTCGTTAAGAGCACTGTGATCACCAGTTTAATTAAAATTAACCGAAACACATTAAAGCTACCACTATGCGGGTGATAGTGTAGAATAACGGTGAGTGGGGTCGAATCCACAGAGAGGCGATGTAGTTTTGAATTGTTTTTAAGAGAAAGAGAGGGTATAGAGAAGAGAAAGAAAGAAATTGGAGAAAAAAGAAAGAAATTAGAGAAAAAGGAAAGAAAGTAGAGAGAAAGGAGAAGAAATTAGAGAGATAAGAAAGAAGAGAGAGAAAGAGACGTTAGAGAGAGAAGAAAAGAGAAAATAGAAGAAATTAGAGAGAGAAAGGAAAAAGAGAAAGAGACGTTAGAGAGAGAAGAAAAGAGAAAATAGAAGAAATTAAAGAGAGAAAGAAGAAAGAGAAAAGATTAGAAGAGTTGGAAAGAAAGTGAGACAAGAAGCTAAAATAAAAGAAATTATAATTAACTATTCTAAGAAAGCAATTGAAGCTATAAAATTCAACTATTAAAACAGGAAAGAGAATTACATTAAATTTAATCTAAAAATTACAAAGCAGAAAATAAAGCAGTAAATCTAACCTAGGAATCAAAATTAAAAGTTAACAACTACAAATCACTAAAAACTATAAAGCAGAAAATAAAATTTACATCACCCAAATATGAAGAGCAAATCTTCACTTAATGAGAATTTTATTACTTAGCCCCAACTCCTTGCTAGGGGTCCCAAAAGATGGGTCCCACCCAAGGAAGAGGATTGCTTGGTGTGATTCGTATTCAAGGTGGGAGAGACCCTCCTTTTATAAGTGTTGGGCAGCCCTCTTTCCATTTAAAAAAATCGATGTGGGATTTCTGCTTTTGCCTTAAGCTGTAGCTGCCCTTCGTTGCTTCTCCATTTTGGTGCAGCTGTTTGAGCTTGACGCAGGGTTGCTTGCTCGATTGCTGTGCAGAACAATTTGTGGGTACTGAAAATTCTGCTTCGTCAGATTTTTAGGTGAGGCTAGATTCCACGATTTCATGACTGGAGGTAGCATGCTTGGAATTGCTATTGCCTTGCTCGATTTGATCTTGGATAGCCGGTTGGATGGCTGAATCGTGGCTACCTGTCTTGCTCTTTGCTTGGATTTCAGGTTGCTGTCGGTTTAGGGAAGATGATGGAGAAGTGTAATCGGCCGATGCTAAAGATGGGTTTGCCGTTTCTGATCGGTGAAGTGGATTGAAGACTGCTTGCTTTTGTAGCCGGTGAAACAGAGAATGGGCGTTGGTTGCTGCCATGGTTGCCGAATTTGGGGAAGATGGAGATGGGTTGAAGCGGTGGAGAGAAAGGAGCTGACTGAAATCGGTGATGAAGTGTTGCCATTTTAGGAAGATTTTGCTGTTTAGAGAAGGAATGGGATTTGGGCGAAAATGGGAAATACGGGTTGAAGAACATGGGATTTCGAATCGAGATGTTGCACAGCTAATGGAGACGCTGTTGCTGAAGTGGGGATTTTCCTCCATCGAGTTTTCAAGGATGGTTGCCAGATTGTTGATTGGTATACTTGGAGAGATGGAGAAGAGGGCTAATTTCCGGCAAGCTATAGCTGAAGATAGCTGCTGCGATTGGGGTTCAACTGCTTGATGGAGGAATTTTTGGCCGATTTGAGAGTTGAGTGGCCATTTGCTAATTAGGTTTTTCCGTGGTTATATTTGGTGGCCAGAGTTGTCGGAAATAGGGAGGGGCCATAGCTGCTGTTTGATTTTTCGGTGATGGGTTTCTGAAAATGGTATAGTTGCTATCGATATTGAATTTGAGCTGGTGGCTTGGCGTGTTGCCGGAAGTGATTGCGGGAGAAGAAAATGAGAGGGGCAGCTGGAAAATGGACGTTGCTGAAATCAAAGTTGGTTGCAACCGGTGGTGACGCAGAGAAGAGGCGATGGCTGTTGATGACTTGTTGCTATGGGTAGCCGGAAGAGGGAGCAGGCAGTTGGGGAAGATGGAGCATAGAAATGGTACTCCGGCGGTGGTTTGCTGCCGTGCACATGCAACATAAAAATTGCAATTTAAAATATTTCAGCACTATGTATTTTCTATCCAGATAACTTTAATATTTCTTAATTTTGGTTTTGGACTCTTTTGAGTTCATTTTATCAATGCAATTCTTATTTTGTCATTTTATTTTAAGATTACATAATAGTTCACTTTAACCCATGTTTTAAACTATACTTATAAATATATATACACTTTACCCCATTTACCCCTTTCATAAATTTGTCCGAATTATATTAATAGGTCATACGTATTTCACCATTAAAATTTTCTAGGGAATTGAGTCATAATTTTATATTTTCAAGAATATTTGCAAAATGTCCCATTTTGTAGCAAAATTAAAGATTCTATCAAAAATATGATTTTCATGAAATTCCACTTAAAACATGCATTTAATTAATGTTTTAATATTTAAAGGTGTGAATTTAATATGAAATTAAATGAAAATTTTTAGACTTATCACCCTATATGCCCTAAATGTCAAAAGAAGCACAAAGGAGAGTGTTTAAGGGGGACTTTTTAATGTTACAAATGTGGCCAAACTGGCCACCAAGCTAAAAACTGTAGCACTATTCAAGAAGCAAGTCGTCCCATTTAAGAAGTTAGTCCCATATATTTTTGGTGCAACAAACATGGTCATAGAATGACCGAATATCCAAATTTAAGTCAAAGTAACCAAAATACCTAAGGGAAGATTGCTCAGCAGAAACCAACATCAACCTAGAGTCAGCAAGGAACCCAAGCTGAAGTGCATGTGCTAACTCAAAATGAATCAAAACAACAGGAGGAAAAAGTAGTGATAGGTACAATTTTTATTTTTGGACTCCCACTATGGCGTTATTTGATTCAGTGCAACACATTCTTTTATGTAATGTCAATTTGTATCATACACAATTTGATTGTAAATAAAACTTATTCCATTGTACATGTAAAATCACCTGTATATAAGCTAGCCAGCATTAATGAAGAATGAAAGTCTTGTCCTATTAGGATAGGATCATGCATCTTGGAAGCAGACTTGATATTGCTTTCTATGATTGAATTTGATGTAATATTAGAAATGGACTAGTTAAGTCGATGGGTCATAACTATAAATTGCAAACAAAGAAAAGATTTTTTCCACAGCACCAGGGGAGGAAATTTCTATTGAGAAATTGAAGCAAGTAAAGGAGCCTGCAATATTGATTTCGGCAATGAAGACTACTAAGCTAGTACATCAACAACGTATAGATTTCTTGGTTTCAGTGCAGTTAGTTGAAGAGAATCAGTCTAAGTAGGAACAAATTCCTATGGTTTGTGAGTTTTCAAATGTATTTCCAGGAGCGTTACCGGGTTTGCCCCCAAAAAGAGAAGTTGATATGACCATTAAGGTTTTACCTGGCACGACACTAATTTTTAAAGTACCTTACCATATGGCGCTTGCAGAGATGGCCGAGTTGAAGATGTAATTGCAAGAATTATTGGATAAAGGTTTTATACATCCCAGTGTGTCTCCATGGGTTGCACCAATACTATTTGTTCGGAAAAAAGATGGTAGCTTTCGGTTATGTATTGATTATCGAGAACTAAATAAAGTAACTGTCAAGAACAAGAATCCATTGCCAAGAATAGTTGATATGTTTGATCAACTTAATGGGGTCGTGGTGTTTTTTCTAAGATTAATTTGCAATTGGGTTATTATCAATTTAAAGTGAGTCCACAAGACATTCCAAAGGCAGTATTTAGGACAAGATATGGACTTTATGAATTTTTTGTGATGCCTTTTGTGTCAACCATTGCCCCTGTAGTATTTATGGATCTCATGAATAGAATATTTCGAGAGTATTTAGACAAATTTGTAGTGGTGTTTATTGATGATATATTAATTTATTCTAAGTTGAAAGAAGAACACCGTGAGCATTTGTGGATCATGTTGTGCGGCGCCCCAACCCAAGCGTCATAATCTTACTCCAAGATCAATCGATTGGTAAGAGTGATCAAGATTGTTGCCCTGTCACTTAGCGAGTCCTTTGGATTTTATCCCTTTTCATCTTAACTCCTTAGGAGTTTATATCATTTTATATATTCCATTTGAAATATACACACACGTTATCTCTTAACTTTTCATACATAACCATTTCATGATGAATCATTCTCAATAATTAATCATAAATTTTTTTCGCTATTTATAGTCATATCATCACATAGTCATAAGCATAACATAAGCCTTATACATCATTCAATTCATCAACAATGTCATTAACATATAACCATACAAACTCATAGAGTCAATTACAGGAACTTGTAGAAATTTATTTTTTTCCTTGAATCTCCACCTGTGCTCCTTGCATGGTTCTCTCCTTCACCTGTCTTTAGGATTTGGAAAACAAAACTGTGAGTTGAAACTCAATAAGCAAGCTATAGGTTTTCAGGAATTTCATTTTCAAGGAAATTTATATAAATGCATTTCTCTCCATTCGATTGAAGACACTTACCAAGTGATCAACTACCAATGAAGTAGAAACATTTTCATAAATCACTCATTGGAAAGCCACTTTATACCCGCTCGAAGGTATATCTTTAACCATGCTTCTCATACCCCATTCAGGGTATGTCATAAACAATGCGATGCATCATTTAAAATCATGACATTCCTTTGGATAGATGCTAGCTAGGCAACCATCCACTTTCATCCTCTCTCCCAATTCAGGGAGGCGCCACCGGTCTCGGCCACCTTAGCGACTTGGCCGCACCAAAGGGGGACATTAGTTCCGCTTACACCTTTGAGGTGGACCTCATGCTTTTGTGCACATGCTTCTTTCATAAACATGACTTGACATGCTAGCATGATTTTTCATTCATAAATCATGACTTCATCATTTGTCACAAGTACTTGAAAAGTAGTATGCAATTCATTTATTTCAATAGAACTAACATTTCACCACTCATTTAGAGAAGGAATGGTCATCCTTAAACAATTTATAAAGAGTTGAAATCATTCATTTGCTAACCATATAAATAGTTAGAACATCATTGATAAGCATTTTATCATATTTAATAAAACAAAGCATTTTGGAAAACTGCTTGCTTACCTTTCTTGCTTAGCTTTCTTCCTCGTTAACTTCTTTGCCTTTGCCTATACATAAACATAGCATTGCACTCGTAACAAGCCATTTTCTTGCATTCACTTAGTTTTCCAATCCCATAATCCATATCATTCATAATTAACTTGGATTTTCAAGTCAATCATACATACAAGACAGGCACTTATGAAATCATAGCATTCATTCCATACTTTCCATAATGTGTTTTAATCACATATTTAGGGTAACCACATAGCATATATTCATATCTCAACATATGGGGATTTATATTTCTCATTAACCCTTTTTCATGTATATTCCATTTTTCTTACGTCTATGCTCATTCTAAGCATATAAGTGACGTTTCAAGCTTCTTAAATAAATCTCAAAAATTGAGATAATTAATCCTTAATCATATAGAAACTTCATCATGCATGTTATCACATTTTCATGCATATTTTGCATTTTAGCAAATTCTCATGAGTCGCATATCAACCATTCACACATATGCTTCACATATGTTCAACAGACAACACATATATTATGTGTTTCTTAAATTTTCTTAACACAGAAACTTCCACCCATTTTCATCATCATTAAACCCCTTAATTAACATATACTTTAGGGTTTAATTTCAAATTTTTAATCCCTTTTTCACTAATTTCCAAAACAGCCATGTTAAGACACATGTTACACCATTTCAACGCTTCTTTCATGACTTAAATCATAACAGATTTTTAAGTCATAATTTTCAGAAACTAAAAATTATTTTCTTAACCCAAATTTAGGGTATTATCACATATTTAAAATTCAAAATTCATTGGATTTCATAACAGCAATATATTCACACATATTAGGTATCCATTTGACCCGTTTTAACGTGTCCAAAACATATGTCCATAAAATCAGATTTAGGGTTAATCTTTTCAAAACATTTTGGACACTCAAAGTACCTTAAACATAGGATATTTTACCCTCCATAATATTCATAAATCATTTCATTACAAACAGCAACAAAAATCATATGAAAATCATCCATTTTGGCCCCCAT
This sequence comes from Annona cherimola, assembly GCA_030490835.1. Lineage (NCBI taxonomy): Eukaryota > Viridiplantae > Streptophyta > Magnoliopsida > Magnoliales > Annonaceae > Annona > Annona cherimola. The sequence continues at coordinate 44,487,431 of CM059977.1, read as the reverse complement.
TTGGACGTCCCTCATGCATACCCTAAAAAATCAGATTTAGGAAAAATAAATCAAGCTCACTTTGGCCATCCAAAGGGTCCTTAATTTAGGTTAATTTACCCTAAAATTCATCAATAAACAATTTAAGCACTTCCTTTTATCATTTTTAACCCAAAAATGGAGAAATCGGGTCATTTCTTGAAACTTAGGGTTTCATATTTGCTAAAATCTTCAACCAATGCTTAAATCATCATACGTAATTAAAAAGAACATGAATTACATCTAAATAAACATGATTAAATCATACAGCAACTTAGTTTAGGGTTTTGAAATTTTCCAAGTTAGTTTTCATCTCAAAATTCAACCTAAACTTCTATTTTCACTCTCTTGAACTCTTAATTTCATTTAAATCTTTAAAAAATCATTCAATACTCATATTAAGTAATCATAACTCAGCCTTTAAGATTTATTTATGAACCAAATTCATGGCTCATGAATTGAGAGAGAAAAACTTGGTTTAGGTGATTCAAAATATAGATTTTACTTACTTGAATCAACCCTAACTTGATTCCAACTTGAGTTGCTTGGTTCATCTTCTTTTTCTTCTCTTTTTTCTTCCTCTTTTTCTTCTCCTTTTTCCTCTTTCCCCTTTCTGGTTTGGAAGTGCAAAGGAGTGCTCAAGCCTTAGCAAATTTTTGGAAATGTCTCCCCTCACTTTCTCACTTATACATGTTCCAAGCATATCTCCCATTTCATAATTTTTTTAACCAGCTAGTGGGACCCATTTGCCACATGTCATGAGGGTAATTTATTTCTACCTTATCCTTTGATAACATGACATTTTTATATCCAAGTAAAATTGCATTTTCTATTTTACAAAAATCCATAAAATCCATGCATTTAAGCTCCATGTTGTTGTCCATTGGTAGACATCCCATTTTTAGCTAGCTTTTGACATTTTTTTGTCAATTTTTCCACAAATTTACACATAAATTTACTTCCCCTAAACATTAGGTAGCTTAGACTTATTTTTTAGGATTTTAAAAAATCCAAATATCAAGCCTTATCCCCACTTGGACGTCCCTTGGTGTGACACCACACCTAAGCTCCATTTGAGCTAAGTTTAGGTCATTAAAATCATGTATTTAAACCCTTAATTTTCCATGAATTTGACCCTTAAATAATGCTTAAAATTCATCTCAATCCATTCAAAAATTGACACCTTGCATAGCATTTAAATATGTCATTTTCAAAAATACTTTTTATTAAATGCTATGGTAGTCTAGGGTACACAAAGTCAATGCTATGTACCTTTTTCGAATTAAAATTTTTTTCATGGTAATTAGATTAATCAAATCCACTCATTCCATAGATTTCATAATTTTATTCTATCGTTTCAAATTTCATCTCAAATCGATATTTCTACGTGAAGTTATGAACCTTTGAAATTTTCTTTGAAGTATGAGATTAAAAATAAATAATTATCACCTTAGTTTCATCACTTTTGCCTTAATCTAATCCACTTATAATGTTGAGCCCAAGATTATGAGCTTTCCTTTAAAATTTCATCTCATTTCGCCTTGTAGGCGTAAAGTTATGAATTTTCTATGATTTTCAACATAATTCCATAATTTCCATTTTAATCTCCGTTTATTAAATCATAGAAATTAAAATAAATATTCATGACACATTAGCATGTTCTAATCCTCATTAAGCCCCTTTAGTAATCTTGACTCATATTGGGCTTTGCGATTAATCTTAATCACCATTCTTAATTGCAAACCCTACTTACAAAATTCATAAATTCATGAAAATCATCCAAAATTCAATCATTTCACACATAAATCATGCATTACACTTTAAATGCAATTATATGAGTCCTACTTGGGTCTGGGTATTACAATCCTCCCCCCCTTATAATAGATTTAATTCCGAAACTGTCTACTTTTGGAATAACTGGGGATACTTTCTTTCTACCTCTTCCTTTAGTTCTCAAGTAGTCTCGCTTTCGGAATATCTATTCCATTGAACTTTAACGTACTCAATTTCTCTATTTCGAAGCTTTTGCGCTTTATGATTCAGAATCCTAATAGGTCTTTCCTCATAATTCAAGTGATCTTGAATTGATAGGTTCTCTGTTACTAAACATATGTGTTGGATCTGGAACATACTTTCTCAACATAGGAATATGAAAAATATTATGGACTAAAGCTAGGGCTGGAGGTAATGCTATTCTATAAGCTAACTTCCCAACCTTCTCCAACACTTCAAATGGCCCAATAAATCTGGGATTCAACTTGCCTCTTTTCCCAAACTTTGTGACTTCTTTGAATGGAGTGACCTTTATAAAAACATGTTCGCCGACTTAGATATTCAAATATCTTCTCTTGCAGTCTGTGTAACTCTTTTGCCGACTCTGGGCTATGAGTATACACTGGAAAATAACCTACACTTTGTCTGTCATTCTCTAAGACAAGTCTGGGGCAAGCTTCTTCTCTCCAACTTCATCCTAGTTTAGCGGTGTTCGACACCGTCGTCCATATAACTCTTCAAATGGTGTCATTTGAATACTAGCCTAATAACTATTATTGTACGCAAACTCCGCTATTGATAAATATTCATCTCACATCCTCCGAATTCTAATGTACACATATGGAGCATATCCTCGATAATCTGATTTACCCGCTCTATTTGTCCATCGATCTGGGGATGAAATGTCGTGCTAAACTTTCGCTGGGTGCCTAGGGTTTCATGCAAACTCTTCCAAAATTGAGACGTGAACATCATATCTCGATCGAATACTATGGACTTAAGCACTCCGTGGAGTCGTACAATATCCTTGTAATACACCTTAGCTAATCTTTCAGCTGTATAAGTTCTGTTTATGTGTATAAAATGTGCAACCTTGGATAATCGATCCACTATTACCCATATAGAGTCATTTCCGGCCTGCATCTTTGGTAATCCTTCAATAAAATCCATTGTAACGTCGTCCCATTTCCATTCGGGAACTTCTAAAGATAAAGACTGAAGCTTTCCAGGCATCCGTTGGTGATCTGCCTTCACCCTCTGACAGGTTAAGCACTTTGATATGTATTCAGCGATCTCCCTTTTCATGTTATTCCACCAATATGCTTTCTTGAGATCCTAATACATCTTCGTGCTTCCCGGATGCATCAAAAATGGTGAAAAATGAGCTTCCTTGAGAACTTATTCCTTCAATTCTCCTGAATTAGGTATGTATAACCGACCTTTATATCGATACATACCTTGCTCATCCACAAGGAATTCATTCAACCACTTTTTCTTCATCATTTCCACTTGAGTATGTAGGTCTGTGTCCTCTTGCTGCGCATTTTTAATCTGTTCAAATAACGTCGATTGTATGCTCATTTGCGATAATCTCGCCTGAACTCCAGGAGGACATACAATCAATTTCAATTGTCTTATTTCTCGAACCAAACCTTCCTCCTTAGTGATAAAGTGCACTATGATGGCATTTCTGCTCAATGCATCAGCTACCACATTTGCCTTACCTGGATAGTATAAAATCTCTAAATCATAGTCCTTAAGTAACTCAAGTCATCTTCGTTGTCTCATATTCAACTCCTTCTAAGTAAAAATGTACTTAAGGCTCTTGTGATCCATATAAATCTTACATTTAGCTTCATACCGGTAATGTCTCTAAATTTTTAAGGCAAATACCACTGCTGCTAATTCTAGGTCATGAGTGGGGTAGCTTACTTCATTAGGCTTCAACTGCCTTGACACATAAGCTATCACCTTTCCTTTCTACATTAGCATGCATCCCAATCCCTTCCTTAAAGCATCACTGGATATCACAAATCCTTCATTCCCTTTAGGTAGGGTTAAAATAGGCGCTTTTACCAAACATTGCTTCAACTCTTGAAAACTGCGTTCGCATTCTTCAGACCATACATACTTGACTCATTTACGAGTCAACCTCGTCAATGGGGTCGATAATTGTGAAAAACCTTCCACAAATCTCCTATAGTAGCCTGCCAAATCTAGAAAACTTCTGATTTCTATGATGGTTGTTGGTCTCGGCCACTTTAAAATCGCTTCGATTTTCTGAGGGTCAACTTGTACACCTTTTTCTGAAATTATATGCCCAAGAAATGCTACTTGCTTTAACCAGAACTCACATTTCTTCAGTTTGGCATATAGTTTCTCCTTTCTTAAACTTTCCAATACTTTTCTCAAATGAATTTCATGTTCCTCTTCTGACTTAGAGTAAATAAGGATATCATCAATAAACATGACCACAAATTGGTCCAAATAATCCCAAAATATTCTGTTCTTATATCCATAAATACAGCAGGGGCATTAGTGAGTCCAAATGGCATCACTAGAAATTCATAATGTCCATACCTTGTTTGAAATACTGTCTTGTGAACATCGGCAGGACTTATCCTTAGCTAATGGTACCCCGACTACAAATCTATCTTAGAAAATGTCATTGCTTCTTTCAACTGATCAAATAGATCATCGATCCTGGGCAATGGGTACTTGTTCTTCACCGTTACCCTATTCAACTCCTTGTAATCAATGCATAGTCTAAGACTCCCATCCTTTTTCCTCACAAATAGCACTGGGGCTCCCCAGGGTGATACACTAGGACTGATAAAACCTTTATCTAATAGCTTCTATATTTAAGTTCTCAACTCATTCATTTCTGTTGGTGCCATTCGATACGAGGCCTTAGAAATTAGAGCTATGCCTGGGATAATATCAATTGTCATATCCATTTCTCTTTCTGGAGGTAATGTAGTTAATCTCTTTAGAAAAATATCTAGAAATTCCTTGACCATTGGAATTTGACTTATTTCCACCTTCCTTTTCTTTCTTCACATGTACTGATACCAAATAAACTTAACAACTTTGGCGGATCATTTTAACTGCTTTCATCGAGGATATCAGTATTATTGAATCCTCAGGCTGCCTTAGCCTTCTAATAGTTACATTCTTTTCTGGAGCTGCTTCAAACTGTACTTTCTTATTTTTACAGTCAATTGTTGCTTCCAATTGGCTTAACCAATCTATACCAGTATCACATCAAACTCGGTCATGGGTAATAGGATCAGGTCAGCTTCTAAAATCATTGATCCTATCCTGATTGGACATGCCTTGCATACTTGGCTAGAGCTGGCTAACCTATAGATAGGGGATTCTACATGAATTACTTTATTGGTTTCCTGTACTGGTAGTGCCTGCGTGGTTACATATTGGCAAGCAATGAATGAATGACTAGCACATAAATCAAACAATGTTATAGCCAAATTTCCTAAAATATAAACCATTTTCTCTTCCTGCTCTTCCGACTCAGTCCGGGTCAGAGCATGCACTTACACAGGATTCGTAAAGGTTACTTGTATGTTAGTTGTTCCCATAAGCCTTGGCTGTGCAACCTTTCCACATCCTCGCGACGTTTGTGCTTTGTTTGGACAATTTGGAGTTATATATCCAACTTGGTCACAAACATAGCATTTCACCATTCTTACATCTCCTTTGCCACATTTCTTGGCTATGCGACCCATTTGTCCACACTTAAAACATTTGTTTGAACATTTCAAACACTCACCTACATGGTGCCTTTGACATACCTTGTAAACGGGTGACATTCTTTTCCTTGGGGCTCCTTTACCTTTCCTTGCAACTCCTTTCTTAGCCTTTTCTTTCTGCATTTCAACTTCCATTGTTCCCAAGCTGAACATCTTTGCCCCTAACTGTGGCGCCCCAAACCGGGGTGCCTATAAGCCTTACTCCGGGACCGATTTTGATTGGTAAATGTGAGTCAGGATTGTTGCCTTGATCACGCGACGGGTACTTAATTGGATATTGTCCAAAAATTTCTTTCTTTCTTTTACTTTCATCACATAAGCGTACTTATCATCAATTAATCATACTACCTTTTATTGAATAATCATATTAGTTCAATCATATTTGTAATATTCATAAAACATGATCCAAATATGATCATTACACATTTGTCCTTTTGGACGCATACATACGCAAATAAATTTGCAGGTCATTTCTACCTGGCATCCTTTATGATTCAGCTCCATAGCCTGTTTGTCATTTTAAAAACACATGTGAGTAATAATACTCAATAAGCAAGCCTTTTTCTTTGGCAAGTAAATATTTTCTTTTCATTCAAATGCATTCTCCCCATTTGATAGGCGACACTTACCAAGTGATCAACTACCAACGGGACTGAAACCTTTTTCATATAAACCTTTCATGCATCTCATGAAAATGCAATGCATTCATTCATATATGACTTTCCATGTGCCCCTACCTTTGGAAGGATGCCGCCAGCCGCCAGCCGCAGCCCTAGCAACTTGGCAATAGTGAAGGGGGGATCCCCGATCTGCTTGCTACCTTCACCAAAACCTCTTCATTGTGCACAATGTTCATACATACATATGTCGGCATTACATGAACCATAAAATTTTTATAAAGGCATTTAATAAGCAAGTTGGCAATCATTCATGTAAAGCAGTATAGGAATGACCATCCTTAAATATATTTCATAAAACAGTAAACATTTCCAAACATTTAGAAATTATTTTGCAAAGCATATAACTTGCTAACAAATCATCATTTTCAAAAGGGTTGCTTGCTTACCTTCTCAGTTGGTGTCCTCAACCTTCTCCTTTCTTTTTTCCTATACAAGGAAAATGGATCTTTTATCCATCCATTCCATGTCTTAGGTTACTTTCCATGCTTGCTTCATAACCATTTATTATCTCATTCCCATAGAGGTTAATCTTATAAAGATACTTGGTTGTTACTCATTTATATGAATTTTTATCTATAAATCATTTAAAAATTCCATTCATATATCCTCATAAAATATAAAAATAAATATCAATTTTTCTCAAAATCATGCTGTTCACTGTTCATAGTTACTGTTCACATTACTGTAGCAGGTTACTATTCATCCGAGGTTACTGTTCATGGGTTCCAAAAATAAAAAATACCATGACATGCTCTTAGTTAGTATATCATGGAAAAATTCATGAATTTTGAATTCATCATCATTAACTTGGATAAATAAATCATTTTCTCCATATACTAAAAGTCAACATAATTTCACTTAAGCATAATCCTTAAATCTAAAAATTATGAGATTAATATATCATCATTCCAACATCATAATTATCATAAACATTCATCCCATATCATCATTTAGCAATATTGGAGCATTATTTTCACATTTTAGATATAATTTTCCCGAATGCTCTATCTTCGCTCCAAATTTTTGATGTTTTGGCATAATTCTATTTAGGCATTATAACTTTACTTATTTTCTCAAGATTAGGAATTATCTAAGCATGTTTTTACCCTACTTAATATCCAAAAAAAATTGGATACAATTCACTTACTCGAAGTGGAGATACCCCTCTTCTTTTCACACTTTCTCTCTCTAACTTTCTCCTCTTCTTTCTCTCGCAACCTAAAACAAATTTGGGAGTGAGGAGACTTGGATTTCTCAAGCTTGAGTTGAGAATGAGGTGCCTTAGACGTTCTCACCTTTCCCCTATTTATACTCCTCAATTTTTCATCAAATTATAATTTACCCCCTTGCTTGAGGTATTAAATTCTAATTTTTTTCTTCGAATCCCATGCAATACTTGGAGCTTTGTGCAGCCCCCCTACCCTGCTCACGCCCCCTATAGCAGCCCTATTTAATGATTTTTTAATTAATTAAAATTAATTATTTTTAAACTAATTAATCTCAACCATTGATTACATGATAAGATCAATTGTGGGCCATTGGATTTTGCTCAAAATCCCACATCCCCTGCACGTCCAGACCCCTTGTTGGACTTTGAGCACCATTGCATTTAATTAAAGTGATTTTTTTATTTAATGATATTTGACTTTAAATAAATCAGAAATTAAATGAAAATGTGGGCTACCATTTGATGTTCAATCTTGGCTCATGTTTCATGATTTTTGATAGATCATAATCCATTTATCATGATCATCATAAATTTTTAACCATTCATAAAAAATTTCATCTCAATTCGACGTCCGGATTGTAAATTATGAAATTTTCTTCAATTTTTCACTAAAATCCGAAATTCTATTAAAATATCAAAAAGTATTGCTATTTCATCCTTTAGTGCATAAATTTCCTTTTTCATCTTTTTGTGATTAGGTTAATCCAAGTGATTAACTCTTAATCACGTGTCTTAATCGTTGGGTTAGAATTCACGTGTACTATTCATATTCACTATTCATCCGAATTGCATAAATAATTATTTTAACCTTTATTCCCACATATTTTCATACTCATGAATGTATATTTTCCCAATATATTACCTAGGGTTTATAACCCTAGGATTTTATACACGTGTCTTAGATCGGGTTTCACAATCCTCCCCCCCTTACAATAGGTTTCGTTCTGAAACCTATTGCCCTTCAAATATTCTATTACGCTTTTCTACATAATTAGACATCTATATCCAAAAGCATATTAGCCTTTTCTGGCTTTTGCTAATTTTCTATGGAGGAAATTCCTTCCTCTTCCTTGCCTGTCTTTAAATGCGTTGCGTTTGGAAAATAATTCCAAACAATTTTCTTTTTATTCCTACTATCCATTATTGCATGCTTCAAATTTTATTTTAGAATTATATTGTCTTTCAATATCATTGTGCTTATCCTGATAGGGCACGCCTTGCATACTTGATTCTTTACTTGCCATCCTATATTTTGGGGATGTGGCGCCCTGAACCGAGACGTCACTCCTCACCTCAAGATCTATCGATTGGTAAATGTGAATCAGGATTGTTGCCCTGATCACGCGGCGGGTTCTTAATTGGAATATGTCCAAAAAAATTTTTGATTATTCATCTGTCATCATTCATAATCTTAACATGACAATCATCATACATTGTGATATTTCACTTGTAATAAAAATCATCATTTCATTCATAGCACATTTACATGCCTTTCATTACGCACTGAATCATTGTATAAATCATACTTTCATACATTCAGTCATTAATTCTAATGGAACTTAGAACTCTAGCTAAGTTCGGATATACATAAACACATAGCATCTTTTCATGCCTTTCTACGGTGAAAGTTTCCTTGACTTAAGCTTCACATTTTACATACATACATCCATACCTTCAACCATTGAATCATATATAGAACTTAATATTCTCATTAAGTTCACATACACATTAGCTTACCTTAGCATATTTATGTTTTTCCATTCCTCATAGCCTTCAAGGCTATCATCATGTACCTTCCTCCACGTCTTAGGTTTGCAACCTTCGGAGTTTTCTCGGTACCTGTCTAAGGGTTGGGAAAACAAAACGTGAGTGACAACTCAGTAAGCAAGAATTTTAGCTTTAGGGCAAGACTTCTTGAAAACCTTTTTTATAAACATCGGGAATACCTTGTTCCATAAGGACATGTATATGTCCTAAAAAAATCATCATGAAATTCCGTGTTCTTGAGGACAATTCTATGTCCTTGAACGTTTTCATAAAGCATTCATTCTTAACATCATTTACAAGCCACGCTTGGGCTTGTTAAGGCAATACATATACGTTTTACCTTCTCTAATGAGTTCTCTTTAATCTTATATGAACATTTTTAATGTTCAAAGTTATTACATGAAATCATCGGTTGCCAGTGGACATTTTACGTCCAAAACAACATAAATACTTAGGCAAATGAGACATCTCATGTCTCAAAACATTATTAACATAAACCATCATAAAATCCTTTAGCCAAGAGACATTTCATGTCTCAAAACATCATTCACATAAGCCATCATAAAATCAAGAGACATTTCATGTCTCAAAACATCTTTTACATAACTTTATTGGCAATGGACATTCATATGTCCTTAAACATCAATCACAAAAGCCTTTCTTGGCAAAGGACATTTTTATGTCCAAAAACATTCTTTATTTAGGCTCTCTTACAAATGAACATAAATCCTTTTCATAATTCCCCATCTTGGGGCTTGTTCATAGCAAACAAGGAAAACAAAATACGTAAACCATTTTCATAAATGCATTTGCATAAACACATTTTCTTTAATTCTTGTTATTTACACTTTTGTGTAAAACACCTTTTCTTTTAGGGTAACCATTTCATAAAAATCTCTTTAGGATACTTTCATAAAATCATATTTTCATGACCAAATCTTTGGGCTTTTCAGAAATAAAACATAAGCAAATGCATTTCTCTCCATCCAGTAGTGACACTTAGCAAGTGATCATGCTACCTTTTGGAAGAGAATCCTTAACAACACGCTAGCCCAGCGGCTGTTTATTCACCCTGCTCCCATCTCAGGGAGGGCGCCGCTGGCACTCCTACCCTCCCTTAGCGACTTGGCCTTAAGTAGAGTGGGCCCCGGTCATCCCAACCGTGCTCTACAACCAGCCTATTCCTTGTACCGGTGCACCGTACGTTATCCTGACGAACCGCAGTCCGTTTTGGTTTGAAGAACCACAGGCCGCAACCCATGTTCTTTTAAACCGGGATCACAGACCGCAGCCTGCATCTATATGCACAAAAATCTTAGACCGAAGTCTATATTTAACAATTATTTTCAAAAACACATCACAGACCGCAGTCTGTGTCAACTTGTAAGCGAGCGCACCCACTTTAACAAGTTGTTATTTGAAATTCAGTTTTAGGATGACCTTCCTTAAATTCTTTTAAAAACGTTTTGAGTAAAATATTTTGATAAACATTTGAAACGTTTGAGAAACCATACATCTTAAAATCCTTTTAATAAAAGAATTTCAAATCCTTTGAATTTCCACAAATAAAACATATTTTTCTCTAATATTTTCTTGGTTTCTATTTCAGGACCTTTTGTTTACAAAAGTTATGCAATTATGCTATCCCCTTGTCCATAACCTAAAAATTAAATAATTGTCCACATATCAATCATTTTCACATAGAGAAAAATTGCATAGTCTTTTGCATGCCATCAAGCAACCTGAAATTAAACCTTTTATAAAATCAATCATAGGAGGTGGGTCATCCATAAATCCCTTTCAGCACATCCGTAGAAATATTTTTCCAACATTTTCAACATAGATTTCCTTTTCTAAAGGAAATCAAAACTTTTCAAACATCATTTCAAAACATGTGGACTATGTCCAAACCATCATTTACTATTTAATTATCTTGACCTAATAAAACAAATCTTTTTCATCATTATTTATCGCGAGTTATTGTAAAAATAACTCAAAACTCATTTACAATCAATATTTTGTGAAAAAGGATAAAATTTCATTTTTCTTATAAAACGCTGTTGAACAATATCATATAGAATTTGCTTCCTTAAAAGAAAATTCTTAAAACCATCGATATTAAACATGAAATCCTTAATGGAGAACTTGCTTACTCATAAGCAAAATTTCTCAATTCCATTAACATAAAGTATTCCCATCCTTGGCAACACTTAGGATAAATTATTTATCTTAAAAAGTGTCGCTTGCCTCCCATGAAGCAACCTCAAGACTTTTCATTGAAGTCATCATTTTTCAAAACTTATGGCTTTGCATTAAAGCCGTCATATTAAAAACTTGTGCTTGCCCATTTCAATAAAACATAAACATAAACATAGACATTTCAATCATATCAATCACATAGAAAGAAAATGACATTTTAGAAAGTTTGCTTGCTTACCTGAGATCGTCATAATCCCTTTTCCTTCCATTCTTTTCCTTGCCTACATGAACATAATATGGTTTTTCATATATTTCCTATCATTGCATTCCATTTAGTTTTTCAACCCATTTTCATTAACATATATCCTTCATTTGTCTTCTAAGTCATTAAACATAAATACACATTTTTATGCATTTCATTGGCTAACACATAACATATATAACCCCACAAATAGGGTATCCATTCAACCATATAAAATGCATCCATTGAATATCATACATAGGTTCATTAACCTTCATTTAACCATCTTTTACATTTTTTACAAAATTCATACATCGGTGCCCGTTCCGAGAGCCCGTTATGACCTTAGGCTTCATTACATAATTCCAAAAATGGAAATTAACTTCATGAAGTTCTAAACAGATATATATTCATGAAATATATCATATTTTCATGCATTTTTTCACAAAAGTAAATTTCACAAGTTATTGATCACCCTTTTATCATTATCCCTTCACATAAGCTCATTTAGCACTTAAACATAATGCATTTCTTAAAATTTCTTAACTCAGAAATTTAACCCATTTTCCAGTGGGTTAATTACCTTTTAATACCACTTTACTTAAGGTATTTTTATGAGGTTTAAATCCATTTTCCATAGGTTTCCAAAACAGTTAGTTTGGAACCCACTTTTCACCCGTTTAACGTGTCTTTTGACACATAACCTTAGGTCATTATATAAATCCGAAATTTCAGCATATAATCACAATTTTCTTGATCCAAATTTAATTATTTAACACATAAATAAATTTGGATCATTTATACATAGGTTTCATATTTCTTTTTGATTTCTTTCTCAAACTAACCACATATGCTGAAATCAGACGTGCTGAAATCTTAAAATATTGAATTAATATCAAATCAAGTATTTTTGATCTAAAATTTCTATCATAACTTAATAACTTCATCAATTAACTTTAATAAAATTTTCAGCACGAAATATTGACATTACATATTTATTTGGGGATTTTTACCTTGCTGAACAGTAAACTCTATTTCCAGTCATCCTGAATGACGTTATTTATGGGGTCCATTTAAACCCATCAAAACCTCATTTTTAATTTTTTTATGTGATACCCAATATGTATTTTATATCCTGTAAAATTTTCAGCCTGAAAATCTTTGTATAAAAATTATTAAAAATAATGTTCTACAGCTGATCCTGTAACCCGTTTTACCCTGTTTGGGCTAATATTCACGGATTTTTAATTTGCAACATACATATCCTTTTAAGAGGAAAAAATGGTCGTTCCTTAATCATACCATGAGGATTGTTACAAAAAATTTTCATGCCAAAATTCATCCATTTACTATTCAGACCATAATTTAGTTTTCAGCATCATTTACTTTCCAGATTTGATGCATAAAAATCAAATAATCATATACTTACTTGAGCAAATGAGAAATCTCTCCTTTTCCCCCTTATTTTCCCTTGGTTTTCTCTTCTTCTTTGCTGGGAAAATCGTGGGTTTCAGCTGGTTCCCTTGGACGTTTCAACACTTAGAAAATTTTCCACAATTTCCATCTCAACTTCACGTGCACAAGGCATGCATATGGCTGGATTTATCGCACTTGTGGGACCCACTTGTGCTGCAATTCCACACCCATTCAATGCTCCCTTATCTACCATATGAGGTGGGTGAATATGGGCCAAGTAAAATTGCATTTTTACTTTTTACAAAATCCACAAAATCTGCATCATCTTGACCTTCAAAGCTGTCCATTTTTGCACGTCAACTTGCTGTTGGATTTTCCAGCAGTTTTGCATTTTTAAAAATCACCAAAACGTGGGTAATTCATGCTACTAATTACCCTTTAATTCATGTATTAATTTTGTGTTAATAAAATTAAGAAAAACTATTATAGCAGTATCAAACATGGGATGTCATTTGCATACATAAGCTGTCCATTTTTCCACTTTTCATGGCAGCTGCAAATTACGAATTTCCTTGGATTTTTTTCACGTAATTAAATGCTTATTTATGCATCCCAACATGTTAGCTATTCATATACATCATTTATAAAATAGAAAATTGCTCAAAAATCCAATAATATCATCACTTGGACGTCCATGTCTTGGCCACCTTGCCTATGCTTCCATAGCTTTATCATTTCATGCATTAAATGGATGGATAATTCATGGCATTATGCATTTTATTTAAATGCATAAATTCCCTCAAAAATTCCTGCAATGGACACCTCATATCTCATTTAATTCCATGCCATCATGTTATGCACCTTTGCATTTATGATATGGTACTCTCTTGGAGCATAAGTCAACCATAGCCACCTTTTTCTACGCAGGCACTTTCCTAACATTTCATGATTAATCCAAGCCATTCAAAATAAATACCTCACAATTTCATTCAACCGTTTCAAATTTCAACTCAATCCGAGTTTCTTAGCTCCCGTTATAGTCGTTTAAAGTTAACGGTTGAAATGAACACATACTTTAAAAAATTCATAATTCTCATTTCATCAAGAATTTTCATAATATTTTCATTCCATAATACTAAGCCTAATATTAACAATCTTTATTTCAAATTTCACTTGAATCCGCCTTTTAGGCGTTGAGTTATGAATTTTTCAATATTTTCCTTCACACTTGTCAATTTCCATCTTTATTTCCATAATTCATTTTAAATCATGACAAATGATTTTTCATGATATAATTGCACACTTAAATCACAAATAATTCATTCTAAACCCATTATCTCATTTGGGCTCAAAATGCTTAATCACATCATTAATGCTAACCATAACCCTAACTGTCATAATTAGCAAAAATCATAAAATACCTTCATAATTCCATAATTCATAAATAATCATCAAATACATGTTCAATGTATACATATGGCTTACTCGGGTTAGGGTTTCACATACCGATTCACTTTGGGCTCCGGCGATTAAATTTTTAATCACCCTTCTTAATTAAACCCTAATTGCAACATATCATAAAATCTTAAAATCATCCAAAAATTCCATTTAATCATATGTATAGGTCCAAGGCATACATTGGACCCTGTTTAGGTTAGGGTTTCACAGGAGATTTCATGGTGCTACTGGTTTCCTCCACCCATAGTGCGTGTGTGGTTACGTATTGATATGAATGTGTAACATCTGAATTAAACAATGAATTTTCTAAAATTTAAATCATACCTGTAACCAATTCTTCCTTAGTTTCTTGAGATTCCATCCCGATGAGGGCTTAGACACGCACAGGGTTGTTGGCTATGGCGGGGGCTTTCTGCTGGTCCAACCTTCCTTGAGTTGGAGCTTCCTGTGGTTTGTTCGGGTAGTTGAATGATATATGCCCGACTTGGCCACATATGAAGCACTTGATCGTTCTGCATTCCCGAGCCATATGTCCTGCTTGACCACACTTAAAACATTTCCTTAATCCTTGGAGGCATTCACCAGAGTGGTGCTTATGGCAGGTTTTGCAAGGTGAGGTACTCTTTCCCTTGGAACTAGATTCCTCCTTTCCATCCATTGCCTTCTCATTTTTCCCTTCCTTAGCCCCATTTTCCTTGGGAGCCGAGAAGAATTGCTCTTGAGCTTGCCTAAGCTCCTGTGTCCTCATGGGCTCCATTTCTAATGCCCTAGCTCTTTCTATACTAGAGGTATAATCTCTTATTAGTAATGGGGCTAGTCCCTCCCTTAATTGGGGTCTCAGCTCACGTTGGAACCTTTGTGCCTTATTTTCTGGCACATTGGCGATCCATGGTACATACCTAACCAAGGCTTTGAATCTTGTTGCATACTTAATCACCGTCATCTTGCCTGGGTAGAGTTTCTCAAACTCTATCACTTTTTGGCTCTGTAAGCCTACTGGAAGATACTCTTTATTAAATTCTTCTAAAAATTCTTGCTACGTGACCCGTTCTGGGTGTGGCATGGTAACCATCAATGTTTCCCACCATTCATAAGCGTCTTTAACCAGCAGGTGAGTAGCACATAAGACCTTTTGCTGATCATTGCAGGGCGAGATTCTAAATAACTAAAATTTTCTTAAACCCTATGTGATGTTGCTGTTTTGATGTTTAATCATGATTTAATAGATTATATACGTTGGGTGTAAGAATCAAGAACAAATGATTAAGGATTTTTGCATATCTATTGAAATTAGATGCAAATATGGGAGCAAAACTTAGAAGAAATGAGGCAGAAATCTAAAATATGAACAGAATATTTAATCAACGAATTTTATCATGAAATTTTTGTGAAGACTCATGATGGGGTGATTAAGGAACGACCAAATTTTCAGCTTAAAAGGATAAGTACGTTCCAAATTAAAAATCTAAGAATCTCAACATGAACAGGGTTGTACGGGTGGCAGGATCAGCTGCACCAAATAATTTTTATTAATTTTTATACAAGGAATTTTGGGCTGAAAATTTTACAGAATATAAAATACATATTTTTGATCACATAAAAAAAATAAAAATTAGGTTTTTATGGGAATAAATATACCCAATAATTTACGTGATTAAGGCTGTCTGAAAAGGGGTGTTGCTGTCCAGCAAGGTAAAAATACCAAAATAAATATAAATAGCTTGAGTGTCTATTTATAGAATGGGGAAGATTTGAACGTTATAGAAGTGGTTGGCACGCAATAAATGTTCCAACGTTCAAAAATTCGAACATTGCTTCCCCAAGTCGCAGGTGGAGTCGACTTCGTCTGCGACTTGGCTTCCCAAGTCACAACTGGAGTTGACTTCGTGTGCGACTTTAGTTTTGCATTTTTCAAGTCTTAGTTTGGGTCGACTTGGTTTCAGACTTGAACTCAAGTCGATCTTGGAGTCGACTTGGGTTGCGACTTGACTTGTTCTTGTGTCGAAAATAGTTTGATATTTGTTAGATTTCCTTTAGCTTGCTTGGCTTCTTTCCTTCAATAATATTTTGTAGACCTTGTGAAGCTTGAAAATTATATGGTTGGTTTTGCCTTTGATTCATGCATCTTGCTTTCTTTTGACATTAATCTTCATATCTTGAATTTCTTCAACTTGAAATAGGCTTGGAGCTTTGCCTTGGACTTGAGAGACTTAAGTTGATAATGAGCTTGTACCCTTGATTTGGATTTGTGAAAACTCATGTTGATTCTTGGAATGAGCTTGAATCTGCATCTTTGAACTTTGAAAACCTCAAGTCGAACTTGGGGTCGACTTCGTCTGCGACTTCACCCAAGTCGTAACTGGAGTCAACTTCGACTGCGACTTCAGTATTTTTCTGCCCCAGATTCAACTCTGGAGTGATTTTGCCATCTGAAGTCGATGTTGGAGTTGACTTCGTTTGCGACTTGGCTTCCCAAGTCGCAAGTGGAGTCGACTTGGCCTGCGACTTCACCCGCTCTTCTTCTATTTTCAAAACTGGTCGTGGGGTTCATTTTGGAGTCGAGGATGGAGTCGACTTTGGGATCGACTTCACCCTAAGTCGAAGTCCAAGTCGACTTAGAAATCGACTTGGCTATTTCATTCCTTAAAACATTCAACAAAATCATTAGTATTCACTTTATACTCAAATTTAACTTTGTTAATCATCAAAACTCATGCTTTGGTCAATTTTGTTTTGTTTCGAACATTGTTTCCAACAATCTCCCCCTTTTTGATGATTGACAAAACTAATTTGAGTTTGTACCTTTCAAGAAAATCACAATCATATAGTTTCGAAAACAAATCATCATAATAACTTTCAAACAGAGTATAGCAAGCATGAGACACATAAAACAAGTTTCATAAATCAAATTTCATTTTACATATTACAATGTAAAGCAAAGATGAAACCTAAATACAAACTACCCGACCCGAAATGCTTTAAAGCCTATGCTTGTGTACTCAAATACTCTATTCTATCTCCCCCTTTTTGTCAATCCTTCAAAAAATGGTTCAATTACCAAGGATTTGGTGAATTGAAATTGGGAAATGGGATATGCAGATTGAATGGGTTTGATAGGACGAACATGAGCGGATAAATAAAATGAAGAGACTGGAGCGGGAGTCGGATCTCGATGAACTGATTCGGAATCGAATGGATCAAGTTCAGGTATGGGGCGATTTTTGTGTCGCCAGATGCAAGATGATATCTAATGGTACGCATTTCCCGATCGATTCGATCTTGTCGGGAATGCATATCATTGATAGCTGTGAGAACCTCAGAGACTAGGCTGGTCATTCTATCCTCTTGGTGACCCATTTCTTCTCGAAGAGCAGAGATCTCATCTCGGATGCTCTATATCGTGACCTCTTGTGATGGAGGTTGAGGCGTCCGATTTGGTATGACAGATCCCTGTGGAGAGAAGGATCCATGGGACATAGGAGATGCCGGCCCCTCCAGAATGTCCTGGGGTGGGGCAGGTGGTGCCTCTGGAGGCTGCTCCCCCTCAGTTTGTGCTTGTCTTGCTTCCTTAGGAGCTGGTTCGCCCAACTTTTCTCGAATCCTTTCATCTCTGAACTGCTCCAAATTGATCTTCATTCTTTGGAGCAATGCCTTATTGATGGCATTTGTGGTTTTAGGGACTTCGAAGGGTTCGCCGTCAATGTCCACTTCATAGTACTCCAGGATCCTCGTGATCCATGTCCCGTAAGGTAAAACGCCTTGAGGATTGTCCTTTCGGGATGCCAAGGCTTCTAGGAAGAGTCTTGGTAGGCTGATCTTGACTTTATTCACTAGTTTCCATAGAATAATGGCCTCTTGCGGGTTGAGCTAATTTCTTCCACCGCCCTTTGGGTAGATGCAGTGAGCGATGAGTAATTTGAGGACTCTAAGGCGTGGAGAGAGGTCCATGTAATGCAGGAACTTAGTTCCTGGATGATACTTGTTGCTTCTTGTCAGCTCATTATACACTCTTTCTAATGTAAGATCTCGGGGAAGTGATTCTTCTTCGGATGGAACTTCAAGAATTCTTCCTATTCTCTATATTGCTTTTTCTTGATTTGGGTTAGCCATTGTTCCCAAAAACATTTCTGTGCCTTTGATAAAGGTTGAAAATTTGTTATCATCCCACAGATAGTAAAATAACCTTGTCATATCAGGATATACTCTTTCATCTGTCTTCAGCAAACTTGTCCATCCCTGATAATCCAGTAGTTCTTCTATGTCGAACTCATAATCTTTGAAAAATTTAAAGTCGATGATCTTTGGGATGAATACCTTTCTTTCATAGAAATGCTTGTAGAATCGACTATGCTGAAGCTCTGTTTGGAAATAGGTTGTGGGCATTTTTAGGACTTGCCCTTTTGTGATTGGAATCCTTCTTTCTCCAGTGTTTGAGCTTCGAGGTTGACTTTCTGATCTCTGAGCTCGATCTAAGGATTGGATTGTGGTTTGAAATCTGACCCTTCGACCTGTTGAAGTTGAAGGTTCTTCTCTGGCTCGTTTTGCAGATGTTCTTTGCCTTCTGGGAATTTCTTCCTCTGTATTCGATCTCGAAGGTCTAGGCACAGGTCTTTGTGTAGGTTTGGAAACTGCTAGCTTGGGGAGTCTGGATTTTGGGGCCATTGGATTGGGAATGGAGGCAGTGAAATTTTAGGCTGTGAGAGATAGATAGACTAAGAGAAAAGAAAGAGTGAGAAAATAGAGAGTCTAGAGAAAGAGGACTGATGGAGGAGAGAAGGATGGAGATAAACAGGAAGTTAGTGAGAGAGAGGAAACGGCCGGTGGCCGAAAAGGGAGAGAATGAGTCGGAGAAGAAGAGAGGGAGCTGGAAGAAACTGCCGGAGAGAGAGAGGGAGGAGCTAGACGAAAAAATGCCGGAAATGGCGAGAAAGTGAGAGAGAGAGAGAGATGTCTGCCGGAGGAAGAAGGAGAGAGGGAGGAAAATAGCGAGATTGCAGCTGGCCGGAGAAAATGGAGAAGGAAGAAAATCGCCGGGAAGAAGAAGAGAGGAGAAACGGCGGAAGAATGAAGAGGAAAAGAAGAAAGAAGAGGAAAGAAGGGGGAAGGCGATTCGTCACGCGCGCAGAGTCGACTTTGCCCTAGGCGAAGTCGACTTCGACCTAGTGGAGTCGACTTCGCCTCAGAGGCGGAGTCGACATCGCTTCTCCCAAGTCGACTTCACTGGAGTCGACTTGACTCATCGACTTGGCTTCTTTTAGATCAAATTTTCTTGTGTAATTCTTCCTAGTTTAATTCTATCATCCCCATATCATTTCTAAATTTATAAAATGATTCCTTCGCTAGTGGTTTGGTAAAGATATCAGCAATTTGATCTTCAGTTTTCACATATTCTAAACAAATATCATGATTCTCAACATGTTCTCTAATAAAGTGATGTCTTACATCTATATGCTTGGTTCTTGAATGTAATACAGGATTCTTAGTCAAACATATAGCACTTGTATTATCACATCTAATAGGAATATTGAAATAATCAATGCCATAATCTTTCAATTGTTGTTTCATCCAAAGTAGTTGGGCACAACAGCTTCCGGCGGCTATATATTCGGCTTCCGCAGTGGATAGGGCAACACTGGTTTATTTCCTTGAGTACTA
Source organism: Annona cherimola (assembly GCA_030490835.1). Lineage (NCBI taxonomy): Eukaryota > Viridiplantae > Streptophyta > Magnoliopsida > Magnoliales > Annonaceae > Annona > Annona cherimola. Next base: position 44,467,226 of record CM059977.1, on the reverse strand, counting down.
TGAAACTAAAATATTTCCAAGAAATTGACAGGTTCCACTAGTACTTTTTCTATCTACTTTGTAGCCGGCAAAGTCCGCATCCGAATAGCCGATTAAATCAAATGTTGACCCCTTTAGATACCATAGTCCAAGATTGGTAGTATTTATCAAATATTTAAAAATTCTTTTTACAGCCAATAGATGTGATTCTTTAGGACATGCTTGAAATCTAGAGCACATACAAACACTAAATAAAATATCTGGTCTAGAAGCAGTTAAATATAATAATGATCCTATCATGCTTCTATAGAGCTTTTGATCGATACATTTACCGTTTTCGTCCGAGTCGATCTTGATTGTAGAACTCATTGGAGTATTTGCCCTTTTACCATTCTGCATTCCAAATTTCTTGAGTATTTCTTTGACATATTTAGACTGATTTAAGAATATTCCTTCCTTTTGTTGCTTGATTTGTAGTCCGAGAAAGAAATTCAGTTCTCCCATCATGCTCATTTCAAATTCGTTCTGCATGATCTTAGAAAATTCTTGGCATAAAGTTTCATCAGTAGCTCCAAATATTATATTATCTACATAAATTTGTACAATTAAAATATTTTTATTTTTATTTTTAATGAACAAAGTAGTATCAACTTTCCCTCTTTGAAACTCATGATCAATCAAAAATCTATTTAACCTTTCATACCAAGCTCTTGGAGCTTGTTTTAGTCCATATAATGCTTTGGTCAATTTATAAACATATTTTGATTGATCCTTTTCTTCAAATCCTAGGGGTTGTTCAACATATACTTCTTCATTCAAATATCCGTTCAGAAATGCGTTTTTTACATCCATTTGAAACAATTTGAAATTCATATGAGAAGCAAATGCTAGTAAGATACGTATGGCTTCTAATCTAGCCACAGGTGCATATGATTCTTCAAAATCAATCCCTTCTTCCCGGGAATACCCTTTGGCTACTAATCTAGCCTTGTTTCTAATTACAAGTCCGCTGTCGTCCAATTTGTTCCTAAATATCCATTTGGTACCAATAATTGTATGACCATTTGGTCTGGGAACTAAATGTCATACATTGTTCCTTTCAAATTGGTTTAGCTCTTCTTGCATTGCTATAACCCAGTTTTCATCATTGAGAGCTTGTTCAATGGTAGTTGGTTCGATCTTGGACACAAAAGCATATTGTCCACAAATGTTTGGCTTTGATCTTCTAGTTTTCACTCCTTCATACACATTTTCAATGACTTGCTCAATTGGATGAGCATTTTTGAACTTTAAATCAGTTGGAGGTTTGTAAGAATCATTACCTTCACTTACCTCTTCCTCCATTGAGTTTTCTGGCTTGAGCTCGATTTCCTTTGGTTGTTCTTTTCCTTTTATTTCATCTGCATCACTTAATTCATCCTCCTTTCTCGGAGTTTGGTTAAATTCGTCAAAGACAACATGTATTGACTCTTCTATAGTTTGATGTCTTTTGTTGAAAATTCTATATGCTTTGCTATTTGATGAATAACCCAAGAAAATAGCTTCATGGCTTTTGGCATCTAATTTTCCCAGATTTTGTTTTTCCATTATTTATCACATAACAAATACATCCAAAAATATGGAAATATGATTTGTTTGGTTTTCTTCCCTTCCAAAGTTTATATGGGGTCTTTTTCATTATAGCTCTAATGGTAACTCGGTTCAATACATAACAAGCTGTACTTACAGCTTCACCCCAAAATCTCTTGGATAGTTTATTCTCATTTAGCATGGTTCTAGCCATTTCTTGTATTGTCCGTTTTTTCCTTTCAACAACTCCATTTTGTTGAGGAGTTCTTGGTGCAGAGAATGTATGGTGAATTCCCTTTTCATTGCAAAATTCTATGAATCGGCTATTTTCAAATTCACCACCATGGTCACTTCTAATGGAAATAATTGAGCTTTGTTTTTCATTTTGCACCAAATTTGAAAACGAGACAAACATTGAAAACGCTTCATCTTTGCTAGCTAAGAGTATGATCCAAGTAAATCTAGAAAAGTCATCCATAATTACATATACATACTTTTTCCCACCAAGAGTTAAAATGTCTGATGGCCCATAAAGATCCATATGTAGTAATTCAAGTGGTCTAGTTGTTGAGATTTCCTGTTTGGTGGAAAATGGCATTTTCGGTTGTTTAGATAGTTGGCAAGCTTTACACATCTTATCTTTGTCATATTTGAGTTTTGGTAAGCCTTGTACCAAATTCTTTTTCCATAAGGTTTTGATATTTGACATATTTATATGTCCAAGCCTTGCATGCCATTTCCATGGATCATTTTCTATGGCTATTAGACATTTTCCTTCTAAGTCATCAAGGCAAACCAAATATACATTTCCATGTCTTTTGCCACTAAAAATTATGCGCTCGTCATCATCAATAACATTACATATAGAGGATTCAAATACAACTTTATATCCTTTATCACACAGTTGACTAATACTCATTAGATTATGTTTTAGTCCTTCAACAAATAGAACATTTGAAATACCATAGACGTTTCCTTTACCTTTTATTTTACCTTTTTCGTTATTTTCGAAAGCTACTGTTCCTTCATTACATGAGTTGATCTTATGAAATAGTCCTTTTTTCTGTCATGTGTCTTGAGCAATCGCTATCCATAAACCATACATTATTGGCCTTAGCTTTAAGGCAAACCTGCAAAAATTGAGTTGAGTAGAGCTTATCCTTTTGGTACCCATTTTATGGGTCCACTTGGGTTAGTTAACCTTTGAAGTTTGAGTTGATCCATCTTTGAACTCATAAAACCAATGCTTTTTGGCATCCAAACCAATTTAGCACCTAGGTTTTGCAGTTTTCTTAGTTTACATTGATAGATCTTATGTCCAAGCTTGTTGCAAAAGTTACAAGCTCCCGGAAGTCTAGAAATAGGGAGCCATTTGGTAATTTGTTCATTGGTTGGTCTTTTGGTCCAAACTGTTCGATTTATCTTTGGTTTAGTAAAATTGGTTTTGATATTATTTCTTGGAGCGTTAGTTTCAGTTTGTTCAAGTGCATTGTACCCAAGTCCTTTCTTGCAAGTTTGAGTTGTCATTTTCAAGAATATTTTTACATTTTCTCTTGGATTAGAGAACTTGACAAGAGATTCATTTAATGATTTATTCTCATTTTTAAGTTTTTCTAATTCATTTTCTAAGGTATTCTTTTCATCTTTTAACTTGTCTAATTTTTCAGCAAGTTTACCATTTACAATTATTACTGTATCACATTGTCTTTTCTTAATTGTAAACTTGTTTCCTAATTTCTTTATTTCTTCATATAGTGAATCATAAGCTTGTTGGAGTTCCTCTAATTCAGCACATTTAAGACATTCATTTGTAGAGAAATTTGAAAAGAATTTTTGTTTGGAGGTTACCTCTTGACTACTCGTGCAGTCCGTTGAAGTGGCTTGATCCTCCAAAGTTTCCGTGGCTGCAAAGCATAGGTCGGTGTTTGCTATGCAACAGATTCTTGCACAATCAGCTTCGCATTCTTCACTTGAGGAGCTATTCATTGTAGATTCTTCTTCATTTACGTACATGCCTCTTCCTTTGTTTCTTTGAAATCTTTTGTTGTCGCCTCGATCTTTTCTTTGTTCCTTTGCCTTGTTTTCTTCGGGCGTTGGACATTGGGCTTGCATGTGTCCCGAACCGCCACATCGGTAGCATTTTGTTATTTCTTTCTTTTTATCTTTGAAGTTTCTTTCTTTAAAATTTTTGAAATTTCTGCCTTTCCTCACAAATTTTCTGAATCGTTTTGTGAGTAGAGCAATTTCATCGTCATTTTGTGAAGATGAGGTGTCGTCCGAGTCTTGTGCGGCTTTCAAGGCAATTTCTCTTTTGCCTTTGTGACGATCTTCATTTCTTTTCTTAATTAGCTCATGTGACATCAAAGAACTAATTAGGTTCTCTAGCTTCAATGTGTTAAGGTCCTTGGCTTCTTCTATCGCAGTAATCTTTGGAGTCCAAGATTCCGGTAGAGCCCTTAGAATCTTCATAACCTGTTCAGATTCAGATATAGCCTTTCCAAGACCTTTCAGAGCATTAGTGATTTTTGAGAATCTAGCAAACATTTCAGAAATATTTTCTGTTTCTAACATTCTAAAATTTTATAATTCTCCAATCAAAATGTTTCTTCTCATCCCTTGGACTTGAGAAGTTCCTTCATAGATAGAGGTTAATGTATCTCATATCTCTTTGGCAGTTAGACAAGAGGATACTCTATCATATTCAGATGTCGTGAGAGCACAAAATAGTGAATTCATAGCTTTGGCATTGCTCTTCACGATTCTTACTTCCTCATCGGTCCATTTGGAAGATTTTTCATCAATTGGCAAGGTCACACCATCTTGAATCGCAATCTAAGAGTCCATATCGGTAGCCATGATGAGTTGTTTCATTCTTAGCTTCCAATATTCAAAATTGTTCCCATCAAACAATGGTGGCCTAGTAAAGGATTGGCCTACGACAAATGCGGGAACGGAAGTAGATTGGGATGCCATGTCAATAAGATCTCTTTGGTAAGCTCAAAGACCCGCTCGGATACCACTTGTTGGTCCCGAGTTAATGGCAAAACCCAAGAGGGGAGGGGTGAATTGGGTTCTTATAAAATTCTTTGGTAAATTAAAACTTAACCCTTTGAAAGCTTAATCCCTTGATTGAAACAAATAGAGAGCAATGAAGTAATGAAAGCAATAAAGTAAAACAGTAGGCAAGATTTATAGTGGTTCGGGCAACCTCTGCCTACTCCACTCTTCCAAGCTCACACACCATTGTGACTTGGGTTCCACTATGTATTCCGCGAATACACTTAGAGTCTCCGCTCTCTTCTAGATTCTAGCTCTAGGGGGCATATACAATCTGAGTCTATGCTCTCTTCTAGATTCTAGCTCTAGGGGGCTTATACACTTGATACAAGTAGATGATGAGTTCAACTCCAAATACAACTCTACTTGCAACGTCTTGGTTTGTTACAACACACTCAAACCAAGACCAATAACAAGGAATAATGAAAATAAGGAAGATCTGCACTTTACTGAGTTGTGTAGGCAAGATTCAGCTTGAGGAAGAGTTTGTAGAAGCAACCGGTTGTATATCGTTGACACTACTTGCAACTTGAAGCTCGTTCTTCCTTTGAAAGTGTATAGATCACTCAAATTTGGAGAAAAGCAAATGGGAGCTCTTGTTTGCACTTCTTTTCTCTCTTTAGGCTATGTAGTGTCTGTATTCTCGTTTGCTTGAGTGTCTATTTATAGAATGGGGAAGATTTGAACGTTATAGAAGTGGTTGGCGCGCAATAAATGTTCCAACGTTCAAAAATTCGAACATTGCTTCCCCAAGTCGCAGGTGGAGTCGACTTCGTCTGCGACTTGGCTTCCCAAGTCACAACTGGAGTCGACTTCGTGTGCGACTTCAGTTCCGCATTTTTCAAGTCTTAGTCTGGGTCGACTTGGTTTCAGACTTGAACTCAATTCGATCTTGGAGTCGACTTGGGTTGCGACTTGACTTGTTCTTGTGCCGAAAACAGTTTGATCTTTGTTAGATTTCCTTTAGCTTGCTTGGCTTCTTTCCTTCAATAATATTTTGTAGACCTTGTGAAGCTTGAAAACTTGTATGGTTGGTTTTGCCTTTGATTCATACACCTTGCTTTCTTTTGACATTAATCTTCATATCTTGAATTTCTTCAACTTGAAATATGCTTGGAGCTTTGCCTTGGACTTGAGAGACTTAAGTTGATAATGAGCTTGTACCCTTGATTTGGATTTGTGAAAACTCATGTCGATTCTTAGAATGAACTTGAATCTGCATCTTTGAACTTTGAAAACCTCAAGTCGAACTTGGGGTCGACTTCGTCTGCGACTTCACCCAAGTCGTAACTGGTCAACTTCGACTACGACTTCGGTATTTTTCTGCCCCAGATTCAACTCTAGAGTGATTTTTCCATCTGAAGTCGATGCTAGAGTCGACTTCGTTTGCGACTTGGCTTCCCAAGTCGCAAGTGGAGTCGACTTGGCCTGCGACTTCACCTTCTCTTCTTCTATTTTCAAAACTGGTCGTGGGGTTCATTTTGGAGTCGAGGATGGAGTCGACTTTGGGATCGACTTCACCCTAAGTCGAAGTCCAAGTCGACTTGGAAATCGACTTGGCTATTTCATTCCTTAAAACATTCAACAAAATCATTAGTATTCACTTTATATTCAAATTTAACTTTGTTAATCATCAAAACTCATGCTTTGGTCAATTTTGTTTTGTTTTTAACATTGTTTCCAACAGGAACATGTGTAGACATAAAAATGTCCATTTCTAAAAGAGTTTAAGCGATAAAGGTGTTTGTGGACATATGAATGTCCATTGCCAAAAAGGCTTACGGAAAATATATTTTGGACTTAAAAATGTCCATTATCAAAGTGTTTATGTGAAAAACATTTTAGGACATATAAACGTCCGATTCCAACAACGTTTATGTGGAAAAATGTTTTAGGACGTATAAACGTCCGTTTCCAACAAGGTTTAAGTGGAAAAATATTTTAGGACGTATGAACGTCCAATGGAAAAATGATTTATGTGGAAAAATGCCTTTTCGTGGACATGAGAATGTCCATTGCCAAATATGGTTTAGTCAAGATGTTTTGGGACATAAAATGTCCCTTGGCCAAAATGATTTATGAAAAAAATATTTTAGGAAATGATTTTCAAGGAAAGTCTTACCCCAAAATGCTTGCTTACTGAGTTATCACTCACATTTTGTTTTCCAAACCTTAGAGAGGTACTAGGAGACTCAAGCGGTTGAGGACTTAAAAAAATGGAGAAAAGGTACGAGATAGTACCATGTGGGCTAAAAGGATTAGCCATGGTGAGTGGAATGATATAAATGAAAGTAATCGGGTATGCTGACGTATATAAATTTATTTAAAGTTCTAAGTTCTAGGAGAACTAATAAATGAATGAATGTATGGATGAATGTATGTCTGGAATGACAATGTCATGATGAGGTTAAGAGGGCCTATGATGTATAACAGCATATTGAAATGGTTTAAAGGATATGTACAAGTGTACCATTGCTTATGTTATAAATGAAATGATGATGAATGAAGAAATGAAAAAAAAAATTGGACGAGTTCCAATTAAAATCCCGTCGCGTGATCAGGACAATAATCCTGATTCACATTTACCAATCGATAAGATCTTGAGGTAAGGAAGTGACGTCTCAGTTTGGGGCGTTACAATTGTTGGTATCAGAGCATGGATTGGTAAATAAGCGTGGTAAGAAAAGATTTGATGTCACAAAGATGATATTTCAGCAAGGATTGATAGATAGACATAGAAGATGAGATGAAAAACAAATGATGAAAGGATAGATAGGAATCATAGGACATGTATAACATGCAATTATGATGCTATGATTTAAGGAAATGTAGTTGATTTGCTTTGTTTCACAATGTATATGCAATACGAAGGAAGGATGATAATGAGACTAGATGAAATGAAGAAGGAGGTATGAGAGAGATAATTTCTCTATGATATTTATAAGAAAAAAGATTATAACGAATGATAAGGACCCTTACTAGTTTATGGAAATTAGAAAGGGAGATCAGGAAGAAAATATTTTAGACTGGTTTATTACCAATACTCTTATTAAGTAGTCTCATCATCATCATCATCATAAGCCATTTCCCACCTATGTGGGGTCGGCTGCATGGATTCTGTTACGCCATTCTTGGCGATTTAAGACTAAATTTTCAGTAATTTGTAATTTTTTTAAATCTTGTTTAATTACTTCCATCCATGTTTTTTTGGGTCTTCCTCTCATTCTCCTACCACCTTCTACTTGGATAAACTCTGTTTTCCTAACCGGTGCGACTTCAGGCCTCCTTTTTACATGACCAAACCATCTTAATCTATTTTCTCTCATTTTATCATAAATTGGTCTCACTTTTAAGTTTTCTCGAATTATTTCATTCCTAATTTTATCTTTTCTTGTTTTACCACTCATCCACCTTAACATTCTCATTTCTGCTACGCTCATTTTTTGTATATGTTGCTCTTTAACTGCCTAACATTCTGCCCCATAAAGCATAGCAGGTCTAATCGCAGTCTTATAAAATTTTCCTTTTAATTTGACTGGGACTCGACGGTCACATAAAATTCCTGACGCACTTCTCCATTTCTTCCATCCTGCTTGAATTCTATGTATTATATCTTTCTCGATTTCTCCGTTCTCTTGAACTATTGATCCTAAGTACCGAAAGTGATTAGTTCTTGTTACTGCTTGATCTAAAATCTTAATTGGTTCCTCATCCGGGTTCTCACTATTATTAAAATTGTATTTCATATATTCAGTTTTTGTGCAACTAATTCTAAAACCATTAGATTCTAAAGCATCTACCCACCTATTCAATTTTAAATTTAGTCCTTCTTTAGTTTCATCTATTAGAACAATGTCATCTGCAAATAACATACACCAAGGTACTTCTTCTTGGAGATGTCTAGTAATTTCATCTATTACTAAGGTAAAAAGGTAAGGACTCAAGGTTGAGCCTTGATGTAAACCTATTTTAACTGGGAAGACATTAGTATCTCCACTAATGGTTCTCACATTTGTAACAGCCCCCTCATACATATCTTTAATAATATCAATGTATCTGTCATTAATTCCTTTTTTTTCTCATCACTTGCCATATTAACTTCCTTGGTACTCGATCATAAGCTTTTTCTAAATCAATAAAAATCATGTATAAGTTCTTTTTCTTCTCCCTATACTTTTCAAATAGTTGTCTAAGTGAGAAAATAGCTTCAATAGTTGATCTTCCTGGCATAAAACCAAATTGATTTTCAGATATATTAGTTTCCCATCTTAGTCTATGTTCAATTACTCTTTCCCATAATTTCATAGTATGACTCATTAATTTTATTCCACGATAATTTGCACAATTTTGAATATCTCCCTTATTTTTATAAATTGGAACTATAATGCTTTTCCTCCATTCACTTGGCATTAACTTCGTTTTTATAATCTTATTAAAAAAATTTGTTAACCATGTTGCACCTACATCTCCCATGCACTTCCATGCCTCAATTGGTATATTATCTGGGCCTAAAGCTTTTCCTGTTTTCATTTTCCTTAAAGCTTCCTTTACTTCAGATATTCGAATTTTTGTGAAATAACTGATATTCCTATTTTCTTCCCTATTTAGACTAACATCTAATGTTAATTGTTCGTGTGGGGTATCATTTAGTAAACTATAAAAATAAGTTTTCCATCTTTCCTTAATATTATCATCTTTGACGAGAACTCTTTGGTCCTCACTTTTAATACATCTAGGGTGTGTTTGGTTGGATGTAAAATTTTTGATGAAAAGTTTTTGGAGTAGAAGTTGTCAAATCAATAGAAAGTGATGTGATATAATAGGAGTAATGATGAGGAGTAAAGAGAATAAAGTTAAAATAGATAGGTTAGTTGTATGGGTAGTTGTGTAGAAATGATTGAAAAGTAGGATAGTTTGTATAGAAAAATGTGAAAAAATAATTAAAAAATAGAATAATTATGTAGAGTGAAAAGTTTTAGATTAAAAAGTTTTAGTTGACACTTTTTTTGCCTAAACAAACACACCCCTAATATGTGTTAATACATCTAATACGCTAGTATAATCTAGTTGTAGACATTATGAGAAGGAAGGAAAGATAGGTTAGCAAAATTGTCTTTTTCTAAGACATGCATAAAATTTTATGTGAGAGAAACTCTTGCTCTATGTTATAGAATAAATGTGTTATGTTATATGAAATGATTGCTATAAATTTTTATGAATGAATTGGTAGCCTAGATCTTACCCTATGATAAGATGAGAAATTCTATAATTTCTCTATGTATAAGAAAAATAGTATGCCTGCCATAAGGGTAAAAGATGGATGGCATACAGAAAAGGACAATTATAATGAGAAACCCATATGGGAACAGGGAACAGGGAACAGGAGACAATAGAGACTAATGATAAGTCTATTGGACCAAGGCTAAAAATGCCACTAAGACAGAGTAGCGAAAAGGAAGCGTGATGATCCAATGGAAGTATTGAAAAGAAAAAGGGATGATAAGTTGGTTATTTCACATGAGCCTTACCCCGATATTTGAAATGTAATAGGTTTCGGGACGAAACCTGTTATAAGGGGGGAAGGATTGTGAAACCCCAACCTATGTAGGACTCAATGATATGCATTGAACATATATATTTGATTTATATGTGATTTAAATGAATTTTTAATGATTTATGGATGATTTTATGATTAATGATATTTTGCAATTAGGGTTTAATTAAGAATGGTGATTAAAAATTTAATCGCCGGAATCCAAAGTGAGTCGGTATGACCCAAGGGGCTTAATGAGGATTTAAAGGTGACAAGGTTTCATGAATAATCATGTTAATAATCATGATTTAATTTATGAAGATTAAAGTGTAATTATGGAATTAAGATGACAAATGATAGAAAATTCATAACTTGACGCCTACAAGGCAGATTTTGATGAAATTTGAAAGGTAAGCTCAAGACGATGGGCCCAATATTATGAATGGATTGGATTAAGGGAATCATGATGGGATTAGGGTGATAATTAATTATTTTTATCTCAAATCCAAAAGATAAATTCAAGTGGTCATAACTAGACGTAGAAATGTCGGATTAAGATGAAATTTGAAATGATGGAATAAAATTATAAAATATATGAGATGAATGAAATGGATTAAGCTAATTATCATGGCAAGTTGCTTTCTTGGAGAGCAAGTAACAAGTTGCTTAAGAGTTAAGTAAAGAAGGGCAATTGTGGAAATTGAAAATAGAATTTACTAAAATGCCTATGGGGTTACTTGGGCACCAAGAAAAGTAGCGTATAAAAAGAAAAAAAAAGAGAGCAAGGGGGTTGGACGTTCCAGCAGCAAGGAAGAGGATAGAGAGAAGGAGAGAGAAAGAGAGAGAAGAAGACAGAAGGAGAGAGAGAAGAGAGAAAAATAAGAGAAAAATGGAGATTTTCTCCAAGGGCAACAGCTAGGGCACGTCCAACCCAGCAAGGAAGAGGAGAAAAGAGGAAGAAAAGAAGAAGGGAAAAGGGAAAGAGAAGCTCGGGAGTTTGGGACAAAGAATCGACGAAATCGGGTAAATATACCCTTTGATTGTGGGTTGAAAATCATAACTGAAATTTTCTTAAACCCTATGTGATGTTGCTGTTTTGATGTTTAATCATGATTTAATGGATTATATATGTTGGGTATAAGAATCAAGAACAAATGATTAAGGATTTTTGCATATCTATTGAAATTAGATGCAAATATGGGAGCAAAACCTAGAAGAAATGAGGCAGAAATCTAAAATATAAATGTAACAGTTAATCAACGAATTTTATCATGAAATGTTTGTGAAGACTCATGATGGGGTGATTAAGGAACGACCAAATTTTCAGCTTAAAAGGATAAGTACATTGCAAATTACAAATCTGAGAAAATCAACGTGAACAGGGTTGTACGGGTGGCAGGATCAGCTGCACCAAATGATTTTTAATAATTTTTATACAAGGAATTTTGGGCTGAAACGTTTACAGGATATAAATTACATATTGAGAATCACAAAAAAAATAAAAATTAGGTTTTGATGGGTATCAATATACCCAACAATTTATGTGATTAAGGCTGTCTGAAAAGGGGTGCTGCTGTCCAGCAAGGTAAAAATACCAAAATAAATATAAATAATACATATTTCATGCTGGAAATATTTATTTTGGTTAATTAATGTAGTTATTAAGGTATGATAGAAATTTCAGATCAAAACTACTTGATTTGATGTTAATTCAAGATTTTGAGAATTTAGGCATACTGAATTTAGCATTATGGACAACTTAAAGAATAAATCAAGATAAATGTTAAATTTCAGGTTTTTGTGACGAAATTTGACTTATAATGGGATATAAACAAGTTATTATGAGAGTTTAACATATTAGAGGTAAACAAGATCACCTTAAATATGATTTTTTGAAGATATGCCAAGGAATGTCCAAAGAGGAGTGCAAAGGGTACCCAAGATGTATATAAAAGTTGCTGTTTTGGATGCAACTAATATATGAATTTTAAACATATGTTAATACCCTAAATTTGGGTTAAGAAAAGCATGGTTTAAGGCTGAAAAATTTGGATTCAAAGTCTGTTTAGACCATGTTGCTAAAAGGAGCGTTGAAATGACGAAAAACGGGTTCTAATGTTGCTAAGTATGAATACCCGACTTAAAAGACAAGTGGGTTAAGTTAGATGAACTTATGTAGGTTGGAAAACCTAAGGAATATGAGTATTTAAAGACGATGCAAATAAATGAAATGTTATTTTTATTTATTTAGGCAAAGGCAAGGAAAAGAATGGAAGGAAAGGGATTATGGCGATCTCGGATAAACAAGCAAACTTTCTAAAATAATGTTTTATTTCTATGTGATGATATGTGATTAAAAATTTTTATGATTATATTTAAACAAATGGGCAACCACAAGTTTTGAAAATGATGGCTTTAATTAAAAGCCACAAGTTTTGAAAATGACGACTTTAATGAAAAGTCATAAGTTTGGGAAAAGAATGGCTTTAAGGAAAATCCTCAAGGTTTTCTTCATGGGAAGCCAGAAAAGTTTTTAAGATAAAGAATTTATGACAAGTATTGCCATGGATTGGCAATGCTTTATGTTAATGGATTGAGAAATTTGCTTATGAGTAAGCAAGTTCTCCACGATAATGTTTTCAAAGGGTTTCACGTTTTATGTTGATGGTTTTTTTTAAGAATTTGCTTTTAAGTAAACAAGTTCTTTAGAATGTTGTTTCAAAAGTATTTTATAAGAAAAAGGGAATTTTGCCCTTTTTCACAAAGCAACAAACGTAAATAAGTTTTGAATTTCTCTTATGATGTTTAATAATAAATAATCATATTATAAAAGAAAAAAAAGAAAAAAGAGATTTGATTTATGAAAAAGATTTATTTTGCTAGGTCATGATAATTAAATAATAAATGATGATTTGGACATAGTTCATATGTTTTGAAATAATATTCGAAAAGTTTTGATTTCCTTTAGATAAAGAAATCTATGTTGAAAATATCTTGAAAAATGTTTATACGGATGTGTTAAAAGGGATTTAAGGATGACCAACCTCCTATGTTGATTTCATAAAATGGTTTGATTTCAGGTTGCTAAATGGTATGCAAAAGATTATGAAAGCCCTTTATGTAAAAATGACAAATTGATATGTGGACAAGAAATTAATTTTAAGGTGGTCGAGAAGGGGTTAGCACAATTGCATAACTTTTGTGAGGGAAAGGCCCCAAAATAGAAACCAAGAAATCGCTAGGAAAAATGTATGATTTAATCTTGAAAATCTAAAAGTTTTGAAATTCTTTTATAAGGATTTTAAGATGTATTATTTTTCAAACATTTCAAATGTTTATCAAAATGTTTTACTCAAAATATTTCTGAAAGAATTTAAGGAAGGTCATCCTAAAATTAGATTTCAAATGACAACTTGTTTAAAGTGAGTGCGCTCGCTTTACAAGTTAACACGGACTGCGGTCTGTGATGTGTTTTTGAAAATAATTTATTTTAAAAAGACACAGACTGCGGTCTGTGATGTTTTTAAGTTATGGATGCAGACAGAAGTTTGTGATCCTGGTTTAAAAGGACATAGGCTGCGGTCTGTGGTTCTTCAAACCAAATGGATTGCGGTTCGTCATAATAATGTACGGTGCACTAGTACAAAGATTAGGCATGTTGTAGAGCATAGTTGAGATGACCGGAGCCCACTCTACATAAGGCCAAGTCGCTAAGGGATGACAGGAGTACCAGCGGCGCCCTCCCTGAGATGGGAGCAGGATAAATAAACAACTGCCTGGCTAGCGTGCTGTTATGGATTCTCTTCCAAAATGTAGCATGATCACTTGCTAAGTGTCACTACTGGATGGGAAGAAATGTGTTTGCATATATTTTTCTTTTCAAAAGCCCAAAGATTGAGATATAAAAGCATTTTTACAAAAAGTTATCCTAAATTAGATTTCTATGAGCCATTATGCATAAGTTACCCTAAAAGTATGGTATTTTACACAAAATGTGTAAATATTAAGAATAAAAAAATAGTTTTTATGCAAAAGTTTTCATGAAAAGTATTTATGACTTATTTTCTATAAACAAGCCCCAAGATGGGGGGGATCATGAAAAAGGATTTATGTTGAAAAATATTTTGGACATAAGAATGCTCATTTCCAAAAGGTTTATGTGGGAAAAATGGTTGGACATGAGAATGTCCATTTCCTAAAGAGATTTATGTTGGAAAATGTGTGGACATAAAAATGTCCATTTCTAAAGAGTTTAAGGGATAAAGGTGTTTGTGGACATATGAATGTCCATTGCCAAAAAGGCTTACGAAAAATGTATTTGGACATAAAAATGTCCATTATCAAAGTGTTTATGTGAAAAATATTTAGGACGTATAAATGTCCGATTCCAACAAGGTTTACGTGGAAAAATATTTTAGGACGTATGAACGTCCAATGCCAAAATAATTTATGTGGAAAAATGTCTTTTCATGGACAAGAGAATGTCCATTGCCAAATATGGTTTAGTCAAGATGTTTTGGGACATAAAATGTCCCCTGGCCAAAATGATTTATGAGAAAAATATTTTAAGAAATAATTTTCAAGGAAAGTCTTGCCCCAAAATGCTTGTTTACTAAATTATCACTCACATTTTGTTTTCCAAACCTTAGACAGGTACTGGGAGACTCAAGCAGTCGAGGACCTAAAAAATTGGAGAAAAGGTACGAGATAGTACCATGTGGGCTAAAAGGATTAGCCATGGTGAGTGGAATGATATAAATGAAAGTAATCAGGTATGCTGACGTATACGAATTTATTTAAAGTTCTAAGATCTAGGTGAAGTAATGAATGAATGAATGAATGAATGTATGGATGAATGTATTTCTGGAATGGCAATGTCATGATGAGGTTAAGAGGGCCTATGATGTATAATAGCATATTAAAATGGTTTAAAGGATATGTACAAGTATACCATTGCTTATGTCATAAATGAAATGACGATGAATGAAGAAATGAAAAAAAAAAATTGGACGAGTTCCAATTAAAATCCCGCCGCGTGATCAGGGCAACAATCCTAATTCACATTTACCAATCGATAAGATCTTGAGGTAAGGAAGTGACGTCTCGGTTTAGGGCGTTACAGTAGCCCTGTCACTTAGCGAGTCCTTTGGATATTTATCCATTTTTATCTTAACTCCTTAGGAGTTATATCATTTTATATATTCCATTTGAAATATATACACATGTTATCTCTTAACTTTCCATACATAACCATTTCATGATGAATCATTCTCAAGAATTGACCATAAATTTTTTTCGCTATTTATAGTCATATCATCACATAGTCATAAGCATAACATAAGCCTTATACATCATTCAATTCATCAACAATGTCATCAACATACAACCATACAAACTCATAGAGTCAACCACAGGAACTTGTAGAAATTCATTTTTTTCCTCGAATCTCCACCTGTGCTCCTTGCATGGTTCTCTCCTTCACCCGTCTTTAGGATTTGAAAAATAAAACTATGAGTCAAAACTCAATAAGAAAGTTATAGGTTTTCGGCAATTTATTTTCAAGGCAATTCATATAAATGCATTTTCCTCCATTATATTAAAGACACTTACCAAGTGATCAACTACCAATGGAGTAGAAACCTTTTCATAAATCAATCATGGAAAGCCACTTTATACCCGCTCGAAGGTATATCTTCAAACATGCTTCTCATACCCATCCAAGGTATGTCATAAATAATGCGATGCATCATTTAAAATCATGACATTCCTTTGGATAGATGCTAGCTAGGAAACCATCCACTTTCATCCTCTCTCTCAATCTAAGGAGGCACTGCCGGGCCTCAGCCACCTTAGCGACTTGGCCGCACCAAATGGAGACATTCGGTCCGCTTACACCTTTGAGGTGGACCTCATGCTTTTGTGCACTTGCTTCTTTCACAAACATGACTTAACATGATAGCATGATTTTTCATTCATAAATCATGACTTCATCATTTGTCACAAGTACTTGAAAAGCAGTAAGAAATTCATTTATTTCAATAGAACTAACATTTCAACACTCATTTATGTTGGAAACAATGCTTCAAAACAAAACAAATTAATCAAATACTGAGTTTTGATTATCAACAAAGACTAACTTGAGTATATTTTGAGTACTAATGAGTTTGTTATGTGATTTAAAGAACTTAGGTGGCCAAGTCGAACCTCAAGTCGACTTGGACTTCGACTTGGGTGAAGTCGATCCCAAAGTCGACTCAAATATCGACTTGAGAATGAATCCCAAAAAGCAACAGGTGAAGTCGCAGGTCAAGTCGACTCCACTTGCGACTTGGGAAGTCAAGTCGCAGACGAAGTCGACTCCAGCATCGACTTCAAACGAAAGAAAATGTCCAGCGTTGATTTTGGGGGCACGAAGCTGCCCAAGTCGCAAACGAAGTCGACTCCAGGTGCGACTTGGGTCAAGTCGCAGACAAGGTCGACTCCAACTTCGACTTGAGGATTTTAGACTTGAAGATTGAAGTTTCAAGTTTATTCCAAGGATCATATTGAACTTGTTCAAACCCAAATGAGATGAAAAGTTCATTCACAAGGAAACAAATTAAGATTCTTGAAGATCAAAGCTAAGATTCATATTCAATGTTCAAATCAAGTCTATCAAGCCAAGGCAAATGTTCAAGCTTATTCAAATAAGGCAACACCCAAGTTATGGAGACCAAGTGAGTCCAAGACTAAGCGAGGAACAAGCATATATCATGCAAGGACTCAAACAGCTCAAAAGCTTTGCAAGGATCAAGCCGAATCTTGAAGAACAAAGCAGCTTCAGCAAAACCCGAGCCAAGTCGCAGGCTAAGTCGACTTCAGGTTCGACTTGAGTCGAAGTCTGAAACCAAGTCGACTAAAACTCAGACTTGGGAAATTGGAAGAACTGGAGTCGCAGACGAAGTCGACTCCAGATGCGACTTGGGTTGCCAAGTCGCAAGCCAAGTCGACTCCATCTTCGACTTGGGTATAACGTTCAAATTTTCGAACGTTGGAGTTCATTTATTGCGCACCAACCACCTCCACAACGTTCATATTTTCTTCCCTCTATAAAAGGACCCTCAAATGAACGTGAAATATATACAAGAACATTACAAGACACTACTATATACTCTACAAAGTCCAAAGAGAGAAAAGAAGATCTAGAAAGGAATCCTATTTGCTTTTCTCCATTTCTGAGTGGTTCGTATACATTCTAAGGAAGAAGAAAGCTTCAAGTTGCTAGCGCCTTCATCAATATTCATCCAAAGCTGCTTCTACAACTTCTTCCTCGAGCTAAATCTGCCTACACAAATCTGTAAAGTGTAGTTTCATTTATTTCATTGTCTTGTTGTATAAATCTTGATTTAGCTTGGGTAGCTAAGATCAAGTATATGCAAAGTAGGGTCTGATTGGAGTGAGACTCATCACCTACTTTTGCATGTGAGTTGTTTATGCCCCCTAGAGCTAGAATCTAGAAGAGAGCAAGTGGCTCTAGTTGTATATGCCCCCTAGAGCTGGAATCTAGAAGAGAGCGGTGACTCTAAGTGTATTCGTGGAATACATAGTGGAACCCAAGTCACAACAGAGTATGAGCTTGGAAGAGTGGAGTAGGGAAGGTTTGCCCGAACCACTATAAATCTTGTGTTATATTTCTTTTTACTGCTTTATCTTTATTGCTCTCTAGCTCTTTTCAAAAGAGGATTAATTACTCAAGGGGTTAAGTCTTTATTTACCAAAGATTTTTTAAAGAACCCAATTCACCCCTCCTCTCTTGGGTTTTGCCAGTAACTCGGGACCAACAATTTAGACAAGGAAAGATCATCCTTAAATAATTTATAAAGAGTTGAAATCATTTATTTGCTAACTCATATAAATAGTTAGAACATCATTGATAAGCATTTTATCATATTTGATAAAACAAAGCATTTTGGAAAACAGCTTGCTTACCTTTCTTGCTTAGCTTTCCTCCTCGTTAACTTTTTTGCCTTTGCCTATACATAAACATAGCATTGCACTCGTAACAAGTTATTTTCTTGCATTCACTTAGTTTTCCAATCCCATAATCCATATCATTCATAATCAACTTGGATTTTCAAGTCAATCATACATACAAGACAGACACTTATGAAATCATAGCATTCATTTCATACTTTCCATAATGTGTTTTAATCCCGTATTTAGAGTAAACACATAGCATATATTTAGATTTCAACATATGGAGATTTATATTTCCCATTAACCTTTTTCATGCATATTCCATTTTTCTTATGTCTATGCTCATTTTAAGCATATAAGTGACGTTTCAAGCTTCTTAAATAAATCTCAAAAATTGAGATAATTAATCCTTAATCATATAAAAACTTACTCATGCATGTTATCACATTTTTTTTCATATTTTTCATTTTATCAAATTCTCATAAGTCACATATCAACCATTCACACATATGTTTCACATATGTTCAACAGACAACACATATATTATGTGTTTCTTAAATTTTCTTAACACAGCAACTTTCACCTATTTTCATCATCATTAAACTCCTTAATTAACATATACTTTAGGGTTTAATTTCATATTTTTAATCCCTTTGTCACTAATTTCCAAAACAACCATGTTAAGACACATGTTACATCATTTCAACGCTTCTTTCATGACTTAAATCATAATAGATTTTTAAGTCATAATTTTCAGAAACTAAATATGATTTTCTTAATCTAAATTTAGGTTATTATCACATATTTAAAATCCAAAATTCATTGGCTTTCATAACAGCAACATATTCACACATATTAAGTATCCATTTGACCCGTTTTAACGTGTCCAAAACATATGTCCATAAAATCAGATTTAGGGCTAATATTTTCAAACCCTTTTGGAAACTCAAAGTAACTTAAACATATTTTATTTTTCCCTCTATAAAATTCATAAATTATTTCATTACAAACAGCAACAAAAATCATACGAAAATCATCCATTTTGGCCCCCATTTGGACATCCCTCATGCATACCCTAAAAAATCAGATTTAGGAAAAATTAATCCAGCCCATTTTGGCCATCCAAATTTCCTTAATTTAGGGTACTTTTCCCTAAAATTCATCGATAAAAAATTTAAGCACTTCCTTTTATCATTTTTAATCCAAAAATAGAGAAATCGGGTCATTTCTTGAAACTTAGGGTTTCATATTTGCTAAAATCATCAACCAATGCTTAAATCATCATATGTAATTTAAAATAACATGAATTACATCCAATTAAACATGCTTAAATCATACAGCAACTTATTTTACATTTTTGAGATTTTCCAAGTTAGTTTTCATCTCAAAATTCAACCTAAACTTCCATTTTCACTCTTTTGAACTCTTGATTTCATTTAAATCTTTCAAAAATAATTCAATAATCATATTAAGGCATCATAACTCATAATTTAAGATTTCTTTATGAACCATATTCATGGCTCATGAATTGAAAGAGAAAAACTTGGTTTAGGTGATTCAAAACATAGATTTCACTTACTTGAATCAACCCTAACTTAATTCCAAATTGAGTTGCTTGGTTCCTCATCTTTTTCTCCTCCTTTTTCTTTCTCTTTTTCTTTCAGTTTTTCTTCTCCTTTTTCCTCTTTCCCCTTGCTGGTTTGGACTTGCAAAGGAGTGCTCAAGCATAAGCAAATTTTGGGAAATTTCTCCCCCCCTTTCTCACTTGTACACGTTCCAAGCATATCTCCCATTTCATGATTTTTTTAACCAGCTAGTGGGATCCATTTTCCACATGTCATGAGGGTAATTTATTTCTACCTTATCCCTTGATGATGTGACATTTTTATATCCAAGTAAAATATGCATTTTCTATTTTACAAAAATCCATAAAATTCATGCATTTAAGCTCCATGTTGTTGTCCATTGGTAGATGTTCCCTTTTTAGCTAGCATTTGACATTTTTTTGTCAATTTTTCCACACATTTACACGTCCATTTACTTCCCCTACACATTAGGCAGCTTAGACATATTTTTTAGGATTTTAAAAAATCCAAATATCAAGCCTTATCCCCCCTTGGACGTCCCTTAGTGTGACACCACACCTAAGCTCCATTTGAGCTAAGCTTAGGTCATTAAACACATGTATTTAAACCCTTGATTTTCCATTGATTTTACCCTTAAAAAATTCTTAAAAATCCAGCTCAATCCATTCAAAAATTGAAACCTTGCATAGCATTTAAATATGTCATTTTTGAAAATGCTTTTTATTAAATGCTATGGTAGTCTAGGGTACACAAAGTCAATGCTAGGTACCTTTTTTTAATTAAAAAATTTTCCATGGTAATTAAATTAATCAAATCCACTCATTTCATATATTTCATATTTTTATTCCATTGTTTCAAATTTCATCTCAAACCGACGTTTCTACATCAAGTTATGAACCTTTAAAATTTTCTTTGAAGTGTGTAATTAAAAATAAATAATTATCACCTTAATATCATCACTTGTGTATTAATCCAATCCACTTATAAGTTTGAGCCCAAAATCATGAGCTTGCCTTTAAAATTTCATCTCATTTCGCCTTGTAGGCGTAAAATTATGAATTTTCTATGATTTTCAACACAATTCCATAATTTCCATTTTAATCTCCATTAATTAAATCATGAAAATTAAAATAAATATTCATTCCACATTAGAATGTTCTAATCCTCATTAAGCCCCTTTAGTCATCTTGACTTATATTGGGCTTTGGCGATAATCTTAATCACCATTCTTAATTGCAAACCCTAATTGCAAAATTCATAAATTCATGAAAATCATCCAAAATTCAATCATTTCACACATAAGTCATGCATTACACTTTAAATGTAATTATATGAGTCTTACTTGGGTCTGGGTATTACATGTTGAATTGGCCAAGGGCAAATAACTTGAATGCAAAATTAAAGAAATGTGACTTATGGCTTACACAAGTTACATTTTTAGGACATATCATTTTTGCCGAGGGAATCAAAGTGGACCCACAAAAAATAGAAGTCGTAATGAAATAGCCAAGACCAACTAAATCAATTGAAGTTCGGCATTTTCTGGATTAGCTAGTTATTATCATAGATTTGTTGAGGCATTTTCCAAATTATCTGCACCACTCACTAAGTTAACTCGAAAAGGAGTTAAATATGAACAGACTGATAATTGCAAGTCGAGTTTATTAGAACTCAAATAGAGGTTGATTCAGACACCAATGTTAACAATTCCAGATAGTAGTAGGAACTTTGTGATTTATAATAATGCATCTAAACTTGTGTGTTAATGCAGAAAGGTAGAGTAATTGCATATGCCTCTAGGCAATTGAAACTTCATGAACTAAATTATCCAACTCATAATTTGGAATTAGTTGCTATAGTATTTGCAATCAAAATTTGGAGACACAATCTGTATGGAGAGAAATGTGAAATATATACATATTGTAAGAGTCTTAAATATATTTTACACATAAAGAGCTAAATATGAGATAGAGAAGATGGTTAAAACAATTAAAGGACTATGATATAACCATTCATTATCATCTAGGAAAAGCTAATATGGTTGCAGATGCATTGAGTTAGAATATAAGCCTCGCTCATTTACTTACAGCAGCGAAATGAGGCAAATGGATTTAATTGTTAGTATGTCAGGGTTGCCAGTGAGATTAGCTCAATTGCAGTTGCAGTTAACTCTATTTGAGCAAATTAAAAGTGAACAACAAAAAGACACAGAGTTGCAAGAATTGATGAATCATATGAAGAAAAAGGAAAATCCTAATTATACTATTGATGAGCAAGAAATTTACAAGTATAAAGGTCGCCTTTGCATTCCAAATTCAAGGGATGTGAAGGATTTACTATTGAAATAAGCTCATTTTTCTTCTTTTCGATGCATCCCGGCAATACTAAAATGTATAGAGGTATCAAACAAGGTTATTTGTGGAATAATATGAAGAAGAAAATTGTAGAATATGTCTCAAAATGTTTAACTTGCCAAAAAGTTAAAGCAAACTATCAAAAAATGGTTGAAAATTTTCAGTCTTTAGAAGTGTCTAAGTGTAAATGAGATGATATTACTATGGACTTTATAGAAAGATTGTCAAGGACTCAAGGTGTACATAATTCTATATGGGTGATTGTTGATCGATTGTCAAAAGTGGCACATTTTCTCCCAACTAAGTCAAGTTTCATGGTTGAAAGATTAGCTCGAAGTTATTATAGAGAAATTGTGCGGTTGCATAAAGTACTTAAGACCATCATGTCAGACCAAGTGGAATCATTCCACATTTACTTCTAAATTTTAGAAAATTTTACACCAAACGTTGGGTATGAGGTTTAGCATTGCATTTCACCCACAAAGGGATGGGCAGACAAAAAGAGTCAATCAGATTTTGGAAGATATGTTGAGAATATGTACACCAAAATTTGGAAGAGCATAGGATGAGTATTTACCTATAGGAGAGTTTGCATATAATAACAGCTATCAAACGAGTATTCAAATGGCTCCATTTGAAGCACTATGTAGAAGAAGGTATAGAACACCTCTAAATTGAGATGAAGTACGTGCACAAGTTTAGCATTTGATTTATCTCAAAGGATGGTGGAGAAAGTCCGTATAATTCATCAATGCATGAGAACAGCTCAGAGTAGGCAGAAAAGTTATGCAGAATGCAAAAGAAAGGATCTTAATATTCAAGTTGGAGATCATGTATTAATCAAGGTTACTCCAGTGAAAGGGGTTACCAGATTTGGAAAGAAAGGAAAATTGAGTCCCAGATATATTGGTCCTTTGGAAGTGTTAGAAAAAATTGAAAATATGGTATATAGAATAGCATTTCCACCAACTCTTGCAGCAGTACATAAATTATTTCATATATCTGTGCTTCGAAAATATGTGGTGGATCTCAGCCATATTTTTGCTATTGAATTACTCCCGATTCAAGATTATTTGAACTATGAAGAAAAGACTTTTGAAAATTATAGATTCTAAGTGGCAAAAGTTGAAGAACTGAATAATTGAATATGTTAAAGTTCAATGGAACTAGTACCCAGACAGGGAAACCACATGGGAATTGCGAGAAGAGGTTGAAAGGAGGCATCCTCATTATTTGGGAATGATTAAATGGTTTCGGAACGAAACCTTTTTAAGGGGGGAAGAATGTAAGGCCTGGCCCATTCTTAATATATATATATATATTTGCTGCTGCATATGCGCATTTTTGGTGCACACACAAAGCACTAGAATTATAAAAGGGGAGAAAAGGGATGCACACCATACTAGGGAGAAAAAAAGGAAAGGAAGAGAAAGGGAGAGGGAAGGAGAGCTTTTCGTCATCATCATCCACGCAGCCGCCCACACAGCCGCCGTTGATCGCCGGAGGTAAGAGAGAAATGAGTCTTTTTTTTAGTTTTTTTCAAATTTTTCCCAATTCTTGTTAGAAACGTGAAGGTTTACTAAAATATCTTAGATAAACATGTATGGAAGTAAAATGTATGAATTTGAGTAGTAGATTTGGTTATTTAGAGATTCAAGAGTTGAAATGGATAGGGTTTTGATTTTTACCCCCAAATATAGATGGAAAGGCATGGGGTTTTTGATAAATTTGTGGATAGGATGATATTTGGAACCTAAATCATGAAAAATGGAAGGCTAAAATCAAGCTTAAGTGTAAATTGAAAATTCAAGAGTGGTTTATTCGAATTTTCTTGTTCCAAATCATGATATGATAGTTGCAAATGCTATTGGGATGTGTTAGTTATAAATTAATATGCCTAATTTGAGGTAGAAAACAGAAAAATTAGAATGTTTCACAACCTGTGGAAATTGGTCAGCCCTAAAAACGTGGGTTAAACATGGGGCTTTTAGAGTATTTGGCCTAAATATGATTAAATAGGTTTTAATATGTCTAACATATATGTTTAAGTTGGGCATTTAATGGATGGAAAAAAATGTAAGTGGAATAAATGCCCTTAAATGGTTTATGTAATTTTAAATGTAAGTTAAAAATATTACAATTAAAATGGGGGTTTAAATGAGAATGTTTTCCTTATCAAAGGAGTCCCAGAGACTCTCTTTGAAAAAGAAAAGCTAAAATTAACTTTTGAATCAATGCATCCTTGGACATTAAAATTAGGATGCAATACATGGTGATTTAAGTGAATGATTAGTTAAAAGTGTTAATTGTGATAAGAAAAGGAAAGGGAAAAGTGGAAGACACAGCTTAAGATTCTGAGGTAAGCAAGCTTTTCAAATTCAATGAATTGTCGTGATAAGAATTTCTATTTTGCCATTTACTTTGAGAAAGGATGTTTGCAACAAATATTCATGTTATGCTTTATATGTTTCATTAGAAAGATGTGCAAATCTAGTAATTTTTCATAAGTATTCTAATTAAATTTTTATACAAACAATAAAATCTTTAAGAATGACCATTACCCTATTTTCATCATTTATGTATATATGTTTATGCTGTTAAAACATAATTTTGAACTTAATTTCTAGAAACAAATCTTTGCTTTATGATTAGTCGAGCAAACTCTTTTCATGACATAGATGCAGTTGACCATTTGTGTGAATGGAATCAATGCATGAGAATAAATGTAAGACTTCGTCAAGGTTGTAATTGGAGAGGTAGTCCATCCTTGACGTTGCCTAGTCTGTGCATCCGACGTATGGGTGGGTGATCACTTGATAAGTGTTACCTACCAAAGAGGAAATTATGTCGTTGAATGATGCATGTTGTGATTGCATTTCATCCTTATGCATATATGATATTTCTATGGAAGTTTTCATGGTTTTTCCTTTAAATGTTGCTTGCTTACTGGGTTTTTTGAACTCACCATTTTCATTAAACGATTGCTGAATATTTTGAATTCAAGAGCTATGGAGACTTCACTGGGAAGATGGGCAGTGAAGTGAAAAATTCTATGAACTTTTTATATTTGAAGTGTGATGTAATAAACTAGACTCTAGAAGTGCTAGAATTTTATTTGGAATCTCTGAAGTCTTTTTTTTATATTGGTATGATTTATATGTACATATGTGGTTTTGTATACAGTATAGAAGGTATCTAAAGTATTATTTCTTTTTATACTTGTATGAATTGTATGGATATATGTATTATGTATGATGGAGGAATATTTAAAGTATGGAAGATATTGTGTTATGATGAATTTGTGAAGAAAATAGGGTGATTGTGTTTATGAGGAAGCGAAATAGGTTATTTCTTGTTGGAAAGGATTATGTGGTGAATTTTGTATTTAGAGAACGTCCTAGGTAAAGATGGAATGCTGCCACAATTTTTAGATATTAAAAAAAATTTAGACCACTTTTATTCACTATTTAGTGTATAAACACAACTGAGGTTATGGATTTCACCACTTTTAAAAAGATTCCTAACATGAAATTCTATGACAAACTCGACGTATAGAGTTTTCGTAAGTGGAGGCGCTACAAGTATTTCCCTCCTCTTTATTAAAAAATTTATTTTTCATTAAAAAATTACTTCTCTTTATTTAAAATCTCTGGGTGGAAAACGATTTAAAAGTTTGAGTTAATTATTTCTCTCTTGTTTCAATTAAAAATCTGTATATTTCTGTTTAAAAAAAAAATTTCCTCTATTTAAAATCTCTGTATGGCAAATGATTTAAATTTTAGGGTCAAGTACTTCCTTTTTGTTTTTTAGTCAAAAAATTATTTCTTAAAAAAATTACTTTTCCCCATATAAAAAGCTCTAAGTGGCAAATGATTTAAATTTTGGGGTTAAGTATTTCCTTCTTCTTTTTAATTAAATATATATTTATGATTAAAAATTACTTTTGCCCATTTAAAATCTTTGTGTGGAAGATGATATAAATTTTAGGGTTAAGTATTTCCCTCCCATTTTAATTAAAAAATTTTGTTTAAAAAATTACTTTTCCCTATTTAAAATCTCTGGGTGGCAGATGATTTAAATTTTCGGGTTAAGTACTTCCTTTTTTAATCAAAAAATTACTTTTGTTTAAAAAATTACCTTTTCCCATATAAATATCTCGGGGTGGCAGATGATTCAAATTTTGGAGTTAAGTATTTTCTTCCTGTTTTAATTAAAAAATTATTTTTGTTTAAAAAACAACTTTTCTTTATTTAAAATCTTTGGATGACATACGATTTAAATTTTAGGGTTAAGTACTACCTTTTTGTTGTTTAATCAAAAAATTATTTTGTTTAAAAAGATTACTTTTTCCTAAATAAAAATCTCTTGTTAGCAAATTATTTGGATTTTGGGGTTAAGTATTTCCCTTCTTTTTTATTCAAATAATTACTATTATTTAAAAATTACTTTTCTTTATTTAAAATCTTTGGGTGGCAGACAATTGAAATTTTGGGGTTACATATTTCTTTCTTATTTTTAATTAAAAATATGTATATTTATGTTTAAAAAAATGCTTTTCCCATTTAAATCTTTGGGGGTGCATGAATTAAATTTTAGAGTTAAGTACTTCCTTTTTGTTTTTTAGTCCAAAAATTATTTTTTATAAAAAATACTTTTCCCCATATAAAAATCTCTGGGTTGCAGATGATTTAAATTTGGGGTTAAGTATTTCCTCTTCTTTTTAAATAAATATATATTTATGATTAAAATTACTTTTTCTCATAAAAAATCTCTGGGAGGCAGATAATATTAATTTTGGCGTTAAGTATTTCCCTCTCGTTTTAATTCAAAAAAATTTTGTTTAAAAAATTTCTTTTCTTTTTCTAAAATATCTGGGTGGTAGACAACTTAAATTTTGGGGTTAAGTATTTTCCTCTTGTTTTTAATGAAAAATATGAATATTTATGTTTAAAAATTGCATTTTCCTATTTACATTCTCTGGGTGACAGATGATTTAAATTTTAGGGTTAAGTACTTCCTTTTTGTTTTTAGTCAAAAATTACTTTTCCCCATATAAAAATATTTGGGTGGCAGACGATTTAAATTTTGGGATTAAGTATTTTCATATCATTTTTAATTAATTATAAATTTACAATTAAAAATTACTTTTCCACATTTAAAATTTTTGTTGGGAAGATGACTTAAATTTTGGAGTTAAATATTTCCCTCGCGTTTTAATTAAAAAAATTTTGTTTGAAAAATTACCTTCCCCATTTAAAATCTTTTTGTGGCAGATGATTTAAATTTTGGGGTTAAGTACTTTCTTTTTTTAATCAAGAAATTATTTTTTTCTTTGAAAAAATTACTTTGTCTAATATAAATATCTCTGGGTTGTAGATGATTTAAATTTTTGAGTTAAATATTTCCTTCTTTTTAAATCAATATATATTTATGATTAAAAATTACTTTTCCCCTTTTAAAATCTCTGAGTGGCACTTGATTTAAATTTTTATGGTTATGTATTTTGTTAGGCCCGTATGAAACTGATAATATATATATGTATATGTATATATATTAAATTCTTAGGAAAATAATATATTGATATTTGTATATACTAATATGCATATAGGCCATATCGAGCGATCCAAGTATGTGAAATCTATATAATAATATATATATCTATTATATAAATAGTTAAAGGTATAAACAGGGGGTGGCTATTAGTATAAACAAGGTCCGGTTGGAATCTTGAACATATTCGACTATTGTACTTGAAGTCTGGAAGCTTTGCAATTGTGTTCAACAGTTTTACAATTGCATATGTTCATCCTTGAATTACTATATTCATATTTATGATAGTAATTATATGTTAATATATTATTCATAGATTAAATTTAAAATAAATCAAAGGAATTTATGTAAATTTGATTACAATGGATCCATATATCTTCGGTTATATCTGGTGAATAGAATTAATATATTTAATGTATATAATATGCGTGCGGTGAAATAAATATACAATATAATATATTGAAAATTTTATTTTAATATAGTACAAGAAACAAGTATTTTATTATTGAAATTGAGATACGGTTAGCCTAATGGATTGTTATTTGTTACATTTAAAGCTTTAGAAATAGTGTAATTAATGTAGGCATTTTATTTGTCATATGAATGATTAGATATATATGAGAAGTAAAATCATCTTGATAAAATTATGATTAGGTATACCACGTAGTGATAATTGGAAAAGTATGGTTAGCAATTAGAGATTTGTGTTTATAAGAGTTGTATGCTTTGAACTAGATTTTGCATGAAAAGGGAAGAGGAATAGTAACTTGAAGATAAAAGAAGTAAGTAGGACTTTGCTTTGAACTAGTTTAATTGTTTGGTGTATTTCCCAGGCATGTATATTTTGGTTTTTATCTCATTGAAAGATTGATTTATTGTGATGCCGAATTTGGAACTTGATTTATGAATTGAGCACACTAGCATTATATTTTGACATATGCATGTGTGCATTGAATGCTAGCATTATCATGAGCCATGGTTGAAGATGTTGATTGAGAAGTGTTGTTTGAGACCACTGATGACGATCGGTGATATACCGCCAACTGGGGACTAGGGTATGACTTTGCCATTGATGATTGTGGACCATGACAAACCGTCAGGCCATTGTGATGTGATATTTAGAGCCATGAATGTATTCGGCTATTTGTTATGATGTGATTATATATAGAGCCGTGAATGTGACCGGTTATTTCTTGGCATTTATTATTAGGCCAGTATGTAGAGGCTGGTGCTTGAACACGAGGGTTTGAGCAGAGCCATGGGTGTAAGTTCGTGGTAGGGCTATGGATGTGTGGAGATCATGCAGGATATCGATACATTTCCTGGTCATCTGACTTGGTAAGATATTTCCTGCATTTGATTGTCACTTGCTTGGCACTAAGGTAAGACAGGGAAAGATATCGAACCTCCCTATTGGATTTATCTTATGTGATGAGAAGATCATGTGTATGATACAACTATTGGGATGCTTGATCATGAGCATGCATATGGTATTGATTTGAATATGATTTATGATTTATTAGAAAAATGCATATTGTTTAACACTTATTTTATTTGATTTATGTTTTAGTTATATTTATTGAGTTGTTCGGACTCACGCTATTTTTATTTTATTTTAGACAACAGGTATGCGGGTAGAGACCAACATGGGGTTGGTACACCGGATCGGGCTAAGACATGATGAATCCAAATTTATAACTATTTATTTTGAGTTCTAAGAGTGATGTAGGGAGAACATGATGGATCTATATATTTTAATAATTCAAGCATTTGGATATAGCTTGGCTTATATTTCATGAGATATCTAGATTAGAGTAATTTGTGAAACTTTTGTTATTATATCATTGTTTTTTAGTCAAAAATTATTTTTGTTTAAAAAATTACTTTTCCTCACATAAAAATCTCTAGGTGGAAGAGAATTTAAATTTTGGGGTTTATTATTTCCGTCTTATGTTTAATTAAATATTTATTTGCGATTAAAAAATACTTTTCTCCATTTAAAATCTCTGTTTGGCAGATTATTTAAATTTTGGGGTAAACTATTTCCCACCCATTTTAATCAAAAAATTCCTATTTAAAAAGTTAATTTTTTCCATTTGAAATCTCTTGGTGGCAGATGATTCAAATTTTAGGGTTAAGTACTTTCTTTTTGTTTTTTAATCAAAAAATTATTTTTGTTTAGATAAAATTACTTTGTCCCAAATAAAAATCTCTCGGTGACAGATAATTTAAATTTTGGGGTTAAGTATTTCCCTCTTCTTTCCAAATAAATATATATTTATGATTAAAAATTATTTTTCCACAATTAAAATCTCGAGGTGGCAGATGATTTAAATTTTAGGGTTGAGTATTTTCCTTTCGTTTTAATTAAAAAAATTGTTTAAAAAATTACATTTCCCTATTTATAATCTCTTGGCGACAGAAGATATAAATTTTGGGGTTAAGTACCTCCTTTTTATTTTTTGACTAGAAAATTATTTCCTTTAAAAAATTATTTTTTTCTATACAAAAATTTTTGGGTGGCAGATGATATAAATTTTGGGGTTAAGTGTTTTCCTCTTTTTTAAATAAAAAATTATTTTTGCCCAAAAAATTACTTTTCTTCATTTCAAATCTCTGGGGGGCAGATATTTAAATTTTGGGATTATGTATTTCCCTCTTCTTTTTAAATAAATGTATATTTATGATTATAAATTAATTTTCCCCATATAAAATCTCTGGGTGGCGGACCATTTAAATTTTGAGGTTAAGTATTTCTCTCTTGTTTTTAATTAAAAATATGTATATTTCTATTTAAAAAATTACATTTCCCAATTTAAAATCTCTAGGTGGTAGACGATTTAAATTTTGGTGTTAAGTACTTCCTTTTTGGTTTTTAGACAGAAAATTATTTTTTCAAAAAATTACTTTTCCCATGTAAAAATCTCTTTGTGGCAGATGATTTAAATTTTAAGGTTAAGGGTGTATTTGGTTAGGGGTAAAACTTTTGATGAAAAATTTTTGAAGTAGAAGTTGTCAAATTGATAAAAAAATGATGTGATATAATAGGAGTAATGATGAGGAGTAAAGAGAATAAAGTTAAAATAGATAGGTTAGTTGTATGGGTAGTTGTGTAGAAATAATTAAAAAGTAGGGTAGCTTGTATAGGAAATTGTGAAAAAATAATTAAAAAATAGAGAGTTATGGAGATAAAAAGTTTTGGTTGACATTTTTTTGCCCCAAACAAACTCACCCTAAGTATTCCCCTCCTGTCTTAATTAAAAAATTACGTTTGTTTAAGAAATTACTTTTTCCCATTTAAAATCTGTAGGTAGCTGATGATTTAAATTTTAGGGTTAAGTATTTCCCACTTGTTTTTAATTAAAAATATATATTGTTTAAAAAAATTACCTTTCTTCATTAAAAATCACTTGGTGGCAGATGATTTATATTTTAGTGTTATGTATTTCCTTTCTTTTTTAATCAAAATTATTTTCGTTTAAAAAATTAATTACTTTTCCCCATTTAAAATCTCGGATGGTAGATGATTTAAAATTTGGAGTTAAGTATTTTCCTCCATTTTTAAGTTAAAAATTTTGGGGTTAAATATTTTCCACCAATTTTACGTTTGGCAGATAAGTTATTTTATTTGTTGATATTCACAAACGTTCCCATCCAGCTTTACAAATAGCTTTCTTTGGTTCTCATTTCAAAGACTTCCATTCACACAACTAAACTCCCAATAATAAGAAAACCAAGCACTCCTTTTTCACAAAGAGCTCTCCAAAAAATCCCTTGGCCAATTTGAATTTTCCACAACGAAAAAAAACCAAAATCCTTCAAGAAAAAAATCATTTTCACCATTCTAGCTCACGCTGAAAGGTAAAAAAAATTACACTTTCTCTATTTAAAATCTCTCGGTGGCAGATGATTTAAATTTTGGGGTTAAGTATTTCTTTGTTGTTTTAATTAAAAAATTATTGTTCCCCTTTAAAATCTCTGGATGGAAGATGATTAAAATTTTGGGGTTAAGTATTTCTTTTTTTTTAATCAAAAAATTATTTTTGTTTAAGAAAATTACTTTTTCCTATATAAAAATCTCTAGGTGGCAGACGATTTAATTGAAAAAATATATGTTTCAAAAAATTATTTTTCTCCATTTAAAATCTCTGGGTTGCGGATAATTTAAATTTTATGGTTAAGTATTTCCTTATTGTTTTTAACCAAAAAATTATCTTTGTTTAAAAAATTAATTACTTTTCACCGTATAAAAATTTCTAGGTGGCAGATTATGGCGCCAAAGCCCGAGCGTCACAACCTTACTCCAAGATCTATCGATTGGTAAACGTGATCATGATTGTTGCCCTATCACACAGCGGGCTATTTAGATATTTATCCACTTTTTCTTAATTCCTTAGGAGTTTATATCATTTTAAATATTCCAATTGAAATATACACATATAATCTCATACTTAACCATTTCATGATAAATCATTCTTAACAATTGACCATAAAATTTTTCGCTAATTATAGTCACAATCACCACCACATAGTCATAAACATAATAAAATCCTTATACAAAATGAAATCACCATTAATGTCATCAGACATACAATCATACAATTCATAGAGTTTAATCATAGATAACTTGTAGAAATTCATTTTTTTCTTGAATCTCCACCTACACTCCTTGCATGGTTCTCCCCTTCACCTGTCTTTAGGATTTGAAAAATAAAACTGTGAGTCGAAACTCAATAAGCAAGCTATAAGGTTTTCAGGCAATACATTTTGATTGAAAATAACTTGGAAAGCCACATTATACCCACTCGTGAGTATATCTTAAAACATGCTTATATACCCGTCTAGGGTATGTCATAAACAATGCGATGCATTATTTAAAATCATGAAATTTCTTTGGATAGAAGCTAGCTAGGCAACCATCCATTTTCATCCTCTCTCCCATTCAAGGGAGGCGCTGCCGGCCCTTGGGCTCTCTTAGCGACTTGGCCGCACCAAAGGCGAACATTCGGTCCGTTTACACCTTTGAGGTGGACCTCATGCTTTTGTGCACATGCTTTCTTTCATAAATATGAACTTTGACATGCTAGCATGATTTTTCAATCATAACTCATGAATCATCACTTGTCATAAGTAATTGCAAAACAGCAAGCAATTCATTTATTTCATTGGCAATAACACTTCACTACACATTTAAATAAGGAATTGTCATCCTTAAACAACTTATAAAGAATTGAAATCATTCATTTGCTAACTCATTTAAACAGTCATAATATCATTGATAAACATTTTATCATATTTGATAAAACAAAGCATTTAAAAAACTCCTTACTTACCTTACTTGTGTTGGTCCCGAGTTGATGGCAAAATCCAAGAGGGGAGGGGTGAATTAGGTATTTAAAAAATTATATCTAAAACAGAAACTTAACCCCGGATTAATCCAATCCCCTTAATGAAGAAACGAAATGGAAAGCAATGTAATATAAATATAAATCAAGCACACAGGATTTTTATAGTGGTTCGGGCAACCTCCCTACTCCACTCTTCCAAGCTCAAACTCCTTGTGACTTGGGTTCCACTATTGTATTCTCTTAATACAATTAGAGCCACTGCTCTCTTCTAGATTCCAGCTCTAGGGGGCATCAACAAATCACAGCACAAGTAGGTGATGAGTCACACTCCAATCACACACTACTTTGCTTACACTTGATCTTAGTTCCTCAAACTAAATCAAGTTTAACACATACAAAAGAAACAATAAGAAAACTACACTTTACAGTTGTGTAGAAGAAGTTTGGCGCAGAGAAGAACTTGTTGAATTGACTTTGAATGATCAGTAGTTGAGATCTTGCAGTTTGAAGCAAAGTTCTTCCTCTTTGATTAGCTTGATCTCTTTAAAGCTCTTGTAGATGGTAGTTATGCACACTTAATGATTCTCAGCTACTTCCCTCGTCCACCATGAATGCCTTTTATAATTTTGGAGGGAATCCGAACGTTAGAAGGTAGGTGGCGCGCATTTAATGCGCCAACATTCGAATAAATTCCAACCGTTGCGACCCAAGTCCCATGTGGAGTCGACTTCGGATGCAACTTCGCCCAAGTCGCAGATGGAGTCGACTTCGGGTGCGACTTCGCTTCTCCGTCGCAACTTCAAGTTCCAGTCAGGGTCTACTTGGGCATCGACTTGACCCAAGTCGCAGGTGAAGTCGACTTCGGGTGCGACTTCACCTTGTCAGTTTCCAAATCTGAGTCTTGAGTCGACTTTGAGTCCTTGCATGATATATTCATGCACCTTGCTTGCTTTGGAGTCGTTTGATCTTCATATCTTGAATATATCTTCATTTGGAAGCAAGCATGAAAATTTGCCTTGGACTTGATAGACTTGATTTGAACTTGAACTTGAATCTTTATCTTGAATCTCAAGAATACTTAAGTTAATCTTGAACATGGACTTTGCATATTACTTGGATTTGAGAAAGTCCAAATAGGTTCTTGGAATGAGCTTGGGAATGCATCTTTCAAGTCAGAACTTCTCAAGTCGAAGGTGGAGTCGACCTTGTCTGCGACTTCACCCAAGTCGCACCTGGAGTCGACTTCGTCTGCGACTTGGGCAGCTTTGTGCCCCAAAATCAGGTCTGGACAGTTTTCCTCGACTGAAGTCGATAGTGAGGTCGACTTCGTTTGCGACTTGGCTTCTCAAGTCGCAAGTGGAGTCGACTTAGCCTGCGACTTCACCTGCTATTCTTCCAGTTTTGATTTTTCCTTTGAAGTTCTATTTCAAGTTGATAATGGAGTCGACTTTGGGATCGACTTCACCCTAAGTCGAAGTCCAAGTCGACTTGGGGATCGACTTGACTATTTCAGTTCCTTAAAACATTTGGTAAACTCATTAGTATACTTGATATACTCAAATTAGTCTTTGTTAATCATCAAAACTCATGCTTTGGTCAATTTTGTTTTGTTTTAAACATTGTTTCCAACAATCTCCCCCTTTTTGATGATTGACAAAACTTAATTTGAGTTGATAACTTTCAATCAAAAACAGATCATTGTCATAGAGTTCAAAACATATTCAGATCATTTAACGTAGAGTTCATATTGAATACTTTTCAAGCAAAGCATACCTTTTAACAAAGTATAGAAACAATCATCAACAGGTTTATCATTTACCAATCTTTGCAAGCAATCATAAAGCATCTTTCATATATATCAAGTTTCATTTTACAAAATTTCAAAGTAAGCAAAAATGAAACCCTAGTTTGATACAAACTACCAACCAAAAAAAAACTTAAACCTAATCTATCTTCTCCCCCTTTTTGTCAATCTATCAAAAATGATTCAATTACCAAAGACTTGGTAAATTGAAATTGGGAAATGGGATAGACAGATTGAGTTGGTTTGATGGGACGGACATGGGCTGATGAGTAGAAGGAGGAGACGGGTGCAGGAGACGGCTCGCGATGAACTGAACCCGATTCGAAGGGATCAAGTTCAGGCATGGGTCGCTTCTTGTGACGGCCTGAGGCGAGATGATACGCAATTCCCGATCGATTCGATCCTGTCGGGAATGCATATCCTGAAGTGCATTTAGAACTCCGGTGACAAGACTTGTCAGCCGGTTCTCTTGTTGCCCCATTTCTTCTCGGATGGCAACGATTTCATCTCTCAGAACCTTCAAGGTGACCTCCTCAGATGAAGTTGGAGGCGCCCGTTCAGGTGCAGCAGATCCTTGTGGAGAATAGGATCCGCGCGATATGGGAGATGCGGGTTCTTCTTGAGCAGGCGGTGCTTCGGGAGGTTGCTCCCCCTCAGCTTGTACATGGTCCTCATGGTCTCTAGCTGGCTCGCCTAGCTTCTCCCTGATTCGATCATCTCTGAATTGCTCCAGGTTGATTTTCATTCTTTGGAGCAGTGCCTTGTTGATGGCGTTCGTCGTTTTGGGGACTTCAAATGGTTCCCCGTCAATATCTACCTCGAACCGCTCAAGGATTCTTGTGATCCAGGATCCGTAAGGTAGTACGCCTCTTGGATTATCTTTCTTGCATGCCAAGGCTTCTAGAAATAGCCTGGGAAGGCTGATCTTGACTTTATTTATCAACTTCCACAGGATCATAGCTTCTTGTGGATTCAATTGATTTCTCCCGCCCCCTTTTGGATAGATACAGTGGGCGATTAGCAGACGGAGGACTCTGAGCCTAGGAGAAAAATCCATGTAATGCAAAAACTTTGTGCCCGCATGGTACTTGTTGCTCTTTGTCAGCTCGTTGTAGATTTTGTCCATTGTTAGGTCATTAGAAAGTCGTTCTTCTTCATAGGGTACTTGAAGAATGCTCCCTATTCTCATTAAGGCTTCATCTTGATCTGGGTTATTTATAGAACCCAGATACATCTCGCTTCCTTTGACATAGGCTGAGAAATTTGTATCATCCCATAAATAGTAGAAGAGTCTAGTGAGATCGGGATAGATCCTTTCGTCAGACTTTAACAGTTGTGTCCAACCTTGGAAGTCAAGCAACTCTTCTATATCAAACTCGTAGTCACTGAGAAATTTGAAATCGATGATCTTGGGAATGAATACCTTCCGCTCATAGAAATGTTTGTAGAAGCGGGTATGTTGCTGCTCAGTCTTGAAGTAGGTCGTGGGCATTTTCAAGACTTGCCCCTTTTTGATTGGGATTCTTGAGGTGGATGAGCTTTGAGGTTGACTTTCCGACCTCAGAGCTCGATCAGATGATTGAGTAGTGGTTTAGAATCGAACCCGTCTTCCTGTTGATGTCGAGGGTTCTTCTCTAGCCCTTTTTGCCGGTGTCCTCTGTCTTCTAGGGACATCTTCTTCTGTGTTGGATTGGGAAGGTCTGGGCACTGGTCTTTGGGTTGGCTTTTTGACTGCTTGCTTTGGGAGTCTAGCTTTAGGTGCCATTGGAAACAGGGAGTTGAGAGTATAGGATTTAAGTTTAGAAGGAAGGAGAAATGGAGTTTGGGAGTTCGGAATGGAGAAGCAGGTTATCAGTGGGTTTGTCGGAATGGAGGAACGCCGGAAACGGCGAGGAAGAGAAATCTCCGGAGAGGAGGAAAGGAAAACAGATTGGCGGGAAATGGAGAAAGAAGAAGAGAGAGGAGAAGAAAAGGGGAGAGGGAGAGAAGTCGGACGGTCGTGCGCACGGAGTCGACTTGCCCTAGGCGAAGTCGACTTCGACCCTGTGGAGTCGACTTCGCTATAGAAGCGGAGTCGACTTCGCTTTCCCAAGTCGACTTGGCAAAGTCGACTTGGTTCCCATGGAGTCGACTTGACTTATCGACTTGACCTTTTCAGATTTTAGTTTCTTGTTTAATTTTTCCTAATTGAGCTCTATCATCCCCATATCATTCCTGATTTTACAAAATGATTCCTTGGCCAGTGGTTTGGTAAAGATATCAGCAATTTGGTCTTCTGTTTTCACATATTCTAAACAAATATCATGGTTTTCAACATGTTCTCTAATGAAATGGTGTCTTCATCAATATGCTTGGTTCTTGAATGCAGTACAGGATTCTTAGTTAGACAAATTGCACTTGTATTATCACATCTAATAGGAATATCAAAATAATCAACACCATAATCTTTCAATTGCTGTTTCATCCAAAGTAATTGGGCACAACAACTACCGGCGGCTATGTATTCGGCTTCCGCAGTAGATAGAGCAACGCTTGTTTGTTTTCTTGAGTACCATGAAACCAACATATGTCCAAGAAACTGACAAGTTCCACTAGTACTCTTTCTATCTACTTTATAGCCGGCAAAATCTGCATCTGAATAGCCGATTAAATCAAAGGTTGACCCCTTTGGATACCATAGTCCAAGATTGGTAGTTTTTATCAAATATTTAAAAATCCTTTTTACAGCAAGTAGATGTGATTCTTTAGGACATGATTGAAATCTAGAGCACATACAAACACTGAAGAGAATATCGGGTCTAGAAGCAGTTAAATATAACAAAGAACCTATCATGCTTCTATAAAGCTTTTGATCGATACATTTACCGTTTTCATCTGTGTCGATCTTGATTGTAGAGCTCATTGGAGTATTTGCCCCTTTGCTATTTTGCATTCCAAATTTCTTGAGCATCTCTTTGACATACTTGGACTGGTTTAGAAATATCCCTTCATTTTGTTGTTTAATTTGCAGTCCAAGGAAGAAATTTAATTCTCCCATCATGCTCATTTCGAATTCGCTCTGCATAATCTTAGAAAATTCTTGGCATAGATTTTCGTCAGTAGCACCAAATATTATATCGTCCACGTAAATTTGTACAATTAAAATATTTTTATTTTTATATTTAATGAACAAAGTAGTATCAACTTTTCCCTTTTGAAACTCATGATCAATCAAAAATTTATTCAACCTTTCATACCAAGCTCTTGGAGCTTGTTTTAATCCATATAACGCTTTGGTCAATTTATAAACATATTTCGATTGATCCTTTTCTTCAAATCCAAGGGGTTGTTCAACATATACTTCTTCATTCAAATAGCCATTCAAAAATGCACTTTTTACATCCATTTGAAACAATTTGAAATTCATATGAGAAGCAAATGCTAATAAAATTCGTATGGCTTCTAATCTAGCCACGGGTGCATATGATTCTTTAAAATCAATTCCTTCTTCTTGAGAATACCCTTTGGCTACTAATCTGGCCTTGTTTCTTATTACAAGACCGCTTTCGTCTAATTTGTTCCTAAATACCCATTTGGTACCAATGATTGTATGATTATTTGGTCTAGGAACTAAATGTCATACATTGTTCCTTTCAAATTGGTTTAGCTCTTCTTGCATTGCAATGACCTAGTTTTCATCATTGAGAACTTGTTCAATGGTATTTGGTTCAATTTTTGATACAAAAGCATATTAACCACAAATGTTTTCTTTTGATCTTCTAGTTTTCACTCCTTCATATACATTACCAATAACTTGTTCAATTGGATGGGCATTTTTGAACTTTAAATCAGTTGGAGGTTTGTAAGAATCATTACTTTCACTTACCTCTTCCTCCATGAGATTTTCTGGCTTGAGCTCGAGTTCCTTTGGTTGTTCTTTTCTTTTTGTCTCATCTGCATCACTTAATTCATCCTCCTTTCTTGGAGTTTGATTAAATTCATCAAATACAACATGTATGGATTCTTCTACTACTTGGTTTCGTTTATTGAATACTCTATATGCTTTGCTATTTGATGAGTAACCAAGGAATATTGCCTCATCACTTTTAGTATCTAGTTTTCCCAAGTTGGTTTTTCCATTGTTCAAAACATAGTATGTGCATCCAAAAGCATGAAAATAAGAAATATTTGGTTTCCTTCCTTTCCATAGTTCGTATGGGGTCTTTTTCAAGATTGCTCGAATGGTAACTCGGTTCAAAACATGACAAGCTGTACTTACAGCTTCACCTCAAAATTTCTTGGATAGTTTGCTCTCATTTAGCATTGTTCTAGTCATCTCTTGTATAGTTCTATTTTTCCTTTCAACTACTCCATTTTGTTGTGGAGTTCTTGGTGCAGAAAATGTGTGATGAATTCCTTTTTCATTACAAAATTTTATGAATCATTTGTTTTCGAATTCACCACCATGATCGCTTCTTATGGTTACAATTGTACTTTGTTTTTCACTTCGCACCAAAATTACAAAGATTGCAAACATAGAGAAGGCTTCATCTTTGCTAGCTAAGAGAATTATCCA
Source organism: Annona cherimola (assembly GCA_030490835.1). NCBI lineage: Eukaryota > Viridiplantae > Streptophyta > Magnoliopsida > Magnoliales > Annonaceae > Annona > Annona cherimola. The sequence goes on along the minus strand of CM059977.1, from coordinate 44,427,935 downwards.
TGTAAATCTTGAAAAATCATCAACAATCACAAACACGTATCTCTTTCCACCAATGGTTAGAATGTCGGATGGCCCGTATAGATCTATATGTAGCAATTCAAGTGGCCTAGTGGTGGAAATTTCCTTTTTGGTAGAGAAAGGCATCTTGGGTTGTTTTGATAATTGACATGCCTTACAAATCTTGTCCTTGTCATATTTCAATCTTGGTAATCCTTCTACCAAACTCTTTTTCCATAGGGTCTTTATATTTCCCATGTTTATATGTCCAAGCCTTTTATGCCAAACCCATGGATCATTATCAATGGCCATTAGACATTGACCATTTAATTCATCAAGTGAAACCAAATATACATTTCCATATCTTTTACCACTAAACATGATATGTTCTCCATCAAATACATTACATATAGATGATTCAAACACAACTTTGTATCCTTTATCACATAATTGGCTAATGCTCATTAAATTGTGTTTGAGTCCTTCAACAAACAACACATCTTCCATGCATGCATTTGAAATACTATGTATATTTCCTTTACCTTTAATTTTACCTTTTTCATTATTGCCAAAGGCAACCATTCCATCGTTGCAAGGCTTAAGTTTATGAAATAAGCTTCTTTCACCGGTCATATGCCTTGAGCAACCGCTATCCATGAACCATTCATTATTTGCCTTTGCCTTAAAACATGTCTGAAAAAATAAGCAAGTAAATCTTATCTCCTTGGTACCCATTTTATGGGTCCATTTGGGTTAGTGATATAAATCAATCTTTGTTGTTCTAACTTGGAAAGCCCAAATCTTGTGTTCCTTGGAACCCAAACTAATTTTGCACCATGGTCATATAATTTCTTAAAATTACATTTGTAAGTTTTATGACCCAATTTATTGCAGAAATTACAAGCCATAGGTAATCTTGGAGTAGGCCTCCAAGTATGCAATGGTTCAATCGTTGGTCTTCTAATCCACTTAAAATTTTTCTTTTGTGGCTTGTATATAGATGCAGTTTTAGTTTGATATTTCTCAAGTATTTGCATATTTGATTTGCTACTTTCTCCTTGCTCAAATGTATGATATCCAAGACCTCTTTTATGTGTTTGGGAGGTCATATTCAGAAATATTTTAACACTTTCTCCTAGATTAGAGAACTTAGCTAATGATTCATTTAATGATTTGTTCTCCTTTTTTAGCAAATCATTTTCTTCTTTCATTTTGTCTAATTTCTCTGCAAGTTTACCATTTACAATTATCACTGCATCACATTGTCACTTCTTATTTGTAAACTTGCTTCCTAATTTCTTCATTTCTTCATATAATGAATCATATGCAGTTTGTAGTTCTTCTAATTCAGTACATTTGAAGCATTCTTGAAAAGAAGAATAACTTGATTTAGAATGGGAGAGTTTGGAACTTACCTCTTCATTACTTGTGCATTTTGTTGAGGTAGTTTGTTCTTCTTGCTCGATTTGTGCCATGCAGCAAATTCTTGCACATTCTTCCGCCTCTATTTCGTCGGTTGAGGAGCTACTCGTTGAGGATTCCTCGTCATTCACGTACATCTCTCTTCCTTTATTTCTTTGGAATCTTTTGTTGTCCCCTCGATCTTTTTTTTGTTCTTTTGTCTTGCTTTCTTCGGGAGTTGGACATTGAGCTTGCATGTGACCCGAACCGCCGCATCGGTAACATTTGGTTGGTTCTTTCTTTTTCTCTCTAGAATTTCTTTCCTTGAAACTTCTGAAATTTTTGTCTTTCCTCACAAATTTTCTGAAACATTTTGTGAGTAGGGCAATCTCGTCGTCATTTTGAGAAGAAGAAGTGTCGTCCGTGTCTTGTGCGGCTTTCAAGGCAATTGCTCTTTTGCCCTTGTGTTGATCTTCATTTCTTCTCTTGATTAGCTCATGTGACATGAGTGAGCTAATTAAGTTTTTAAGCTTTAGTGTGTTAAGGTCCTTGGCTTCTTCTATCGCAGTGATCTTTGGAGTCCATGATTCGGGTAGAGCTCTCAAAATCTTCATAACCTGCTCAGATTCAGATATAGCCTTTCCAAGACCTTTTAAAGCATTAGTAATTTTTGAGAATCTAGCAAACATTTCAAAAATATTTTCTGTTTCTAGCATTCTAAAATTTTCTAGTTCTCCAATCAAAATATTTCTTCTCGTCCCTTGGACTTGAGAAGTTTCTTCATAAATAGAGGTTAGCGTATCCCATATCTCTTTGGCGGTCAAGCAAGAGGATACTCTATCATATTCAGAAGCAGTAAGAGCACAAAATAGTGAGTTCATAGCTTTAGCATTGCTCTTAACAATTTGTACTTCTTCATCGGTCCATTTGGAAGCTCTTTCATCGGTAGGCAAGATTACTCCATCTTGGATAGCAATCCAAGAATCCATGTCGGTAGCCATGATGAGTTGCTTCATACGAAGCTTCCAATATCCAAAATTGTTCCCATCAAACAACGGTGGCCTTGTAAAGGATTGGCCTTCAGCAAATGCGGGAACGGAAGTAGATTGGGATGTCATATTAATAAGATCTCTTTGGTAAACTCAAAGACCTGCTCTGATACCACTTGTTGGTCCCGAGTTGATGGCAAAACCCAAGAGGGGAGGGGTGAATTGGGTATTTAAAAAATTATATCTAAAACAGAAACTTAACCCCGGATTAATCCAGTCCCCTTAATGAAGAAACGAAATGGAAAGCAATGTAATGTAAATATAAATTAAGCACGCAGGATTTTTATAGTGGTTCGGGCAACCTCCCTACTCCACTCTTCCAAGCTCACACTCCTTGTGACTTGGGTTCCACTATTGTATTCTCTTAATACAATTAGAGCCACTGCTCTCTTCTAGATTCCAGCTCTAGGGGGCATCAACAAATCACAGCACAAGTAGGTGATGAGTCACACTCCAATCACACACTACTTTGCTTACACTTGATCTTAGTTCCTCAAACTAAATCAAGTTCAACACATACAAAACAATAAGAAAACTACACTTTACAGTTGTGTAGAAGCAGTTTGGCGCAGAGAAGAACTTGTTGAATTGGCTTTGAATGATCAGTAGTTGAGCTCTTGCAGTTTGAAGCAAAGTTCTTCCTCTTTGATTAGCTTGATCTCTTTAAAGCTCTTGTAGATGGTAGTTATGCACACTTAATGATTCTCAGCTACTTCCCTCATCCACCATGAATGCCTTTTATAATTTTGGAGGGAATCCGAACGTTAGAAGTTAGGTGGCGCGCATTTAATGCGCCAACGTTCGAATAAATTCCGATCGTTGCGACCCAAGTCGCATGTGGAGTCGACTTCGGATGCAACTTCGCCCAAGTCGCAGATGGAGTCGACTTCGGGTGCGACTTCGCTTCTCCGTCGCAACTTCAAGTTCCAGTTAGGGTCGACTTGGGCATCGACTTGACCCAAGTCGCAGGTGAAGTCGACTTCGGGTGCGACTTCACCTTGTCAGTTTCCAAGTCTGAGTCTTGAGTCGACTTTGGCTTCCGACTTCAACTCAAGTCGATCATGGAGTCGACTTGGGTTGCGACTTGACTTGGTCTTTGCAAAATATGCTTTGTTCTTCATTTGATCTTCCTCTATCTTGCTTGGCTTGTTTCCTTTAATCATTTTTATTCTGAAATGATCCCTTATACTTGTAGATCTTGTTGATCTTGAAGTCCTTGTCTTTGGTTTATCTTGGATTGTCTTGAATCTTGTGATCCTTAGGAGAGCTTGAGTCCTTGCATGATATATTCATGCACCTTACTTGCTTTGGAGTCGTTTGATCTTCATATCTTGAATATATCTTCATTTGGAAGCAAGCATGAAAATTTGCCTTGGACTTGATAGACTTGATTTGAACTTGAACTTGAATCTTTATCTTGAATCTCAAGAATACTTAAGTTAATCTTGAACATGGACTTTGCATATTACTTGGATTTGAGAAAGTCCAAATAGGTTCTTGGAATGAGCTTGGGAATGCATCTTTCAAGTCAGAACTTCTCAAGTCGAAGGTGGAGTCGACCTTGTCTGCGACTTCACCCAAGTCGCACCTGGAGTCTACTTCGTCTGCGACTTGGGCAGCTTTGTGCCCCAAAATCAGGTCTGGACAGTTTTCCTCGACTGAAGTCGATAGTGAGGTCGACTTCGTTTGCGACTTGGCTTCCCAAGTCGCAAGTGGAGTCGACTTAGCCTGCGACTTCACCTGCTATTCTTCCAGTTTTGATTTTGCCTTTGAAGTTCTGTTTCAAGTTGATAATGGAGTCGACTTTGGGATCGACTTCACCCTAAGTCGAAGTCCAAGTCGACTTGGGGATCGACTTGACTATTTCAGTTCCTTAAAACATTTGGCAAACTCATTAGTATACTTGATATACTCAAATTAGTCTTTGTTAATCATCAAAACTCATGCTTTGGTCAATTTTGTTTTGTTTTAAACATTGTTTCCAACAACTTGCTTAGCTTTCCGCCTCGTTAATTTCTTTGTCTTTGCCTATACATAAACATAGCATTGCATTCATAGCAATCCATTTGTTTGCACTCACTTAGTTTTCTAATCCCATAATCCATATCATACATAATCAACTTGGATTTTCAAGTCGATCATACATACACAACATGCATTTGTGCATCATAACATTCATTCATATTGTGTTTTAATCCCATACTTAGGGGTAAACACATAACATTCATATATAATTCATCATTTGGGAATTTATATTTCCCATGAACCATTTTTCATCTATTTTTTATTTTTCCTACGTCAATGCTCATTCTAAGCATATAAGTAACGTTTCAAGCTTCATAATAAATCTCAAAAATTGAGATATTTAATTCTCATTCATATAGCAATATCCTCATGAATTTCATCACATATTCATGCATATTTTGCATTTTAGCAAGTTCACATTAGTCACATATCATCCATTCATATATATGTTGTACATACGTTCAACATACAACACATATATTATGTGTTTCTTAAAATTTCTTAACACAGCAACTTATACTCATTTTCATCATCATTAAATTCCTTAATTAACATATACTTTAGGGTTTAATTTCGGATTTTTAATCCATTTATCATTGGTTTCCAAAACAGCCATGTTAAGACCCATTTTCATCCTTTCAACGTCTCTCTGAAGACTTAAATCATAACAAATTTTTAAGTCATAATTCCCAGCAACTAAACATGCTTTTCTTAACCCAAATTTAGGTTATTATCACATATTTAAAATCCATAATTCATTTTCTTCCATAACAGCAATATTTTCAAACATATAGGGTATCCATTTTGACCCATTTTGACATGTCCATACATATATCCATAAAATAAGATTTAGGGTAAATCTTTCCAAGTAATTTTTAACACTAAAAGTACTTTAATCCTAGAGTATTTTACCCTCCATAACATCCATAAATCATTTATTTACAAACAGCAACAAAAATCATATGGAAAGACCCATTTTGGCCCCCGTTTGGACGTCCCATATACATACCCTAAAGAATCAGATGTAGGGAAAACTTATCCAGCCCATTTAGGCCATCTAAAGGGTCCTTAATTTGAGGTACTTTACCCTACAATTCATCGATGAATCAGGCATTTCTTGAAACCCTAAGTTCCATATTTGCTAAAATCATTAACAAATGCTTAAATCAATATATGTAATCCAAAAGAACATGAATTAAATAGAAATAATCATGCTTTAATCATACAAAAACTTGGTTTAGGTTTTTCAGAATTTTCAAGTTAGTTTTCATCTCAAATTTCAACTTAAACTTCCATTTTCACTCTCTTGAACTCTTGATCTCATTTAAATCTTTCAAAAATCATTCAATACCCATATTAAGGCATCATAACTTAGCATTTAAGAGTTCTTTATGAACCATATTCATGGCTCATGAATTGAGAGAGAAAACTTGATTCAAATGATTCAAAACTTAGGCTTTACTTACTTGGATTAAACCCAACTTGAATCTAACTTGTTTGGCTTGGTTCTTCTTCTTTTTCTTCTCCTTTTTCTTCCTCTTTTTCTTCTCCTTTTCTCCTTCCCCCTTGTTGGTTTGGATGTGCCCAAGAGTTGCTCACAACTTAGAAATTTTTTTGGAAATTTCTTCCCCCTTTCTTCATGTGCATGTTTTCAAGGTATACCCCCATTTTTTATATTTTTTTAACCAGCTTATGGGACCCACTTGCCACATGTCATGAAGTTAATTTATTTCTACCTTATCCCTTGATGACATGGCATTTTTATATCCAAGTAAAATATACATTTTCTAAATATCAAAAATCCACAAACTCCATGCATTGATGACCCATCTTGTTGTCCACCAATTGACGCCCCCTCTATGCTTAGCTTTTGACATTTTTTCCACTCATTTATGTGCCCATTTATTTCACCTAGGTATTAGTCAACTTAGACACATATTTTAGCATTTTTAAAAATCACATTTCATACCCAAAATGCCCTTGGACGTCCCCTTGAATTGCCACATAACCTATGCTCCATTTGAGTTAGATATTAGGCATTAATCCATTGCATTTAATCCTTGAATTTTCCATGGATTTGACCATTAAACAAAGCCATAAAATCCAGCTCAATCCACCCAAAATTTGACACCTTGCATAGCATTAAAATATGTCATTATCTCAAATGTTTTTTATTAAATGCTATGGTAGTCTAGGGTACACAAAGTCAATGCTAGGTACCTTTTTCTAATTAAAAACTTTTCCATGGTAATTATCTTAATCCAATACACTCATACGATAGATTTCATAATTTTATTCAATCGTTTCAAATTTCATCTTAAACCGACGTTTCTACATCAAGTTATGAACCTTTAAAAATATCCTTAAAGTGTGAGATTAAAAATAAATAATTATCACCTTAATCTCATTACTTGTGCCTTAATCCAATCTATACATAAGGTTGAGCCCAAAATCATGAGCTTGCCTTTAAAATTTCATCTCATTTCGCCTGATAGGCGTTAAGTTATGAATTTTCTATGATTTTCAACATAACTCCATAATTTCAATTTTAATCTCTATTAATTAGATCATGGAAATTAAAATAAATATTCATATCAAATTAGCATATACTAATCCTCATTAAGCCCCTTTAGTCATCTTGACTTACATTGGGCTTTGGCGATTAATCTTAATCACCATTCTTAATTGCAAACCCTAATTGCAAAATTCATAAATTCATGAAAATCATCTAAAAATCAATCAATTCATACATAAATCATAATTACACCTTAAATGAAATTATATGATTCCTACTTGGGTCTGGGTATTACACAAATGATTTAAAATTTGGTGTTAGTATTTTCCTCCCGTTTTACCTTTGGCGGATAAGTTATTTTATCTATGGAACTTCACCAACGTTCCCATCCAACTCTATAAATAGCTTGCTTGAGTTCTCATTGCAAGGAGTTCCATTCACATAACCAAACTCCCAACAACAAGATAACCAAGCACCCCTCTCTCTCAAAGAGCTCCCCTAAATATCCCTTGGCCATTTTGAATTTTCCCCAATAAATAAAAATCCAAAATCTGTTAAGAAAAAATAATTATTTTCACCATTCTAGCTCAAACTCAAAGGCAAAAAATTACTATTTCCCATTTATAATCTCTGGGTGGCAGATGATATAAATTTTAGGATTAAGTATTTCCCTCCTATTTTAATTAAAAATTATTTTTGTTTTAAAAATTCTTTTCCATATTTAAAATCTCTGGGTGGCAGACGATTTAAATTTTGGAGTTAAGTATTTCTCTCTTGTTTTTAATAAAAAATATGTATATTTATGTTTAAAAAATTACTTTTCCCCATTCAAAATCTCTTGATGGCAGATGATTTAAATTTGAAGGTTAAGTATTTCTTTTCTGTTTTTTAATCAGAAAATTATTTTTATTTAAAATATTGCTTTTCCACATATAAAAATCTCTAAGTGCCAGATGATTTAAAAAATTAAGTTTGGAGTTAAGTATTTTCCTCTTGCTTTTAATTATATATTTATGATTAAAAATTACTTTTCCCCAGTTAGAATCTATAGGTGGCAGATGATTTAAAATTTGGGTTAAGTATTTCCCTTCTTTTTTAATTAAAAAAATTTGGGGTTAAGTATTTTGCTTGTATTTTACCTTTGGCAGATAAGTTATTTTATCCACAAGAACTTCACCGACATTCCCATCCAACTCTATAAATAGCTAGCTAGATTTATCATTTCAAGGACTTGCATTCACACAACCAAACTCCCAACAACAAGAAAACCGAGCATCCCTCTCTCTCAAAGAGCTCCTCTAAAAATCCCTTAGCCATTTTGAATTTTCCCCAACAAAAAAAAGCCAAAATCCTTCAAGAAAAAATAATTATTCTCATCATTCTAGCTTAGACTCAAAAGGTAAAAATAAAAAAAAACTTTTCCCCATTTATAATCTCGAGGTGGAAAATGCTTTAAATTTTGGGGTTAAGTATTATTTCCCTCCTGTTTTAATTAAAAAAATATTTTTGTTTAAAAAATTAATTTTTCCAATCTAAAATCTATGGGCGGCAAACGACTTAAATTTTAGGGTTAAGTATTTTTTAATCAAAAAATTATTTTTGTTTTAAAAGTTAATGTTGATAGGAAAAGGAAATGGGAAAGTTGAAGACACAACTTAAGATTCTGAGGTAAGCAAGCTTTCAAACTTAATGAATTGTCTTGATAAGAATTTTTATATTTCCATTTACTTTGAGAAAGGATGTTTGCAACAAATATTCATATTATACTTTTATATGTTTCATTAGAAAGATGTGCAAATCAAGTCATTTCTCATAGGTATTCTAATTAAATTTTATACAAACAATAAAAATCTTTGGGAATGGTCATTATCCTATTTTCATCATTTATGTATATATATATTTATGCTGTTATAACACATTTTTGAACTTGATTTTTTGGAACAAATCTTTTCTTTATGATTAGTCGAGCAAACTCCTTTCATGACATAGATGCGTTTAATCATTTGTGTGAATGGAATCCATGCATGGGAATAAATGTAATGCTTCGCTAAAGTTGTAATTTGACAGGTAGTCCATCCTTGATGTTGCCTAGTCGGTGTGTCGGACGTATTAGTGGGTGATTACTTGAGAAGTGTCATCTACCAAAAGGAAGATTATGTCATTGAATGATGTATGTTGTGATTGCATTCCATTCTCATGTACATATGATATTTCCATGGAGGTTTTCACAATTTTCTTTTTAAATGACGCTTGCTTACTAGGTTCTTTGAGCTTGCCAGTTTCATTAAATAATTACAGAATATTATCAATTCAAGAGCTATGGAGACTTCACTGGGAAGACGGGCAATGAAGCGGATAATTCTATGAGCTCTTGTATTTTTGAAGTGTGATTTAATAAACTAGACCCTAGAAGTGCTAAAATTTTATTTAAAATCTCTGAAGTCTTTTTCTTTTTTATATTGGTGTGATTTATATGTATATATGTGATTTTGTGTATAGTATGAAAGACATTTGAAATATTTTTTTTATTGTTGTATGGATATATGTATTGTGTATGTTGGAGGAATATTTGGATTATGGGGGAATATGATGAATTTGTGCAGAAAAGAGGGTGATTGTGTTTATGAAGAAGTGAAACAGGTTAATTCTTATTGTAAAGGGTTATGTGGTGAATGTTTGTGTTTAAGGAACGTCCTAATTATAGACGGAATATTGCCGAAATTTTCATAGATATTAGAAAAAAATTTAGACTACTTTTATTCACTACTTGGTGTAAAAATTTCGGCAATGTCCCATCTGTAACTAGGACGTTCCCTAAATACAATCGTTCACCACATAACCCTTTACATCAAGAAATAAACTGTTTCACTTCTTCATAAACACAATCACCCGATTTTCTTCACAATTTCATCATAATCACAGCATATCTCTCATACTCCAAATATTCCTCCATCATACACAATACATATATCCATACAATTCACATAATTATAAAAACAAATAACGCTTCGAATATCTTCCGCACCATACACAAAACATATATATAATTCATACAAAACTCAAATAGACCAAATGAAAATCTAACACTTCTTAGGTTTAGCTTGTTACAAAACACTTTTAGACATATACAAGAGCATATATGACTCTCCACTTCACTGCCCTTCTACCCAGTGAAGTCTCAATAGCTCTTGAATTCGTAATATTCTGCAACTGTTTAATAAAAATGATGAGTAAGCAAGCGTCATTTAAAGATAAAATTATGAAAACTTTCATGGAAATATTATATATACAGGATGAAATATAATCACAATAAGCATCATTCAATGACATAATTTTCTCTTTGATAGGTGACACTTATCAAGTGATCACTCACCCTACGTCGGACGCACAAACTAGGCAACGTTAAGGATGGACTAACTGTCCAATTACAAACGTGGTGAAGCGTTGCGTTCATTCCCATGCATGGATTCCATTCGCATAAATAGTCAAATGCATCTATGTCATTAAAGGAGTTTGCTCCACTAATCATAAAGAAAATATTTGTTCCCAGAAATCAAGTTCAAAAGCATGTTTTAACAGCATAAATATACATACATAAATGACGAAAATAAGGTAATGGTCATTCCAAAAGAATTTTACTATTTGTATAAAATTTAATTAGAATACTTATGGAAAATGACTTGATTTACACATCTTTCTAATGAAATATATAAAAGAATAATATGAATATTTATTGCAAACATATTTTTTCAAAGTAAATGACAAAATAGAAATTCTTATCATGACAATTCATTGATTTTGTAAAGCTTGCTTACGTCAGAATCTCAAGTTGTCTTCCACTTTCTCCTTTTTTTATCAAAAATAACAATTTTGACTAAGCATTTACTTAAATCATCATATATTGCATCCTAATTTTAATGTCTAATTCATTGATTCAAAAGCTAATTTTACCTTTCCTTTTTCAAAGAGTCCCCGAGACTCCTTTGATGAGGAAAACATTCTCATAACTCTCATTTTAATTATAATGTTATTTACCTTATATTTAAAATTACATAGACCATTTAAGGGCATTTACTCCACTTAGATTTTTTTATTTATTAAATACCAAACTTAAACATATATGTTAGGCATATTAAAACCTATTTAATCACTATTATACTATGTGAATTGGCTATTAAATAATTTTTTGCATAAAATCCCGACATTCGTACCCTACCTATAAGTTAGCATAATACCTTCATAATTTTTTCATTGTATTTTCAACTCTCCAAACATCTTAAAATTTACCCATAAATAATGTTTAGGCCAAATGCTTTAAAAGTCCCATGTTTAACCCATATTTTTGAGGATGCCCAATTTCCACATGTTGTGAAAAATTACAATTTTTCTCTTTTTACCTCAAATTGGCATATTAATTTATAACTAACACATCCTAATAGCATTTACAACTATTATATCATCATTTAGACTAAGAAAATTTGGATATACCATTCTTAAATTTTTAGTTTCACACTTAGGCTTGATTTTAGACTTTCATTTTTATGATTTAGGTTCCAAACATCATCCTATCTATGAATTTATCAAAAGCCTCATGGATTTTCATTTATATTTGAAGGTAAAAATCAAAACTCTACCTATTTCAACTCGTAAATCTCTAAACAACCAAATCTACTACTCAAATCCATGCATTTTACTTCCATACATATTTATCTAAGGTATTTTAGCAAAACTCTCACGTTTCTAGCATGAATTGGGCAAAAATTGAAAAAAGACCTAACAAAAAACCCATTTCTCCCTTACCTTCTGCGACCGACAGCGGTTGCGTGGATGGCGGCGGCGGAAGCTCTCCTTCCTCTTCTTCCTTCTCCTTCTCTTTCCTTTTTCTTCTTCTTCTTCTTCTTCTTCTCTCTTTCTCTTTTTTCTTTTTTTTCTCCCTAGTTTGGTCGTGTGTCCCTTTTCTCCCCTTTTATAATTCTAGTGCTCTGCATGTGTAGCAGCTATTTTTTTTTTAAGAATGGGTCAGGCCCTACACTTATCATATGACACTTGCAGAGATGGCTGAGTTGAAGGTGCAATTGCAAGAATTATTGGATAAAGATTTTATACATCCTAGTGTGTCTCCATAGGGTGCACCAATACTATTTGTTAGGAAGAAAGATTGGAGTTTTCAGTTATGTATTGATTATCGAGAACTAAAAAAATAATTATCAAGAACAAGTATGCATTGCCAAGAATAGATGATCTGTTTGATCAGCTTAATGGGGTCGTGGTGTTTTCTAAGATTGATTTACAATCGGATTATCATCAACTTAGAGTGAGTCCATAGAACATTCCAAAGACAGCATTTAAGACAAGATATGGATATTATGAATTTTTGGTAATGCCTTTTGGGTTAACCAATCCCCTACAATATTTATGGATCTCATGAATAGAATATTTCGAGAGCATTTGGACAAATTTATAATGGTGTTTATTGATTATATATTAATTTATTCTAAGTCAAAAGAAGAATACTATGAGCATTTGCGGATCGTGTTGAATTCGCTAAAGGCAAAGAAGTTGTATGTCAAATTAAAAAAATGTGATTTCTGGCTGACATGAGTTACATTTTTAAGGCATATCATTTCTGCCGAAGGAATCAAGATGGACCAACAAAAAATAGAAGTTGTTATGAAATGGCCAAAGCCAACCACAGCAACTGAAGTTCGGAGTTTTCTCGGATTAACTAGTTATTATCGGAGATTCGTTGAGGGATTTTCCAAATTATCTGCACTACTTACTAAATTAACTCAAAAAGGAGTTAAATATGAATGGACTAATGATTGCGAGTCAAATTTCTTGAAACTCAAACAAAGGTTGATTCAAGCTCCAGCGTTAACAATTTCATATAGTAGTGGGAATTTTGTGATTTATAGTGATGCATCTCATCAAGGGTTGGGGTGTGTGTTAATGCAGAAAGGTAGAGTAATTGCACATGCCTGCAAACAATTGAAACCTAATGAACTAAATTATCCAACTCATGATTTGGAATTAGCTGTTGTAGTATTTGCTCTCAAATTTTAGGGACACTATGTGTATGGATAGAAACGTGAAATATATATAGATAATAAGAGTTTTAAATATAATTTCATATAGAAAGAACTAAATATGATGCAGAGAAGGTGGTTGGAACTACTGAAAGATTATGAAATAACCATTCATTATCATCCAAGAAAGGCTAATGTGGTTGCAGATGCATTGTGTCAAAATGTAAGCCTCGCTCATTAACTTACGGCAAAGGAAAGAATTCTCCATGAAATGAGGCAAATGGATTTAATTACTAGTATGCCAGGATTGTCAGTGTGCTTAGCTCAATTGCAATTACAGTCAATTCTATTTGAACAAATTAAAAGTGAACAACAAATAAACACAGAGTTGCAAGAGTTGATGAATAGTATGAAGAAAAAGGAAAATCTTAATTATGACATTGATGAGCAAGGAATCTACAGGTATACAAGTAGCCTTTGCATTCTAAATTCAAGGGATGTGATCGATTTACTATTGAAAGAAGCTCATTTTTCCCTTTTTCAATGCATCTAGATAGTAGTAAAATGTTTAGAGATATCAAACAAGGGTATTGGTAGAATAATATGAAGAAAAAAATTGCACAATATGTCTCAACATGTTTAACTGGCCAAAAAATCGAAGCAGACTATCAAAAAATGACTAAAAAATTGCAGTCCTTAGAAGTGCCTAAATGGAAATAGGATGATATTACCATGGACTTCATAGAAAGATTGCCAAGAACTCAAGGTGGACATAATTCTATATGGGTGATTGTTGATCGATTGTCAAAAGTGGCACATTTTCTCCCAATTAAGTCAAGTTTTATGGCTAAAAGATTGAATCAAATTTATTATAAAGAAATTGTGTAATTGCATGGGGTACCTAAGACCATCATGTTAGACTGAGATTCCACATTTACTACTAAACTTTAGAAAAGTTTACATCACACAATGAGTACGCAATTGAGGTTCAGCACTGCATTTCACCCACAAATGGATAGGCAGACAAAAAGAGTCAATTAGATTTTGGAAGATATGTTGAGAATGTGTATAGTAGAATTTGGAGGAGCATGGGATGAGTATCTACCTATTGCAAAGTTTGCATATAATAACGGCTATCAAGCGAGTATTCAAATGGCTCCATTTGAAGCACTGTATGGAAGGTGTCGAACACCTCTAAATTTGGATGAAATAGGTGTAAGAAGTTTAACACTTGATTTATTCCAAAGGATGGCAAAACAAGTCAAAGTAATTCGTCAATGCATGCGAACAGCACAGAGTAGGCAAAAAAGTTATGCAGACTGCAAAAGAAATAATCTGAATATTCAAGTTGGGGATCATGTATTCATCAAAGTTACTCTGATGAAAGGGGTACCAGATTAGGAAAAAAAGGAAAATCGAGTCTCAGTTATATTGGTCCTTTCGAAGCATTAGAAAAGATTAGACATCTGGCATATAGAATAGCTTCGCCACCAACCCTTGCAACAGTACATAATGTATTTCATATATCAATGCATCGAAAATATGTGGCGGATCCTAGCCATGTTTTTGCTACTGTATCACTCCTGATTCAAGATTATTTGAACTTTGAAGAGAGACCCTTGAGAATTATAGATTATAAGCAGCAAAAGTTAAGGAACAGGACAATTGAATATGTTAAAGTTCAATGGAACTGGTACCTAAATAGAGAAGACATAGGGAATTGCGAGAATATGTGGAAAGGAGGTATCCCTAGTTATTTGTGAATGATTAAATGGTTTCGGGACAAAACCTTCTTAAAAGGGGAAGAATGCGGGATCCGGCCCATTCTTTAGCAAAAAGTTGTTGTATGTGCACATTTTGGTGCACATGCAAAGCATTGGAATTATTAAAAAGGGGAGAGGAGGAGCTCATGAACAGAAGCAGCGGGAAGAGAAGAAGAAAAAAAGAGAAACGAGAAGAAGGAGAGGGAAGAGAGGAGAGAGAGCTTACCACCGTTGCCAATGCGACGCAACCACCGTCGGTCGTCAGAGGTAAGGGAGAAAATGGGTTTTGTTCAGTTTTGTTCAGTTTTTGGCCAAATCATCTTAGAAATGTAGGGGTTTTGCTAAAGTACCTTAGCTAAATATGCATGAAAGTAAATTACATGAATTTGAATGATAGATTTGGTGATTCACAAATTCAAGAGTTGAAATGTGTTGGGTTTTGATTTTTACCCCTAAATATAGATGGAAAATCATTGAGCTTTTAATAAATTCATGGATAGGATGATATTTAGAACCTAAATCATGAAAATAGAATGCTAAAATCAAGCATAAGTGTAAAATTGAAAATTCAAGAGTGGTATATCTGAATTTTCTTAGTCCAAATTACGATATAATAGTTGCAAATACTATTAGCACGTGTTAGTTATAAATTAATATGCCCAATTTGAGGTAAAAAGAGAAAAATTGAAAATTTTCACAACCCGTGGAAATTGGGCAGCCCCAACAATGTAAGTTAAACATGGGGCTTTTAGAGTATTTAGCGTAAACATTATTTATGGATAAATTTTAAGATGTTTGGAGAGTTGAAAATATAACAAAAAATTATTAAGGTATTATGTTAAGTTGTAGGTAGGGTATGGGTGTTGGGAGTTTATGCAAAAATTGTTAAATAGTTAATTCACATAGTATAAGAGTGATTAGATAGGTTTTAATATGCCTAACATATATGTTTAAGTTGGGCATTTAATGAATGAAAAAATATAAGTTGAGTAAATGTCCTTAAATGGTTTGTGTAATTTTATTTATAAGGTAAATAACATTATAATTAAAATGGGAGTTTAAATGAAAATATTTTCCTCATCAAAGGAGTCTCGGGAACTCTCTTTGAAAAAGGAAAGCTAGAATTAGCTTTTGAATCAATGCATCCTTAGACATTAAAATTAGGATGCAATACATGGTGATTTAAGTGAATACTTAGTCAAAGTTGTTAATTTTGATAAGAAAAGAAAATGAGAAAGTGGAAGACAGCTTCAAATTCTGAAGTAAGAAAGCTTTTCAAATTCAATAAATTATTGTGATAAAAAATTTATATTTTCTAACTTACTTTGAGAAAGGATGTTTGTAACAAATGTTCATGTTATGCTTTTATATATTTCATTAGAAATATGTGCAAATCAAATCTTTTTCCATAGGTATTCTAATTAAATTCTATACAAACGGTAAAAATATTTGGGAATAGTCATTACCCTATTTTCATCATTTATGTATATATATTTATGCTGTCAAAACATGCTTTTGAACTTAATTTCTGGGAACAAATCTTTCTTTATGATTAGTCGAGCAAATTCCTTTTAAGACATAGATGCATTTGTCCATTTGTGTGAATGGAATCCATGCATAGGAATGAATATAAGGCTTCGCCAAGGTTGTAATTAGACAGGCAGTCCATCCTTGATGTTTCCCAGTCAGTGTGTCCGACGTATGGGTGGGTGATCACTTGATAAGTTTGATAAGTGTCACTTACCAAAGAGGAAATTATGTCATTGAATAATGCATGTTGTAATTGCATTTCATCCTCATGTATATATGATATTTTCATGGAGGTTTTCACGATTTTTTCTTTAAATGACGCTTGCTTACTGGGTTCTTCAAACTCATCATTTTCATTAAACAGTTGCAGAATATTATAAATTCAAGAGCTATGGAGACTTTACTGAGGAGATGGGCAGTGAAGTGGAGAATTTTATGAGCTCTTGTATATTTAAAGTGTGATGTAATAAACTAGACCCTAAAAGTGCTAGAATTTTATTTGAAATCTCTGGAGTCTATTTCTTTTTATATTGGTGTGATTTGTATGTATATACATGGTTTTGTGAATAGCATGGAAGGCATTTGAAGTATTTGTTTATTATTATTATTGTATGGATATATGTATTGTGTATGTTGGAAGAATATTTGGAGTATAGGGGAATATGATGATTTTGTGAAGAAAAGAGGGTGATTATGTTTATGAAGAAGTGAAATAGGTCATTTCTTGATGTAAAAGGTTATGTTGAATGTTTGTATTTAGGAAACATCCTAGTTACAGACGGGATGCTGCCGAAATTTTTATAGATATTAGAAAAAAATTTAGACCACTTTTATTCATTATTTGGTTTATAAACACAAGCTATGTTGTAGACTTCACCACTTTTAAAAAGATTCCTAGCATGAAATCCTATGACAAGTTCGACGAATAGAGTTGTCATATGTGGGAGGCTCTATAACAACCAAACTCTCAATAACAAGAAAACCAAGCACCCCCCCCCCCCCCCCTCTTTCAAAAAGCTCTCCTAAAAATCTCTTAGCCATTTTGAATTTGCTCCCAAAAGAAAAAACCAAAATCCTTCAAGAAAAAAAATCTTTTTCACCATTCTAGCTCAGACTTAAAGATAAACAAAAAAATTACCTTTCCCCATTTAAAATTTTTAGGTGGCAAATGATTTAAATTTTGGGGTTAAGCATTTCTCTCCTATTTTAATTAAAAATTATTTTTCTTTAAAAATTACTTTTTCCCATTTAAAATCTTCAGGTGACAGATGATTTAAATTTTGGGGTAAAGTATTTCCTTTTTGTTTTTTAATCAAAAATTATTTTACTTTAAGAAATTACATTTTCCCATATAAAAATTTCTGGGTGGCAAATGATTTAATTTTTGGGGATAAGTATTTCCCTCCTATTTTAATTAAAAATTTTAAAAATTAAAAAAATTTATTTTCGTTTAAAAAAATATTTTTGTTTTAAAAAATTAATTTTCTGTATTTAAAACCTCTAAGTGGTAGACTATTTAAAATTTAGGATTAAGTATTTCTCTCTCGTTTTTAATTAAAATATATATCTATGTTTAAAAAATTAGTTTTCTATATTTAAAAATCTCTAGCTGGCAGATAATTTAAATTTTGGGATTAAGTATTTCCTTTCTATTTTTTAATCAAAAAATATTTTTGTTTAAAAAATTACTTTTCCTAATATAAAAATCTCTAGGTGGCAGATGATTTAAATTTTTGGGATAAGTATTTCCTTTTTGTTTTTAATTAAAGATATATTTATGATTAAAAATTAATTTTTCCATTTAAAATATCTAGGTGGCAGATGATTTAAATTTTGGGGTTAAGTATTTCCATCCTGTTTTAATTAAGAAAATTATTTTTGTTTAAAAATTACTTTTTCCCATTTAAAATCTCTGGGTGGTAGATGATTTAAATTTTGGGGATAAGTATTTTCCTCTTATTTTTAATTAAATATATATATATATCTTTTAAAAATTATCTTTGCTCTTTTAAACTCTCTGGGTAGTAGATGATTTAAATTTTATGGTTAAGTATTTTCTTTCTCTTTTTAATCAAAAACTTATTTTTGTTTGAAAAAATTAATTACTTTTCAACATATAAAAATCTCTAGGTGGCAGATAATTTAAAATTTGAGGTCAAGTATTTTCCTCTTTCAAAAAAATATTTTGTTAAAGATAGAAAATTTTATTTCTATGTTCTATCCAACTTACACCTTTAAGTTGAACTGTTATGTTGTTGAAACGAAATCATCAAACCCCACCTAGTTTTAATGAACTAAGCAATCAGATCTTGATGGATCTACATGGATCCCATTCTTACTATCACAAATGGTTTTTATAGCGAACCAATTGCAAGCACTTTGCTATGATAATTTGAAATTAATAATATATTTTGTGGGTATATTTATTAAATTTGGTAGTTAATTAATTGAGTTAAATGTGAAATTTGTGTTAAAATATGTTTTTGAAACAATTGGGTAATATATATTAATTTCAAGTTATTTAAATAATTTTTTGTAATCTTTTGGCTTGAAATTCCATTTTATTTGTTACCATGAAATTAAATGGGCTTGAAACATCTTTTTATTGATAACCTGTTAATGAATTTAATTAATTAATGATCAAATTTTTTATTGCAGATTAACAAAGTCCAAGTGTGGGCCCCACTATTCTAAAGCTAAAATACAATTTGACCTTTTTATGGACATGATTAAGGTTTGCAATAAACAGAAAAATTATCATCAAGCCACGAAGCTTTATGCCAGCAACTATCCAAGAAAATCAAGCAGTCCATATACATATTCAAATCAACGTTTAAAAAGTCCAGATCTGTCCAAAGCCATCAAGCCAAGCCAAGGTGTTGTCCACCGTCAAAATTCATGTTTGCAGAAATCTATGCAATTTAAGCCGAATCACCAGCCAAATTCAGCCCAAGCCGTCCATTCAAATCATCAAGACCGTCCAGAATTTTATGTCCTTTTAATCTATGCAATGCAATGCTTCAGCCATTAAAAAAAATTCAAGCTATCCATTATATCAACCGTCCAAGTCCAGCTACGAAATCATTAGTCGTCCATCTCAAAGCCAGCACCCAAGAGAGATCTGGACCGTCCAACTTTTTTATGCATCGTATTTTGCACCGTCCAATTTTCCGACAAGCTGTCCACAGGACCACTGCCTAGGCTAATTTCACCATTTAGATTTCCCACATGAATGCAGATCATGTCCAGGCTGGACGGTCCAGCCATGTAAGTACATTAACCAGTGGGCCCCACAAGTTTCCATAAGCCTTGCGCAATGAAAAGCCATTCATCAAAAGCCAGACTTAAATCAATTGCGTCGTACCAGCCCATGCGTAGCATAGCACCTCCTATGCAATCTCAAATTGCATAGAATATTAAGCATAGGCGACGAATGGATTTTACATATATAAAGGAGAGACACGATACAAATTTCGAGGGAGAGAGGAGCGATTAGAGATAGAGAAGCAACAAGGGGGAGAGCGTGGGCAAGAGGTGGGATGGCGAGTTGTGTGGAGCGGCCAACACACCATCAGGGTTCTAACCAATAAGTTTACTATCTCTTTTCCTTTTTAATTTTAATTGTCTTGTTTAAGAAGAGTTTAAATTTTAATCTTACTTTGAACTTAAACATATTCGGCTAAACCCTAAATCTAGGGTTTAGGATGTAACATGCGTACAATGTAGCATGACGTGTGATTTTAATTTATTTATGATGGATATTGTTATTAATTTAATATCTTGTCATTTTAATACTTTCTTTGTACATGGGTCTGTACTTTAGCATGATTCCATATATTAAGTGATAGAACCGAGCGGTGAAAATCTAATATACGATAATCAAGATATTAAACCTGAAAATCTAAGACCATGAGAATACTCATGATGGCCTTGACGAATTCCATGAGCAAGCCATAGAACTTAATGGATTCTAATTAACTTAATCCCATGAGAATATGTTGTTAAGAAAATTAGGACACACCTTATAGGTTTCAAGAGAATGTGCAAGGATAAATTAGGGTTTGTTCTCCTTTGACAAATAATATCCGGATTAAATAATTATATCACTACCCGTTGCAAAAGTCACATGTGAAACCTTAGACCGTGGGCACTCGCATCCTTGTTTTCTACTACCCATTTAGTTATCAATTTTTTCTCTTCCCGCTTTTTTATTTTTTATTCCATTTTATAACTTTATTCTCTTTATATTTGACACAAAAGCATTTAAAAGCAAAGTTTATAGTCCCGAATTCCCTGTAGATCAATAATTTATATACTACAATCTACGACCCGTACACTTACAATGATATTACGAACAAGTATTTTAGCACCGTTGCCAAGGAATTCGGTGTTACTTTGAATTTTGTTATTAAACACTTTCTTCTTCCTTTTCTCTATTTATTCTCTTCTTTCTTCTTTATCTATCTTTCTTATTTTTTTCTTTTCTAAACCTACTAGTTGTTTTTCCTTATCTGTGTATGCACCCGCATACTCAGAGTTTTACAAAGTAATTACCAGAAAACCTTTTTGCTACTAACCCTAAGATTGAACGTTCTTTTAGGAGAAGAGTTCTTGAGTACAAAAGGCAGCAATCTTCTCAAGAAACCATGGCGGAATGCAATAATCCAAACCTGCCACAGTAAGAGGAAGGTCAGGCTGAGAACAACGCTCCTCCAAGAAAGGTAACTCTCAGCGATCGGAACCACCCAAACCCTAAAGGATTTCGATCATGCATAGTAGAACTAGAAATTAGTGCAACAAACTTTGAACTCAAATCAGGACTTATCCAAATGGTCCAACAAGCTCAATTTGCAGGATTTCCATTTGAAAATTCCTATGTACACATCAGTAAGTTCCTGCAATTGAGCAACACAATAAAGGTCCAAGGAATTTCACGTGAGGTAATCCGTCTCCAACTCTTCCCATTTTCTCTTCATGATAGGGCTAGCGAGTAATTTTTTCTATGCCACCTAACACCTTCAATACATAAGACAAGTTCTCTACTGCCTTCCTAGAGAAATTCTTTCCAACCACCAAGACTAGGAAGATCAAAGATAAAACTAATCAATTCATTCAAAAAGATGGTGAGACCCTCTTTGATGCGTGGGAAAGAATGAAAGACCTACAGTGCAAATGTCCACATCATAGCATCCCTCAAAGTGATATCATAGAAAATTTCTTCAACGAACTCGACAAACCGACTCAGAGTGCCGTTAATTCAGCTGTCGGAGGCCGATTCATGTGTGGCGCCCCGAACCGAGGTGCCTAGAGCCTTACTCCGGGATCGTTTTGATTGGTAAACGTGAATCAGGATTGTTTCCCTGATCAGACGGTAGGATTTTTTTATCATTAATACATGGAAAATTTTCATCATTCATTTAATATGAAATACATATCGCAGTTATAAACCAAAACTGTTTCATAAAACAAAAATATTCATTTCCATCTCAAAATTATCATCATTGTCTTTACATAAAATTTACATATACAATATTTCATCAAAACTACATGTCATTTTACATGCTGCCTTCATCATCTTTTCCTGTCTGTTGTTGAAAAAGCATGGGTGAGTAATAATACTCAGTAAGCAAGCTATACATAATTTTTCAATCATTTTCATGCATTTCATAAAATGCAAATGCAATGCATACATAGCATTCATGACATTCCTTTGGATGCGACGCTAGCTAGGCGCTCATCCCATACATGCTCCCATTTCAGGGAGGTCACCGCCGGCCTGGGCCTATTATGCGACTTGGCAATAGCGAGGGGGACATCCGGTCCGCTTACTACCTCGACTAAGGCCTATTCCTTGTGCACATGTTCATTCTCATACACATGCCGGCATGATATTTGCAAATCATAAACAATTTCATAAAAAGCATTTAATAAATAATTTCGCAAAACGAACTTCAGTTCATGTAAAGCAGTTATAGGTATGGCCAACCTTAAATAAATTTCATAAAGCAACTTGCAAACAATTTCAAGCATTTTGGAAATAATTTGCAAAACATATAACTTGCTTACCTCCTTCAGTTGGGGTCTTCAACTTCTTTTCCTTTTCCTATTCAAGGAAAAAGGATATTACATTTTCTTTATTTAAGCTGCTTCTTATGCATGTTTTATATTATTTGGGCATTATCTCTTTATGTGGATTTTTTTTTATCCATAGGTTCTTCAAAATTTTCATCATCATATTTAAATATTAATCTCAAATTTTCTTCAAAATCACGCACTTCACTGTAGCAGATCACGGTAGAAAATTACTGTATCAAATCACTGTTCATCCGTGGTTACTGTTCATGGGTTTCAAAAATTGATATTTTTTCCAAAAATAAAAAATACCATGACATACCTTATGCCTAGTATATCATTGGACATTTCATATATTTTGAATTTATCATCATTTACTTGGCCAAAAAAATCATTTTCTCCATATACTAAAAATCATCATAAATTCACTTAAGCATAATCCTTAATTCCAAAAATCATGAATTTAATATATCATTATTCCAACATCATATTTATCATAATCATACATCCCAAATCATCATTTATCAATTTTGGAGCATTATTTTCACATATCATATGCTATTTTCTCAAATACCCTATCTTTGCTCCAAATTTTTGATGTTTTGGCATAATTCCATTTAAACATTATATCTATACTTATTTTCTCATGTTTTGGGATTATCTAAACGTGGTTTTACCTCATCTAACATTCAAAACAAGTTTGAGGGGAATCCACTTACCTCAAGTGAAGTTATGCCTCTTCTACTCGCCTTTTCTCACTCCAACCTTCGATTCTCTTCTTTCCTTAAGGATAAAACGTGTGGGGATGGAAAATGAAGTTGCTCAAGTGATTTTTGAGCTGGGATGGTTGTGAATTTCGCCCATGGCCTGCTCCTCTATTTAAAGGGGTCCATTTTTCATGAATTTGCAATTTACCCCCTCTAGCTTAGGGTGTAAAATTGCAAAGGTGTTTTTTTCTAATTTCGTAAAGGTGCTTAGAGCCTTGTGCAGCCTCCCTACCCTGCTCCAGCTGCCCTATTTTTCAGGCCTATTTTTCCTATTTTTATTTTTTATTTAATTAATTTTAAGCTAATTAAATCTAAACCCTTGATTTGTGATTTGGATGAATTTGGACCATTGATCAAAGTCAAATGGCCATAACTCCCCTGCTGCTCATGCCCCTGCCATGTTGCTTTTCATTTATTTTTTTATTTTTTTATTATTTAATTTATTAAAAAAGTCCAAAGTGGCATTTAATTAAAGTAATGCTACTTTTTGATTTTTCATTTGACGTTTCATCTTGACCTTTGATTTGTGATTTTCATCACATATTAATCCATTCATCATGTCCATCATGAATTTTTAACCATCCATAAAAAATTTCATCGAATTCCGACGCCCGGTTTGCAATTTATGAATTTTTTTCTATTTTTCCACAAAAATCCAAACTTTGATTAAAATATCCAAAAGAATTGCTATTTTGTCTTGTAGTGATTAAATCTCTATTTTGTCTTTTTGTGATTAAGTTAATCCAAGTGATTAACTCTTAATCACGGGTTTTAGTCCTTGGTTACTATTCATGTGCACTATTCATATGCACTATTCACGGGGTTAAATTCCTAATTGCATTATTTCAATCTCCAATACACATATCCATCAATATAATTCATAAATTTTCATTTATTCATAAAATAATTACAAAATTACAAATGTCGAAATGACGCGTATACAGTCGAAACAATGCGTATACGGTCAGGGTTCCACATCATGCGACTCACTATGAGGAAGCTCTGGAACTCCTCGATAACTTGGCTCTTTATGACTCTGAATACGGCAATATTCAAGGACCCTCTTGGCGAGGTAATTTATATGATGTAAAATCTATGAATTCTCTTCATGCTAAACTTGATCAATTATTGCAGCAAAAGAAGCAGGAATCCACGGACCGAACTAGATCTTCTTTTCGAAAAATTTCATGTGTGATCTGTGGAGCTTCACACTACACGTCTGAGTATAGTTTTGTCATCTAGGACACCACAAGCAAGCAGGCCAATGCAATCAAAACCAGTATAATACTCGCACTTATGTTAACCCTTACTCAAATACCTACAACCCTGGATGGAGAAACCACCCTAATTTCTTTTTGACAAACCAGTCAAATACCCAAAACTATTCTTAAAACAATAAGCTACCTAGTCTCCCAAGAAAACCTCTCAACCCACCATTATATCAAACTCAACCTACTTTTCCCTCACCACTTTCAACACAATCCTCTAATCCTTTGATTAATAAATTATTTGAAAGATTGAACCAAATGCAAACCCACATTAATTTGCTTCAAAACCAAATTACCCAATAAGCCACCGCCTCATCCCATAGAGAACAAAGCAAACTTCCTAGCTAGCCTAAAGTAAACCTAGAGATCAAGTGCAAGCAATCACTTTTCGGAGTGGGAAGCAGTTCAAACCACCTCAAACATTTCAAATTGACTCTAAAAAGGAGGCTAAACAAGTACAAGAGCAAGAAGAGGAGCCACAACCTAAGCCAATGTAGAGAAGTCATACGTCCCACCACCTACTTATCAACCTCCTCTTCCCTTCCCTAAAAGGAAAAAATAGGCTAAACTTCAAAAGTAATTTGAGAAATTTGTTTCAACACTCAAGAACCTATCAATTAGCATGTCGTTCATTGACATGATCTCTCAGATGCCAACTTACGCAAAATTCCTAAAAGAGATATTGTCCAACAAAAGAGAGCTCGAGAAGCACGGAATGTTGCACTCACTGAGGAGTGCAGTGCCATCCTACAAAACAATCTACCTGAAAAGCTTAAAGATCCCAAGAATTTCTCCATTCCTTGTGCTCTTGGGAATATTCAAATTAGCAAGGCGTTATGTGATCTCAAAGCCAGTGAAAGTATGATCCCTCTATCATTTGTAAAGAGTTGAACATGGGAGATCCAAAACCCACCTCTATGTCACTCTAACTTATCAATCGATCAATTAAATTTTCAGTCAGCATTCTTGAAGACGTACATCTGAAAGTCGGCAAACTATTCATTCTCATTGACTTTGTAGTCCTTGACATGGAGGAAGACCACCAAAACCCCATCATTCTTAGATGACCTTTCCTAGCCAATGTTGGAGCCATTATAAACGTCAAGAATGGTCAACTTTCTCTGACAGTTGGAGATGAAAAAGTGGAGTTCACCCTTTCTGAAGCCACAAAGTATCCGTCAACTAACAATTCTGTTGGAATCAATGGCAAATTAAGCAAAATCTATATTTTGATTATTAACAATTCAATTTGAGTGAGTTTTGGGTACTAATATGTTTTGTGGAAAATGTTTAAAGGATAGAAAAATTAAAATCAAAATCTGACAGATCAAGTTGCAAACCAAGTCGACTCAGCTATCAACTTGAGTCAAGTCGATACCCAAGTCGACCTCAGGATCGACTTGGATAAAAGGGGAACCTTCCAGTGCTGAATTTGATTCAAGACAGGTGAAGTCGCAAGGCCAAGTCGACTCCATCTGCGACTTTGGTAAAGTCGTAAACCCAAGTCGACTCCACCATCAACTTCAGGTACTCAAACCTTCCAGCGTTGAAAATGGGATCCAAGACAAGTGAAGTCACAAGTCCAAGTCGACTCCAGTTGCGACTTAGGTGAAGTTGCAGAGCCAAGTCGACTCCATCATCGACTTCAAGTACTCAAAAGTTCCAACACTGAAATTTGAATATGAGACCAGTGAAGTCGCATCTGAAGTCAACTCCATGTGCGACTTGAGTGAAGTCACATATCCAAGTCGACTCCACATGCGACTTGAAGTGAAGTTGATCCCCAAGTCGACCCAGACATTAGACTTGAGTCAAGATGAAGATATGCAAAGTCCAGACAAGCAGCCATTTCAAGTTTAATCATTTAAGATAAAGCATTTCTTAAAGGAAAATCATTGGACCAATTCTATGAACTCCAAGATTCAAGAACTCCAACGTCAAGACATAGAGTTCAAGATTCCAAGAAAAGAAGATCATGTTGTGTTCCTAAATCAAGAAATCAGAGGAAGAACAATTAATGTGAAGAATAGCAAGCAATCAAGATCACTTTCAAGAGATTCAAGTTCCAACAAGCATACACAGAAAGTGAAGTCGCACCCGAAGTCTACTTCACCAGCGACTTGGGTCAAGTCCAGGACCAAGTCAACCTGAGGAGGAATTTGAGGTGTTTGCTGGGGACCAAAGTCGCACCCCAAGTCGACTTCAGTATGCGACTTGGGTGAAGTCGCACCCGAGGTCGACTTCATCTGCGACTTGGGTCGCAATGATCGGAAAAATTCGAACGTTGGCGCATTAAATGCGCGCCACCTATCTCCAAACGTTCGAATTTACTCCACCATTATAAATATGTATTCAAGTGAACGTGCTAGAGGTTAGAGAAAGCAATTACTGAGATCCAACTACCATCCTCTCCTAGCATTAAGTGATCAACACAAGTTTTCAAGGGAAGAACAAAGCTCCAACTTGCTGCATGCTCTAACGCTGATCAAATCATCTCTTCTACAAGTTCTTCCACGAGCTGAAACCTGCCTACACAATCTGTAAAGTGTAGATTTCCTTATTTGATTCATTGTTTATGTTTGATACTTAGTTTAATATTTGTGTTTTGAACCAAGTGAAAGTAAAGTAGCGTTGTGACTTGAGTGGGACTCGTCACCTACTTGTGCTGTGATTTGTACACGTCCCCTAGAGCTGAAATCTAGAAGAGAGCTGTTACTCTAGTTGTATTTGAGAATACATAGTGGAACCCAAGTCACAAAGGTGTGAGCTTGGAAGAGTGGAGTAGGGGAGATTGCCCAAACCACTATCTTATTAGCTTTTGCTTCTCACATGGACTTTAAATTATTTTAAATGGATGTGAAAAGTGCATTTTTGAACGGATACTTGAATGAGGAAGTGTATGTTGAACAACCTTCGGGTTTTGAAGAAAATGATCAATCAAAATACATTTACAAATTAACCAAAGCTTTATATGGACTAAAACAAGCTCCACGAGCTTGGTATGAAAGATTAAAAAAAATTTTGATTGACCATAACTTTCAAAAATGAAAGGTTGATACAATATTATTTATCAAATATAAAGATAATGATATCTTAATTGTTCAAATTTATGTTGATGATATTATATTCGGTGCTACTGATGAAACTCTGTGCCAAGAATTGTCTGAGATTATGCAAAGCAAATTTGAAATGGGCATGATGGGAGAATTGAACTTCTTCCTTGGACTGCAAATTAAGCAACAAGTAGAAGGTATATTCATAAATCAGTCCAAGTACGTCAAGGACATGTTAAAGAAGTTTGGAATGCAGAATAACAAATGCGCAAACACACCAATGAGTGCAAATATCAAGATCGACAAGGACGCAAAGGGTAAATCTGTAGAACAAAAATTGTATAGAAGTATGATAGGGTCTCGATTATATTTGACTGCTTTTAGACCTGATATTCTATTCAGTGTTTGCATGTGTTCTAGATTTCAATCATGTCCTAAAGAATCACATTTAATAGCTGTGAAAAGAATTTTCAGATACTTGATAAATACTACTAATCTAGGACTATGGTATCCAAAGGAGTCAACTTTTGATCTAATCGGCTACTCAGATGCGGATTTTTCCGCTACAAAGTAGATAGAAAAAGTACTAGTTGAACTTGTCAATTTCTTGAAAATATGTTGGTTTCATAGTTTTCAAGAAAATAAACTAGTGTTGCTCTATCTACCGCGGAAGCCGAATATATAGCCGCTGAGAGCTATTGTGCCCAATTATTCTAGATGAAACAACTTAGGGATTATGGTGTAGATTATCATGATATTCCAATTAGATATGATAATACAAGTTCAATATGTTTAACCAAAAATCCTGTGTTGCATTCTAGAACTAAAATATAGACGTGAGACACCATTTCATTCGTGAACATGTTGAAAATCATGACATTTGTTTGGAATATGTTAAGATTGAAGACCAAATTGTAGATATTTTTACCAAACCATTAGCAAAAGAGTCATTTTACAAAATTAGGAATGATATGGGAATGATTGAGTTTGATTAGAAGCATATTTGAAAGGGGAGTATCTAGAAACAACCAAGTCTAAAGAGCCAAGTCGACTTCAGCGAAGTCGACTCCAGGAAGTCGAAGTCGACTTTAGGTGGAGCGAAGTCAGCTTCGGTTAGGGCAAGTCGACTCTAGCGCGACGCTTCACTTTCCCGCGCTTAGCCGGGCCTTTTTCCTCTCTTTTTTCCTTTTCTTTCCTTACTTTCTTCCTCTTCTCCAATGTCGAAACTCCTCTCATTTGCATGTCACAAGCTCTCTCTCTCTCTCCGCTTGATTTTTTTCTTCCTTTCATCTCTCATTTTCTCTCTTGTCTTTCCCTTTCTAGTCTCTCGATTTCTCTCTCTGTCAGATTCCGTTTCCAACATCTTTCTAAATTGTATTTCTCACTGTTTCTCTTAGTTTTCTCACTCAGAACTTGTTCCTCTTTTTCTATCACATCTCACTCTTTCTCAGATCCTCTCTTTCTCTCTAAGCTCAACCCATCTCTCTGATTGTCTATCTCTTTCTACAAGTTTGTCCTCACCTCTCAATCAGCTTTCCAAAATTCCCATTCTCAGAATTCAAATTTGAAAACTCATTCCAGTTTGAAATTCATAAATCAAATGGCCCCAAAAGCTGTCACCAAGAAACAAGTTGTCCCAGGCCTTCCAAATCCAATACAGGAAAGGGGGTACCCCGCCGACAACAGACTCCTTCCAAGCGGGTCTGAGAGGAAGCCTTCGCATCAGCGGGATGCTGCGTGTATTTCCGCGAGGCTAACCCCTCCTTGACAGCACCCCAACAGGCAAACTCCAACACCGGGTCTAGCAGTGATACATCGTCAGCTGCTAACAGACAAGAGACACCGTCTCAAAAGGGGCAGGTCCTAAAAATGCTAACTACATACTTCAGGACAGAGCGGTGCACAGCAGATTCTACAGGCATTTTTATGAACGTAAGATATTCGTGCCTAAGATCATCGATTTCAAATTTTTGAATGATTATGAGTTTGGAATTGAGAAATTATTAGATTTTCAAGGACAGACAGGGCTTTTAAAAGCCGATGATAGAGTGTACCCTGATTTGACCCGTATATTTTACTACCTACGGGATCAGGAGTACTATATTACTTTTGTCAAGGGAAGAGAAATCAACTTGGGTTTTGGAGAAGGAAACCACAGGGACAACGCAATCGCTAGAATTGCGCATATGCTGGATGTTCCCAGAGAAGAAGAATCGATTCCAGATGGGTTATCATTGACACAACTATATAATCAGTTGACAAGGAGCAACAAGTTCCACCCAGGAATCAAGTTCCTTCACTATATGGACCTATCTCCTAGGCTTAGGGTACTCAGGTTGTTGATTGCATATTGTATATACCCTAAAGGAGGAGGCCAAAACCAGTTGAACCCACAGGAGGCAGAAATTCTATAAAAAGTGGAGAATAAAATTAAAGTTAGCCTACCTGCACTGCTCCTAGAAGCCTTGGCTTCAAAGAAGGAAAATCCTCGAGGGGTATTGCCCTGTGGGACTTGGATCACCCGTATTATGCATTACATGGGTGTGGATCTCGATGGTGAGCCGTTTGAGGTGTTAAAGCCAACTAATGCAATAAACAAGGCATTCCTGCAGAGGATGAAAATCAGTGTCGATCATTTCAGAGCAGAAAGAATAAGAGAAAGGATGGGACAACCGGCTCAAGAGGAAGCCGAGGGAGCACACGTTGAGGGGGAGCAGCCCCCGCCATCACCACAGCCTCAGGCTATCCCTTCTCCACCACGAGATGTCCCAACTGAGCCTGCATCGCCCCATTCGCATGGGTCATGCTCTCCTAGAGGCTCAGAGATACCTGACTTGGACCCACGTTCACCATCTTGGGACAACTCGGTGAATGCCATTAAGGAGCATCTAGAGCAGATGAAGGATAGACTGACCTCCCAGATTGTCGGGATCCATACTGCCATCATGGACATGCATTCGAGACAGGATCGTATGGATCAGGAGCTTAGAACGATTAAATACAGACTTGCATCAAGGAGTTGCAGAGTTCAACCTATACCCGACCTAGATCTGCTTATCAGCGAGTCTATGCAACGTGCACCCACAGCTCAGCCTATATCCTCGTTTTACTCATCCGCTCATGTGAGGCCTACATCGCCCATCATCCAGTAATCCTATCCTATCTCAGCATTTTTGTTCGCCAAATCTCAAATTCACGATCTCCATTTTTTACTTATTGACAAAAGGGGGGAGAATAGTTGGGAGTTTGAGTGAGTTTTTTAGTTTTTTTAGATAGGAGTTGAGTCATGGGTTGGGTAGTTTGTACTCACATAGTTTTTCATTTCATTTTGCATTTTGTATAAAATGATTGATTATATATGGAAATGATATGTTTTTGAATTGTGTTACTTATATATGGAATTGATATGCTTTTGAATTGAAATGACTGACTTATGTTTTGTATATGCATGAAATTGTTAAAAATGAAATATGAATGTTTCATCAAGTTTGAATGCAATGCAGAAAATTCATATATGATATAAGATTCCCAAACAAGATAAAAGAGTATGTTATAAAGTAAAAGAAAGGTATAAACTCAAATTTTATTTTGTCAATTATCAAAAAGGGGGAGACCCGTGAACTTGCAGTGAGATTCCAAACATGCTCTCACATGGAGAATACACTATGATCTGCAGGACCCGCTAGGTGGAAGCGACCTATTGACAAGCTGCATATATGTCTATTAAAATGCTCGCTATTTATGCAAGTATACGTGCCGTGTCAAGTAATAAAGAATGAGTAGAGTATCGTTCCCACGAGGATTGTGTTAAACGGATTAGCACCTTAAATCTCAATTGTCTAAGTGAATTGGTAAAAAGAATGAGATTTGGTTTATAAGAATTGAATTAAACTAACCAAGCAAAGTAGTAAATGACCAGAATGGTGTGGATGTTGTTGAGATTTCCTTGAGATGATTAAGGTAGATGGGAATATGAATTCATTGAATCATAGCTATGTTATTTGGTTCCAATTAAGTTAGTTGTGCAGAGATTACTAATCTAGGTTCATTCATATTCATATATGTCTTCCAACACATACAAACCTAACCAAGTTTTAGTTATGTGCTATGTTCTCATGCACACAAGTAAAACAAGGTTGATAACCATATAACCTAATCAAGATTACACAGGGTTAATAGGTATATTCCTATCCATATTAACATCTAACACAACATGAGTTAGAATACATATGCCTTATACATGGATCTCATTCAAATCCCACTTTTCCAAGCATGAATCTGAATATTAGATCAATCCACAAGGTTGCAAAGCTTGTAAACGCATTAAGCACGATATATAAGGGTAATCTCAAGCAACATAAGTCACAACACAACTATATTATTAATTCAAGCATAAGAAAACCAAATATCATAAGCTATGAATTCAAATCTTACATATCTCCCACCATATGAAGGTTCAGCCCATAAACATGCCTTCAATTCCCATTAAAATCGAGTTTACAATCATCCCAAGCAAGGAGAATAACAAACTGGTAGAGATAGATGAGAAGAGGAGATGAAACTCAATGGATTTTTGCGGTGATGACTTGGATCTCCACTTGCTCTTCTCTTCTTCCTTGAAGCTTTGTTTCCTCCTTTTCTCCACAGCAGCCACTCCGTATTTTGGTCTCTCCTCCCTGGCCTGCGGAACTCTAGGTCTCTATTTAAACATAATAGCCTACGCAGCAAAACTCGCGCGTACGAATGCGCACTAGCCGGCACCTAGGCGCCAACTCTCTAGAGCCACATAATTTAGAAACTCTCTAGGATGACTCTGCATGCTAGTGAAGTGGCGCCTAGGCGCCATTGATCGGCGCCTGGGCACCAACTCTCTGGAGGCATTTTCCTGTGTGAGTACTGGAACTTCTAGCTATGCATGTAGGGTGGCGCCTGGGCGCCAACTCCCTGCCTCTAAATGCCTCAGCTTGCATTCAACTAGTCTGCTTTGCCTTCGTGTGTCCCGTCCTCCCTACAAAAGATGAAAAAATTAAATAAATAAACTAAAAATGCCTAAATAATGCTAAAATTGCCTAAAAACTAATTAATGCTCCTAAAATGCAAAGTAGATGAAAATTAAGCTAAAAGAGTGCAAATTAAGCCTAATTTCTCGAACTAACACACCAATTAAGTCTGGAATGGGTCATGATAACTCGTAAAAATACGAGTTATCACCTATGGACATGCAAATTCAAAAGAAAGAGAAGATGTTTTGCATTAAAAAACTATAAAAACTCTCTTCTTAAGCTAAAATTGGGAACTTACAGATCCATTATGATTTATATACATGTAAATCTTACACACTCACATCTGGATGCCAAGAAGGTAACTTCTACTTGCGCCTCTCACTTGGGCCCAAACACCTATCAACAGGCCCAATTGGACCCAAAACCCTTCAACATGCTTGGTAGGGCCCGAAAACCTTCCAACAGGCTTAAGTGGGCCCAAAACCTTCAACATACCCGATTGGGCCTAAAACTCTTCAATAACTTTATTTAGGTCTAAAACTTCCCAGAGTGGCTTAAAACATCCTAGTTTCATCCCAAAAATATCAATGCCCAGTTAGACCCAAAACCCTTCATACAGTTTAAAGTGGGTCCAAAGTTACCAACAAACTCATTTGAGCTCAAAAATCTCCAAATAACCCAAAGTGGCTTCAAAACTTCCCAATGAGCCTACTTGGGCCTAATACTCCATATTTGAGCTTATAATGTCCAATTGGCTTGCTTGAACCTAGAACTCTTCACTTGGTCCCAGTCCGGCCCGCTTGAACCCATTTGAACCAAAACTCCCCAACAGACCCACTTGGGCCCAAATTTGTTGAGTCAAGCCCAATTGGACCCAAACTTTTTAATTGGTCCAAGTTGACCCAAATATTTTCAAAAGTCGGTTAAACCCATTTTTTTATAAAACTACCCAATTTTCAATCTAGAGACTGTATGCAAAGCACACTGGCCTGTTGTGAAAATCCAAAGACTGAATGCAAGTCTACTGTATAAATTCAAAAGCCCAAAGCGCACTCAACTTACTGTGTAGGGTCGCTAATGTAGCCGACGACCCCCTCAATAGACCCAAACCGAGTCACCGCTAGTCGACTGGCTAAGCATAAACTTATATTTAAGTCATAACGTGTAGCGTCATGTACTCCCTCTTTTCTTGAGTGGTTGCGCGTGGTTGTGCATGGCATAGTGTACTCACCCTTTTTTACGTCACAGCACGTGGCGAAGTGATCTACATTTATTTTTGTTAGTCATGTCACGTGGTCTATATGCAACCCATTTTAAGTCATGGTGTATGGCATCATGTATTTACCCATTTTTTAGTCACAAGGCAAGGCAAAGTGTACTCATTTGTATTTATACTTTCATCATACATGAATTTTCGTGCATTTGTAAAGTCATAGAAAGATCTTCTAATCATTTTATCATCATTTTAATGAAATCATCATTTTTATGGACTATTATATTTAGCTCTTTTAATCAAGGATTTTCTCGCTAGAGATGAAAAATCAGAATGTGAAACACAATATGAAATATTTCTATGATATACTTTTAAAATCTTATTGGGGAATTAGTCAAACATTTATTTTCTAAAACCACCAACTTGAAACGGAACAGCCTGAAATATGAGGTCGAAACAATTGACTGAATAGATTTTGAAAAGTATGGAGTAAACACGAGGTCATGAAGAGCACCAACACCATAAACGAAGGCTTGTTGTAAAGAATGAAGATCAATTTTACAACATAGAGAAATTGTTCCTTGATAAATTGGCAGCCAAACAAGGGATCGAGCCGTGCAAATAGAGAATAAGAACCACAAAAGGAAGAGGAGGCTCCTTTTAAGGGAGAGGTTTCTAGTGAAGGGTGATCATGTTCATCCCACTCACCTTATTTGCATAGAGCCCTCACATCCTTATGCATATGCATAGAGACCTCATGCATCACATGATCCATAATTCATTGAATTACTACATGGCATGGAAGATTGCATTTTGCAGAAGCTTGATGATATCAATAGCTCCTTGCTCACTATGCATGCTAGGCAAGACACATTATAGTAAGATCTTATCAACTTAACCTATGCATTTGTAACTAGAGCCCCACACAACCTCATCCCCTCAGTTGATCCTTATGTTGAGCATTTACAAGCATTCTCTTCATATTCATAGACCCACTATCACCCAACACTAACTCCACCTTATAGTCCCACCAAATTTTACTCTATCAAAGCCTCTATGGCATTTGAACCATTCTAGACCTTTCTGATGATTTCCAAATAGAGAGAGAGAGAGAGAGGTTGTGAGTGTCGAGGATAGTTAAGAGAGACCGGGTAGCATGTACTTAGGAATTTTGAATGTAATTGACTAAATTTTTTAAATGTAATTAATTGAATTTATGTTGATGTTTTGAAACATTGAATCATTTGAATGTAATTTATTGAATTTTTGAATGTAATTGATTGAAAGTGTTAATAGTTGAAACACTGAATGACTTGATGCCTAATTACCTTGAAAGACCTTGTGATCTTATTTGAATGTCTATAATTGAATATGAAATATAATTAAATTAATTCAATTTATGAAACTTGAATGACGTAATGTTGAATGCATTTGGGAAATATATGACATTTAAGAAATGTGCAACTTCAAAACTAATTGATTAGAACAAATTGAATGAGTAAAAATGAGTATTGTAATTTTGAATTAAGCTTGTAAATGGTTGAGTTAACTAACTACGCCTTGAAGTTTATAAGGAAAAATAATGCCTTGATCATAGCTCATATGGATAGAAAGGAATACTTTTCAAACTAGTTTTGTCAATTATAGAAAGGGGGAAATTTTGAACTCAACTATTGAAATTGCAAATCAAATATTGAGTTTGATGATTAACAACCAAACTAAAGTGATTTGAGGCCACTAATATCATTGCGATTATGTTCATGTAAGATAAAAACAACTTAAAAGAGTGCAGATAATTGAAGTCACTTCCCAAGTTGACTCTATATGTGGCTTGGAGAAAGTTGCAACTGAAGTCGACTACAAAAGTAACTAAGTGATGTTTTGGGGATAAAAACTTTGAAAGGTAAAACAAACAGGCTAAGTCAACCTTATTGTGAAATCAATGACAAATCAAGCGTAATCCTATTTTGATAATTAACAATTCAATG
The DNA here is from genome assembly GCA_030490835.1 of Annona cherimola. Classification (NCBI taxonomy): domain Eukaryota; kingdom Viridiplantae; phylum Streptophyta; class Magnoliopsida; order Magnoliales; family Annonaceae; genus Annona; species Annona cherimola. The sequence continues at coordinate 44,392,265 of CM059977.1, read as the reverse complement.
AGAATTTAAAAGTATTAACAAGGGTCGTGAAATGTTTTAAGCTAGAAATTTTCAAATGCAAGTCATGACAAATCAAGTCACAGAGTCAAGTTGACTTAGGCATTAACTTAGGTCAAGTTGATATCCAAGTCGACTCCAAGATCAACTTCAACAATGATTTTTCCGTCAAAGTTGAATTGTGGACACGTGAGTAGTTGCAACCAAAGTCGACTTCGCATGCGACTTAGGTTAAGTCACGACCAAAGTCAACTTAGCATGCGACCTAGAGCAACTTCAATCCTCCGATGAAGAATCTGAATAAGTCAAGTCGCATTTCAAGTCGACTTCGACGTGTGACTTAAGTAAAGTCCCAGATGAAGTCAACTCAACTACGCAACTTGGGCAACATAGGTGCAAATTTGAAGGATTTTGAAGTTTCAAGCATACAATGGGTATTGAAGTCGCACACCCAAGTTGACTCCTTATGCGACTTAGGTCAAGTTGCAAGTTAAGTCGACTCTAGTGCTTGACTTGAACACAAAAGAACTCAAAACTCACAAAACCAAGTTTAAAGATCAACGAATCAGACTAAGGCAACTCATACCTTGACAAATGAAGGTCAAATTGCAATCAAGTGAAGGCTAAAGCATATGACTCAATGTAAAGAAGACTTATCTCATGTTTAAAGAATATTAAGTCAAAAGAGAGCTTAAGCATGAAGACATTAGAGCACATCTGTTAAAGTATTAATCTATAAAGATTTGAAGTTCTAAAGAGCACAAGGGTCAGTGAAGTCTCAGCTCAAGTCGACTTTACTTGTGACTTCGATCAAGTTCCAAACCAAGTCGACTTCTAGATGGAACTTGAAGTTGAAAGTAAGGAGAAGATACTCGGGAAGGAAATGCGGAAGACCGAAGTTGCAACTCAAGTCAACTCCAGCCTGCGACTTGGGTGAAGTCGCATTCAAAGTTTTCTCTAGGTGCAATTTGGATCGTAATAGTCGAAAAATTTGAAAGTTGGCACATGTTCAAAATAATTTCTCCTCTACTTAAAGCACAACAATGGGAGTTATAAATGTTAGCTAGAATATTCATTAAGTTTTCACGTTCCTCTTACAAGTAATCAAGTGTCCGTTAATTACTCTATTGAGAAGAACTCTATTACTCACTACAAAAGCTGCAACGCGTCAACTATTTCAAGCTTCCAAGAGTTCCTTCTCTATACTGAATCTTCTCTACATAATTTGTAATATGTAGACTTTCTTTGTAATTCATTTTGTTGTATTACTAATTAGCTTAGTGTTGAAGGCCAAGGCCGAGTAAAGATGAGCAGTGCATGGTTAGAGTGAGACTCACTGTCTGCTTGTGTTGTGATTGTAAAGGCTCCCTAAAGCTATAATTTAGAAGAAAGTAGGAGCTCTAAGTGTATTTCTTATTGATATAGTGGAACCCAAGACATAAGAGTGTGTTCTTGAAATAGTGGAATAGGGAAGGTTGTCCCAAACCACTATAATTTCTTGTGTTTGTTGTTTGCTATTTTACTTGCTTTATTACTTTTCGAGCTTCATTCCAGGGGACATAGTTACAAAGGGTTAAGTTTTTTTTTATTACCAAAAGAATTTTTAAAGAACCCAATTCACTTCCCCTCTCTTGGGTTTTGCCACAAACTTGGGAACAACAGAACTCAACTCTCAAGCGTGACTTCGAAGATGCGAGGCAGAATAAAGAACCAGCATAAAAAAATATTTTGAAGTCGCACCTAAAGTCGACTCCATGTGTGCCTTAAAAGACAATTAAGTTTGTTGTGAAGAAAACTCAAGATGAAGTTGATAGTCAAGTCGATCTCAAATGTGACTTTAGTGAGGTCGAGTGAGGTTGCAAGCTAGGTCAAAGAGAGAAGGGATTTTTTTATTGATATTCTTGGTAAGTGTCACATTTCAAAATTTTTGATTTAATATTCTATAACATCCCGGTCCAAAAAAGTAATCCTGAGCGATGTATTTAATGCAATTTTCTAAGATCAATCATACAATTATGGAAAAATTAATTATTATATTAAATAACCTTAAAAAAATTCAAAATCCACTTTCACTAGTCCTATTTCCATTATTACATCTCAATCATTAAAGAAAAAATTACTTGTCCACTATTTTCAATATATGCCTTGAAATGATAATAAAAAAATTCTCTGTCAATCAATCCTTAATGTCCCACTTAATTGGGTTCATCTATAAAATAATGAGTTAGTCCTAACATGATTAGCAAGTAAAAATTATTTTAAAATGGATAATGGCCTAATTAAACTTAATTAAATGATAAAAATAACATTTAATTTAATATCTTAAAAACTTTTGCCTTATTTACGAAATCAGACTCTTCCATTGAGTCCAAAAGCATAAAAAATATAAAAATTAACTATTCGATCATTAAATTCTGATTTAAAATAATCAATTTATAAGGAAATAAAATGGACGGCTAATTAAACCACCATGTCGTCACTTTCCCCTGCTTAGTCTTACTTGGGCTTATCCGATTGCCGGGCTTGGGCGATGCATTAAGCCAACCTCACGTAAAAGGGCCTGTGTGGTATGTGCTTGCAACGGAGATAAGAAATTTTCCTTTACCACAAAATATCAAATTTGAACCTTTTCGGGAAAGTTCCAAAAGTGGGCATTCCTTGTCAGAGATGTCCTGCACTCCGGCACTCTTCAATTGCACGTCAATTAATTTCAATTTAGACAATTTCAATCCAGCCATTTTTTTCCACAAGCCACCACTCGTTCTTATACTTACATATTCTTCATAAAAATAATAATAATCATAATAACTTATATAATAAATCGTACATTTTTATTTCCAATTGGTATACTCGCATAATAAAATTTCATCACAAAAATATGCATCCTTTTAATATAACACTATTCACGTCAGCATGTGCAACTGAAAATGACATAAAATTATTTCTGAAATTTATGCGAATATAATTGTTTTTGGCATAAAAATTCAAATAAAATTTTATATTCCTACTTATCTTAATATATAATTTATCATGCCTTATGTAAAATAAAACCTCCTAAAAAATTTTATACAAACATTACACAAAATCCTTGCGAAAAATAATAAAAACACTATCAATATCAATCCTCAAATTAAAATCCTACTTGCCTCAAAAATTCCTCTCGCAGCCTTTGAAGCTCTTTCTCCTCATAAATTTCTCTAAATCTATCAACTCCCCAACCCAATTTATAAAAGCTTCCGTAGCTTCGAAAAGAGATAAAACTTCTTTTAAACTTAAATTCTAATTAAACTAAATTAATTATTTTCCTACAGAACCCCCCACTCGAACCCTAGACCTTTAAGACTTCTAAATCGCCTGTATGCTAATTGAGCTACACAAGTTATTGAAATAATATCTAAAAATAAAAATACAACTCGCAGCTTATATAAATAATAATTGGGCAAAGCCCATTATTAACTATTTGGCCTAATTGATCAAAAAATCAACCCTTGCCACGTAGGATATCCTACGTGGACTTTAAACAGTCAACTTAAATATTTATTATTTTTTGATATGTTACATATTCTCACTAGTTTTTGATGATTGGTTAATTATTTATACTCATTTTTTGTTCAAAGTTGTTGAAAGACCAATTCTTGACATCTAATGGTTTAATTTTACCATATTTGTTTGAGGATATAAAAAAGTTCAAGTAAGGGGGAATTTGTTTAGTCATTTTTATAATATGTATTTTGAATATTAATTTGATAAGAATTTGAGCTACTAAAATAATTTGAGTCATATTTTGATGGATTTAGCTTTATTTAATGTAAATCACTCATGTTTGATTGATTAGTGCATTGTGAGGTAAAATTAGTGCAATACGGCTTATTTTGAGAAGATTTGAAGCATGAAGACAAAAATATCATTCAAGTTGATGATTTAGAAGAATCAAGAGGAGGCAAAACAGTGATCAACGCAGGTTAAAACATATTTCACATGAGACCTAAATTCTTCCTAGGTCCAATTAAAAAATTAGAGTTCTATGATTTGTATTTGCGCAAGTTCAATGACCTAAAAACTTTTAGGTCTACTAAAGTTTCGCAATTGATCTGCAGTTGCGTTAGTTTTGCACAAATGTTTTTAAGAGCTCTATATAAGCGATACTTGTACATGTTCCCAAACTTTCTAAAATGTAACTAGATGTAAACCCCTAATTTAATTTATGAATTTTAATTTACTATTAGCATGCTAACTAACATGCAAGTTAAGGTTATGTAATTTTAATTAAAATCGTGAAAGTATGATACTATTTAAATAAATAATAATGATTTATTATTGTGTGAAATTAAAATGAATAATTAAAGCCTGAACTAAATACAAATGAACTTTTGCTATAAATTAATATGCAAATAATATCAAATTAAATAAAATAAAATTATGAGAATTAGATATATACAAGGTATATATGTATTACACATAGGCTGAAAAATAAAATAATAATAAAATGAGGTGACTACTAGTTAAGTCGTATGTCCACCTAAATATAAAATAATATATATTTTATGAGACCGAGTAAATTTAAAAAATGTATATGTAAAGGCGAGATTGGTTTGTTAAATTAACTTTAGAAATAATTGGAGTAAAAATTTAATTTAATAGATGTGATGAATTTATTTTATGTTATATATTATTATAATTATTAATGCAAAAAAATGCATGGACCAATACGACAATCATGTAATTTTCAAGTGGGGTCACAAATAAGTAATTAAATAAGTTAGCATGATTTAAATAAAATAAGTAAGTATTAAGAAGTTTTGAAGAGATGGACATATAGTGGTGTAAGAAAATTTTCAAAATTTTTCTACAACTCATGAGATAAATCTACTTCTATTTAGAGAGGAAGAATTCAAATTCGTTATATAAAAATAAGGTGGTCTCACGTTTCTTAGTTTGGCATTTACTATTGCTGTTAGTTTTGTTCTTCTAATAATAGTATAGATAAGCAAAAATTAAATTGGTTGAGGAGGCTATTTAACTAGCCGATGGGGGAGGACGTTTCTTGGGGAGACGATTAAAAATTATTCAAAAATATGTAAAGGAAGGAGAGCTAATGGGCAGCAAAATATTGAACTAAGGTATGGTTATTTTCTTCTTCCTTTTGATTTGTACTTGGATATGGGAAGCTATTTAAATAAATACATTATTTAATAATAGTTAATATTTGTTATATATGTCAATATACATACCAAATGCAAAGGATGGTGGACTGGGCGTTCACTTTAATATGTTAATGCACCGTATCTGTATTTTTACAAAGGTATATCAATAACAATAAAGTGGAACGACCATTTATTTTGTATATTATATATTATTTAAAAAATGATAATTATCTGGTACATCTGAATATATGATAAAATACAATTATATAATTTCGACTACATATCAAAATGCATGGGAAGTCGGTTAAATGATGATAATAATAATAATAATAGAAATATATATATATATTTTTGGGCAATTACTTGCGTTAATACTGATTGTACGTTTATCAATATGATGGTATATTTTTATAAGACCAACCTATTATTTATAAATAATTGTAAGTAAGAAGAATTGGAGATGGTCTTTATGAATTTATTTGGGAAAGATACTTTAGAATAAATTCTAATTATTTTACAAGTGAATAGGTATGAAATAAGATAAATGAAAATAAACTTAATATTCGGATGAAGATTTAAAAATATACGTGTGTAGAATTTATGAAACAACTATTTTAAAATACTAATATATATAGAATGTGTGTATATATTATGTTCTTAGGAAAATGATAGATATATATAGGCCATATTCGGTGACCCAAGTTTTTTTTTTCGAAATCTATATAATATATTAATATTTTTGTTATATAAATAGTCCAAGGTATAAAAAGGGGGGGTTCTATTGGAATTCTGAATTTATTCGGGATCTTATAATTGAAGACTGGAGGTTTATAATTGGGTTTGGTGGTTTTATAATTGCATATAGTCATCCATGAATTACAATATTAATATTTATGATAGTAATTATATATATTAATATATTACTTGTAGATTAAATTTAAAATAAATAAAAGGAATTTATGTAAATTCGATTATAATGGACCCATATAGGTTCGGTTATAACTGGCGATAGAATTAATATATTTAATATATACAATATGGTGCGGTGAAATAAATATACAATATAATATATTGAAAATTTTATTTTATTATAGTACAAGAAACAAGTATTTTATTATTGAAATTGAGTTACGGTTAGCCTAATGAGATTGCTATTTATTAAATTTTAGAGCTTTAGAAATGGTGTGATTAATGTAGGCATTTTGTTTTTGTTTTTTGTTTTTTTTTGCCATATGAATGACTAGATATATATGGGAAGTAAATCCATCTTGATGAAATTATGATTAGGTATACTACGTAGTGATCATTAGAAAAGTATGGTTGGTAATTAGAGATTTGTGTTGACAAGAGTTGTATGCTTTGAACCAGATTTTTGCATAAAAAGGGTAGAGGAATAGTAACTTGAAGATAAAAGAGATAAGTAGGACTTGTTTTGAACTGAATGAATTATTTTGTATTTTTCGGGCATGTATGTTTTGGATGCCGACGATTTGTATCTTTCTTGAAATGATAAAATTTGATTGAGAGATTGATTTATTGTGATGTCAAATTTAAACTTAATTTATAAATGGTATATGCTAGTATTATATTTTGGACATATGCATGTGTGCATGGCGTGTTAGTATTTCCATGAGCCATGGCTGAAGATGTCGATTGAGAAGTGTTGTTTGTGATCATCGATGACGATCGGTGACATATCGCCGACTGGGGACCAGGGTATGATTTAGCCATTGATGGTTATGGGCCATGACAAACTATCGGGCCATTATGATCTGGTATTTGAAATCACGAATGTGTTCAGTCATTTGTTGATATTTATTGTGAGACCAGTATATAGAGACTGGTGCTCAGGCATGAGTGTCTGAGTTGAGCCATGGGCGTAAGTTTGTGGCGGGGCCATGGGTGTGTGGAGATCATGGCAGGATATCACATTCACTTCCTTGCCATTTGACTTGGTATGGTGTTTTCCGCATTTGATTTTCTCGTGCTTAGTACTGATGTAAGACGGGGCAAGATATCGAACCTCCCTATTAGATTTAACTTATGTGATCAGAAGATCATGTGTATGTATTGGAATGATTGATCATGAGCATGCACATGGTATTAATTCAAACATGATTTATGATTTATTTGAAAACATGCATATTGTTTAAAACTCATTTTGTTTAACTTACGTTTTGGTTCTACTTACTGAGTTTGCCTGGACTCACCCTATTTTATCCTAATTTAGATGATAGGTATGTAGGTGGAGACCAATATGGGGTTGGTACACCAGATCGAACTAGGACATGATAAATCTGAATTTTAATTATTTATTTTGAGTTTTAAGAGTGATGTAGGGATAACCTAATTATCTATATATTTTATGAATTTGAGCACTTGGATGTAACTCGATTTATATGTGATGAGATATTTAATTTATATTAGTCTGTGAAACATTTGATATTATACCATAATTTAGATTAATGCACCTGTGTGTTCTCCCCGTTATCACAGATCCTGTCTTATTGGTAGCGACTGTAAACTTAGACATCGGGGCACTACACTAGAACTTGGGTAAAGGTTCAAGAATGAGAGATGGCATAAAGTATGAGGAGAGAAGCAAGGCAACATGTTGCTTGGAGTTATGAATACATTATTAGAGCTTTCGATCAATAAACTTTCCTTTTCTTATTTTTCTTTTCATTATATTGCCTTGTTTATGATGTGTTTAAGATACACTTTTATTTTATATTTGGATTTGATCATAAACATGCTAAGCTAAACCCTTAATCTAGGATTTAGGATGTAGCATGCGTACAATGTAGTGGATCTTGTGGTTTTGATTCATTTGTGAAGGGTATTGTGTGTTAATTTAATATCTTATGATTTAATGTTCGCTTTATGTGAAGGCCTACACTTTGATAATAATTATCAAATATTAGGTGATGGAACCGAGAGGTAAAAATCTAATATATAATAATCAAAATATTAAACTCAAAATTTAAGACCATGAGAATAGGCATGATGAATTTAAGAAATTTCATGAACGGTCATAGAACTTAACGAATCTTAATTAACTTGATTCAATGAGAATATATGGTTAAAAATGTATTAAACAATGTCTTAAAGTTAAGCCTTACAAGTTTGAGAGAAAGTGTAAAAATAATTTAGGCCTAGTACTCCTTTAACGTATAATATCTTGACTAGATAAGCTCTCCAAGTATCCGTTGTAGAAGACGTATGTAAAACTCTAGACTCTAGGTACTCTCATTCTATGATTTCTAATCTCTGTTCTACGTTCTAAATATCAACTTTCTTCTTGATATTTCATTTTTCTTCTTATCTTATTCTCTAAATTTTGGTTATAAAGTGTTTAGAACAACGTCTTAAGTCCCAAATTTTCTGTGAAATTGATATTTTATATACTATAATCTACAACCCATGCACATACGAAAAGATTATGAACAAGTATTTTGGCGTCGTTGCCAAGGATTTTGACATTATTTAAAACTTTGTATTTGAACACTTTTTTATTTATTCTATCTCTTTATATATTCTCTTTCTAAATTATTCTTTTTCTGTTCTTTTTCTAGAAGTTATTTGATGGCATAACATAATCAATGGTATGATGACAGGATGGTTGCTAAGGCATTTCGTTAGAATTATGAAATAGCAAACTAGTGCAATTCATATGGAAAAATGACTTTAATGATAAATGTACCATACCAACAAGACTTGGGAGATGAGCAACAAAATTTTTATAATCATCCCTATCTTGGTGAAAATCTTTCTCAAGCACTCACGATCTTAATGGGCCTATATATTCAAACTTTCCTTGATATGATAATCTTTCATTTCAAAATGATGAAAACTGCTTTCCACCTTAATCTCATGAATTTAACTATGAAAATATGTTAGAAAAGCTCTCTCCATCCATTCCACCAATAGTTTCACCACGCCTAAAGAATCTACTATTGATAAAATTTTGAAACGACTTCCTCAATTCAATCAAAGACTTGATCAACTAAATGAGTGTCTTTTGATTCTAGAAGAACAAGTTGCACAACAAGCCAACTATTCAAATGAGAATTCTGACAAGCTGCTTAGTCACCCATGCATGGATTCTACAACTTTTTCGAGAATAATTGTCAAATTATCTCGATGAGGATCAAATAGAGGATGAGATGCATGCAGATGAGCAAGAATAAACACAAATCATATATATCATGAATATATTTTGAATAATAAGAATCAAGCAGAGGTAAGGTGCAGGATAATGACAAATAGCAAATTCAAAATTAATCAAATCCTTAACAAGCTTAATATGAAAGCAGCTAGAAAATTAGAGCAACCAACTCATTCAAAGAAACAAAGATTAAGGAGTCATCTACACTAGCAGAGCTACACATGCCATCATTTTTCCATACAGAGTAGTTAAACAATGCAAAGATCATAAAGAGATGCATATTGATGATCATAATTTCAGGAAAACTTCACTCTCATTTTATTTGGACCCCCTTTATAGATACTAACAACATCTATGATTTGGTAGAAAATCACAACAAGACGATGCTACAAGAGGAGTTGATGGAAATCACATCTTGTGATAATCCAAGTTTTTGAAAAAAGCGAACATAGAAGTGTGGAATGCAGCACAAGAGAACTTAAAGAAAAATCTGCATGAACTTGTTTTTAAAAGATTAAGTGTTGGTTGACATAATTTTAATCAGTCTAGCTAAATACGTTAACTTAGCATTGCTTGGGAGGCAATGCAAGGTTGTTGTTAAGGGAGTATTAGTTTCTTTTTAGTATTTTTATTTTTATTTTTAGAATATTGATAATTTTTTATTTAGATTCTTGCTTTGACAAGGAAGTTAACATCTCATGCTCTTTGAAAATACTCACTTAATTTTGATATACTTGTTTGATTGAATGATTTACATTGAGGACAATGTCAATCTCAAGTGTGAAGGTGAATGCGTTGCATTAATTTATTTGATTATTTCTTCCACTACCTTGATGAATTTTTTGATAAAACATTGCACTCAATTTTTGGCATATTTTGAAAATTCTTAAAATTTTTGGTGAATTTTTGCATGAATATTGACACAGAGTTTATCTAAATCCACTTTGAACTCTCGTAAGCCCTTTAAGCAGTGTATACTTAGAATTTCTAACCCTTTGAGTTTGGCAAATAACTGAATTCTAGAGAGATGTTGAATTTATTTTGAACATATATTTATTGAAGATACCCATATTTTTGTCCTATAACATTTGATGAAACTGATGTACTAAGACACCAATTCTGCTTTCTTTCAAACTTAGAGTAATTCTCTCCAACTTGTCAAGATTGTTCCTAGTATGCATAATTGAAAAAAAGTAATTTTTTACATATAAATGAAAATCTCATTCTTATTGAAGAATTTTCAAAGCTAATACTCGACTTGTTTATAGAATATGATTAAGACTTTCTCTTGTCTGATGAGCTTATTTCTGAAAGTATTTCCATTGTTTTCCCCCATTGAGCCTAGATTTGAATTTTTTAATCCTTAATTCCCACTATTTGAATTGAATTAACTTTGAATCTAAATTTGAGTAGAAAAGCATAATGGGAATGAGTTAACCATGTTACTTGTGCAAGATCTAAAAAAAAGAATTCCCTACATATCCTAAAATACAGTGAGGGTAGTCATTGCCGGACTTGGTCGTTAAAAGAAATACTAAACCAATAGGAAAGAACAGGCTTGAAAAAGAATAAAAGCACTAAAAGTTGGGATAATGTTTTTTTTCTTTGTACATATAAGGCTCAAAACAGTGTGGAGACGGTTTAATTCTGAATTTTTAACATCTGATCTAAACCTAATCATGTGTCATTAAGTCCTTATGATTCTATGAACTAGTCAAGTGATTTGGTAGAGGAAATTTTGATGTTAAGATTTAACGAGATGATTGTAAGGTAATTCGACCTATGCTTTCTATGTCACTATCATTGAATGATTGAATTATTGAATTATATATTGAAATAACTAGATAAAAAATGAAGGATACCTAAGAATTAGGAGTTTTTATTATGAGATTTTTGAATTTCTAATGATTAAAAGCAAAAATGGTGACGGTGTGTACAATGCTAGCTGAGTGAGAAGGAATTTTTTATTAATATTCTTGACAAATGTCATATTTCAAAGTTTTTGATTTAATATTCTCACTAGTTTTAATAATTGGTTAATCATTTATATCTCTTTTTGCTTAAAGTTGTTGAAATACCAATTTTTGACATTTTATGATTTGACTTTACTATATTTGCTTGAGGACAAGAAAAAGTTCGAATGTGAAGGAATTTGTTTAGTCATTTTTATACTATGCATTTGAATATTAATTTGATAAGAATTCAAGTGATTAAAATAATTTGAGTCATATTTTGATGAATTTAGCTTTATTTAATGCAAATTACTCATGTTTGATTAATTAGTGGCTCATCAAGTGAAATCAGTGCAACACAACATATTTTGAGAAGATTTGAAGCAAAATGACAAAAATACTCATTCAACTTGATGATTTAGAAGAATCAAGATGAGGCAAAACAGTGATCAATACAGGTTAAAACATGTTCCACATGAGACCTAAATTCTTCCTAGGTCTTTCTAAAAAATTGGAGTTTCACAATTCGTACATAAGTTTTACGCAAGTTCTATGATCTAAAAAACTTTTAGGTCTAGTGGGGTTGTACAATTGATCGACAATTGCATTGGTTTTGTGTAAATCCTTTAAAGAGCACTATATAAACAACAAAGAGCATTCTAAAACATCCCTAGAGCTTAGGTTAAGGTCCGGGAACAAGAGAAAGTAAGGTAGCACGTTACTTAGAGTTATCAAGACATCATTAGAGCTTCTAATCAATAAGTTTTCCTTTCATCTTTTTCTTTTGATTATATTGTCTTATTTATGATGTGTTTGGGATACACTATTATTTTATATTTGGATTTGATCATAAATATGCTAGGCTAAACCCATAATTTAGTGTTTAGGATGTAGCATGCATATAATGTAATAAATATTATAGTTTTGATTCATTTATGAAGGGTATTATGTGTTAATTTAATATCTTTTGATTTAATGCTTACTCGATGTGAAGGCCTACACCTTGGCAATTCTCATATATTAAGTAATAGAACCGAGAGATAAAAATTTAATATACGATAATTAAGATATTAAACTTAAAAATCTAAGACCATGAGAATAGGCATGATGACCTTGAGGAATCCCATGAACGGCTACAAAACTTAATGATTCTTAATTGACTTAATTCCATGGGAATAGGTGGTTAAAAATGTATTAGGGTTTATGCCTTACAGGTTTCGAGAGAAGGTTTAAAGATAATTTTGGGTTAGTTCTCCTTTAACACATAATATTTGGACTAAATAAACGCTCCACATATGCATTGTAGAAGATATATGTGAAACTCTAGGCTTTAGGTACTCTCATTCTGTAATTTCTAATCTCTGTTCTATGTTCTAAAGATCAACGTTCTTCTTGCTATTTTCTTTCTTCTTCTTCTTATCTTATTCTCTTAATTTTGATTATAAAGTATTTAAAAGCAATGTCTTAAGTCCTGAATTTTTTGTCGAATCGATATTTTATGTACTATAATCTACGACTCGTGCACTTATCAAAAGATTGCGAATAGTAAGAACATTCATTGTTCTTTTACCTTCCCAATTTCTAGCATCAAAAGCTCCATCAAAAGAGAATTCAACTCAAGCTCTCAAGCTCACTACTAAAGCCTAGTTCAATTCATTTTTTCTTCTACTTAAAAGAGATTGTTGTGCTGCAACATTCTACACATACTGTAAAGTGTAGTTCTTTTTATTTGATTATTTATTATTTATACTAATATTTGGCTTGATGTTGGAGACCAAGGCTAATGTGTGAAAGCAAGCAGAGGTTTGGTTGGAGAGGTACTTACCAATTTCTTTTGTTGTTTTGTAAAAGGCCCCTTGGATTTAAAATCTAAAAGAGAGCAAAGGCTCTGTATTGTATTTGAAAAGCATTTGTGAAACCTAAGACATAAGAATGTATGCTTGAAAGAATAAAGTAGAAAAGTTGCTCGAACCGCTATAACATTTTTTATCTCGTCATACGTTTGACCTCCTTTACTTTGCTCCCTTATCTAAGCTCTTTATGTCTTATTCAAAGAAAATTAGTCTATAAGGGGTTGGCTTTTAAATAGAAAGAAACTTTAATATACCTAATTTACTTCTCCCCTCTTAGTTAAAGCCATTTATTTGGGACCAACAACAGGGTACAAATGAATAAAGAAAGAATGTAACTAAAGTTGTTATTCGTCCTACTATTGATATTAAATTTATTTATACATGGAAATATCAACTTTAAGATTTGTAGGAAGAGGAATGATTTTGTTAGTCCGGGCTAAGCAAATGCTCCGTTTAGCCCACATCAAAAAATTCATTTATAATTTTTTTGCTTTTTTCTTCATACACTTATTGTATAAGTGTATTTAATATATAAATTAAGTTTTACCATTTTTTAATATTTATATATTTTTTTGGAATTATAAATATTTGTGTATATATATATATTTAAAATACCTCTATCTTTAAAAATCTAAAAAAGTATTTGCACATATCCAAAAATAGTAAAACTTGGTTTATATATTAAATACACATAGATAAGCAACTGTATAAAAAAGTAAAAAAAATTATCATAAATGGATTTTTCGAGGTGGGCTAAGCAGGGTATTCGCTTAGCCTAGGCTAACAGGATCACTCATCCTATAAGAATAGCCTTTATAGTGCTCAATAAGTAATGATCATAACTTTATTTACTAATTAATTTAGTTTAAGATTGTTTTAAATAAGATTGATTACTAAGAAATAAATAAATCTATGTAAATGGGTTAACAAAAAGGAAAAAAGGTTAGCTTTAAAAAATTATTTTTAAGAGATTTTATAAATTAATTTTGAAGTAGTAGTTGAAGAAAAGCAATTTGTTTTAAATTTTTAATCTAGAAAATTTTCTTTAAAAATTTTGAGTAGCAGGAGTTGCCAATGGTAGCGACACTCTAGTAGGCCATTGATGGGCTAGTAAGATAGAGGCCATAGCTAGGCTGGCACCAACTTAAGCTTGCACACACCATGCGTGTGTAGCCTAGGGCCGTGTTGATGGACTTGGGGCCTAGCAAGAAAGCCTTGTTGGAAACATGAGGAAAACTAGCTAAATCTATGTTTTGATGATTAACAAATCAATTTGAGAAAGTCTTGGCTACTAACAAGTTTGTGAAATGTCTTAAGGAATATACATTTGAAGAAAATCAAGTTGGAAGGCCAAGTCGTTCCCCAAGTCGACTCCAAGATCGACTTCAAACATGCAGAACGTCCAGAGCTGAAAACGGAAGAAGGGAAGGTGAAGTCGCAGGCCAAGTCGACTCCACCTGCGACTTGGGTAGCCAAGTCGCAAACGAAGTCGACCTCACCATCGACTTCAGTCGGGCGAAACCTTCCAGAGTTGAATTCGAAACAGCAGAATGCCGAAGTCGCACCCCAAGTCGACTCCACGTGCGACTTGAGGTGAAGTCGCAGCCGAAGTCGACTCAGACATCGACTTCGCTCAGGCAGACGGAAAACTTCAAATGACAAGTTCTGGATTACTTGATTTCAAGCCAAACTAAATGAAGATGAAGATCAAGGCAACATGGATACTCAAGCTGAAACATTTGAAGACAAATCCAAGTACAAGCAAGAAGCATAAACTCAATCATTCAAATCAAGAAGATATCTAAGATTACATGAGTCAAGATTCAAGATGAATCAAAGTCAAGATTTTCAAGATTCACAAATGTTCAAGAACATCGTGACAGTGAAGTCGCAAGGCCAAGTCGACCCCATCTGCGACTTGGGTGAAGTCGCAAAGCCAAGTCGACTTCATGATCGACTTCAAGTGGGCAAAACCTTCCAGCGTTGAAACTGAAGACCGAAGTTCGCGAAGTCGCACCCGAAGTCGACTTCATCTGCGACTTGGGTGAAGTCGCACCCGAAGTCGACTCCACCTGCGACTTGGGTCGCAACGGTCGGAATTAATTCGAACGTTGGCGCATTAAATGCGCGCCACCTACCTTCTAACGTTCGGATTCCCTCCAAAATTATAAATAGCATTCATGGTGGACGAGGGAAGTAGTTGGAAAACATTAAGCGAGCATAACTCCTATCTACAAGAGCATTAAGTGATCAAGCCAATCAAGAGAGGAAGAACTACACTTCAAAACTGCAAGAGCTTCACTTCAGATTCTTCAAAGCCTACCACAAGTTCTTCTCTGCGCCAAACTGCTTCTACACATCTGTAAAGTGTAGATTTCTTTCATTGATTATTTGTTTGTATTGAACTTGATTTAGCTTGGGTAGCTAAGATCAAGTGATAGCAAAGTAGTGTGTGATTGGAGTGTGACTCATCACCTACTTGTGCTAGTTGTTGATGCCCCCTAGAGCTTTGAATCTAGAAGAGAGCAAGAGGCTCTAATTGTATTGAGAGAATACAATAGTGGAACCCAAGTCACAAGGTGTGTGAGCTTGGAAGAGTGGAGTAGGGAGGTTGCCCGAACCACTATAAAATCCTTGTCTACTTGTTTTTATTTCTGCTCTCTTTATTACTTTGCTTTCCATTCAGTTTCTTCATTAAAGGGGATTAATTCTACAAGGGGTTAAGTTTTTAAGTTACCAAAAGAAATTTTTAAGAACCCAATTCACCCCTCCCCTCTTGGGTTTTGCCATCTATTCGGGACCCCACAAGTGGTATCAGAGCAGGCCTTTGAATTGAATCAAAGAGATCTATTATCATGGCATCCCAATCTACTTCCGTTCCCGCTTTTGCCGAGGGCCAATCTTTTACAAGGCCACCATTGTTTGATGGGAACAACTTTGGTTATTGGAAGCTTCGTATGAAGCAACTCATTATGGCTACCGATATGGACTCTTGGATTGCAATCCAAGACGGTGTAATCTTGCCTATAGATGAAAGAGCTTCCAAGTGGACCGAAGAGGAAGTTAGAACCGTCAAGAGCAATGCCAAGGCAATGAATTCTTTATTTTGTGCTCTTACGGCTTCGGAGTATGATAGAGTATCTTCTTGTTTGACTGCAAAAGAGATATGGGATACTCTAACATCCATTTATGAAGGAACCTCCCAAGTCCAAGGGACTAGGAGAAATATTTTGATAGGAGAGTTGGAAAGTTTTAGAATGCTAGACACTGAAAATATTTCTGAAATGTTTGCAAGATTTTCTAAGATTACTAATGCTCTCAAAGGTCTTGGAAAAGCTATCTCTGAATCCGAACAGGTGATGAAGATACTAAGAGCTCTACCGGATTCATGGACTCCAAAGATTACAGCTATTGAAGAAGCAAAAGACCTCAACACCCTAAAGCTAGAAGATCTAATTAGCTCACTAATGTCACATGAGCTAATTAAGAGAAGAAACGAAGAGAATCATAAAGGGAAGAAAATCATTGCATTAAAAGCGGCACGCAACTCAGATGAGTCTACCTCCTCGTCTAACAATGGTGATGAAGATATTGCACTTCTTACTCACAAGTTTCGAAAATTTGTGAGAAAAGAAAAGAACCTTAAAGACTTCAAAGAAAGACCACAAAAAGAAAAGAAGAAGGAGGTCACAAAATGCTACCGATGCGGGGGCGTAGGACATATGCAAGCTCAATGTCCTACACCGGAAGAAAGGCCAAAGGAGAATCATGAAAGAAGAAAATACCAAAGGCCAAGAGGAAGAGGCATGTTCGTCAACGAGGAAACTTCATCAACATGCAGCTCTTCAACCGACGACAATGATGCAGCCAACTGTGCAAGAATATGCTGCATGGCACAAATCGAGCAAGAAGAGGACTTGCTATGCTTGAACACAACGGAAGTTTTGGAAGATCAATCCATCTCAACAAAATACACAGAAAGTGAAGAGGTAACTTCCAAACCTTGTCATTCTCAATCTAGTTATTCTTCTTTTCATAATTGCCTCAAATGTGCTGAATTAGAAGAACTACAACTTGCATATGATTCATTATATGAGGAGATCAAAAAGCTAGGAAATAAGTTGACATTAAAGAGACAACAATGTAACTTTGTTATTATTGAAAATGGAAAACTAGCTGAAAAATCAACAAAACTAAAAGAAGAAAATGAATCATTGTTGAAAGAGATAGAGAAACTAAGAAAAGAGAACAAATCATTAAATGAATCATTAGCAAAGTTCTCTAATCCAGGAGAAAATGTAAGAATGTTTCTGAATATGACCTCACAAACTGATAAAAGAGGACTTGGTTACAATACATTTGAGCAAGGAGAAAGTGGCAAATCAAATGTGCCTACACTTGGGAAATATCAAACCAAAACTGCACCTATATACAAACCACAAATGAAAAATGTTATGTGGACTAGAAGGCCAACATTTGAATCAAAATATACTTGGAGGCTTACTCCTAGATTACCAATGACTTGCAATTTTTGCAACAAAATGGGTCATAAAGTTTATAAGTGTAACCTTAAGAGATTATTTGACCATGGTGCTAAATTAGTTTGGGTTCCAAGAAACACAAGATTTGAGCTTTCAAAATTAGAACAACAAAGGTTGAACAATATTACTAACCCAATTGGACCCATAAAATGGGTACCAAAGAGATAAGGATTATTTGTTTACTTTTCAGATTTGTTTAAAGGCAAAGGCAAACAATGTGTGGTTCATGGATAGCGGTTGTTCAAGGCACATGACCGGAGAAAGAAGTTTATTCCACAAACTTAAGCCTTGCAACGACGGAACGGTTGCCTTTGGTAATAATGAGAAAGGTAAAATCAAAGGTAAAGGAAATATTTACAGTAGCTCAAATGCATGCATGGAGGATGTTTTGTTTGTTGAAGGACTCAAGCATAACTTAATGAGCATTAGCCAATTATGTGATAAAGGATATAAGGTTGTGTTTGAATCATCTATATGCAATGTATTTGATGGTGAACATATCATGTTTAGTGGAAAAAGACATGGAAATGTATATTTGGTTTCACTTGATGAACTAAATGGTCAATGTCTAATGGCCATTGATAATGATCCATGGGTTTGGCATAAAAGACTTGGGCATATAAACATGAGAAACATAAAGACCCTATGGAAAAAGAGTTTGGTAGAAGGCTTGCCTAAGTTGAAATATGACAAAAATAAATTATGTAAGGCATGTCAATTATCTAAACTACCAAAGATGTCTTTTTCTACCAAAAAGGAGATTTCCACCACTAGGCCACTTGAATTGCTACACATGGATCTATATGGGTCATCCGACATCTTAACCATTGGTGGAAAGAAATATGTATTTGTGATTGTTGATGACTTTTCAAGATTTACATGGGTAATTCTCTTAGCTAGCAAAGATGAAGCTTTCTCTATGTTTTCAACTTTTGTAAACTTGGTGGAAAATGAAAAACAGAATACATTTTGTGTATAAGGAGTGACCATGGTGGTGAATTTGAGAACAAACGATTCACAGAATTATGTAATGAAAAAGGAATTCATCACACATTTTCTGCACCAAGGACTCCACAACAAAATGGAGTAGTTGAAAGGAAAAACAGAACTATACAAGAGATGGCTAGAACATTGCTAAATGAGAGCAAATTATCTAAGAAATTTTGGGGTGAAGCTGTAAGCACAGCTTGTCATGTTTTAAATCGAGTTACCATTAGAGCAATCTTGAAAAAGACCCCATATGAGCTATGGAAAGGAAGGAAACCAAACATATCTTATTTTCATGCTTTTGGATGCACATGTTATGTTCTGAACAATGGAAAAACCAACTTGGGAAAACTTGATACTAAAAGTGATGAAGCAATATTCCTTGGTTATTCATCAAATAGCAAAGCATATAGAGTTTTCAATAAACGAAACCAAGTTGTAGAAGAATCCATACATGTTATTTTTGATGAAACTAATACATGCTTTAAAAGAAAAGATGATCTAAGTGATGCAGATGACATAACAAGCAATCTTGAAAAATTGCATATGGAAAAGCAAGAAGAATCCATGGAGGAAAGGGTAAGTGAAGGTAACAATTCCTATAAACCTCCAACTGATTTAAAATTCAATCATGCACATCCAATTGAGCAAGTTATAGGAAATGTGTATGAAGGTGTAAAAACTAGAAGGTCAAAGCAAAATGTGTGTGGACAATATGCTTTTGTATCCAAGATTGAACCTTCTAATATTGAACAAGCTCTTGATGATGAAAACTGGATTATAGCAATGCAAGAAGAGCTAAATCAATTTGAAAGAAATAAAGTTTGGCACCTTGTTCCTAGACCAAATGATTGTACTATTATTGGCACCAAGTGGGTCTTTAGGAACAAATTAGATGAAAGTGGACTTGTAGTGAGGAACAAAGCTAGACTTGTGGCAAAGGGGTACTCACAAGAAGAAGGAATAGATTTTGAAGAATCCTATGCCCCGGTTGCTAGATTAGAGGCAATTCGCATCTTACTAGCTTTTGCATCTCACATGAACTTTAAATTGTTTCAAATGGATGTCAAAAGTGCATTTCTGAATGGTTATATAAATGAAGAGGTGTATGTAGAACAACCACCTGGATTTGAAGAAAAGGATCAATCAAAGTATGTTTACAAGCTAACCAAAGCATTATATGGATTAAAACAAGCTCCAAGAGCTTGGTATGATAGACTAAGCAAATTTCTGATTGATCATGATTTTCAAAAAGGAAATGTAGACACCACTTTGTTTATCAAGTACAATGGAAAGGATATATTGATCATTCAGATTTATGTAGATGATATTATTTTTGGTGCTACTAATGAAACTCTTTGCCAAGAATTTTCTGAGCTTATGCAGAAAGAGTTTGAGATGAGCATGATGGGAGAGCTAAACTTCTTCCTTGGACTGCAAATCAAGCAACTAAATGAAGGAATCTTCATAAACCAGTCCAAATACATCAAGGAGATGCTCAAGAAGTTTGGCATGGAGAACAGCAAAGGAGCAAACACGCCCATGAGCTCCACAATCAAAATGGACAAAGATGAAAAGGGAAAATTAGTTGATATAAAAGTGTATAGAAGCATGATAGGTTCCTTATTGTATTTAACTGCTTCTAGGCCAGATATTTCGTTTAGTGTGTGTATGAGCTCTAGATTTCAATCATGCCCAAAAAAATCACACTTGGTAGATGTGAAAAGAATCTTTAGATATCTAGTAGACACTACCAATTTAGGACTATGGTATCCAAAGGACTCTAATTTTGATCTAATCGGCTACTCGGATGCGGATTTTGCTGGTTACAAAGTAGATAGAAAAAGCACTAGTGGAACATGTCAGTTTCTTGGAAGCATGTTGGTTTCATAGTTTTCAAGAAAACAAACTAGTGTTGCTCTATCTACGGCGGAAGCCGAATACATTGCCGCCGGGAGCTGTTGTGCTCAATTACTTTGGATGAAACAGCAACTTAGGGACTATGGCATGGATTTCAAAGATATACCTATCAAATGTGATAATACAAGTGCCATATGTCTAACCAAGAATCCAGTCTTGCATTCTAGGACCAAACATATAGACCTTAGACATCATTTCATTAGAGAACATGTAGAAAATCATGACATATGTTTGGTATATGTAAGAACCGAGGATCAAGTTGCAGACATATTCACTAAGCCCCTAGCAAAAGAAGCATTTTATAAGATTAGAAATGACATGGGAATGCTTGAACTAACTTAAAGCATAAATTGAGGGGGAGCACCCATTTAGGGGGAGCTAACCCACCTATCTCTTTGAATACCCTCTAATCTTTTTGATATATTGACAAAAAGGGGGATAGAGATTTAAGGAGAAGAAGAGTATTTGAGTTGAAAAATTGAGTATAAGTCTTAATGATTAAAAAGGGGAGAGAGATGTAAGAAGAGAAGAGTAAGAATGGGGAGGAGAGTAGGATATGCTTACATGATATTTGAATGTTCTGTTTGCATGAGCATAAGCATGATTTTAAAATGCAATATGAGCATATTATTTTTAAAGGTATCCACTCAAATCGGTTTTGTCAATCATCAAAAAGGGGGAGATTGTTGGAAACATGAGGAAAACTAGCTAAATCTATGTTTTGATGATTAACAAATCAATTTGAAAAAGTCTTGGCTACTAACAAGTTTGTGAAATGTCTTAAGGAATATACATTTGAAGAAAATCAAGTTGGAAGGCCAAGTCGTTCCCCAAGTCGACTCCAAGATCGACTTCAAACATGCAGAACGTCCAGAGCTGAAAACGGAAGAAGGGAAGGTGAAGTCGCAGGCCAAGTCGACTCCACCTGCGACTTGGGTAGCCAAGTCGCAAACGAAGTCGACCTCACCATCGACTTCAGTCGGGCGAAACCTTCCAGAGTTGAATTCGAAACAGCAGAATGCCGAAGTCGCACCCCAAGTCGACTCCACGTGCGACTTGAGGTGAAGTCGCAGCCGAAGTCGACTCAGACATCGACTTCGCTCAGGCAGACGGAAAACTTCAAATGACAAGTTCTGGATTACTTGATTTCAAGCCAAACTAAATGAAGATGAAGATCAAGGCAACATGGATACTCAAGCTGAAACATTTGAAGACAAATCCAAGTACAAGCAAGAAGCATAAACTCAATCATTCAAATCAAGAAGATATCTAAGATTACATGAGTCAAGATTCAAGATGAATCAAAGTCAAGATTTTCAAGATTCACAAATGTTCAAGAACATCGTGACAGTGAAGTCGCAAGGCCAAGTCGACCCCATCTGCGACTTGGGTGAAGTCGCAAAGCCAAGTCGACTTCATGATCGACTTCAAGTGGGCAAAACCTTCCAGCGTTGAAACTGAAGACCGAAGTTCGCGAAGTCGCACCCGAAGTCGACTTCATCTGCGACTTGGGTGAAGTCGCACCCGAAGTCGACTCCACCTGCGACTTGGGTCGCAACGGTCGGAATTAATTCGAACGTTGGCGCATTAAATGCGCGCCACCTACCTTCTAACGTTCGGATTCCCTCCAAAATTATAAATAGCATTCATGGTGGACGAGGGAAGTAGTTGGAAAACATTAAGCGAGCATAACTCCTATCTACAAGAGCATTAAGTGATCAAGCCAATCAAGAGAGGAAGAACTACACTTCAAAACTGCAAGAGCTTCACTTCAGATTCTTCAAAGCCTACCACAAGTTCTTCTCTGCGCCAAACTGCTTCTACACATCTGTAAAGTGTAGATTTCTTTCATTGATTATTTGTTTGTATTGAACTTGATTTAGCTTGGGTAGCTAAGATCAAGTGATAGCAAAGTAGTGTGTGATTGGAGTGTGACTCATCACCTACTTGTGCTAGTTGTTGATGCCCCCTAGAGCTTTGAATCTAGAAGAGAGCAAGAGGCTCTAATTGTATTGAGAGAATACAATAGTGGAACCCAAGTCACAAGGTGTGTGAGCTTGGAAGAGTGGAGTAGGGAGGTTGCCCGAACCACTATAAAATCCTTGTCTACTTGTTTTTATTTCTGCTCTCTTTATTACTTTGCTTTCCATTCAGTTTCTTCATTAAAGGGGATTAATTCTACAAGGGGTTAAGTTTTTAAGTTACCAAAAGAAATTTTTAAGAACCCAATTCACCCCTCCCCTCTTGGGTTTTGCCATCTATTCGGGACCCAACAAGCCTGACCAACAACCATGAATGGTTTTTTCCAATGCGCGCAAATATCTTCTATTTCACTTAAGAGATGGACAACCTAGATTAAGTGGATCTTCCAATCCCAATGTTTGATTGAACAATTACTTGATCTACAATATTTTGATTTGAAAAAAAAAAGATTAACAAATATATTTAAAATTTATAGTAAATAAAGATATTAATAAATATAGATTTGGGAGCATTTGTTCTCATTATATCCTATAAAATCAAAGAGTCTTAAGCTAAAGTCATACAAAAAATAAAGACAGTAGTTTAGAAAGAAGGAAGGAGATTTTAAATGAGGATTTTCAAATTTAGAGATATTTATAATTTGGGAACACTTCAATGTAACTGGGGTTACACTGACCTCTGCTGGGTGCCCTTCATCCCATCATCCATCCAAGCAAGTAAAGTTGTGGTCGTTATTTGCTACCTCCATATGAGTTTTGAGTATTTTGGACCCAGAGTATATTTTCCTCCAAATTTTAGTAGTAACACCCAAATACCCACTCGATTGCCCTCTCTCTCTCTCCCCGTGTGCTCTCTCTCTCTCTCGCCCCACATCCTCGCAACTGCCATTGTCGCCTCTGTCTTCTCATTCGACTTGACTCCCGCCTCCTCTCTTGTAATGCCACACCAACAAAGTCAATGGTCGCTATTAAAGTATAGGATCGATGATAATAGGAGAACATACACAGGTGCAATAATAGAATTCATTACACCATCATGAACCAGATATTTCACTAATTTCAAATTAAACTAGATCCAAATAATCAAATTTGTGAATTTCATACTTTACATCCTTATCACTTGCTCTAAAAATCAAAGTAAATGAAAAATTCTAGATCTGTTTTCATTAAATCCTAGACTTATTTGCGACACCAATCCCATGTCGGTCTCCAACCGCATAAATATTATCTTAAAAAAATTAATAAAATACGATGAGTTTGGGCAAACTCAATAAGTAGAGTATATAAACATAAACTGGCAAAACTTAAGTAAACAATATGCATAGGGGATAACAAAACAGATATTCAATCACATATCCAAATTAGATTTAAATCTATATAAAATATATGTTGATGCCCAAGCATACATCAATGCATCCTACACTTGTCATTTCTCTAATCCACCCAATAAGGTTTCAAATCCAATTAGTAGGTTCAGTATCTCGCCTTATAATCCAACCCACTGCACAACCTTAGGTTGTCATCACTACAACCCAACACGAGTGGCCAACCCTGCACAATACGGATAGATCGAAAAATACCATTTTCCAAACTGGAGGTGTAACTAATACCCTACTGTGCTCATTATATAGCTACAGTCACACCACACAAAATTATGTGAACAGCTCTAACCCCAACCATTACATTGTGGACCACTAGTCCCACAAACTAGGTCATAATAAACATTAACCAAATCACAAGGGCCAGACAAACCAAGTTTGCAACCCACCTATCGAACAGGTAAGTCTGAAACAATGTCACCCAAGCTATCACATCTCGATCCCCGATCAAGATGTGCCAACGGTCATTGCTGAAGGTCCAACAATAACACTTTACAAATCCACAACCATAGCCATAACTAACAAATATACCAACATACCAAGCAATACATATGCCAATGTCATATTCATAATACTAGCATGAATAAAGAGCCAAATTCAACATCACAACAAATCATCATATCTAATAACATTTATTCATTTTAAAATTTAGAAAATAACGGCATCTAGAACATCCATGCCCGCAACCATACAGTACAACACAAAATCAAAAGAGATGAAAAAAGAGCTCTACTTACCTTCTATAAATCTCAGATCCATCTTTGTACCGCATTTCGCTACAATGATCAAATCATCACACTGAAAAATAACACTTTTATTTAATCAATATTTTAATTCAAATTAACTTTTCTAATTATGATTTACAATGATATTTCATCCTAATATGTACAGATACCTCTATGTATCGTAACTTTTATAATTTTGCCAACACGCGGTTCCTTATATAAATTAAATTATTTCAAAATTATCATTTATAATAAATTTGATTAATTATAAAACAATACTTTCTCGAAGTTAATAAAATCAATTTAAGTCAGAGCTCACTTCACATAAATACCAAATTACTCCTTTAACTTTTCGATTTTTGTTTCCTGTATCATATTCAACCATATCTGATAAATATTCAATTTTAACTACTAAACATCATTCTCACATTATTAATTACTAATTGATAATTATTTGAGCTCCAAAACGTAATACGATCACAGATAGGTCTTCTCTTGATCACATTAACTTTCAGCAGTTTATTTGCACATAATTTAATTTTCAATATTTGTCAAATATTTTATGAAAAATTTCCATATGAATTAACTCAATAATCATATATTTTAAATAACCATATCAATTTGGATCATTATTATTTAAGTTTCATATTTTATTTTGATTATTGCTCAATTTGTCCGTATTTGCTAAAATCAGACACACTAATTTCTCTAAATTTTTATTTATAATCAAATCAAGATATTTAAGTCTGAAATTTCTATCATACATCAATAAGTACATTAATTAATCAAAATAAATATTTTTAATAAAAAATATTAATTATTTATATTTATTTATGTATTTTTATTCTGCTAGATAGGGGTATAATTTTATGGATGGTTCAGATCACATTAATTATTACCCATATTTATATCATCCAAAAATTAATTTTTATTTTCACTAAGTGATATTCAAAATATATTTTATATCATATAAAATTTTTAGATGAAAATGTTTTGTGTAAAAATTATTAAAAATTAATTAGCACAACTGATTCTAACAGTCGTTCTACCCTGTCCGGCTGATCTTTCAACATTTTTAATTTACAAATTACAAATCATTTTAAGATGAAACTTTGGTCATTACTTAATGATAATATTATTAGTTCTCACACAAATTTTTGTGCTAAAAATATTTATTTAATATCAATTTATATTTTTCTTTTCAATTCCAAATTTACTAATGGGTGGTGTAACTTAAGTTATAGTAGTTATAATTGTTAGTTTAAACCACTAATCACAAATCTAATCATAGATTTAACACATATATCATAGAAAATAACTTATTTAGACTTAATCCAATATTTAGATCATTAGATTATATTTTTAATTAAAATTTTAATAGTTTAGATCAACTAGTTACACTTTCCACTAATACAAAGATTATTGAAATAGATTTAAAAATGCTCAAATCTAATCATCCATCAAGGTGTCCATGCATGATCTAACTTCATTTATTTATGTAAAACTAAATTTTACACACGTCTACGGTTTGGATCATCCAAATTATATATGAAATCATAGGTTCAATGGTTGAGATCATTTCCATTTTGTCCAATGGTATATAATCTGTTTGGGCCCACTTTAATCACAATTTTGTGAAGAATTTTTACCCAAATAACAGCCCCTGATTATATTCATGTTCAAGAATAAAAAATTCTCAATTCATAGATTTAGTTTGACCTCCATAAGATTTAACAAGTCTGATTTCTATGGCTAACAGTTTCCTCTCTTCAAATCAAAAATTTTTCTCCCAATTCAATGGTCTAGATTGATCTTTATCATTGTTCTTTGCTTAATATAGGAATTAAGACATAAAATAAATAACGAACAACCTAGATGATGATGTTTGATGGTTGAGATCACTTGATCAAGGCTCCATCTCCTCTTTTCTCTCTCCCCCTCTTTTCTCTACTCTCCATTTCTATCTAAAATGGGCCACACTCCTTTTATAAGTTGCAGAGATTTTCCAGTAAAGGAAGAGATAAGCAGCTACCTCATATCTAATTTCTATTTTTAATTATTTATTTAATTAATTTTGGCTAATAGGAAGTCATTTGCCCCCTTCTAAAAGATCATCTTTGTCCGGTGCCATTTGAAGTCTACATGGCCTGCATTGCTGAAATTATTTTTATTTTACAGTTGTACCTCTTTCCTATTATTTATTTTATACTCCTAAGTTGCTGAAATTTACAATTTCACAGCCAATTTATTGTAAAATATCAAAATACCCCTTCTTAGATTCAAAACCTTCTGAAATTGATACTAATGATATATTTGAATATATTCTGCATATTAAGAGAAAAATTTAAATATTTGAAACATGTATTATCATACAAAAATTTTAATAAATATTTATTATATCCACATATTTGCAGAAATATCAATTTTCTTCTCAATTTAAAACAGGGGGTTTACATATCTCTTCTCATTCGGCCTCCCTCCCTCACTATAGCTCTCTTTCTATCTTCGTCTCCTCTCTCTTCTCCATCTTCTCTAGGTTCATCTTCCACTATACAAGATTGTGGTAGTAGCCATTGTCACCAGTGAGTCATAGATTTTACATTTTTACAATTTTCCCTAAGTAGAGTTTATGATTGTTGCGCGGACTCATGGCTTATGGATTTATTATATGAAATGGCTGGTTCTATGGTTATGTGAAGGCTAGTGGTTTTATGCTTTTCGTAAGATGGTAGTTGATGGTGTTTAATCTTCATTCATTTGTCGATTTCAATATATCCTTTATTCTCCTCCTTTTCCGACACAATGTAGATATGCTTAGGGCCAAAACTTAGAAGTTAAGTCTCAACTAACTGCAACATGAATAGTTTTACAACACAATGAAGAAAAGTTTAGTTAAATTTATCAATGTTTTAAGAGAACCTCAAATCGAGTATTAAATTAAGATTCTCTATTGGGATGTCGATAGTTCTTCTGATTCACAAATGCCTTTAAAAATTGATGTCCGGAAATTTCCATTGGACATAACTCACATCTAGAAGACACATAGAGCAAAGAAAACTTATAAAAACTAACAAGTATTGGAAAGAGGAAGAAGAAACTGATACTAAAGGCAAACAAAAAGAGATTAAGAAACCCTTCTGTACATTTACTTTGTATAGACTAAAAGGATTAGACGGAATTTTAAATTTGATGATAAAATTGAGAATATTAAAGTGTCAGTTGTAGCATGAACCATTCAAGAGTGTACTAGGTATGACCATTTGAAGGCAAAGATTAGTCCGACTTTGAATATTATGCCGCATATAGTTCGTCACTTACTTGAGGACTACTTTTGGTGTTAAATGAGGTGATTGCCACTGTTTTAGGATAGTACTCCAATGCCTAATAAATGTATAACTAGACATAGTTCAACTTTTAATTTGATTGTGGTTTCAAAAATTCATGTGATACTAAATGATTATATACTACTTGTCATCTTCTTGTAATGATCAAAGACATGGGCTTATTCCTTTCTAGCTAGTTGCCTGAGCATTGGTCGTCCAAGCATTGATTGTCTGGTTGTTTTTAATCAATCCAATTTGTCTTCGACTATGCAATTATTGTGAAACTATAATGTCATATGATGGGGATATTGATATATTCAGGTTTTGCAGGTTAGCAAACATGGTAATGACTCGTAATCCTCGTCGAGGGTCAAATGATGAAGAATAATTGACTCTATCTCGATTTAGATAAAGACAAGAACAAAAAGTAAAGCAAAAGTGTAACATACCGGTCCAGAAAAGTGATCCCGGGCCGTGTATTTAATGCAATTTCCCAAGATCAATCACACATTTATGACAAAATTAATTATTATAATTTTATAAAAATTTTAAAATTCTACTTTCACTAGTTATGTTCCCATTATTACATCAAAGCACAAAGAAAAGAAGTTTTACAAGTCTCATTCTCAATACATGCATTTGAAATAAATAAATAAAATTAAATATCCTTGAAAATCTTCACATAAATCCAAAATGCTAGTGTCCCACTTGATTTGGTACACCTGTAAAAATAATGGGTTAGTCTCAATCATGACTAGCAAGTAGAAAATTATTTGAAAATGGATAATGACCCAATTAAAACTTAATTAAATGATAAAATAATCATTTAATTTAATATCTTAAAAATTAGGCCTCAAATGCAAAATCAAACCCTTCCATTGAGTCCAGAAGCATCAAAAACATAAAAATAGACTATTTGATTATTCAAATCAGAGTTCGTATGAATAAATCATAACAAAATGGAATGAACGACCTATATTAAGCCACATCATCATGGCCTTTACCACAGGTGGCCCCCCATCAAGGCCTCTCTCACTTAGCCTTTGTTGCTGTAAGGAATTACATGTCAATTTCCAAATATACCTAGACATTAAAAGCATCAAATTTATTAAATGCATTAAAATGTCAAATGCAACGAAAAAATTTTCGTTGCAAATAGAAGATCATAATTTCTAGCACAATTCTCTCCCAGACGAATTGCTTCTCGCATCTTCTTTACGAGTATTTTTGAACAAAATTCTTCCTGGACGAATTTTCAGTCCGAGAGTTCCGAAGTTTTACACGGGTTAATATTATACATAAGCATTATTACATATACTATAATTAACCCACGTCATTAATAAATAATTTCAATATGCATGTATTTATAGCATACCAATGCATTTATAAAATGAAATGCATAATAAAATTTAAAAATCTCAATACATATAATTTCAATCACAAAATTCAACATATTTATCTGCAAAATTTTATATCCTAAAAATTTAGGATTATAAAATTTTAAATATGTTAAACATAGTCTAAAAATTATAATATATATAATATACATGTTTTATACATAACAATTGTATAAAAATAATCATAGCATTGAACTAAAATTAATTTTCAATAAAATCTCACTTGCCTTTGAAAAAAATAAATTTTCTCCTTCCGCCACTTTACCTCCCAAACCTTCTTACGAATATCCCCATCTATCAAGTCATCAATCCAATTTATAGCAGTCTCGTAGCTTCTAAGGGATAGGAAGATAGGAGTAAGATAAAATTTATTTTAAAATTAGATTCTATCTTAACAAATCTTATCTAGGATAATTCTTATCTCATCATATCTTATCCTGTGGAGATAAGATTTATTTTAAAATTAAATTCTATCTTAACCACCCTATCTAGGAGAGTTCTTATTTCATCCTATCTTATCCTGTGGGGCCCACATGTCTGGGGAGGCAAAATACAAAATTAATTATTTTTTTCCAATATTTTACAAAACGAATCTTTAACTGGTGGTGATGTGGAACCAAGAAAACACAGTAAGAAATATAAGAAGAAATATAGCAAATGAGATATGCCAAAGCTAGCTGATATGCTTATTGAGGAGGAAACAGAAGATTTGCAATAAATGGTAAAACAAGAAAATGATGATGTGGATGTAGAGGACTTATAGCAATGGAATGAAGAACATGTACAACTAAATGAGGCTGCAGAAGAAGAGAAAATGAAACAAGAGGAAGATATGGGCATTCAAGCAGAGAAAGAGAAACAATATGAGGAAGTTATGGAAGAAGTTAGAAAAGAAGACAAAGAACAATTAAGAAAGATGGCAACATTGTTGAGGATGAAGAAGTAGAAGAAGAGCAAGGGCATGAATTAGAACCTCAAACTAATAAAAAATGAGTCAAGCACTTTCCAAATCGGGATATTCTAAAAGGAAGATTAGTTGATTTGAGATTTTTCAAGGGAGTTAAGTTCAATATAGGCTAGCTATTCAGATATCAAGGTTGGCAGAAGTTATTGTCTATGAACGACACTGTTTGCTATCCTCACTTTCTTCGAAGATTCTACTACATTCTTCACGAGATGGCTCATTTCTCCTTCATGGTCAAAAATATTAGTTGACAATTGAGATTATCGCGAGATGGCTCATCCATATCATAGCTTATGGATTCCTAATAAGGAGGCGCTTTTCCTTCCTATCTGGCAATAAGAGTTAGCCGGTAGAAGCAAAAATGATTGTTTCAACCTCAATGACATTGGAATTGAGGATATTATATCAAATTTACATGCACTACTTGTTGTCACATTCAAGTGCTAGAGAGATTGTTACAACCAGTGATGACTGAATGATTTGAATGTTAAAAAAAAGAAGATTAACCTTCCTAAGTGTACCATGGCTCACATGCACAAGGCTGGGTGTTCAAACCAGTCTCCACTACCATATGGTTGCTTTCTATCGAAGATATTCTTTCAATTGATCATGGATGTTAGTAGTGAAAGGATTGAAATCTGAAATTATAATGATTAGATAGATAGGACATCTTTGCTGCAAATGGGATGGCGAAAGGGCAACGCTAATCATTGGGTGTTGAAAGACACATAGTTGAACGAACCAATTCGTCGTAACATAATTGGCCAAAATGAGAATTTGGAAGAGTCCTCTGATGATGAAGCATCATCGGTTGGTCACATGAGAGCTTTCATTAAAGGTCGATTTGAGGTTATCATGTCAAAGCTAAATGTGCGGACAGCCAGTTGAAAAAAATTGATGACTATTTGGGTGTAGACACCAATGATGAAGAAGAATGAACTCTCTTTTCTTGTTTCTTTTAACATGTTATTAAAATCAAGTGTAGGACTTTTTTACATTTTGGCATTGGTTTATAACTAGTTGCAAGTGATTGGACTTGTACTAGCATATCATGTCCCTTGTGATTGTAATTTGAAGATTCATGTGGCAATGCAGATGTCAACAAATATTCCTTCTTGAATTAAATTCACTTGCATTTGTGTAATGACAAGTCTAAATCTGAATGTCTAAACTCGTTTGAAGTTGATCCGTACTATATGCTTTCTCATCTAATAAGTTATGGTGTTGGACGACTAAGTGGCCGTCATCTCACTCCAGACTACTGATTAGTAAACATCTCTTGAATAGTCAACTCTTTGATGATTGTCTGGAAGATTCTACATATGTATGGAATACATGTTTATTCC
The DNA here is from genome assembly GCA_030490835.1 of Annona cherimola. Lineage (NCBI taxonomy): Eukaryota > Viridiplantae > Streptophyta > Magnoliopsida > Magnoliales > Annonaceae > Annona > Annona cherimola. The sequence goes on along the minus strand of CM059977.1, from coordinate 44,360,587 downwards.
TCTAAGGCTAGATTATGTTTAATAATCCATAGTTACATCAAATAGATGTATAAAGAGGCAAATGATATGTTTAAAGAGGAAAATGATAATGTGCAGAAAACATCACATTTCTCAAATTATAGTGACCAATTTCAATATACATCACATAAGTAATATACATAGCTCCCATTAGACATAACTCCCATCACAATAGTTCAACTCGCCAAGTCAATCATAAACCCGAATATTCTTCTAGTTGCTTCAACATTGATGTGATATTGACATTCCCCTCCAGTGGAATCTCATACCCATCAATATTGGACGTCCTAATTTAAAATATATGACTACTCTTGCAACAGACAATGTCGGCGTAACAATGATGAATTAGTTGGATCTGTAGTTTCAGAGATTTCAACTATGTGCACACTGTCTTTTGGCTTCCTTTTATAACATTGATATATGTGTGCTTCAGGCATGTAATAGATATTTCTGAAGCAAAATATTGCTAGAAGATGATAATAGACAATTCTAACAAATTCAAACTTTCTTTATGGACATCTCCCACTGTTATAAGCATTGTTCCATACAACTATTTGAGGTTGATTTTCTGCTGCAGGTCCACTAGATGTGGCTGTATATTTGTCCATATATCCGTCTGTCTATAAGTAGTCTATATTATAGTACATGTCATGCTCGAGTTCAGCAAGCTTGTTAAACTTTCTTTTTTCATGAGCTCTATCATAAGCAATTACAAATCCAAGAAATTTGTTCTACTATGAACGAAATGATCAAAGAATGAATTCAAACTCCTGTGGTGGTTATCCCAATAAGAAAATAATTTTTTATGCAGGCTAAACCAACATATGTCTAATCTCATACAATGATTGTAATCATACATTATCCTCTGACGCCTATTCTGATAGCATTAAATGTCAAACTTCCTTAAATTCATTAACCTCTTCGATATTCCGAACACATTTGTGCTAAGTGTCTTTAAATTTTGAATATTGATGATAAATAGCACTAAATTTTGATGGAAATTTCTTAGTGATGTGTCAGGTACATAGCATGTGCTTTGTATTAAAAAAGGCTTTAGCAATGACTTTCGTTATAATCAAGTCCTGGTTTATGTTAATTGCCTTTAGAGCAACACCTCTCATTGCCTCCAACCAAGTGCCGAACAAAAACTTAAAGTCCTCATATGTCTCTCTGAATACAAGTTGGGCGCCAAGCAAAATGGTTTGTCTATGGTGATTGACTCCAATGAATAGACCAAATGGCATGTCATGCTAATTTATTTTAGATGTTGAGTCAAAAGTAACGACATCATTGAAAACCTTATAGTTCACTTTAGATCTCCAGTTTACCCATATAAGACATCAAAGGAAAAATTACTTCCAAATAAAATTATGATAAAATTAAAATCAAAACAATATGTATATATGATGGAGAGCACAAAATAATAGTAGATAGGAGATGGAAAAGATGGAGCTAGAAGATGTAGAAGGGGGCAAATAGTAGGATGAAGAAGACTTGAGGTGGCAAACAACGGGAGGAGGAAGAAGAGAGGGCGGCAAGCAACGAGAGAGCAAGAGAGAATGAGAGAATGAGAGAATGAGAGAGTGGGAGAGACAGAGTTTCGGCAGGACGATTTTCAACTACGAAAATGGGTTTGTGTCAAATATATATTTCAGGCCCAAATACCCAAATCAAATGTAACAGCATTAGCTAATTGTTAAGATTGTGCTCGCTAGAAGCAATGGTCGGATGGAGGGTTCCTAACTTCAGCCTCAATGGATCCTGGTTGCATTGAAGTGCACACGTTTATAATTTAATTTCTATTAATTCTTTTAAATTTCATAAATGTGAACTCAACTAGATAAAATTACAAATCAAGATTTATCCAAGTTTTGATGATTAAATACCAATTTTTGAGATAATTAAGGCTATTAATAGTTTGGTTTTATGATAAAAGCTAAAATTTTAAAATCAAAGCGGGAAACGTATTTTTGAAGACAAAAACTTAAGTGGGAAACTTTTATAGTTGAAAGTTGCATCACAAGTTGACTCAACATGCAGCTTGAGTGAAGTCGCAAATTGAATTCAACTCGGATTGTGACTTGGAGTTAATCAGCCACCTGAAGCTTCCTTCAATTGCAACTTAAAGAATAAAGTTGTAACCCCAAGTCGACTTTATTTGCGACCTGGGTAAAGTTGAATCCAAATATGACCCAAAGCATAAGACTTGAAGCATTATCTCAAGAATTGAAAATTTTCTTTGATTACCAGAAATGAAGTCTCATCCCAAGTCAATTTCACTTACATCTTGGGTCATGTCTCGCATGAAGTCGACCAAGAAATAAAACTTCAAAGGAAGAAAGGTTAAAGAAGAATTATTTGAAGTTTTTGAAACCCTAATATAGAGTGAAGTAGAATGCTAAGTTGACTTCACATGTGACTTAGGTGAAGTCTTAAGTTGTCCCAAGTCGACTCTACATAGAACTTAGAGAGTTAGGCTTGAAGGAAAACTCATTAGAAGCATTTGATGCAATGAAGATATATACTATGTTGACTCCATGTGCGACTTAAGTTGTAACGATTATAAATTTTTGAACATTGATGCATTAAATGAGCACCACTTACCACATAACTTTCAATTTTCCTCTAAATCTATTTAAGAAACGTGGAGTGGAATTGAAAGGTTTAGCTAGAGAACTAAATGAGCTTCAAGCTTCCCATCTATAAGCATTAAAGTTTTCATTAAGTGATTCCTAAGAAAGTCTCTCAAGGATGTAAGAGCTTCAACTTTCTCATCTTCTACAAATTTCTTAGGGCTTATTGCTGCCCCTTTATAATATGTAGATTCATTCTATTTATAAATTCTTTATTGTATTAAGTTAATTAGATTGGTATTGGAGATCAAGGCTAAGGTGTGCAACAAGTAGTCGGTGAGTTCGAACTCACTAACTACTTGTAATTGTTTATAAAAGGTTCCTTAGAGTTAGAATCGATAAGAGAAATGATGCTCTAATTGTATTTCTATTGTGATAATGAAATTCAAGGCACAAAAGAGTATGTCCTTGGAAGAGGGAAGTAGGACCATTGCCTGAATTATTATAATTCTTTGCATTCCTTTGTGATTATGCAATTGTTTCATCTCTTGCTCTCTTCTTAGCTTTATCCGTTTCACTTAAGGAGATTAAACTAAGCCGAGATTAAGTTTTAATTTGCTAAAAAAAAATTTATAACTCAATTCATCCTTTTTTTCTTAGGTTAAGCTAATAACTCAAGACGAATAATAAAAATATAATTCTGTATTTATTTTAAATAATCATGAGTGAGAAATACTTAGAAGAAAATACAAGATGATAAGTTCTATGTTTACAAAATATTAAGTTACTATACATGCTATTTCATGATAAAAAATTATGCAGATCCGTCCAATATATAGTCTAGATCTAATGAACATCTATTTTTTTAGTTTTTTCTATGTTGAGATAATATTTCTGCATTTATTCAATTATTGAGAATTTATTTAACAATAAATCATGGAAATGCCTAATAATATTATTCCGTCACAAAAATCATGTAAAACTATCCTAAATTATGTAGATATGAAGATACTCTATTTTATCCCATTTTAGATATATGTAAGTAATATTCCCATATTTATTTCAATTATTAAATATTTAATTATCATAAATCATGAACAAGTACTTAATAATGGAATTTCACTATAGAAATTATATGAACCTATCAAATATGGTATAGATATAATGAAACTCTACTTGGTTTAATTTTAGTTTTGATTAGATATTATTTTTAGATTTATTTAAAAGTTATTAGGCACTTAGTTGCCATAACGCATAAAAAATACTATACGGCGCATTTTGGTGTCAAAATCGTATGAGATGACATAATGAACTCATGATAGATTCTAAAATTTTCTCATAAATTTTTTCTATTTTTATATTTATTTAAATTAATAAAATTAATATTTATAGAAAAATACATGAAAATAGGAAAAAGTTTCACAAAATATGAATAATTTGTACAAAGTTTATATTAATAAGGATAACATTTAAGAAAACTATCACATAACTTTATTAACTTAAAAAGATATTTTACCATTTCTTCTCTTACTAAATCTAATTATTAAATTAAGAGAAATTAGAGTACAATGTTTAATAAATGTGAAAAATTATGAGAATGTAATAATATCGAATTATTATAAATAAAAATTTTTAGAGTGTTGGAACATAAAACGAGTACATATCTTCCCATTTGAATTTATATTTTTTACCAATATAGGAAGTAAAAATAATGCTTAATAATTTATAAAAAATATAAAAAATTCTATAAAAATACATTTTACATAACTAATCATATATAACTAATATTTCCCACTATAACATTTGAGCAAACCTGTTTCACTATGTTACTGGAATTATTTCATAATTTCTTAAAATTAATTTAATATAAAAATCAAATCAATGTGGTAAATTATGTAAATTTATTAAAGAATTATTTCTATATATTATGACCTTTATATTGATGTAACTTAACAAAAACAAATAAAATTTCTTAATTTAGTGGGATATCTAGTATTTTTGATAATCTTAGTGCTTGGTTAAAAGTTAAAAAAAAAAATTGATTGATTGTAACAAATACACTTAATATATCCAATCATGATAATAATGAGGATAGGAGAGTGTTTATGTGAGGTTCGTCCATAAAAAATAAATACTAAATTAACAAGCATAGATGTAAATATGCATAATGCAGGAAATTATAGTGAACGTTTAAGTTTGACTAGTTAAGTGATATATCTCACTTTATATTTGAATATTTTTTCATTAATATAATTTTGCTAATAATTGGTATGACTTCATGATGTAGATGAATGACATATGATTTGGAATACTATTTGTAATATATAGGCATAATACATTAACTCATAAGATTCATTCGGACTAGACCTATAACATGGTACTTATAAGACTCCAATATAAAATGGGGGCAAGCTGAAGTAAAACTCTTGCAATGGGTGGTAAGGGCACTTGTGTGATTGTAAGACTGTTTCACCAAAGTGATTAGGCATTTACTAATCTTGATAACTAATTTGGATGTCATGGGACTATATTGCAAAAAAGATTTCACCTTAAGAATGATTGTGCTATACATGTTTTAATTTGTATTCCTGATTTGTTCTTATTATTTAATGCTTATTTCTGAAATATTTATAGTATATGGTAGAATAAATATGTATTCATTGATCTTTTTATCAATTCCATTATATGTCAACATTTTTAGATAAAATTAGTTATGGTGTGCATTCAAACATTGTATCTTGGAGTGAGATATGAAAGATAAGTAGACTCTCCTTAGTTACCTTAGGAATTTAGTGTTTTTATTTTTATTTGTGAGAACTTTATAGAAAGGTTGCTATGTACAATACTTAATTTAAACATGATTTATTTTTATTTAGATGTTGAATACTATTTATCTAGATTGCTATTCATTTACTCTGATTATTATTATATATTAAGAACTTATTTAATGATTTGTTATTGAGATACTTTAGCCTTGTGTTTTTAGTGTTTGACATGTCTTTGTATTAGGAGACATATTTTAGCCTTGTGTTTTTAGTGTTTAACATGTCTTTGTATTAGGAGACACTTTAAACATTAAGAACATGATATGTTTTGCCCTTAAATCTTAGCTAATTACACCATATCAGGTTTGAGGCGTGATAAAATAGTAGGTTCTATTATTTAGTTACTAGGCAATTTAGCCGATCTCCTATTAAGAACGGGTCCTAACACAACCACATATTTGAGATTCCCTCCTTTGGCATGTTTTACCTTCATTCTCTATAGAGATTTTCTCTTTAGCCATGTCTCCAATCCTTTGATATTGAAGTTACAACATGTCCTAAATTACCAAATGGCAAGTTCATGTTAGAGGTAATATGGAAACAATTCAATTATAATGGAGACCCACTTAAATTATTTGACGCTAACAATAAAAAATTCAGAATATCATGAAATACACATTAGGTTGAATTGTTTCAAGATTTGGAAAATTTACATGGACAAAAATAATCCATGAGTACATAATAGTTGGTATCATCCAGATAGGTGTGATAGAATTTTAGAGTGAAATGTTCACAGCAGTAAATGAATTAATGAAATATCATGATATAGAGTGTGTTTAAGAAGTGATAAAATTTTCAGATTAAATATTTTTGGTGTAAAAGTTTTTAAAACGAAAGAAAATAACATGATATAATAGGTGTAATGCTGAAAAATATTGAAAATAAAATTAAAATAAATAGGTTGGTTATATAAATAATTATGTAGAAATAATTAAAAATAAAATAATTATATAAAAATATAATTAAAAAATTAAAAAATAAGAAAGTGAAAATTTTTTTGCACCATCAAACATGCTCAGAAGAATTTTTCCACGAGAAAACACCCGCTGTAGCAGCAAGTACGACTGCAACACAACTTACATGATCATCATCATCATCATCACAACCGGTGGAAATCCATAATGTGGGATTGCTTTGTCTCGAAACTGCAAGTCTACTCGCATGAGACAAGCCGCTTGTTGAGAATTCCACTTTGTGCTGCATTTCAGCAGTCTTGAGTTTGCTGCCTGCTGAAGAGTGGAGTTTGGAAGGAGATGGCGATCTCGATCCCTCGTCGTGAGCTCTTCATCGATGGCGAATGGAAAGAACCAGCTAAAAGGAAAAGGATTCCCATTATCAATCCATCTACAGAAGAGCTTGTAGGTCTGTCTTCCTTCCATCCTCTCTCTCTTTTCCTGTTTCTTTCTTTCTTTATTTCATTTGCTTGTCTTGCTTCGTCTGTTCGGATTTTCCTAACTACAGTGGCTTTAATTTTCCTACTGAAAGCGCTTTTTGAAATTTTGTATAATCGTTCGTCGTCTCTTTCTGTTGGATGGTGAAGTTGGCAGCTCTGAGCCTCTCAGTGGCCTTTGATTTAGCAAATGTTCCATCTTGGATCCTCGGAATAATCTTTCTCTGAGATTCTCGCGTTGAGTTTTGACTCCACGATTTTGCCAACTTGATCTTTGAGTTGGAAGTATTCTATGCGTGGTCTGTGAATGTGTGCAAAGTGATCTTGCTGAATTCGTGTATTTATTTCTTGCCTTCTGATCTATTAAGATTTTGAGGAATCAGGAACCTTGTGCACTGCTAAAAAGATCAGCAGTACTGGACAATATTTGAACTTTTTGTTGAGGTGCTTATGCTGTGCTGGTGATGGAGCTGGTCCTGATGACAAGTTAATGGCCTGAGCACATCTTTTTCAATGGTTTGAAAACCTGATGAGACTGGCCCTAAACTTAGAAGGGAAGAATAGACATCAAAAGGATCACTGAAGCAGGTTATATGTCTTCTAAATAATCCATAGCTAAACCTCACTGTTATCATTCTTGCTTATGCAGGGGACATCCCTGCAGCAACTGCTGAGGATGTGGAGCTAGCAGTAGCAGCTGCTCAAAAGGCTTTCTCAGGAAATAATGGACAAGATTGGTCACAAGCTTCTGGGGCCTATCGTGCTAGATATTTGCGTGCAATTGCATCCAAGGTACATGTTTTGGATTCCGGTTCATCTTACCACTAGTTCTCAACATTGTTTTCATGGAAGATGCCTTTGATTATGGTGTCAACATTGTTGTAAAAGTCCATGTTTTAGATTCTCTACTTCTGAGTTGGGGAGTATGATAGTGAATACTAACTGCAACCCCCCATTATGCCTATCCAAGGACAGCCGCAAGGGTTACGAAACATCCATCTCTTTTGCAAAATAAGTGTTTGTAAAAGTATTACCCAAGGCATATGCCATCCTCTGCTTCGTTTCTTATCCCAGCACTGTCTTCCTCTTATGAATTCTTTCATTTCCCAGATGCTCTTGCCATAAGTCTTGTTAAACCTTCTTTGATTTTTTTAAAAAAACTTTCTATGAGCAATTTTCGCACTTAAAATTTTTTTATTGCTAACACTTCTAGTTTCATATTATAAAGTTGTTGTCTAACAGTCTTCTAAAACATTTCTTTTGCTATTCTTTCTTGTAAGCCATAAATTTCATTCTCCATTATCCGTATAGGGCCTGGTTTATTTATTTGGTTTGTCTGCTCCATTTTTCCTTCACAAAAATGGTCATTTTGCACTTTATTGAATTAGCACTTTTTTTTTTTTGGTTAAACTTAGATCCTTTAAGGTTCAAAACATTATAAAATAGGCCATATTAACCACAGAGCCTAAAGAGACTAAGGGTTGGGGTTTCCAATGTAAAAAATATGAAAATATCAAGTTTTAACTTGCAAATTTGTTTTTACAAAATAAACGCTAAGTTTTTTTTGTTTTGATTTCTAAAATAAATGTTTAACTCATCGTGATTACTATTAAGGGCATGTTTGTTTATAATAAAAACTTTTCAAACTAAATGTAACGACTCCGACCTAGGGTTAGTGACACACACCGCCCTAGTTTGAAGCATATAACCAAGATCTATCATGTCAGGTGAAATATAATGCTAGCCCACTGGCAACACCTGAAAATTAAGATCGGAGTAAGTTCCACAGAACTTAGCAAGTAGGGAGAAACCATATGCATACATGACTCTGTCAAGGGAAATGCACAACAACATGACCCAATATGTATGGTTCTCCACACAGCCCACAATGGAGTAAACTCACGGCCCTTCAGAGTAATAACACGGTCGGCAAAGGGAAAACCTACGGCTAATCAGGGAATAACACACTATCCACAAAGGAACATTCTAAAGTAGTCTTCCAGCATGCATAGGACTTACTGAGAAAACAAATGAAAACTCGTTAAAAACCCACCGTCCACGAAGGGACATTCCGAAGTGGCCTTCCAGCAGGCATAGGACATATTAAGGAAATAAATGAAAACTAATACACATATTCTTGGGGTCCCACACATAGAAGTCTTATCCACTTGACAAAAGATCGTAATTCAACACGCAAAACACACGATCAAACATCACAAATCATCCACAATAACCCAATAAATGATCTTACTGGATCTGATAACCAAATAACCACATACCACACACTTAATTGGGTTATTCAGTTGTCTTACTTAATTTAACTCAATAAATTCATAAATAAAATTCATTCATCATGCCCCACAGATATCCATAAATAATTGCATAATGCCCACTAGTTATTCACAGATAATATATATTGCATTATGCCCACTAGATACCCATACTTAATATAATTGCATCACTTTCGCTATAATTCCACAAATAATATAATTTACATTATTAAGCCACGTGAAAATAATTTCCACTTACACTTCCTGTTGAATACATTATAGCTCCTCACATTTATTCATAAATAAAACATTTCCATCCAAATCAGTAAATATCCACAAATATAATTTGAGTAGTTAATAACATTTAAAATAATAATTCGTGCTGCACGTAATGGTAATTCACATATTTTCCATAATTAACATACTTGTTCAAGGCATATAATAATTTAAGCAACACATCTAGGTTGAACCAATTCCTCATACTAATCCAAAATAACTCCAAATCCAATTGAAATTATACTTCATTGCTCTTATAATAATTTAATGGAAAATATCACATAATTAATTTTATCTGAATACTGAACATACCAAGCAAATAAAATATTAAAATCTAATTAAGCAAAATGCATCCTCCATCAATAAATTATAAATTAATTTGTCTTTCTTGGTATTCTATACCATGACCACTGGATCAAAATTTCCACTTATAAGTCACAGGAATTATTTTATATTAATTCCAACACAATGTATGATATAACAACAAATAATTAATGTATATAAAATAAATTAATTATTTAATAGCTATCAAGATTATAAAAATTTTAGTATTCTTATACGTCCACAAATATTCAACTTGGCACCAGATCTCATTCGTACATCCAAACTTTTGTTAATAAATTATTTACTAACCTTGATATCTAGTGTCATGGCCATTGGACCAGAAATGTCCACCAATATAAATATAAAATTTATATTAACATAACACTAAATAATTAATTTATATTTAATATAATTAGTTGTACAACCACGAACATAAATATATAATTAATTTCATAACCAATGACATACAATTAACATGAATATATATAAATTTTAATATTTATATATCCACAAATATTCATGCAACATCAAATCGCATTCATAAATTCAACATTCTGTTAATAAATTATTTATTAATTTATTAACTTTAATATCTTCTGCTTTAGCCACTTGACCTAAAATATTCATTTATATAAATATATAATTTATATATTTATATAACATACAATTGTTATTAAATTCATGTATTGGAATATTATATAACATTAACTAATTAATTTATGTTGTATAAATTAATTGTACAACCATTTCCACAAATATATAATTGTATTATATATTTTTATAATCTATGTATAGCTCGCATCTGTTCTAAAATATGTCCACAGTTCTTTCTATTTACACAGAGGCGTATGTCCAACATTAACATGAATATTATATGTTCATTAATCTGTATAATTTTTAACAGAATTATACACATCACAATAATGTAAATCAGATCAACATCATTTATTATATAATCTTAAATAATAGACTAAGGAATCCTAACATGGCTATCAATAAATATAAAATCTGTATAATTTCACAGCATGCATTATCTTCTATCACATATAATTATGTAAGTTATATTACACACCAAATAATAACATGCTTCACAAAAATTGTATCCAATTTCCCTATAAGACTCACTTTGTTATTTATACATACAATCTCTTCATACTTTCAATAAAATCTATCTGAATTCCCCAATCTATGATATCGCACTTATCATTATAAAACTTAAAACAAACAAAAGTGACGGCCAAGAACTCCATTCTTGTAGCCAACATATTTATCCATCTTTGCACTTTATTGTAGAATTCCATGTATAAACACTAAATGCTTAATCTAAAACACTAATAAAAGATTTAAAATAATTAAATCATTTATTATTAAATCCCACAGTAACATTTGATATTAAATATTACTATTAAATCTTTTGATCTTAATCTTGCTAGATTATATACTTTCCCAAATCCCAATTAATAAATAAATAAAATACTGCAAGAAAAAATAATCATCTCGTTTGCATAATTAAATCATGTTTTTCATTTTAACCCTTCTCTCTAAATTTTATTTAAGTAAATTTCATGGCAAATAACTCACCGAATAAATTCTACAATAAATGATTCCATCTAATAAATTCTACAACACAATTTGCACCAGTAGATAACCTTCAAATAAATATTCTGTCAAATAAAATTTTCTAAACAATCCAATAATCGACACCACAAACTAAACCATAAAACTCTACTTAAAAATAATCCCTTTTAATAAATTTCGTGATAAATAATTTAAATAATTATTTATCCAACAAGCTAAAAAAAATACTCTAGTTGCAGATAATTCTGTCCAATGAATTTTATGATAAATAATTTAAATAGTTATTTATCTAACATTCTATTCTGCATAAAAATACTCTGCTTGCATAATTAAATTATGCATTTCATTGTAACTCCTCTTTCCAAATAAAAACAAATCACATGATGGATAATACACCAAAATAAATAATCCACTAAATACTTCTCACAAAATAATTTGCACCACAGATTCTATCAAATAAATATAATATAAGCTCTCCACAAAATAAACCAACTCTACTTGCATAATTCCACCAAATAAATTTTGTGATAAATAGTCAAATTTTTAGTCAGCAAGTTAAACCACTTAAAAATTGTCTCTACTTGCCTGATAAATTACTTGCCTGATAAATTTGATGCACTCCACTTTTCCCCATCCACAGGATTTATATCTCACCCCTCATATTCTATTTTTTTTTAATTAAGTTACAATAACTTCTCCTGTAACTTCTTATTTATTAAGTTTGCGTAACTTCCACTATGTAACTTCCTCCATTTGTAACGTGAGTTTGTTTCAGATTTATCATCAATTAAATTTCAAAATTCAACTTCATGCTTATGTCATTGTGGGTCCCACTTGCACTCAAATGGCAAAATAAAAATATATATTTAATTTCTCCCAAGCCATAACTCGAACCCACAACCTCACATTCACAAGCAAAGGTTTTAACTATCTTACCTTATCATCATCTTATTTATTTAAATCCAAATTTATTCATTTAGATTTAAATACACTTCTAGGTTAATTATAAATAAGTACTTTTTAAAAATAAATCAGTCAATATGTCAAAGTCAATAAATCAAGAGCCCATGTCAGCCAGTCCAAATGACACACCAGACAGTCAATTAACACATTGGATGGTCAACAAGTCAATGGTCAATAGTCAAGCATGCCATCTCAACAAAAATCAACTGTCCATGTCAAAAAGTCATCGGTCAACATTTTCAGGTCCGGAATATTACACTAAAACTATTCAATCAAAAACTTTTTTACTCTCTATAACTCTATTTTTTAATATTTCTTTGCATATTCTTATACAACTACCGTACTTTTCAATTATTTCTACACAACTATCCATACAATTAACTTATCTATTTTAACTTTATTTTCTTTACTCCTCGTCATTACCCTTTTTATGTTTCATAATTTGCTACCAATTCAAAAACTTTTATAAAAAACTTTTCATCCAAAAGTCTTATTACTTCCCAAACACCCTCCAATCTACCAAGGAACAATTCACTGGCACTGTTTTATAATTTTGATGCTTTATTTGGTTTAGCTAAAGATAAGTAATCAGATGTCTAAGTCTTAAGTTGTATTGAAAGGTTCAGGTGCATAATCATTACAAGTTACCATATGATTTTCTTACATTAATTTTTTCTTTTCACTTATTGGCATTTTTTATGGTTGTATAATGATATGATTTATACAATAATGTATCGATCTGTTACATAATGCATGCACGTTTGCATTTCAAAGTCAATCTAGAGTTCAAGAAGCTCAAAGCTCTGTGTTGTGTTCATATTGGTTGAGGCTAATGATTTGGGACAAGTTGACCTAAATTGTATTGACAAAATTGAAAATTCTATCAGATATCAAATAGTTGTTAATTTGGTATCAGATCGTTTTGATTAAATTAGGCCTGCTACTTTGGTCCACTTGGTAAGACAAATGAAAAATGTCTCTTATTGATTCTGGGAATTAGAAAATACAATGATGGCCAAGCATTTATGGCAATGGCGAATAGGTCAATATGAACTTTGATGTTTAGGATTATATTTGCAGCTAGTTGGTGGGTCTACTAGCCCCCATAATGTTGGGAAAATGGTCTGAATCTAATGTCAAGCATTTCTAAAGAATGGATCATGGTTTTTGCTAGCCCACAACTGAGCATTGGTGTAGCTTCCTTATTCTGTGTATCATGCATGTTGCTGCTAGATTTGTTGATTATTGCAGACCCTTGGGGCCTATCTTGAAAAGAATGCATCATTACTAAATGAGGAGTAGAATCTCAAATTACTCGATTGTTTCAATTTTGGATCAAGTGCCTTTGATTGAAAGGAGATGAGGAAGAGAGCGTGTTTCCTGCTTGAGCCAGAAATCTATTTGAACCAATTGCTTGTTGAAGAGATTTTAGGGGTAGGTTTAGTACTTGTTAGAATGTTGCCAATTCTGAAAGGACAAGGATGAGACTTTGCATTTATACATCATATACATCCATGGCAAGAAATTGATTTGTACATCTCAAAATTGTAATGAGAGTGTATTTAGAAAGAAGGCATACCAACTTCAGTGGTTTGAGCTTTGTTGGGGTTCCTATCTGTTTTAAAATTCTGTGGATGTTTTTACTTTTGGTTGCTGGAATCTTATAGGTCCAAGTTTTGGATTGTTGAAGATTGGAAACTAGTGTGCATGTGTTTGTGTGTAATTTGATTTCTCTAGGAATTTGGATCCCATGAGAATTGTATTCTCTTATGGGTTAGGGCCTCTTTAGCTATGCAGCAAGAGTCACAGCCAACGCTTTTGCAAGTAATAGATAGTGTTTGGATACAAGTAGGGAAGTGCTTCCCACAAAAATTATGTTGATATATTGATGCAGGACGAGTAGGGAAGAAGATATAAGGAGGAGGAAGGATCCTCTCAAAGGGATGAGCAAGGAAGTAAGGGGAAGAAATTTAAAAAATTGGGGATGAGAGAATTAGAAGAGAATTGAAGAAGAGAATTTTAGGGAAAGCAAAATGTCAATTAATTATTAAAAATTTGTTCTACATAGAACCTATGTAATCCTATTTATAAAAAGATAACTTAAGCATTCAGAAAAAGAAACCCTACACAACACACAAGCAATAAGAAAGTTAAACCCTACATAACACAATTTTGCTTTGCAATTAAACTTTTGCACTAAGTAAACTTGTACAACAATAACTTGTGAGCTAAGAAATAACTAAAAATAAAAACCAATAATCTAAACCACTCATAAAAATAAACCTTAATTTCTACGGTTGTACCTCGAATAAGTATGGAGTGGGCACATGTTAACATGATCTCTATCAGTTCTCCTTAGCTAAAAAGAGCTTGCCTCTGGAGAGTTATTTCAATTATAGTGCTCAAGCAGATCTGGATCTAAATATTGAAGTCCATCATCGGATATTCAAGTGACATTAGCATGTGGTTTGTTCTTTCATTAAACGAGATATCTATGATAACCACTTGAAGGAGAAGTAATAATCTCATCTTGGAGAATTCTTTGAATTTGCTCTGGAGGTGCAATAGGAGCTTGAGTTAGAACTGGTGCAGGATTAAACAATGAAACTCGTCCACTTAGTATACCTGCAGCAAATTGAGGAGGCTCAAAGATGCCTATACAAGGTATTAAATTTTCCACATCAAATGTTGAACTAATTCCCATATTTGTAGGTAAATCAAGAATATATGCATTTGATTCAATCTTTTGAAGAATTTGGAAATGATCATTGGCTCGTTTATGCAACTTTTTAAAAGATTTTTTTGAAAATTGTTCAGGTCGCATATGAACCATAGCATAATCACCATCATTAAATTCGTAATGTCTAATACGGGCATCTGCAATAATCTTATAAATGTCATTACTAAGTGCAATTTTTCTTCTTATTGTAGTATGAACATCATGAATATGTTGTGCAAATGAATTGGCAAATGCGGATAGACGAATATCATGTCGTAAAGGAACAATATTAGTTTGAATGTGAGGATCATAACCTTGGACAATCTCAAATGAGGGCTTTCTTGTAGATCTGTTTATAGAATTGCTATAGGCAAACTCTGTAATGGGTAAAACTGAGTTCCAAGTTCCTGTGTGCTCACCTACTAAACACGGAAGTAAATCTCCAAACTTCAGTTTAGAAGTTTGGTTTAACCAATAGTTCGTGGACGAAAGGTGGAAGAAAATTTCAATTTAGTGCTATAAAGTTTCCACAAAATTTTCCAAAAATAATTCACAAAACAGACATCCTTGTTTGACACAATGATGGAAGGCAACCCATGAAGTCTAAAATCTTCTTAAGGAATAATTTTGCCATATAAGAAGCATCAATGGTTTTTTAACAAGGTAGAAAATGAGTCATTTTTGAAAATCGATCCACCATAGGTCCACAACATGAATAGAACTGTACCCTCTAGGAGTTCTAGGCAAATCAAGAATGAAATTTATACAAATGTCTTTCCAAGAAGTATGCGCTAGTAGTAAAGGTGTATACAATTCCGTGTTCTTTTTTTGCTTTTGCAAATTGACATGTCCGACAAATGGACAAAACTCTAGCAATATCCCTTTTTTTGGGAGGCCAATAAAGTTTGCCCTCAACTAAGGCTATAGTTTATCTCTATCAAAATGGTCTACTATGTTTCAAATTAAGAAATCATGTAATGGCATTGAGAATATATAACTTAGAACCCTTAAATAGATAACCATGTTTAATTACAAAATTAACATAGCCATGACGGTTTCTATTTTAAACTTCTTGTACTCATCCTTCAATCTATCAAACCCTACAATATTGACACTCATAGTCCGAAGGACTGCAACACAATTGAGGGCATTTGCAAGTTTGTTATCGATGCCAGCACAATATTTAATGATAAAAGCATATTCCTAGAGAAACTTTATCCACTTGACATGTCACGAATTGAGTTTATACTGTGATTATAAATTTCTCAAAGGTAGATGATCAACATAAGATATGAATTCTTGAGATAAATAAATAGTCTCCAATACCTCAATACTTGCACTACAACATAAAATTCTTTGTCATAGGTAGAATATTTTTGCCTAGCTTCATTAAATTTCTCACTAAAATATGCAATGGGATGACCGTCTTGACTTAACACACCTCTTATACCTACTCCAGAAGCATCGCATGCAATTTCAAAGACTTTCAAAAAATCAAGTAGTTGTAATACAGGTCCTTCTGTCACATTTTTCTTAATTTCATCGAATGTTTTACATGCAGACTTGGACCATTGAAATACATCTCATTTCATGCAATTTGTCATGGGTGTCATGATTGAACTAAATCCTCCAATAAAACGCTTATGGGCATGTTTGTCTACATATAAAACATTTCAAATCAAAATTTTTCAATCTAAAACTTTTTACTCTTCCTAACTACCATATTTTTTAATTATTTCTTCATATATTTGTATATAACTATCATACTTTTCAATTATTTCTATACAACTACCTATGCAACTAACCTATCTATTTTAACTTTATTATTTTTATTCCCCATTATTACCCCTATTATATTACATCATTGTCTTCTATTTCAAAAAATTTTACATTAAAAATTTTTTATGCAAAAGTTTTATCTCTTCCTAAACACACTATAAAAACTTGTCAATCCATGAAAACTATAAATCTCATGAAGTGATTTAGGTTGTGGCTAATTTTTAATAGCACTCGCCTTTGAAAGAGCCATTGCTATATCATTGGCTGAAACAATAAATTCTAAAAAGATAACCTCCACTTGCATTAAAATACACTTTTTAAGGTTCACAAATAGTTTCTCAATTTAAAAGTGTTTCAAAAACTTTTCTCACATGACCGAGATGTTCTTTCTTATACGGCTATAGATTAGGATATCATTAAAATAAACAACAAAAAAATTTTCAATGAAGAGTTGTAAGATCTAAGTCATTGCCCTAATAAAAGTACTAAGTGTATTTGATAATCCATAGGGCATTAGTAACCATTCATATAACCCATTCTGAGCCTTAAATGCAGTTTTTCATTCATCACCAGTTCTAATTCAAATATGGTGATATACGCTTCCAAAGTCAATTTTAGAGAGCCATTGTGAGCTAGCCATTTTATCCAACATATCATCAAGTGTAAGTATTGAAAATCAATATTTAATGGTTATTTTATTTATTGCTCGGGTACGTACACACATTCTCCATGATCCACTTTCTTTGAAGTCCAAGCAGGTATGGTACATGGACTTAAGCTTCCACAAATAAATTTTTTTTTTATCAAATCATCTAGTTGCCATTTGAGTTAAGCAGTTTCTTAGGATTCATTTAGTAATGAGGCAAATTAGGCAATTGAGATCCTGAAATCAAATCAATGGCATGTTGTATGTTCCACATAGGTGGTAGCTTATTTGTTAACTCCTCAAGGGCTACATTCTTAAATTTCTTCAAGAGATCAGTAATTTCATGGGATTAAACAATAGAGTCACCTATAGAAACTCTAGACTTAGACTTGCCGATTAATAGCAAAACTACACCAGACTCTTTACTTTCTTTCTCAAAATTTTCTGAGTTAGAATGTACAATGGTCTCTTTTGGTGCTTAGTGGGAGAAATTTTCTTTTGCATTATTTCTCTGTTTGATGGTTTAGTTGGTTTCAAAAAAATTAGTTTCCCATCTTATCTAATAAGATAAGTATTTGATTTTTAATAATATATGACATTCATATCAAATAGTCAAGGACAACTAAGTAGAACATGAGCTACATCTATTGGAAGGACATCACGCTAAATCTGATCCTCGTAATTTACAATTTTGATTGGGATCAAACATCTCTCATTGACAGATAGTGAAGTTTTATCTACCTATGCAACTCTAAGGTTGTGAATGAGGCTTAGATTTTAATTTCATTCTGGCGATACCAACCTTTGAGGCCTCATTCATAGAACTTCCACACAACGTTACTGTATGTGAAAAATGCATGAAAAATGACAGTTCGCCTTCAATCATTTCTGGAATCAGGTGTGGACAAGATGCATCTCACGATACTGACATTTCCAAACTCTTCTTGTTTGTTTATTAATTCTAGACCAAGATCATCCAATTCCTCTAAGGAATCAACTACCTTATCAATGTCTCCTTTATTGTAATCTTCAGACAAATTGGTGTCTAATGCAAGATTTTGATTAGGACAACGAGATGTAGTATGATTGTTACCATGACAATCGAAATAGTCAAGTGTCTAACAACCTAGGATGCAAACTAGACAAACTACTTGAGTTGACATTCCTATTAAAATTCCGGATAGAAATGTTACTACCTCTACTTCATGATCCATTGGGAAGATGCTT
The DNA here is from genome assembly GCA_030490835.1 of Annona cherimola. Classification (NCBI taxonomy): domain Eukaryota; kingdom Viridiplantae; phylum Streptophyta; class Magnoliopsida; order Magnoliales; family Annonaceae; genus Annona; species Annona cherimola. The sequence continues at coordinate 44,341,999 of CM059977.1, read as the reverse complement.
ATTTAGATGCATACTTAGTTGTTTGGTACTCCCTGCTTTGGTAGTCAAGTCATCCAAACGGTGAAGTTTGGTGAAATTGCTCAAGTTTCAAGGCTTTAAAATTGCTTTTGAGTATATGGGACATGTAAAATTGATTCTTTTTTAATTCAGGTTTAAGCCCATCAATTTTACATCTGAAGAACAAATTATCAAATTTTTTGTAATATTTATTGACACTCATATTATCTTGCCTCAAATTCATCCATTGGTCCATCAATTGTTGTTTATGGTAGTGAAGTATATATTTTATTGTTAACTTATTTTTCATTTCGGCCCAAGTTGTGATTTTTGGCTCTCTACCTTCTTCGTTGTCTCTTCTAACTCCTAACTAGTAATATGGCTCTGATTCTGTTGGCTTCATTCTGGCAAATCTTATGCAGTAAGCATTAGATGTTGTACAATCTGAAAATTCTTTCCAATTCTATTATCTAATCTACGAAGTTGCTAGAATCAAACTTTTCATTAAAACTAGAGACATTAACATTAATTTTCCCAGGGACATCCTCTTCTTCAAGGAAAGACAGTTTCAAAGACCACTTGTTCTTTTGTTGGACGAAGGAAGTCCCATCTTGGAATCCTAGTTTGTTCCCAAAATTTATTTTGGTTTATTTGTTGATTATGGAAACTTTCTGCATTTTCAACTGATATTTTTCTACCCAAATTTAAAGATTGATGATATTCCCCAACTGCACCTGGTGTTGAAAATACTCGTGTTGGTGATTTGAACCTTTTGGACTTTGGTTTTGCCCAATGTTACAAGAAGTACTTATATGAGAATCTTGGATTAGATTCAAGGGGTTGCCCAGTTTGGGCAGCTATTTGGAGTTGAAATTGTTGGCATAATTCTTGAATGTCATGCTTTATATGGGATACCTTATTGGAAAGATTTTCTTATTTGTGTGATAAGGTTTCAAATTTCCCAGCGAAAGAATCACATTTTCCATTTAAAAGCTCACAAGTTTCAGACAATGCCTAAGCTAACTTGCACAACAAATAACTTGCAAGCTAAGAAATAACTAAAACTAAAAACCAATAATCTAAACCATTTATAAAAGTAAACTCTAATTTTTATTATTGCGCCTTGAATCATAGTTTAGAAAATTGGCTGAAATTGATCTAATATGACTGTATCGGATTGGTATTGGCTATTACTTATACGCGATACGCTAATGTTTTGTGCTAGGGGTTGCATTTGTCTGTATCGGCCGATATGAGTCTGTGTTGGTTGTATTAGGTATGCTTATCATGTTCATAGGCATGGACATGAGCCATTCGAAAATTACTTTCTGCTCCATTTTTTCACTGTTATGGTCCGTTCTTCCACTCCAGAAACCAACCTAGTTGATTTCTGTATCATGCATAGCAATATAAACCCTTTGAAAATGCTGGTTCTGGGAGAAATCTAAGTTTTTTCGAAAAACAGTACCATTTTTCGACTTCACAAAGTAGGGATTAAAATCCCTAAAATACTTTTTTTCTGCATAAAAATGTTTTGAATCAAAGCTAGAAGAAGCAAAATCGATTAATGTGGAGGCACCAAACTGAAGAAAAACTAACCTATTTAAGTGTAATCAAGGATCTGCGCAAAGAACACATTTTGGGGAAAAACTATAAAATGTATGATTTTAGCTTTGAAACTTCAGATCTATCGCTGATTTGTTGATCTCCGTATGTTTATATATTGGATCTGCTTTTTTTACTTTCAAATTATTTATTTAAATAAATAATTTTGAAAATTAAAAAATAGGAAAATTTTCCAAAAGCTTCACTTGTCTATGATGGTACATTTTTTCTGATTTATCTGTTTTTTCACATTATATTTTCATTTGAGGAAAATTTATATGAGGGATGGTTTTATTGAAAATTCAGATGTTTGTGCTTTGTTGATTTAGGTATGTTTATGTTAATGATTTGGATTTGCTATTTTTCATATTATTTGTTTTAAATAATAAATATTTCCATCAATAAAAAATTTAGGAATTTTTTCTAGATGATGATGATGATGATAAAAATAATAATACTAGTCATGCATCATTATTCTATCTTGCCATAAAATTTTCGTTGTATATATGTTTTTATAATTTATTTTCATCTTATGTATTTTAAAATTTTCGGATATAAAATATTGAAACGTAAATAATATTTTTAGGGTATGTTTGGGGGTGAGAGAACTTTTGAATGAAAAGTTTTCGATGTAATATCTGTTGAAATGAGTGAAAATAATGTGATATGATAGGGGTAATGATGCGAAATAAAGAGAATAAAGTTAAAATAGATAGGTTAGTTGTATGGATAGTTGTGTAGAAATGAGTGAAAAATAGGATAGTTTATATAAGAAGATGTAAAGAAATAATTAAAATTTTGGATAATTGTAGAGAGTAAAAAGTTTTAGAGAAAATTTTTAGGGTGTGTTTTTTTTTTTAAATAAAGCTTGTCATCTAAAACTTTTCACTTTTCATAACTACATCATTTTTTAATTATTTTTTCATATTTTCTAATACAAACTACTCTTCTTTTCAATTATTTCTATACAACTATCCTTTTTATTTTAACTTTATTATTTTTATTCCTCATTATTACTTCTATCATATTATATCAATTTCTTTCATTTCAAAAATTTTAAATTGAGAACTTTTAAATTAAAAACTTTTTATTTAAAAGTTTTATCAATTCCCAAACAGACCCTTATTTAAAAACAAATGAACCATTAATATGTTCTTTCATTTGCATGTAAGGTTTTATTAATGATTCATGTGTGTTATATTGTTATTAATTTGTAGAAGATTTATGTGTTTATATTGTTAAATAGGCTATTTTTTTTAATTTTATTGTTTTATTTAATAAAATAATATGAGGAATAAAAATATTGGATTTTTGCTATATTTTTATTTTTTTATTTATGACTTTATTGGTTCTCAATTTGTTGAAATGTGTAGATAAGATTGGAGAATTTCAATGGCCAAAGGATGATGACATTTATCTTGGATTGTCAACATGATATCCATCATCTACCCTCAAACAAACTTTTGTCGAATTTATTAGTGAAAGTAGTCCAAAGGTTTTGCATGCACAAGTGCTGCATTCAAAGGCTTTTGATCTCACTTGCCAACATACAGAGTGATGAAAATAGAAAGCAATATTTCAAATCTATCTATTCTAGGAGCAAGAATCTTATAAAGGGGAAATAATCCTAGGATATTTTAGAAAAATTTTATTGCAATATTTTTGCTCTTTTTGAAAGATATTAGAAGATTCCTAGGATATTTTAAAATCTGTTTAAAATAAGCATAGATCTATTTTAGGTTTACTTAAGAAATTTACTTAAAATATACAATTTCTTTTTCTAGAAAGATTTCATCTTTAATAATTTGTTAAGATTAGGTGGTATGTTCACCTATAAATACAGCCCTTGTAAGCTCTAAGGGACATCAGTTTTGAGAACTATAGGGTGTGTTTGGGAATGGATAAAACTTTTAATGAAAAATTTTGAAGAGTAAAAGTTGTCAAATGATGTGATATGATAGGGGTAATGATGAGTAATAAATGTGATAAAGTTAAAATAGATAGGTTAGTTGTGTGGATAGTTGTGTAGAAATGATTGAAAAATATGGTAGTTGTATAGGAAAATGTGAAAAAATAATTAAAAAATATGATAGTTGTGGATAGTGAAAAGTTTTAGACTGAAAAGTTTTAACTTGACATTTTTTAACCATTGTCAAACTTACTCATAAAGAAGTGTTTCTCTAGTTTTTCCTTCTACTTCTCTTTTCTTATCCTTCTCATTATTCTTCAATTCTTTCTATCTTCTTTCTTCACTTCTCATCTCTCTAGAGGTTCCTTCCTCTTTCTTCTATCTTGCTCTTCGCCCATCCTACATCAATTGGTATCAGAGCCAAACCTGGCACTACTTTTTACCAATTTCTATTGCTGTTTTGCTGTCCACGAACTACTGTTGTCCACAAATCACTGTTATCCATTCTATTGCCTTTTGCTGTCCATAAATAACTGTTGTTCATTCTATTGTTGTTTTTTGTCCACGAACTGGTGCTGTCATTGTTGTCCATTCTGTAGCTGTTTGATAATGCCTACTGCTGACATTACAACAACCTGTTGGTCATCGCAAAGATACTGCATAGAAGTTGCCGAAATCACTGTCTTTTGCTGCATTACACCAAGCTGTAGAACACTTGAACTCACTTTCAAGTTGTCTCTTGCTAAACTTGGTAAGATTGGACCTCAATAGGTGCATTTTCTCTAGTTGAAAGTACTTAATTCATATCTGTTTCCCATCAAGTTCTTTACTTTTAAACCTTTAAAAAAAAATTCATTCTTAGTAGTTAGTCTTTCCTATTTCAGCATAAGTTGAATTTTGAGTCACCATGCCTACTAATGCTGAATTGAATGCCGAACTCGAAGCTTTATTTAATTACATTGATTATCGATTTGAATCTTTAACAACTCTTTGTGATACCTTGGCCCAAAAGCAAGAAGATTTCCAAAAAGAAACAACCTCTTCTATTCAATTTCTCATTTCCTCAGTAAACAGGTTGATTGAAATTGTTGGAAAACGTCCTATGACTGAGACAGGACAATCATTTCGAAATGGTCAATCACACAATACTCATGCTTCTAGTAGCTCTCCTATCATAACTGGCCTTCTCTCAAATCCAAACATGCATGCTAGAGGTCATCATAACCCAGAGCATTCACATATTCCAAAAATGCATACAAATTCGGAAAATCATGAAGATGACAATAATTTTTATGAAAATGGTTTTGCAAACAATCTTAGACATGGGAACCACCAAAGAAATTATAATATACCTTTTCCACAACAACAACGACGTGTAACTGACAATTCTTGAGTGGTAAAACAAGTCAAGGTAGATGCTCCTAGTTATGATGGTCGTCTAGACCCTAATGCTAGATTTTTTTTGTTAGTATGATATGGATGATGCTCAACAATTGAGATTTACAAAAATGAAACTTGTTGGGTCTGCCAAATGTTATTGGCAAGGGGTTCTAGATGAAAGCCAACGCATAGGAGTACCTATCACTACATGGGCTGAAATGAAAGCTAAATTGAAAGAGAAATATCTTCTTAAATATCATCAGACTCAACTATTGGAACAACTGGTTAATTTGAGATAATGATCATTAAGTGTAACTGACTATCTTAATAAGTTTGAAGATTTAAAAATGAAATGTAGAATACAAGAAGATCCTTGGGTTACACAAACAATGTTTATCATTGGCTTGAAACCAGAAATCAAAACTTAGTTGAAATTACATTCAGTTGTTTCTTTGGAAGACGCATATTATAAAGCTCTAGAATTGGAGAATTTTCAAAAATCTTTCACTAACAAACGTTTGATTCCACAAACTGGAGAAATGAGGGTATCTAAATTAAATTCTAATTTAATGTCTTTTCAAGGAACAATTAAACCATTGCCTAAACAATACACAAGTAGGGAAAAGAATAATTCACTGTCTCGATTAGATGCCACTAGCTATAGTAGCCAAAAAGATCATATTGCATCACAATGTCCTCAACACACACTCACAATTAATCATGTAGAGGATCATGAAAATGTGATTGTTGATCAAGTTGTTGAAACTTTTGAAGAACCATCGGATTTTGAACTTGATGGAGACTATAGCTATAATGAGGACTCGCAATTAAATGTTGTTCGTTGGATTTTAACTACTTTTTGAAATAGTGATTGGAGACGTACAAAAATATTTTATCAATTTTTTAAATGTGGGAGTATAGTATACAAGATTATTGTAGATGGTGGTAGTTCCATGAATGTGATTGCCAAATCAGCTATAGCCAGGTTGAATTTGAAAACCGAACCATATCCTCTATTTCGTATAGCATGGGTAGACAAAACTACACTTCCTGTTAATGAAAGATGCTTGGTTCCTATATCGATAGATGATTATTCTGATCATATTTTGTGTGATGTGCTACCCATGGATGTGGCTTATATTCTTCTTAGTCGTCCATGACTATATGACTTAAAAGTAATCCATTATGGGCAATCAAATACCTATATTATCAAGCATAATGGAAAATTTATCCTTTTGAAGCTTGCTAAACCTAAAGAAAGTGATAGATCCCATAAAGAGTCTCTAATTGATTCGTCTGAAAAACGACCTTTGCATATTCTTATAAGAAAACAATTTGAAAAATAAGGATAAGATTCAGGATTCATTCTAGCTATAGTAGCCAAAAAGGAAACAAATACTGTTCTTCATGAGACTAATGTAGCATTACCTGAAATCCACGTGTTAATGAAAGAGTACAAAGATGTGATTGCTGATGAATTACCAAATGAACTTCCACCTATGAGGGATATTCAACACATTATTGATCTTATACTAGGATCACAATTACCAAAATTGTCTCATTTTCATATAAATCCTAATGAGCGTACTGAACTGCTTGATAAGGGGTTTATTCGTGAAAGTCTTAGCCTATGTGCTATACTAGCTCTATTAACCCCTAAGAAAGATGGATCTTGAAGAATGTGTGTTAATAGTTGTGCAATCAACAAAATTACCATAAAGTATAGATTTCCTGTACCAAGACTTGATGATATGTTAGATCTTTTGATTGGAGCACAACGGTTCTCTAAGATAGATCTTAGAAGCGGATACCATCAAATTCGAATTAGAACCAGGGATGAATGGAAAACTGCCTTTAAAACTCAAGATGGATTGTTTGAATGGTTGGTTATGCCTTTTGGACTATCAAATGCCCCAATTACATTTATGAGAATCATGAACCGAATATTTTAACCTTTCATTGGGAAGTTTGTGATAGTTTATTTTGATGACATTCCCACTTATAGCAGTTCCAAGGAAGAACACTTGTAACATTTAAGAATTGTTTTTGAGACGCTTCGATCTGAAAAGTTCTTTATAAACCTCAAGAAATATTATTTTTTGACAAATCAAGTTATTTTCTTAGGATTTGTGGTATCAGCTAATGGAATTTCTATTGATCCCTCAAAGGTAAAAGCCATTAGAGAATAGTCAGAACCCACTTCAATTTCTGAGGTGCTAAGTTTTCATGGTTTAGCTGAATTTATAGGCGTTTTATTAAAAAGTTTAGCACAATCATGACACCTATAACAACTTGTTTGAAAAATAAAGAATTTCAATGGTCAACTTTGCATCTAGAGCATTTAAGGAGATTAAAAAGAAATGACTGAGACACTTGTATTGCAACTTTCTGATTTTACTAAAGTTTTTGAAATTACTTGTGATGCATCAGGAGTTGAGATAGGGGATGTTTTGAGCCAGGAAGGTCATTCAATTGCGTACTTTTTTCAAAAACTTAATGAAACGAAACAAAAATATTCAACGTATGATAGAGAATTTTTTGTTGTTGTGCAGGTACTTAAATTTTGGAGGCATTATTTTCTACCTCATGAATTTGTATTGTATTCAGATCATATGGCTTTGAGGTATTTGCAATAACAAAAACGATTAAGTGCTAGACATGCGAAGTGGATTGAGTTTTTGCAAGAGTACACATTTGTTCTCAAACATCAGGCTGGAATTGAGAACAAACCCGCAGATGCTCTCAGTCGTATCTCACTCATTCTTCATACTATGAATGTTAAAGTTGTTGGATTTGATAGGTTGAAAAGTGAATATCCACCATGCACTAATTTTGGAATTATTTTTTCATGAAACACAAAATGGAAATCGTAATAATTATTTGATTCGTGATGGATATTTATTTAAAGGAATAAAGCTATGTATTTCCAATACATCACTTTGAGATTTTTAATTTGGGAATTTCATGTTAGGGGTATTGCTGGTCATTTTGGTAGGGATAAAACCATTTCATTAGTCGAGGATAGATTTTACTGGCCTACATTGAAAAGAGACTTGTCAAGAATTGTTTCACAGTGTCGCACATGTCAACTTACTAAAACTCAAAAGAGAAACATTGGATTATACACTTCTCTACCTGTACTCCATATTCTTTGGCAAGACATTAGTATGGACTTTATGTTCGAATTGCCTAAAACCTCTCGAGGATTCGATTCAATTCTTGTGGTGGTTGATAGATTTTTGAAAATGACTCATTTTATCCCATGTACTAAATCTACTGATCCTTCATATACTGCAAAATTATTCTTTAGAGAAATTGTTCAGCTTCACGGTTTACCAACTTCCATCGTTTCTAATCGAGATGTTAAATTTGTAAGCTATTTTTGGAAAACATTGTGGAAACTCTCGGATACCAAATTGCAATTTTCATCTGCTTTTCATCCACAAACTGATGGCCAAACTGAGATCGTCAATCGGAGTTTGGGAAATTTACTTAGGCCTTTGGTGGGAAAACATATTGGAACTTGGGATTCTGTATTGGCTATTGCCGAATTTGCATACAATAATTCAGTCAATCGTTCTACTAAAAAATCTCCTTTTGAAATTGTCTATGGTTATATTCCTCAAGCTCCCATCGATTTAATTCCTATACCCATTGATACCCGTTCATCTGCTACTGCTGAATCTTTTGCTTAACACATTCGAGATGTTCATGCTGATATTAAAAGAAAGATTACTCTAAGCAATGAAAATTATAAGCTTGCTGCAGATGTTCATAGAAGAAAACAAGAGTTTGATGTTGGGGATTATGTCATGCTTTGTGTATGTCCAGAAAGATATACTAAATTTTTTTAAAAAAAGTTGCATGCACGAGCCAGTGATCCCTTTCGTGTTTTAAGAAAATTAGGATCCAATGTATTTGAACTTGATTTGCCTTCAGATATAGGAATTAGTTCTACTTTCAATATAGAGGATTTGTTTCCTCATCGAGGTATTTTTGAGCCTCCAAGTTTGTCTGCAGGAATTTCAACAGATAACTGTTCAACATCACCACATGTGCCTATACTCCCATGAGTATCATCTACTTTTTCAGATCAGATAAAGAATATCCTACAATATGAACTTGTCACTATTGGATCGGGCATTATGCAAAGATTTCTTGTCAAGCGGAAAAATAAACTTGATTCTGATGCTACATGCGTTACTGAAGATGACCTACGCCACTTGGATCCGCATATTCTTGAGCAGTATCAAAGTCAGAACTCTTCAATAGCGAGTTTTTCGAAGCCGGAGAGAATTAATGAAAATAGAAAGCAATATTTCAAATCTGTTTATTCTAGGCGCAAGAATCTTGTAAAGGGGAAATAATCCTAGGATATTTTAGAAAGATTTTATTGCAATATTTTTGCTATGAAAGATATTAGAAGATTCCTAGGATATTTTAGAATTTATTTAAAATAAACATATATCTATTTTAGATTTACTTCCTTAAGAAGTTTACTTAAAATATACAATTTTCTTTTCTAGAAAGTTTTCATTTTTAATAATTTGCTAAGATTAGGTGGTATGTTCACCTATAAATACAGCCCTTGTAAGCTCTAAGGGGCATCAGTTTTGAGAATTATAAAGAAGTGTTTCTCTGGTTTTCCCTTCTACTTCTCTTTTCTTATCCTTTCCATTATTCTTTTATTCTTTCTATCTTCCTTCTTCACTTCTCATCTCTCTAGAGGTTCCTTCCTCTTTTTTCTATCTTCCTCTTCACCCATCCTTCATCACGGAGTGGCAAAGCTTGTCATGTGTGATAAAAAAAAAGCTGAATCATGATACCAACAACATGCAAAGCCCAAGATTCGTTGAATATGTTTCATAGAGCTATAATCTTAACTAATATGATCATAACTAAGGGATTGTGGGAAAATCTGGTTATTTTAAGAGACAGTTACTTGAAAATAAACAGATAGTTGATATTACATCCATTGCACGTGCATTTAGTTCTCTAGGGCCATACAATGAGACAGGAGATGTACTTGCATCAATGATTCTGTAAGTAAACATGGAATTTCTTTGTTAGTCAAGTAGTTGGAGTCATTGAAGTAATGGTTCACGCAATTTGTGTTTCTTGCAAATGGAGATTATTTTTCTTCATGCAGGGCTTTTCCTTTATTTTGCTAAGTACACAATCCTATTTTGGTTGAATGTTGTTTCTTGGCAGATAACAGAAAAAAAGTCTGACCTGGCCAAGCTGGAAGCTATTGATTGTGGGAAGCCACTAGATGAAGCAGCATGGGACATGGTATATCTTTTTGACATCTATTAAGATTGGTGCAATTGCTTCACCATCTAATCACATGATTATTTATTTTATGCAGGATGATGTTGCTGCATGTTTTGAGTATTACGCAGATCTTGCAGAAGCTTTAGACAATAAGCAAAAGGCTCCTCTCTCTTTACCTTTGGAAACATTTAGAGGTCATGTTCGTAAGGAACCACTTGGAGTAGTGGGGTTGATTTCTCCTTGGTATGTGGTCTCCTTTTTTCCAGGATTACTTAAACTTAGTAGTTTTAATGAGGTTACGGTGAAGGTGGACAATGCTGAATTTTAACAATTAGCAGTCTTCCTTCATGAATGCATAACATGAATGACAGAGGTTGCTTGCTTTTCCATTATATCGACTTGCATAGTCCATAAGTAGATTTCTAAATCTGAACGACTATTTCCTACATTAAAGTGAAAAATATATCTTATTTGTGGTCTCTATGCTTAACTTTTGGATAGCTGTGTTATGATAGAATGGAGGAATAATGGATTTTGTTAAAAACAAACGGGCCCTAAGAAATTACTGGAGGAGGGGACAAAATATTCTTTTCAATTGGGTAGTTAACAGTTGTTTTGACTGCAAGAGTACAATAAGAATTTATGGTGAAATTTTATAGGTATAAGAGGAAGTTTTGAAACAGTATGGGTATATTAGGAATTAGGGGCAAATGTTATGGTTATAAGAGGAATTTTCCCTTGTGGAAATTTCTATAGTAATGGTTTCCAACCTGGCGTTCAAACCCTTTCTTTTTATTCAGCCTTGGATTGAGATAAGATGAAAACTCTTTTTGGTAAGGCTCTGATCTGAGAGCAAGAATGAGAGTAGCAAAAAATGAGAATGTTAAGATGGATGAATGGTAAAACAAGAAAAGATAAAATTAGAAATAAAGTAATCTGAAATAATCTAAAAATGAAGCCAATAATTACGCAGGACAAATGGATCTTGATTGTTTATACATGTTCACTCCTCCCTAGCTCTCACAATGCGTGAAAGCTCAATCACCTGGTTCACTTCTTTTTTTTATGAAAATTGGCAGATAGATTTGTGTGGCTTCATGGTGTTTTTGAAATTCAAATTATCTTTATTGTTTGACAGAAGGTTAGGCATTACATAGAAGAAATGGACAGCCCAACTTATGGTGCTGCATGATTAATGGAGGAGATTTGTGGATATAAACTACCATGTGTATGGGTATTGCTTTGCAGAGGAGGGAAGAAAATATGTTGAGGGAAAGAAGAAATAGGAGACTGCAAAGACTATTTTTTACTTCCATTCTTTGTTTATGTATATCGGCACAAGGGTGTCAGGGGAGAGGTTCGTCGCAAAATGTTTACTTTAATTTACACCTTGGTAGTATGATCATCAAATTTAGTGCACAGATATTACAAAAATAGTTTGCATATAAAAAGGGCATAAAACAAGCAAAATCACAACTAATATCAACCATTGTAGATCTAAATTTTTAAACAGCAGAGAACATTTGTACCCATGAGCATGATAGTTTGCCATGAACAGAGGTGAACCGTGATTATTGCGATGATTGTTTCAACATATCCTTGTCAACATAAGTTACCCTGCACTTTTGTCCTACCACTGATGTAGTTGCTAAGAAATAAGTTTTTCCATATTTGTTGCTGCCTAGAGGTATTTAAGAAATCTATTGAACTATATCCATGATAGTAACCAATTTTTCATGTAGGAACTATCCACTTCTGATGGCAACATGGAAGGTTGCACCAGCATTGGCTGCAGGGTGTACAGCTGTACTAAAACCTTCAGAGCTGGCATCCGTGTACGTCTTTGATAGTTAAATGTTTCGAGTTTTTCTCCCATTTCATATGTCATTTACCCTTTACTTTTCCCCATTCCTAGGACTTGTTTGGAATTAGGTGAAGTGTGTCGAGAAGTCGGGCTTCCATCCGGTGTCTTAAATATTCTGACTGGATTAGGTCCAGAAGCTGGTGCTCCTTTGGCATCTCATCCGAAAGTTGATAAGGTTTGCTTTGCTTTATTTTTTCTTTTTATGGCTATCAAGTCTGATGTATTCTTATATTATTACTAATTTGTTTACTCAAGATTGCATTTACTGGAAGTACAAAAACTGGAAGCACAATCATGAGTGCTGCAGCTAAAGTAGTCAAGGTATATTGACTCTATCCAAACCAAGTCTTAACTACCAAGGCTTTTTTTACCATTTTCTGTTTTACTTTTTATATGCTGACGCATGTTCTGCTGTGCATTTAATTTATTCTACTGAAAGAATGGTGAATAACCCAGTCAAAATCTTTTTCAGCTAACAATTTACAAGTTTACATAGTGGCATTGCTCATGTATTCCGTCATTATTCTCATGATTTGGCAGCCTGTCTCTCTGGAACTAGGAGGGAAAAGTCCAATATTGGTGTTTGATGATGTGGAACTTGATAAAGGTAGTCTTCTTATAAACATGGTGTATATGTTTACATGTAAATCTGCAACAACATTTTAAATTGTATCATACTTTAGCTAGATTTCTCCCAAATATTTCCACTGCATTTGACCAAAAGCCCAAATGTATCCACAACCAAATATACCGACACAATAATAAACCAAGACTTGTTGTCATTCAACATCATTTGCTTTATCGCCGCTAAGAATCATCTCAATCAAAGCTTTGGGTGGTCCACATTTGCTTAAAAAAAATAAATTTACATGTAAATTATGAAAAATACTTAAATTCATTTTGAGATGCATTATGATATAATAATACTTTATGGAATCATTTATCCACATAGAAATGATACTTTATATGGTTTTGTTGTTGTAAGTACAACTTTGAAATTGATATATAAGTTAAACAATTTTACTATGTTCACTTCACAAATTTTTCAGATGGGACCCATTAAAATCTTTGATTTGGATGAAACTCGGATTCCTAGCTAAACAAATTATTCTAAACAGAATGAGTAGGGTAGATTTCACATCATCATATTACATGAAAAAATTCTCAGTTACATATAAGTGGAGCCCAAATATAAATGGTATAGACTTGACCCCAAAACCTAACGTCACATAAGTTGTTTAAATGGGGCCAAATTCAACTTTGGGCTCCTTTTTATGGGAATAGTCATTTGGTTATTCCAAAAGCCAATGACGCTGGTCAATATTTAAGGTCGAAACAGCCTTCTTAGGTCTGAATTTTTAGAGTTCGGCAGTGTAATGGCCTGTTAATCGTGTGGGTCTATTTGGAGTATTTGTCAAATGTTGTGTCGGGCATTAGTCAAATGTAGTGGGTATCTTTGGGATAAACTCTATTTTGGCGGCATGAACTTTTACCAATATATTAATTATCCTTTTTCTGAAAAAAGGCGGTTTTACTTCACAACTGCTTTAATTTTCCAGTAGTGCCAGCATTTTGGAAAAGAACCAACACCTAAAATCCCTTATACAAGAATACAATGGTGCTTCCTTCATGTGAAACAAGGAGCAAAACAGTGCTTATCGTTATTATTTTTCAAAAGTTTTTGTAGTGAGTTACACACACTAACTTCCTGTCGGGACCAAAATCTGTTTGATCTAGTCATGCATAATTTTTGTGTCCTTCATTTTGAATAGCTGCTGAATGGGCTGTTTTTGGATGCTTTTGGACAAATGGCCAAATCTGTAGTGCAACTTCGCGTCTTCTGGTACACGTAAGTGAAGAATCTCTCATTGTTTTTGGTTTTCCAAATAGCTAACTGTTTTAATATTAAAGTAAATATTTATGGTTGAATAGAACGTTCGTGTTGTTCATTTTCTAGCCCTACATGCCATTATTCCTAGAGATGCTGAAAATACTCTCTTCTTCTGATAATTTGTTGTGCCCAATCACATCCTAATGGAAAATATTGTCTTTTTTGGCCCAAAATGACTCTGTTGGCACATCGAGCCCTTACAGTTTTGTCCCTTCAGGCCTAGCCCCTAGCTCAAAAGGCGCCTCACAATGTCCATTGAGATTCACATTTGCACTCTTTTTTTTTTTAATTAAACATTCGTTGAACCAATTTAATATTAACTTAAGAATTTGAGTGCAAATCATTACAGAGCATTCTAATGCACCTTTTTGGCTAGGAGGCTAGGCCCAAATGAACAAAATTGTGAGCGCTTCCTGCACCAACAGGATCTGGTGGGCCCAAGTGGACAGTTCTTCATAGTGGGCTGAGGTTGGGGCATAGTTGTTAAAAACACACCTAGTTGTACACCTAGGCTCAAAGCTCACTCATCTGTGCCTTCCGAGACTCATGATCTTGCTTAATTCACCTGATTTAACTTGCTTAAAAATGTAGAAGCTTCTAACATTCAAATAGAGTTCAACTTCTTTAATTTCAATTATCTTGATTAAATGTTATATAACGAAATTTGACCAATAAAATAAAATGTTATATATAATGAAATTTGAAGTCATCGTTATTCATAATTGCTATGATTAGGAATATAATGAATGTTTCCTTATAAATTACATATATTACTAATTTTTTTATGTTGTATGATGGCGCCTTGTTTGTGCGCGCCTTGTGCCTATTGCCCAAGTGTCCTTGTCACCTGAGTGTGCAATGGGGTTAATGATGTATCTGATTAATACCTGGCTACTACCATATGGGGAAGATCCCACAGAAAGTGTAGTGGGAAGAAGTAGGTATGATTAGTTTGACCCAGTCTTTAATGTGAAGCCCCTTTTGGGCTGTTAGGCTGGGCTCAAAGGGACAGTTATGAGTGCTTTGTGTGCTAGCAGAATCTGATGACTCAAAGTAGACAATATTTCACATTGGGTTGGAGTTGGGCTCTGTCGGTGTGAGAAAATCCCAAGCATTGTGAGGTTTCTATTGGCTGGTAGGCTACGCCCAAAGGGACAATACCACAAGAACTCTAAATGACAGCGGAATCTAGTGTGCCATAGTGAACAATACTTCATATCAGACTGAGTGTTTAAATTGATGTTTGCTCCCAGGTGCTGCTTTTTACCTGTGGAAGTTAAATGTTCTCTCCACTTGTGCCAATATATCAGTATAACGTGCTGTCTTTGACACAGGACAAGCATTCTTCTTTAGTTTATTCAGTAACATGCTTGTGCAATTGGCGTTGATTACAATAATTATTAGAACTTACAAGGAGAGGGGTAGCAATTTGACATTCAATAAGAATCATTCAGCTGGGGTATTGGGATCTGAAGTGGATGGAATGGGTTATTCCCAATGTACACTAAAAGGTGTAGGTAAACCACCTGAATTTAGGCTTCAGGCATGATTCGAGTTATGTTTTATGCACAACTCTCTCGGTCTGTCTCTCCACCACACCTGCTTGCCAGAAATTTGTTCTGTTCTTATTCTTTCTGTTGATATGCATCATGATGTAGGAAAACATTGCTAAAGAATTTGTGGAGAAGCTCGTTAGCTGGATTAGAAACATTAAAATTTCAGATCCATTGGAAGAAGGTTGCAGGCTGGGGCCTGTTGTTAGTGAAGGACAGGTATTTGATCTGCCTTGGTCCATGTTCTTCATCCTTCTTTTTATACTGGCTGGCATAAATTCCTCCCATGTCATATGATTTATGATTTGCCTTCATTTTCTAGAACAGCACATTTCCAAAACTCTTAAAACTGTAAGGATGAATTTGGAGACCAAACTTTGCAACTGTGAAGAAGAACAGCTCCAATCCTATGCTCCTAGGAGCATTGAGTTTCAATACTCCCGCTCCCAAGAGCTGTTTGTTTAAAATTTTTTTGTCATTCATAAGTAGGCCCAAGCATGAAGATTTCATATATGTAATTTTACATTTTTTTATTTCGTTTAATTCTTTTCGAATTTTGAAAATGAAAAAAAGCCCTTTTCATGTGCCTAGAAATGGAAAGGGTCCTTTTTTAATTTTTAAAATTAAAAAAAATACCAAATGAAATAAAAAAATGTGAAATTGCATGGGGATAATTCCTTTTAACATGTGCACTTAATTCCGAATGTACTCATAATGTTTCACAAATTTCTTTTATACCTATAACATTTCACTCTAAATTCCTATTATACCCACTCCGTTAACACAACTGCTATCCCCTCTAAAATTTCCGTAATGAAAATGATTCAACCTTAATATGACTCTTGAATCATTTAATGCCACATATTGATGATTTACTACCATCAATTGAGTCATATTAGGGTCTAATTGTCTTAATTAGGAAATTTGAATGGGTAAAATCATTTTTTCAATATGGTAGATAATCGTTTTGTTGACGCATGGGCATAACAGGAATTTAGGGTGAAATGTTATGGGTACAGTCGAAATTTATGAAACATTTTGGGCATACAAGGAATTAGGAGCAAATGTTATGGGCATGAGATCAATTTTCCCTTGCAATTGTGAAATGTTGATGATTCACATATGAATGCCAAAAAGAATATATAAAAATAGCTGCTGGGAGCATAGGATCAGATTCCAAAGATGAATTTGGATACAATTGTTCATCTTTTCCATTATTTTGTTTTTCTGTTATACATCTGGACAACGATTTGTGAGAATTAGGTAAGCTGTAATGGCAGATCTTCAAATGGCAAGCAACTTTGTTTAGCCTCCTTCATTTGGTTCCTTCAGGTCATATTGGACACTAGTTTCATCATGGGGAATAGCTTTAGAATATGAGAAATCGGCCGTCTCATATTTAATACGCAATAACACCAAGTACGTTTGTCACTAGTCTCTCACTAATGCCAAAAGTCAAACGACTAGGATCCCACCTCACGTGAGAATCTTGGCCTTGATTCATGAGTAATATTTATCAACCAACATCCCAAGAAATTGTCCCCTTTCAAATGTTCTTACAAATTTTGTGAAACTACCTGTTCATGTGAGAATCTTGTTGCTTAGGTGTGCAAATCACTCTTTCATGTCTCGTTGTGAACCTCCATGCCTAGGTTATATGGAGAGAATTGGCTGAGTGGATTCTGTTTATTTTCTACAGTACATCAAGATAATGAACTTCATTTCAACAGCTAGGAGCGAAGGTGCAACCATAGTGTGTGGAGGTACCCGCCCGGAGGTAAATCTTTTAACATGATCAAATAAAATCCATGCATCTTCAGTACTCCTTACAGAATTTACTATGTTGGTTGATTCAAATTATTGCCAATGGCAGCATTTGAAGAAAGGGTTCTTTGTTGAACCAACCATTATAACTGAAGTTGAAACTTCCATGCAAATTTGGAGAGAGGAGGTCTTTGGACCTGTTTTGTGTGTTAAAACATTCAGAACAGAAGAGGAAGCCATTGAGCTTGCAAATGACAGCCAGTGAGTGTGTGATTTTGAGCACCTATTCCAAGTTCATTGATCATTTAATGCTGGCATGTTGTAAATGCCAAAACTTAGAGCTTCTTTATTTATTTGTGTGACATTTCCTTACCCTTCTCAGGTATGGATTGGCTGGAGCAGTTCTTTCCAAGGATCTAGAACGGTGTGAGCGTGTAACAAAGGTAAAAATAACTGGCATCATTCCTACTGTTAGAGAGGTTAATGCATTTACTATTTGGTATTTTCTGTCGTGTACATTGATGTGGTACATTTTAATCAAAACTACAGCTAAATTTTGTAATCCTTTTGGAAGATATCAACTGGATTTGGATCCTGGAAGTCTAATTTGTATCGAGTATGAACTATGACATGCAGCTAGAGACAATCCGTTTTTCCATCATTAGCTTTTAGGTCTACTTTCATGAAAAACCAAATTTTGGTCAATTGAATCATCATTATCATCAGCAAGCCTTAATATTCTACTGGAGAATAGCAAAATTTACAACTTAACACCCACATTATTGGCGTGGATTGCAGATGCTACTTTCAGCTAGCTTACTAAATATCATTACTCATCAAGCTACCCAATTAGTACACATCTTGGCTTGCAATCTTTGAGAGGAAACAATAATGTTGTAAAGACAGTGTAATCATATTAAACTAGCGTGCTTTCATCTTGCAGGCCCTCCAGGCTGGAATTATTTGGGTAAACTGCTCACAGCCTTGCTTCTGTCAGGCACCTTGGGGAGGTACCAAACGCAGTGGCTTTGGACGAGAACTTGGGGAATGGTGAGAACCCTGAGGCATGACTTATCCAGTTAATGGAGCTTTAGTGAATAAACTCCATGTCCTAACAGCAATTCTTGCTGTCTATTTTATTTTGTAGGGGACTTGATAACTACTTGAATGTAAAGCAGGTGACAGAGTACATATCAAATGAACCATGGGGTTGGTATCCGTCACCTTCGAAGCTGTAAAAAGTATTAAACTCAGGTGACATGGCGAGGAGAATCTGAAGATATGGCAATTCCTCCCTGTTAAGTCAAGGTGATTGCTGCTACAAATATCCTTTCGGGAACCAGAGAGTTGCGATGTGAACGAGAAACAAAATAAAAAGCATGATCCTTTTACTGTAGCAACTGTTTACTTTATTAGGTAAAGTTTCACTTTGGAGGATGGTAAAATCCCTTGCATCTCTTCCACAACTTTGGTTCTCTTTCTGTTTTCTTCCTGGATATCTGACACCCTTGGGGTTGCTGTGGGCATTGTTTTTTACCCGTATGTTAATCTCTCAGAGAGTGACACAGACATGTCCATAGATTTAGATCATGAGGGATGTCGATAATCATAGGAAATTGATATGAAGATTTCCAAAATACTAATGGCAAAAAGCAGACGGATCTTGCAGTTTTGAGCTGCATAAACCCCACATCACATATTTTCCGCTCTTCTATTCTGAGAATGCACTAAACCCTCAAATTGTTGTTGCCACTAGTTGTCTAGCATAGGCAGTCTACTAACCATCTGACAGTCATTCTAATAATTTTTTACTCTGCATCTGCCATTAGACCACATGAGGGTAGGTTCCACTTTTTCTAAACTGTTTTCTCATATGTTTTCATGTGTACTTTTTTTAATGGCCTTATTTGTATTTTTCTTGGTCCAGATCTCTTACTTTCCTTTCATTCAAAGAATTCACACAATCCAATTGGTGTTGGTTTTGGTTATTGATATGCGCACGGGAGAGAACTGACCAGTTTACTTGTCATTATATCTGGTTAAATTTCATTAGCAAGGCGGGGGTTGGCTGAGCAATAAGAGTTGCTGCACTTAGGGGCCTGAGTTGGCAGTGGCTGTTGAGTTAAGAGTAGTGTGATACGTGCATGAGTACAAGGTTGCATCTATGGACATCCCTCATAAGGCCAGTCGCTGAGCCAAATAGAGCTTAGGGTCGGAATTTTTTTCCAAAAAAAAAAAATTTTGAAAAATGTGTTTCAAGCAAGCAAAATAATAATTGTTCTGATCAGTGGTTGCCAGAAAAAGGTAAAATCATATTGATCAGGATTATTATTGATTTCATAAGATAATTTCGTTGGCAAAATTTTTTAAAAAAATGTATGATACATGAAAAATATAGATATGTATCTTAAAAAAATTTTTAAAAAAAACCTACAAGATAAACGACTATCAAGTTACAAATAAATATGCATATTTGTAAAATCAGCGACAGAAAGAAAATAATCAAGATTTTTATTAATGTTTACATAACATGATTGAACTCGAAGATAATTTTTATTCTGTAAAAAAATGTTACCGTCAATTAAAAATATGATTTTATCAGTATAATGAATTTTATTCAAGATAAATTGAATCGTTTTTGGGTTTATCATCTTATCATTGCTCTTCAAAACAATAATATGGTGGATGATATCACACTGGCAAATATTGGTTTTGATTCACTGCTAGAAATTCGATATTTAAGCTGCCATTTTTTCTCAATGATGAGTTGGACAAGAATAAAGAACAAATCCTTGGCACTTGAAACTGCAGCTAACTCTCTCTCTTCTGTTTTTTTGAAGAACAATTGCAGCTAGCTCCTAATTTTCTTTTCTATTTTTTGAAGAACAATTGCAGCCAACTCCTAATGACACGAAGAGTCTGTTTGGCCATAGCGTGGTAATTCTACTGTTCAACTGCCGGCCCAAACAGGCCCAAATCCGAATAAGAATGGTGTCACTTTTGTAAAATATAGCTGCAGGCGTTAGTAGAATCTTCTAAACTCACAAGAAATAGCTTGTTATGAATTTACCAATTGTAGTTAAATCATGGGATTAAGAGAGAATAAATGATGTCACACAATGACAACTCATGAAAAACTTGTATGCGGTCCTCATGACTGATGAAAGAAATTTTTTAACCGTACGTAAAAATTAAGAAGGGTATTTATCGGTTTGTTAAACATAAAACAATCTTATTACAAGCAAACCACCTGCTACACTGCATCCAGGACATAACATTATCAAAAAAATCCCAAGCCTCTTTCAACTTTTTACACTCTCAGTCATCCATTGCCGTCAATGACATTCTAGCATAAAGCATGTTCAGGATCATCTAATTCGATAGAATAGAATGAGATATTCCTAGAAAGCCTTTTCCCATTGTCCATACAATCTCTCATTTCCGATGCCTGATCATTTGCAGCCCCCGTGCGCCCAGCCCAAAAATATATTTTTATATTTTTTTTAGTTTTTTTCATGGACAAGTAAAGTTAGGTGTATTAAATATACAAATTAAGTTTTATCATTTTTGAATTTTCTAAGTTTTTTTGGATTTTTGAACACACTGGCATTTCCGTAATTTTCTGTCTCAAAAAATTACGGAAATGTCACTGTTTAAAAATCCAAAAAAATACTTTTAAACATCCGAAAATGGTAAAATTTAATTTATAGATTTAATATACCTAACTTTATTTGTCCATGAAAAAAAAATATATGTTTTTGGGCAACCATGCGCCCAGCTGTTAAAGGTACGGCCTCCTCATTTACTAATGCATAGCCCTACTTTTCTCATCCTGAATATTACTCTTCCCAAGCTGAATCAAACAAACTGATGAAGTAACTGGTCCGGTTTGTACTGATTTAATAAACCACTTTAAACTAATGACATTGTTATTATATATTTATAATATAATAAATATTTAATTATTTATATATTAAATTGTTAAGAAGTACTTATATTCTGGACCCCTTTTAAACTATATTAGTCGCATTACATAGCCAAGGCCCTACACTCCCTAGTCCCCATCCATTCAATAGAGTTTGAAATTCAAACATTGTTATCATTTTCTACATTTTACTTGCCTTCGAGCAGGCGCACATTTGCTTTTGCTGGGCGATTTGAAAAGCTATAAACTTTGTTAGAGATCCAGAGGCTTGGTTTATCTGAAACGCCTCTGGAAATTGTTTTTTCCTAGGAAATGGATGAACCGGTTCACCATTAAGGGCCGGTTTTTAACGAAAAACCGGTTGAACAGCGATTTCCTTCGTGCATCCGGTTTTCATTCTTTGATCCGGTGAGAGCTCCGGTTTTCATTCAGTTCTTACAACAATGATCCGAAATCTGAATACACAGCGACATTATTTTTCCCATCACGTTTACTATTTTTTCCATTTCCAATATAATATCTCATTGTCCTATACACGACATCCCTCGTCCATTCCAATTCCACCGAATAATGCTAAGCAGGCCCCAGCTATTAAAACGAAACATTGAATACCATGAAGTGAGACAAAATCGGCATTAAACAAACTGGATCTTACATGTAATCCCCATCAAATGGCCTCTGGTAATCGGTTTCATATATGACACGGTAACAATATGCATTTTCATTCAGGAAAATGCTGGGACTTCTGCGATAGAAGAAAAAAAAATATAACATTGCTCAAAACTAGTTCTCTAAGAGTAAATGCATTTTCATTCATACCTAATGTTACTACTTAGGTCTCTTGTACCTTCCACTCAGCATTCATCCTGTTAAAGGCCGAAATGCAACACGAGACCTAGCTAGGCCTTGCAAATAAATGATCCTAACCAGTTGTTTGAAGACTTGGCACTGTGAATCTGAAATACCCTTGAATTCTAACAGCTTGATAAATGGTAATATCATCCTACTATCCAAAAGATTGGTCTGGACACATGTACTTTTCTGTCATTATATTCCACTGAGGTCCATGCCTCAGTCCAGCATATCCACCAGTGTTTTTCTCCTTGGAAACCTTGGTGGCAGTCGCAAGGTCATTGCATCCTCAATCTCAATAGGCAGGTGAGTAGCAACAAAAACAATCCCACCTTTTTTCCGATGCTCAGTGATTATGTACTCCAGAAGCCTAACACCTTCTGTATCTAGTGCCACCGATGGCTCATCAAGTAACCAAACTGGACGATCGATTGCCAACAGCCTTGCCAACTGCAACCTCTTCCTCTGGCCCATTGAGAGCATCCTAGCCTTCTCCTTTGCAAGCCGCCCAAGGCCCATCAGCTCAAGTGCTGGCATTGCCTTTCCGCTCTTCCCTTCAAGCACTTCAAACCACCGGACATTGTCCAGAACTGAAACTTTATCTTTGATGGCATCTTTCATTGATAGCCAATTGAGTTGGAGCTTGTATTGGTCAAAGACACCAGGTGATGTCATGTCATGCCCATTCCATAGGATCTCACCTGCAGATGGCCGAGAGAAACCAGCAAGCATACGGAGGAATGTGGTTTTACCAGAGCCATTGGCACCCGTCAGAACAAGGGCACTGCCATCATGCACAGAAACATTGATGTTTCGGAGCACAGTCTGTGCATTGCGCATGCAGGACACATTATTCAGGAGAATGCGAGGAAGAGGAGGCTTCAGGGGCATTGGCAGGGTCTCGTCGGAAAATGTGGATTGTTAATTGGGTTAAAATTTGCATTCAAAATTCACTAGAATCCTGTAACAAAATGCATGGGAAGGATGTCACTTGAAAATCAAGGGTTGTAAGAGTACAGAACTAAGTATATTAAAACCACACAGTATCCATAGCATCCAAATTACCAAAAATGAAACATCAATTCGAGTATGCATCAAACTTAATGAAGTATTGTCAATAGAAACTAAATTCCAGTGTTTAAATTCAAGGACTACTAGCCGCATTGCAGAAATTCAGCTTACCATCTGGCTATGGATGCATCAGTTAGATATCAGTCCCAGATATCTGACTCTTGGAATACTAACACAGCAATGAAACGTGCATATAACAGTTCACAGCTCCAAATAAAAATATGCTAGCTCTATTCCTAATAATACTTTCAATTCTACTATTCCTAAAAGGCAACTAGATGAATGGCATTGCTTCCTAGACAAAATAGCCGAACATGATTTAAACAAGGGCTTTTCCCAAATATACCTACTATGATTGACCTTAATCTCAAATATAACCACAATGTTTTCAAAATCCCAAAAAGTCCATTTTGTAAGTTGATGTCATTAAGTAATATGTGAAATTACTAATATGCCCTTCAAATTTATGACGGGATTGAAATAATTAAACGTTATAACTAGGGTTGTTAATGGTAATGGTCAACCCGCCAACCCGCCCGTCCAACCCGTTTATAAATGAGTTTGGGTTGGGATTTTTGAATAAATGGTTTATGATCTACCAACTCATTCAACTATTTAATTAAATAAACGGATTAAGGTTAAGGCTTCACAACCCGTCAACCCGTTTATATAACCTGTCTAACCCGTATAACCCATTTATAAGATATAATATGCTATATAATACATGTGAAATTTTTTCGCCCCTAAAGTCCCTTCCCGCTCCCCGATCCTACTGCACAGCCCTCATTCCCGCTCCCCCATTCATGCCCTCGCTTCGCGGAATCCTTCTTCTTCGTCCTGTTGTCACGCCACGCCTGTCAACTGTCATCCTCTAACCTTCAATCTTCCCTTGCGCCATTTAATCGCGGATCCGCGGCAGCCTCCCCTAGCGTCCAGTCGTGCCCTAGCCGTCCCCTAATCACCGCAACCTTCTAATCTTCCCCCGGCCTTCTAATGTCCTCCAAGCCCCTCAAAACTCTCTTGCACAGTGGGCTGTCTTCTCTGTTGTTTGAGCTGCGGCATCCACCATTCCAATCTCGATCGCTCCTCTGAGACGACTCCTGTGTTCGGCATGAGCTTGAAGGCAGGTAAGGCAGTCTCTCTCTCTCTCTCTCTCTCTCTCTCTCTCTCTCTCTCTCTCTCTCTCTCTCTCCGTATTGTCTAACTTTACTGTTGCTTTTCTCAAATCTCCGGCTAGGCGGCTACTCGTTAACCAAGTGTTGCTGCTGTCCGACTCACCGCAGGTATATATGTTTTTCCTTGTTTTGAAGGTTCTCCTTTGATGGTCTTGTGTTAACACATGAACAATCAAATGACTGTGAATACTAGAAATTGTGGTTGTTTCATATAAATTACATTATGTTGTCATGATGGTATAATCTATGCTTTGTCTTGTTGCATCTAATATATAATTAGGTATTGCATATGGCTGAAGAGTGTACCTCTGAATCCCAAGTTGCTTCATCATCTGTGATTAAATCTAAGGCAAAAAGGGTTACGAAGTTAACTTCACCAATGTAGGAACATTTTACTAAAGATAAAGATGAAAATAGGAAGCTTTCAAGGACATGCAAATGCAACTATTGCAAGAAATCATATAAATGCAACAGTGGTCATGGTACAACAACACTTAAAAGACACTTGGATATTCAATGCCCCAAGCATCCTATGGTGATAGAGACAAAAAACAGCAATTATTGACAATTTCAACTAGTGTAGGATCAGGAAGTGATGGAAATGTTTTAACTGAAAATTTGATTAAGAATTCTCTAGGATGGCAATGGCACGCATGATCATTGAGGATGAATTACCTTTTAAGTTTGTTGAAAAAAATAGCTTTCGTCAGTTTTGTAAATCTTTGCAACCAAGATTTAACATTGTCACAACAGTTACTAAAGATTGCGTGGATATTTATATGTCAGAAAGGGAAAGTTAGAAAAAAAATTTCAACAATCAGTTAATCGTGTTTCCTTAACTACTGATTTATGAACTTCCAACCAAAATCAAGGATACTTGTGTCTCACCACACATTACATTGATGTAAATTGGAAGATACAGAAGAGGATTATTTGCTTCTGTATTCTCCCATCACCACACACCGGAGATATTATTGGACAGTCTCTTAAGTTGGGTCTTAAAAGTTGGGGCATTAAGAAAATCTGCACTATCACTGTGGAAAATGCTTCTTCCAATGATGTTGTTATAAAGAATTTTGGGAAAAGAATGTTAAAAAAGAATGCTTTGCTATGTGGTAAGGAATATTTGCATGTTAGATGTGTTGCACGTATTATAAATTTAATTGTAAAAAATAGTATAGATGAAATCAAAGATTCAATACTTTGAATCCGGTTTGCTGTTAGATATGTGAAAAGTTCTCAAGTAGGCTCCAAAAATTCAAAATATGCATTGAGGAGGAAGAAATTAATGTCAACATTCTCTATGCTTGGATGTACCAACTCGTTGGAACTCTACATATTTAATGTTGGAATCTACTTTACAATATTAAAGAGTATTTGATTCCCTTGCTAAGAAAGATAGTGTCTTTAAATCAGACAGTCCTCCAAAAGTCACATCACTACTTGATTGGGAGAATGTTAGAGTAATTTGTAAATTTTTGGAGAAGTTCTATCACATCACTACTTGTGTATCTAGTCCTTTGTATTGCAATTCAAATATTTATTTTGTGGAAGTTTGTAAGATTGAAAGGCTCTTGCTCTCTCTTGAAGGCATGTTATATTAATTCTTCTCCTTCTCATAACGTCTACTACTTCCATACTTTTCCCTAAAAGAGTCCCAACATTCCATGAGGCAAAACGGACCTTGTATTTTGGTGTCACCTTCTTCCCTAAACTACGTCCATAAAGGCATGGTAACCTTTGCCGACTTCTCGCCACAACCGGACGTTGTTGTGACGCGTCATTTCCGGGGAGACGCCCTAGCAACCCTTGCCCATTTCTCACTACATCCGGGCTCCGATGTAGCATGTCGCTTCTGGAAAAACGCCCTAGCAACCCTTGCTCATTTCTCACCACACTCGAGCTCCACTACAGGGGACGCCCTAGCATTAACAACTTTTAGTATATTTTCAGAATCCATAAGAGATGCGGCGGTGATTTTTAATAGCACCGACTACCAGCCTAACATGCCAACCCTCGCTTTTTTTCCGGGCTTGAAACCGATAGTAAGATAGAAACTCTTACTGGCAAGGTTTATAGCAACCTTTCCGTAAATAAAATTTTTAAAAGGTGGGCCAATGTGGGACCCACTGATCAGCAAATTTCAGCAGTTGTTGGGGGATAAGAAGAGGCATCAATGGCTCAGATGTAAATGGGCAACAAACCATGGATGCATGTCAAATGACAGCTGCATGTTATAGGCAATGTTGTAAGAACCGAACCGGTAGAGGGACTAGTCTGGTTCGAACCAGTTAAACCCAATTAGTCAAACGGTCTGAACCGATGACATCATTATTACATGTTTGTATGTCATAAATTATTAATTAATTTTAGTTAATTACATTATGGTAAATATTTGTACTCTTAGTTCCTAAGACTACATGTTAAATTTAGACTCTGTTATATTAAGTCCCTAATTACCAAAACAAGCAGAAAAAATAATAGATTTTTAAAAAAATACATTAACTAAGCATAATTATAATGTATTAAATTAAAAGAAACTAACTTCATTAATTAACTTGAAATGTGTAATATTCTATTGGTAATGATATAGTTATCAAAGTATGGACAACAATAATATAATATTTTAATCTATAAATTATAGTAATTAAAAAAAATACAATCAACAACAATAACAAAAATGCCCAATTAAATCAACTGCAACGATGCAATCTAACAATCCAGTTTTGAATTTTGAAAAATACAAAATGAAGAGGAGCATTAATTCTCACCGTGTTTTTTATTTTTCTTGTGCCATGGTTGGTTTGCTGGCTATTTTGCCAAGAAATCAAAGAGTAGGAAAAATGTTTGCTGAAATACGATCGAAAACAGGTGCCAACCACTGGGAAGAAGAGACTAGAGAGAGCAACTACGACACTGCTGTTTTGAATTTTTTTTAACAGAAAAAATTTTGTTGCTGTCAACTATAAATGGGGGCTGGTTTGCTGGTTGATGGATGAGTTTTTTTTATTTATATATTTTTTTGGGATGCAGGGAAAAGGGACTTGGAAATTGAGACACGAAATTAATGGTTGGGAGAAAGGAGAATGGAGATCAGGATGGGAAGGTCATGAGGGCTATTGAGAATCAATGAGCAAGAAAATGGGAGGCAAAGAGGGTCAGGTGGTGAGGACGTGAGGGGTGATAGCAACTAGTGAGCAGGGAGATAAGGATGCCGGAGAGGTTGCTAATGACGGTGAAAAGAGGGCAATAGGAAGGCCAAGAGGGAGAGGTTGTAAGGATGTGAGGTTTGATGACGACAGGTGAGCAAGAAGAGAGAAGCGCCAAAGAGGTTGCTGACGATAGCAAAGAAGCAAAGACTAAGACGTGCAATTTGGCTGGAGTGGCTGTTGTCTGCTCACTGCTAGGACTGAAGAAGGAGAAGAAATCAGCAGGAGCGGCTGCTGTCTACTGGGAATGGAGAAGGAGAAGAAGCTGGAGCAGCTACTGGCTGCTGTCCGCTGGAAACGGAGAAGGATAAACAACTGTGGGCAAGATGAAGAAGACAACCATGGATGGATGGGAATGGCGCTGTCCACCATCGAGCTCCGGACCACCGATGGTGACGAAATGGGCAGCAGCAGCAGCAGGAAGCTAGGTTGGGGGGATTCCAATTTGGGGAAATCCAAAAATGAAATCAAAACTGGGAGGGCTGGTAGCTGGTTGCCTTTTATTTT
This sequence comes from Annona cherimola, assembly GCA_030490835.1. Lineage (NCBI taxonomy): Eukaryota > Viridiplantae > Streptophyta > Magnoliopsida > Magnoliales > Annonaceae > Annona > Annona cherimola. Next base: position 44,314,023 of record CM059977.1, on the reverse strand, counting down.
GACGCATTTTTTTCATTTTTTTTAGCCGAACTGAACCAACCTGGTTCGACCGTAAACACCAGTTCAACCATGGTTTGGCCAGTTCTGGCAATTCGAATATGTAAGACCGGACCGGCCTTAAACGAACTGGAACCTGAACCAGTCCAACCATCCGGTCTAGTCCGGTTCTTACAACACTGGTTATAGGATAGCATGCATGTGTGGCAAGTGGCCTCACGGGATTTGTGGGCAATCCAGCAATGGACACCATCAAGGCTGGCCAGTGCTGCTCTAGATTTGGATAAGAATGAGCTCGATTATAAATACCTTGAAACCGCACACACATACACACACATTGTATGCAGGATTTTCAAGTAGAGGAGAGAAGAAAAGAGTGGAAAGCAAAAAAGAGACAAGATTCGGACCACACATCACATGATTTAATTGAGTTTTACACCCGACCAGTATGTTAAATTGAAACTGAAACAAAACTTAATCCAACAAGTCTCAGTTTGTCGGCCATCAAAACACGATCATATGACCAAATCATGATGGAAATCCATGTTCAATAGCTTCAACTGAAGCTGGATATGTGAAGTTAAGTCCCTAGTGTGTTTTTTTGAAAAAAAAAAAAAATATATATATATATATATATGCAAAGCATGATCACAAAATGATTTTAAAAGAAAGGCCAGCAGAACCCTACTCAGAACTGTTTCTGAGTTCATCGGGGATTTTCACCAACAGCAAATAAGCAACTATGCATGAGAATTTTGGAAAACTTTTCTACAAATTATCCATGCTATGTGAACTGCTTCTGATTTAATAATGCATGCTATTTACATTATTTTTTAGGTTAAATGATGCAAATTATGAAAAACTAATATGCTAACGGTGGATAGCAACATGCATGTTGACTGACAGCAAAGTCAATTTTGTTTCATTTTGAGCAGCAAGTTTGAACAATTAAAACACCTTTAAAATTTATTAGAATTCGCATAAATGAATTTTACTATGCCTATTTCAATAATTAGGTTTTATTTTAACAAATTAGATAATGTAAATGTGAGTTTTAACGCCTTAAAATGGACGAGAATTAGACTAAAACTGTTGTATTGACAGTTCAGTGTAATTCGACGTAAACAACCTTTGTAAATGAGAATTTTATGAAGAAGTGATGCAAAATAGTTACACTATCTAGTTATAATGTGCACCAAGGGGTAGCCAAATACAGGAAAGCATGCAGTCGCAGCAAAGTTGCTACAATGAATAACCACTGTTCAAGTTGAACAGTGGGTTGGATGAGCCAAATGATGGTCAGCGATCGTGAAAATTTGTACCCAAGGTTCCCAATATGTAGGATACAAAGTCCAAAGTCAATTTAAATAGATCTTCATCGAAAGCTACTCATTCAGCATCAAACAGTGGCATGCAAAGCCAATACTCTGGGTAGACAATGCAGTCCACTGTTCCGAACTGAATTGGTGATCTGGTGGACCAAAACCACGTCAAAATTTTATAAAAACTGATATGAATATAGTTTATACCAAGTAAAAAAAAATTTGGAATTTGCAGTTTACACAGCTTCAAAATGATCAAATCGAACCATGCAAAATTGATCCCAAAGTGGACCACAGTTCTGCCATAGTGCAGAATTTTCAGTTTTGGTCCAGCTTTTGGATCAAGAAGTTGACGGGTCAAATGAGTTTCAAAAATTATGGAGCTTATGGTATACAAGTACTACATGAGGACTATCAACAGCCCCAAATATAGAATAAATTGATGTAGGGAACCCTACAAACCAGGGCCCTAAAGCAGGTGCCCAAAACTGTGTATAGCAGAAATTTTCAGTTGGGCCCAGGCATTGAATCATGCATTTGGCACACCAAATGAAATAACGAAACTTGGCATGCACAAACCCTGATATATAGGAGAGAATTGAAACTAGAAAATATACAAGGAAATTGATTTTGCAGGCGACGAAAGGGGGAGCAATACTTGAAACAATTCATGTTTTTGCACTAAGCAGTGTATAAAATACTAATTATGTAAATTAATTACTGAAACCTAGTTACACATTCTTAATTTAGTATAATACATTTATTAGAATCATTTTTTCATGCATCTGTGAAGAACATATGAAATGCACGAGTGACTGCGTAACTTGTGGGTAGCAAACGACTGTGGAATTTCAAGCCAATGGCTGGAATTGAAAGTTCAGAGTGAGGTGTTGAGATTGGGCTTTTGAATCACTTAAAAATGAGTTATATATGTCAAGTAGCAAAGCCCTAGAATAAGCTTCTTGAAACTGCAAATTACAAAAAAATTTAGTATGGAATGCTGAAACTTGCAACAACTTGTGTTCCCAATTTGGTGGACCAAACAATCATCTGGAAATTTTGGACATATAAGAATGCAATCCGGATGAGATATTGGTCCAGTGAATGGTTTAGATTAATTTAAAATGGCCCCCAAAGAGGGATATTTCTGAGTTAAATCTAGCTACAACCCAAGAAGGGGGCTATTTTGCAAACAAATGTAAACCATAGTAGTGGAATGGGAGTTGTATGTAATAAATGATATAAGATAGGAAATGAACAGAAGGTTGGCGATTGAGGGAATAATTGAATACATGAGAGACATTCAATGAAATACCCAGAAGAACCCAATGCAAACCAATGCATGCAAAACCCACCCAATGCGATGACTTAAACAGCATCGGAAACCTATTTTGAGAATTTAATGTTTTAAATATAGGCAACGACGAAGGCAAACAACAAAAGCAAGAGACAGCAAATGAATGAAATCAAGAAGTAAAGCAGGAAAGTAAGTAAGCATGATACAGGTTTTCAAACATCATGAATTTCTAGAATAGTTTTCCAATTTCATTGTTTTATTTCAAATGTTTTCCTGTATTGGATTTTTAGACTGGCCACCCTGTCAGATGCTTAGTCTTGCTTCGCGTACCTGTTTGCTTTGAAAAATCAATTTCATTCATGAAACGAATTGCAAAATATGCATGTATATGCGATGAGTACTGGATTCCTGTTAACTCTTGATGCAAACATATATGTATCATGCTGAAGTGTGTTGAAGGTTGGAGGTGGACGAAGGTCCTCCTTATCATACCAAGTCACCAATGCTCGGATCTTGCTAGTGTGGCACCTACCGGTGGGTGAAAAAGGCCATCATCTATATTGTGTTTGAATACATATACGTCATGATGCAATTATACATACATGCGATTGAGAAATGTTGGAGGTTCAAAGTGGACAATGGTCACCCATATCACAACAAGACACTAATGCCTCAAATCTGGCTAGTGCGGTGACTAGTTGTGGGTGAAAAAGACCATTGCAGCTCAGACAAGTTAATAACAAGGAGTTCTATAAAACATGGCAATGTTTCATTTTAACAAAATGCATATAGGACAACTGAAACTTAAAATGTATGTTTATGAAAGGCCATGTATGTTATAATCTAGAGGTGATAACAGATCATAACAATGCGTATGTACAACCACAGTCTCCACATGAGTAGGGGTGCAACTCAGGTTCATGCCCCTAACCCCATTTGTGTAAATCCAGTTTAGGTAGGAATTCGGGTTGATGGTTCGCCTGAATTTTCTCAACAACAAATTCTCATCACATTACAGCAAGGGAAAAAAAATAATAAATAAAAACAAAACATTTAGGGTGTGTTTGGTAATGAATAAAACTTTTGATGAAAAATTTTGGAGAGTAAAAGTTGTCAAATGATGTGATATGATAGGGGTAATGATGAGTAGTAAAGATAATAAAGTTAAAATAGATAGGTTAGTTGTGTGGATAATTGTGTAGAAATGATTGAAAAGTAGGGTAGTTGTATAGGAAAATGCGAAAAAATGATTAAAAAATATGATAGTTGTGGAGAATGAAAAGTTTTAGATTGAAAAGTTTTAACTTACATTTTTTATTAATTGTCAAACACACCCTTAATCAACATGTTAACAAGCAAAGAAAGATATTGTACCCGCATCAACGTTGAACAGCAGATAAATCAATCTTCACTTGTCTTTAAGAAATCTACAGCATAAGAAACAAAAATCAGTGAGAAAGTTTGAATAATATATAATTAATAAGAAAAATAAGGAGCCTTTTTTGGGTAATTTGCTTTACCAAGGATCGTGACTGTGTCCGTTTGTTCGCCTTGGTCCCTAGCACCCAAACCAACCCAGTCTGTGGTTACCGGAGAGCAAGAGGATTGAGCCGTCGTGCGTCATTGCTTGGTATATGCTCACCCGAGATTGAAGATTAACCTGACGTGCGTTGCTGCAGGTGGCCGGAAAGGAGGAAGAGAGGCGGAGTGGAGACGTGTTTTTAGAAAATGGGAAATTACATCCCAGGCCAACGGGGGAAGCAGGGGCTTATAAAGAATAATATATCTGAGCCGTTCATTTTCATAGCTATCTGATATTTCTTCCTAATTACAATAGTGTCCATATTAGTCACGGATCATTTCAGACTTTGTTTTTGTCTGCGACAAGCAGCACTTTCATGGAGAAGCCATTTTACCGAAGGCTATGGCCATGACAGGATAGAACTTGGAATCCACTAGACATAATTTCATTCTGTTTGGCATTTATATTTTCGTGATCTATTTATTCCTAATACAATTAATTTATTTGGAGTCCCTATTGATTTTTGGTTCAATCCACTTTCAAATAAGATAATTACTGAGATTGATATTTTTTGTATCAGCGATGAAAAAGATAGGTTTACTTGTCTCAGAATTGGGCATAAAACAAGTGGTTAAAAGAGATTAAAATTATTTATAATTTATATTTTTGCTAGGAGGACCATGTCACACCTCCAATGATACCAACGCTACTACTTAGGGCTGGAAAATAAGGTAGGTCACACCAAGATTAAGATTTGCCTAATCTAACTTTACTTTTAAAAATCTTATCTCACCTTATTTTTAATACCGACCAAGGGCAAGGTTAATCTAACCCTCATCTTTTCTTTAATACGTCTTCAAACAAATTTCAGGTTAGTGTTTGGCAACGAGTCGAATAGAACATTCAATCAAGTATAATAGTTTTAAAATTTTGTATACTTATAAAATATAAAGTCATATACGTGTTAAATTTAAAGATTAAGTGCTTCAACATTGTACAATTAGTGACAATAAAATAGTTTTAACTATTGAAAAATGCATTATTAAAATAAATATTGTAACAAATGTATTAAAATAAGTTAATAAAATATACTTGAACAAAAATTCCATTTACAACCTAAATCAATATCTGTAGTTGACAATTTAGGACAAATTTTGAAAAATTTTGGCTTTTTAAATATTTATTAAATTTAAAGAGTCATTTGTATCAAACATGCGTGTTAATTATTATAAGACATACTTTTGAAAATTTACATTAGAGTAAAACTCATCGTGAATAATTTGAGGATTTAGAAAAATGAGAATAAAATTGAAAAATATTTTTATAATTTTTAATAAATGAATATATGCGGGATGGGCTAAGGTTATTCGGATCAAGATATAATCAAATCACCCAAACTCTATTCTTGATTTCATATTGAAATTTCCAATACATCTCTAGATTGAGTTATAAAGAGTTATAAAGATGCTAGTTTTACTCAATTAAAAAGGGGATTGGTCAAGAGGCAAATCATGAGTTGACCAACCTAAATTTTCACCTCCACTTCTATTATACTCAATATCATCTGTGCTAGTGCAATTTTGAAGTTACTTGTAACCACTATTTTATATGCTATCTTGTATATAAAATATAACTCATACATATGTCAACATTATTTTGAAACAAAGGTACCATTTGGTAATAACCATAGGTGAGAAGATGTAACACCCTCATTGCCTAGACATCCCTCGATGGCTAGTCAACGAGTACCATATGATCTAAGAAAAATTCGACAATATCTCTCCATAATCTATAAAGATTAGTATGGGATACAAGACCTATTATACATGAACATCATAATTTCATTCAAAAATACAATATTTAGCTCTATATTAATATATTTATATACTCATACTATAAAGACATTCATATTCTAAGGAAGTCATCATAATTTAACGTTACACAACAAAGCAACCCAAAAGATCGTATACGTGTATATATATATATATATATATGTTGACATAGATCGTAATTAAGTTCAAAATACCCAAGTACAACATGTTTATTACAATTGAATCAAACTAAGTAAATGTATCACCGGTATCAATTAAAAACATAAAGCCCAAAACAACTATAAACACAAATATTAATCTAATGAGTTTGCTCTCCAAGGTTATATTTTTCTCTAACCCCATCTCGAGGCTTCTCACCTAGCCTGTAATCTATAAACAAAATAACAAACTATGTGAGTATACATAGACTCAATAAGTAAATAGCAGTTAACAAATGAAGAGAATCAAATAAGTTTCATGATGCACATGTCATGATAATGATGTGGTGAGACAATTTTTAAGTAACTATATAAGATATGTGGAACCAACGCCCACGCCTAAGAACATACGTATACAACCGCACGTCTTTAACAGGTCATACATAACCCTCCTTTCATGTCAACCAAAGGCCATGAACAACCTTATACAATCATGCAACACATTCTTACGTGTAATTATATCAAAAGGTCATATGCCTACGATCATACGAAGCTAAGCTATCAAATTACAACCATTTAATAGAACAACACATCACCTAATACATATAAAAACAAATGGCATAAAATCATACACATAGCATTGGAATAGTCAATAAGTGTAAAATATTGAAAATAATAATAATAATAATTTTTGCATTTTTGCCTCTTCAGACATGTGGGCCCCACGGGATAAGATAGGATGAGATAAGAACTCTCCTAGATAGGGTAGTTAAGATAGAATTTCATTTTTGAAACAAATTATCTCCACGGGATAAGATATGATAAGATAAGAATTATCATAGATAAGATTTATTAAGATAAAATCTAATTTTAAAATAAATTTTATCTTATTCCTATCTTCCTATCCCTTAGAAGCTACGGGACTTCTATAAATTGGGGTGAGGACTGGATAGATGGGGATGATCGTAAGAAGGTTTGGGAGGTAAAGTGGTGGAAGGAGAAAATTTATTTTCTTCAAAGGCAAGTGGGATTTTATTGAAGATTGATTTTAGTTCCATATTATGATTATTTTTATACAATTATTATGCATAAAGCATGTATATTATATGTATTATAATTTTTAGACTATGCTTGACATATTTAAAATTTTATAATCCTAAATTTTTAGGATATAAAATTTTGCAGATAAATATGTTGAATTTATGCTTGAAATTATATGTATTGAGATTTTGAATGCATTTTATTAATGCATTAGTATGTTATAAATATATGTGTATCGAAATTATTTATTCATGATGTGAGTTAATTATATGTGTAATAATGCTTATGTATAATATTAAACGGCGTAAAATCTCATATGTTCCTGACTGAAATTCGTATGGGAAGAATTTCCGTGAGAAGTGAATTCATCCGTAGAGAAGAATTTCCAAAATGATGCATTCGTCAGAGGTGCATAACTTTCGTCGGAGAGTTTGCTTTTGGGTTTTATGCAACTAATTTTTTTTGGTTGCATTTGATGAATTTGATATTTTAATGACTTTAATGCTTTTAACATTTAAATATTCTGGATTAAAATTGATGTGCAGTTATCACAGCAGTACAGGCTAAGTGAGAGAGGCCTGGGTGGGTCCCATATGCAGGAACATTAATGATTATGTGGCTTAATGTGGGCCGTTCATTTTATTTTATTGTGATTTATTCATTTGAACTCCGATTTGAATGATCAAATAGTCCATTTCTATGTTTTTGATATTTCTGGACTCAATGGAAGAGTTTGATTTTGCAGTTGAGGCCTAATTTTTAAGATATTAAATTAAATGATTATTTTATCATTTAATTAAGTTTTAATTGGGTCATTATCCATTTTCAAATAATTTTCTACTTGCTAGTCATGTTGAGACTAACCCATTATTTTTACAGGTGTACCAAATCAAGTGGGACACTAGCGTTTTGGGATTTACAAGAAGATTTTTCAAGAATAATTATTTCTATTTATTTATTTTAAAGGCATGTATTGAAAATGATAGACTTGTAAAATTTTTTTTTTTTTTTTTTATGCCTTGATGTAATAATGGGAACATGACTAGTGGAAGTGGAATCTTTGAAATTTTTATGAAATTATAATAATTAATTTAGCCATAAATGTGTGATTGATCTTGGGAAGTTTCATTAAATACACGGCCCGGGATCACTTTTCTGGACCGGTATGTTACAGATGGTATCAGAGCAGTCACACATATAAAATATGGCTTATTAATTATTATAATAAAAAAAAAAAAAAAAATTTTGGAATGGATTTACAAATCTAACCCTATGTTTTCTTTTTGAGTCCAGAAAATGGTCAGTTCGGGTGCATCGGTTTACCCTACACCTAAAAATCAAAGAAAGACTCTCCCTACTACCCAAGAGAGGTTAAGTGCCCTAGAAAAACAGGTTCTAACCTGGAGAAAGGAATCCTATTTACAGTACCAAGCCCTAAATAAAAAGCTGGATAGGATTCTAGAGGCTGTGGATGCTGCCACCCCACCTATACCTGTTAAACCTCGGGTTAGAAATCTAAACAGGGAGAAGGGTAAGAAACCAGTAACCCAATTAATGACTGACCCAGAAATTGAGCTAGATAATGAAACCTTGGCTGATAAAAGTAAAAGGCTGCGTACCCAAAAACCCATAGAGGATGAGAAGCCTAAGAAAAGAAAAGCTGAAACTCAGGCTGTACCCCTACCTCGGATGGCTGAAACCCTAAAACAGGATGGTCCTTCAATTCTAAGGAAACCTTCTATACGGACTAAGGTTGCTGTTACAAAGCCTAAGATAACACCTATTAACATGCCTAAAGCTATGGATGAGTTTGAAGCTGCTAATGTACCCAAGGCTGTGGATGTGCCCAAAGGGGTGGATGTACCTAAGGCTGCTGATATACCTAAGGCTATGGGTGAGTTCCTTGCTATACCCAAGCCGGAGGTAACGGTTGAACCTAGTCAAAAGCTACAGAAGGAAGTTTTCCCTGTTCAAGGACCCAGCCCAGATCCTGTATGTACTGAGGTAGAGACCCAGGAAATACCTTCCAAGGTTACTCACAAGTTATCCTCTATGCGGCCATAGGGTCAAGACGTGCAAACTAGAATCGATTCTAAGGAAGCCTACACCAGAAAGGAACCAAGGACTTTTTATAACCAACGACCCATTTTAACGGAGTTGGTGTGTTATTTTTGTGGTACCAATGGACATACAGCTAAGGCATGTCCATATGGTAGTCGAGTTTGTTTCCTATGTCATTCCTCTGATCACCTCAAGGAAAATTGTCCTTTTAGCAAATATGCAAATTAGGTTGTAATATTTTTTTAAATAAAAAGTTACAATTGTTCCTGTTTGCTTAAGAATATTTATTGAGACCATATTTCTCTTCTATGCCAGAATGGAAAGTAATTCCGATGATCTGAATGCCCAACCTGGTCACCCAGAGCAATATCCTAGTAAAAAGCCACGAAAGAAGCAGGCTAAGGACCAACCAGAAGCTGAGCCTAGAAAAAGGCCCAGTAGAAGGAAGGATAAAGCTCTAGTTGAATCTCCGACCAGAACTAACATGCTTGAGCAGCGTCTGAATGAACAAGAGAAAACCTTTGCAGTGTTTCAGACAGAGGCTTTTCGTCAGTGGGAACGGATGCAAGCACAGCTAGAACAGATTGTTCAACAGCAATCATTAGCAGTGCTAAGAAACCAAGAGCACCGTCACCACGGGCATGATGAACATCAGTCGACTGCCAGTATGCATGGGAGTCAGAGAGAAGGGCCAGATCAAAACCCTGATGCTCGGGTTTTAGAGGGAAGATCGGAATTTGGTAGGCATGAAGAAGTAGATGTCTCAAACCAGGCAAACAGAGGAGCTAGTGATAAAGCTCAAGGAACAGTTGTAGAAAGTCTGAGTATTGCAACCACGGTTTGTCCCGAACAGCGAGAAATGGATCGGCGAGATGCTGATGCATTCCATCGTCAAAAACCCCCATCCTTTGCCGGTGGTGATTGTTTAGCTGCCGAGCATTGGATCGAGGCGATGGAAAAGATTTTTGACTTTCTGGGTTGTGACGACCGACAGAAAGTTTTATTTGCTCCGTTCAAATTAAGTGGAGAGGCCTATCGATGGTGGAAGACACAACAACGTGTCTTCAACAGTAGAAAAGAAAATGTAACTTGGGATAAATTTAAGGAATCCTTTTTCGCCAAATTCTTTCCATCTTCTGTTAAAATTTCGAAGGCCCGAGAGTTTGCTGAATTGAAGCAAGGCACTATGACGGTGGCCGAGTATGAAACAAAGTTCAACTCTCTGCTTCGGTTTGCTCCAAGCTCAGAATGGGAAGAATATAGTCGGATCCGCAAGTTTGAGGATGGTCTTGCTGAGGGTATACGCGGTCGAGTAATACTTTGCCGCAATAAAACCTATGGTGATGCAGTTGATAATGCTCTCTTAGTTGAGAGTGATACTGCTGAACTTGATCGGCGTTACCTGAAAAGGGAACGATCACCAGTAAAAGACCATTCGGGAAAGAAGCAGATCGGACAGTCTTCTTCGGGGCAAACTAGGGTCGAGGGAAGTGGAAAGAATGGAGGATTTCAAAAGAAGAAAAAAGTCCCTAAGTGCAACAGATGCGGAAAGTTTCATACCGGACTTTGCAAATGCTTCAAGTGTGGAAAGACTGGTCATCGACCATCAAATTGTGTCGTCGGTTTCGTATGCTACAACTGCGGACAACCTGGCCACATCATTAAGGATTGTCCAATAGCAAGAAATGTCGGACAACCACAACAGCAGGGGCAGAATCGTCCAGTTGGTAGACCAGTGGGACAATAATACCAAGGTGGACAACAGTACCAAGTGGTGGTGGACGACAGCCAGTTTTACCAGCTCAAGCACAAATCCGTGCCCTAATACCTGAGCAAACCCAAGCACCGGCGGAGACAGTGGCAGGTAGGGGTGTAAATCGGGTCGGGTTGACTCGGGTTGGCACAAATACAACCCCAACCCACATTGTAAAATCACAACCCAACCCTACTTTCAACCCTACTTTTCACATCTTAACCCAATCCTATTTCAACCCACCTCAAATCGGTTCGGTTCGGGTTAGAAATCGGGCTAATAGATTACACATGTTATCAATGCTAGTTAAAGTTTTGTTCACCTGAATTTCTAAAATAATAAAAATAATTATAATTATAAAAACAATAAGTACTAATAAAAGTTCTACATAGCTCAAAAGTGGAGGATAAGTTTAGTAATTGATTCGTTTTTTTGTTTTTGTATTTTTGAGCAATCGATGTCTTCTGCAAGTCAAAAAGTGAAAGCCAAGTAAAATTATTACAGTAAATTATGCAAAATAGAAAAATGAATATTATAGTCTTACTTACCTTCTTAGTTGACTTCTAATCAAAGCTACAAACATCTTAAGTTCTCAGTTGACCTGTTATGTTATTCTAAATCACCAATGCGAGCAAATATCTAAACAACCTATTTATGATGCAATATAACCAAATAATCCAAACACAATTTCACAACTAATTAACCAAATATATTTCCAAACCAAATAAATTCAAATAACATTTGACAACCAAATAGTCAAACAAATTTCCAAACTCAACACAATTTTATTTAAATATCTAAGCAATATGAATGAAATACACTCTCATAAATATATGTAAATACATATCTTATGAAATCGGGTCGGGTCGGGTTGACCGACCCCTAACCCAACCCAACCCATTTTTAAAATCGGGTCGGGTTGAACCCATTTTTTAAAAACCAAATTTCCAAAATCTCAACCCAACCATGGTATAAATCGGTTCGGGTTGATGCGGGCTCGGGTTGAACCCAACCCTATTTACACCCCTAGTGGCAGGTATTATTCGTCTCTGTGGTATTTTTGCTCGAATATTATTTGACACTGGTGCGGATAGCTCTTTTATATCCGAAGAGTTCGTGCAAGAGCATGGGTTGAAAGTCACTGAGTTGACTTGGGATGTCCGGATCACATCACCTGTTGGGGGTAGTTTATTAATTAGACATGCTTGTATGGCTTGTACCCTAGAAATTGAAAGTTTGATCATCCCAGTAGATCTTTTAATCATACCTATGAAAGATCTAGACGTCATTTTAGGAATGAATTGGTTAACTGAATGGGTACATGGAATTTATCCTCGTGAGCGTCGTGTAAGCTTAAGAGGATCCGATAAACAAAGTATTGATTTCAAGGGAAGTCAATTGGTAGTACCCCACCTCATATCAGCTTTTCAAGCTAGAAAACTTATTAGAAAGGGTTGGCAAGGATGTCTTGTTTCAGTTCTAGCAATAGAAGATAAAGAGGTTAAGTTGGAAGACATTCCGGTTGTTCATGAATTTCCGGATGTGTTTCCAAAAGAGTTGCCGGGAGTACCCCCAGAAAGAGAAATTGATTTCATCATAGAATTGATGCCCGGTACTACTCCAATTTCAAAAGCTCCTTATCGAATGGCTCCTGCAGAGTTGAAAGAATTAAAAATACAGTTGCAAGAGCTTCTCGATTTAGGGTTTATTCGACCTAGTAAGTCACCTTGGGGAGCACCCGTGCTTTTTGTAAAGAAAAAAGATGCCAGTATGAGGCTGTGCATCGATTACAGAGAGCTGAATAAGGTAACAATCAAGAACAAATATCCACTTCCCCGAGTTGATGATCTCTTTGATCAACTGCAAGGTGCATCAGTCTTCTCCAAAATAGATCTACGGTCAGGATATCATCAGTTGAAAGTTCGAGACGAAGATATACCTAAAACAGCTTTTAGAACCCGGTATGGTCATTACGAATTTTTGGTGATGCCATTCGGAGTAACCAATGCTCCGGCCGCATTTATGGACCTTATGAATAGGGTATTTCGACAGTTCTTAGACAGGTGTGTTGTGGTATTTATTGATGATATTTTAGTGTATTCCAAAGGAGAGGCAGAGCATGTTGGTCATCTAAGAGAAGTACTACAGACCCTAAGAGAACACAAGTTATATGCCAAACTAAAGAAATGTGAGTTTTGGATGGACAGTGTGACCTTCTTAGGTCATGTGGTTAGCAGTAATGGTGTATCAGTAGACCCAAGGAAGATAGAAGCTATAATCAATTGGGGTAGACCGACTACTGTAACTGAGATTAGAAGTTTTCTGGGTATGGCAGGGTATTATCGCAAATTCGTAAAAAATTTCTCAAGCATTGCAGTACCACTCACCAGGTTAACCCACAAAAATACTAAATTTATCTGGTCAGATGCTTGTGAGAAAAGTTTCAAAGAATTGAAGAGTCGCTTAACTTCAGCGCCGATTTTAGCTTTGCCAATCACTGGCGAAAACTATGTGGTGTACAGTGATGCATCTAGGAAAGGTCTCGGTTGTGTACTTATGCAGCAAGGTAGGGTAATTGCCTATGCATCTAGGCAGTTAAGACCCTATGAACAAAATTACCCTACCCATGACCTGGAATTAGCTGCGGTAGTGTTTGCTTTAAAAATATGGCGACACTACTTGTATGGTGAGAAAACCGAAATCTTTACAGACCATAAGAGCCTGAAGTACATTTTCTCTCAAAAAGAGTTGAACCTCCGACAAAGAAGGTGGTTGGAGTTACTAAAAGACTATGACATTAGTATTCAATATCACCCCGGTAAAGCAAATGTGGTAGCTGATGCTCTAAGTCGTAAATTCTATACTGCAGCTTGGATTACTCAACAATTGCCTCTAATAAGGGAAATTCAATCGTTGCAGTTAGAAGTGGTAACTCCACGAGAAATTCAAAGAATAAGTGCTTTACAAATTCAGTCAACACTGATTGATCGGATAAAGCAGGCTCAGAAACAAGATAAACTTATTCTCCGTGTTTTAGAGAAGTTAAAAAATGGAGATCCCTCGGATTTCAGTTGCAGTCTTGATGACACATTACTTTTTCAGGGAAGGTTAGTTGTGCCCAGAGATGATAAGCTGCGACGAGAAATTTTGGAGGAAGCCCATCAGTCTAAATTTTCTGTGCACCCTGGTAGTACCAAGATGTACAAAGATTTGAGACAAAATTTCTGGTGGAAAAGGCTGCGGGTCGAGTGTGCCAAATTTGTGTCTCAGTGCTTAGTATGTCAGCAGGTCAAAGCTGAACGAAAAAGACAAGCCGGATTGTTGCAACCTTTAGAAATACCAGAGTGGAAATGGGAGCATATTACCATGGACTTTGTTACGGCTCTCCCTAGGACGCAAGCTCGTTATGATGCTGTATGGGTAGTGGTGGACAGACTTACTAAATCTGCTCACTTCTTGCCCTATCGCATGACCTTTAGAATAGATCAAATGGCAGATCTGTACCTGCGGGAGATTGTTCGTTTACATGGTGTCCCTGTTTCCATTGTGTCAGACAGAGATCGACGGTTTATTTCTGATTTCTGGCAAAAATTACAAAAATGTATGGGAACAGAGTTGCGGTTAAGCACCGCATATCACCCGCAGACGGATGGTCAGTCTGAAAGAACTATTCAAATTTTAGAAGATTTTTTGAGAGCTTGTGCCTTAGATTTTCCTGGTTCATGGGATGAGCATTTGTCTTTGGTTGAATTTGCCTATAACAATAGTTATCAGGCTAGTATTGGTATGGCTCCGTTTGAAGCTCTGTATGGGAAAAGGTGTCGAACGCCTGTCTATTGGGAAGAAATTGGTACGCGACAACTTTTAGCTCCAGCCTTGATTCAGCAAGCTGCTGATGTGGTTCGAATTATTAGACGACGATTAGAAGCAGCGCAAGATCGCCAGAAAAAGTATGCTGATGGCAGACGAAGAGACCTACAATTTACAATAGGCGAGTTAGTTTTCTTAAAAGTCTCTCCCACTAAAGGTGTGACTCGTTTCAGAGTGAAAGGCAAATTATCTCCTCGATATATCGGACCTTTTGAGATATTGGAAATTATAGGTGGTGTTGCCTATCGGCTAGCATTGCCTCCTTCGCTAGCAAGCGTTCATAATGTCTTCCATATCTCACAGTTAAGAAAGTATGTAGCCGATTCGACGCATATTTTGTCAACCGAACAATATGAGATCGAGGAAGATTTAACTCATCCAGAACGTCCTGTTCGAATCTTAGATAGTCGCGAGAAGCAGTTAAAGAGGAGGACGATTCGGCATGTTCTAGTGCAATGGAGCAACCACGGTGAGCGGGAAGCAACGTGGGAGCTAGAGGACGACATTCGTAGAATCTGCCCCGAATTGATCCAAAATCTATCATGACTATTGTAAGTTTCGAGGACGAAACTTTATAAGGTGGGGAGAATGTAAAATATTGAAAATAATAATAATAATAATTTTTGCATTTTTGCCTCTTCAGACATGTGGGCCCCACGGGATAAGATAGGATGAGATAAGAACTCTCCTAGATAGGGTAGTTAAGATAGAATTTCATTTTTGAAACAAATTATCTCCACGGGATAAGATATGATAAGATAAGAATTATCATAGATAAGATTTATTAAGATAAAATCTAATTTTAAAATAAATTTTATCTTATTCCTATCTTCCTATCCCTTAGAAGCTACGGGACTTCTATAAATTGGGGTGAGGACTGGATAGATGGGGATGATCGTAAGAAGGTTTGGGAGGTAAAGTGGTGGAAGGAGAAAATTTATTTTCTTCAAAGGCAAGTGGGATTTTATTGAAGATTGATTTTAGTTCCATATTATGATTATTTTTATACAATTATTATGCATAAAGCATGTATATTATATGTATTATAATTTTTAGACTATGCTTGACATATTTAAAATTTTATAATCCTAAATTTTTAGGATATAAAATTTTGCAGATAAATATGTTGAATTTATGCTTGAAATTATATGTATTGAGATTTTGAATGCATTTTATTAATGCATTAGTATGTTATAAATATATGTGTATCGAAATTATTTATTCATGATGTGAGTTAATTATATGTGTAATAATGCTTATGTATAATATTAAACGGCGTAAAATCTCATATGTTCCTGACTGAAATTCGTATGGGAAGAATTTCCGTGAGAAGTGAATTCATCCGTAGAGAAGAATTTCCAAAATGATGCATTCGTCAGAGGTGCATAACTTTCGTCGGAGAGTTTGCTTTTGGGTTTTATGCAACTAATTTTTTTTGGTTGCATTTGATGAATTTGATATTTTAATGACTTTAATGCTTTTAACATTTAAATATTCTGGATTAAAATTGATGTGCAGTTATCACAGCAGTACAGGCTAAGTGAGAGAGGCCTGGGTGGGTCCCATATGCAGGAACATTAATGATTATGTGGCTTAATGTGGGCCGTTCATTTTATTTTATTGTGATTTATTCATTTGAACTCCGATTTGAATGATCAAATAGTCCATTTCTATGTTTTTGATATTTCTGGACTCAATGGAAGAGTTTGATTTTGCAGTTGAGGCCTAATTTTTAAGATATTAAATTAAATGATTATTTTATCATTTAATTAAGTTTTAATTGGGTCATTATCCATTTTCAAATAATTTTCTACTTGCTAGTCATGTTGAGACTAACCCATTATTTTTACAGGTGTACCAAATCAAGTGGGACACTAGCGTTTTGGGATTTACAAGAAGATTTTTCAAGAATAATTATTTCTATTTATTTATTTTAAAGGCATGTATTGAAAATGATAGACTTGTAAAATTTCTTTTTTTTTTTTTTTATGCCTTGATGTAATAATGGGAACATGACTAGTGGAAGTGGAATCTTTGAAATTTTTATGAAATTATAATAATTAATTTAGCCATAAATGTGTGATTGATCTTGGGAAGTTTCATTAAATACACGGCCCGGGATCACTTTTCTGGACCGGTATGTTACAATAAGAGTTTACATTAAGTTTGGCATACCAACTGTAGCACAAACATTTCATTGCAGACATGGTAGGCATTAGAAAGAAAATCTCTAGTTCTTAATATCAATCCAAGCCACTCAAGCTATATCACATCCCATTAATGAAAAAACTAGTAACATGTCTTCTGTTTCACAAAATCTACCCAACAATCTTAAACTTTCCATTAATCTAGCTAATCCTAGCTTGTCCTGAATCCTAAAATACCCCAAACCACGAAGCTGATAGATGATGTCCATTCCCACCAACTTTATAATTTGTTTAATTTTAGATATGACTCTTAGCTTGAGGAAAATATCAATAACTCCAACCTCGAATCTTTGGAATTTTAGGCCACCATTGATGCAAAGTGGTGATCCTTGAGATGATTTACAAAAATCTTTTGGAGGTTTAGTGCCAAGTTGAGCGCGAAGGAGATGAGGAAGAAAGAAGATGAATGAGAATGAGAAGGGAAAAATGAACCCTAATCTCTCACGCCCCCTTTTAAATGACCTCACCAATTAGTGGGTCGGGCTAGTCGGGGGCCCACAAGGCCTAATTCATACCCTTTTTCTCGTCCCACATAATTTCATTAATTAAAATTTTCTTCGGGGGCACTAACCCCTTCACCCCTACAACATGACCGAACAGGTCAAAACCCATACTTATTCTAGAAGATTCAAGATAATCATGGTGCCCTAAATAACGCGTCAATCATACACTTCTAATTCAATACCCAATAAATCATATCATAACCAGGTAGTACAGCTGTGGAAACATGTCAATGCACGACTTGTACTCATGTCTAACATACTAGTGAATAGTATCACATATAACCCAATATGTTAAGATCATAATGCATGCATGTATACATTATACGTCCCCTAGATGTTATATTTATATATGTTACACGACACACTAACATCATTAATTCCTAGCAGCATATTTGTAAATTACCTCATGATTAGGGAAGAGTTATAATAAAAAAAATACCTGGTCCTCATAGAAAATCATCTTTCCACCAAACTTTTTGAAAAATAATTTGATATTTTTACTACCAAACTACTATACTTTTTTCATTTTTACCCTTATATTTTAATTATTTTCTCATACAATTATTTTGTTTCTTTCTACTTTACTTTTATTATATTACATTGATCTCAAACTTTTCAAAATATTCCTTTCTATACTTCTACACTTCTCTCCCTACCACCATTACTAAATGATATCATAGAAAACGGTTGTATGGAATAATGCAAATACTATTGTGCAATTATAAGTGGGAGATGTTGGTCGAAAAAATAGATAGTAACTGACGAGCTGTGTATATATCTAATTAAAATGCTTATTTTAACGCAAATACACATGTCGTATAAGTAATAAAATGTGAGTTAAGTATCGTTCCCACGAGGAATAAGTTAAACTAATTAGTATCAAAATTCAATTATCTTTGATAGGTAGAAAATTTAGATGATTGATTGAACAAGAATTAAATTCAAACATAAAATTAAAATGAGTAAAGAGTCAGTGGTAATGTAGGAACGAGTTGGGATTCTTAAAGTTGATTTAAAGTAAATGAAAAATAAGAATCATTGACCCTAAGCTATGTTAATTTGGTTCCATTTCACTTGACTGTATAGAGAATTACTAACCTAGGTTCATATGTATTTTTATACATCATCCAATGCATATAAACATGATCCTACTTCAATTTATTGTTATGTTCCCATGCAAACAAGTGAAACAAGATTGATTAGCTCATAATCTATTTAATATTATGCAGGGTTAATAGGTTATTCCTATCTATATTAACATTCAACATTACAAGTGTTGAATCCCTGTGCTCTATACATGGATCCCATCCAAATCTTGCTTTTCCAAGCATAAATCTCGATATTAAATTAGCTTACAAGGTAGTTAGGCTTGCATATGTGTTAAACATGACGTATAGAATCCCACACGATACCAATCTCTGCAAAGATAGATAATCATTCATTCCAAAATAAACCAAAGCAAACATAGGTTAAGGGTCAAATCCTCTCAATTTCCCATCACAAGGAGTTCAGCTCAAAAAGATAATATCAAATTCCATCAAACATAAGTTTAAATACATCCCAGAAATAGAGAATAAGAAAGATATGTAAAGAAAAAGGAGGAGGAGATGAAACTTGTTAATTTCCACCAAACAAATGAGATATCCATTTCAAAATCTCCTTGGCTTGAGAATCTCTTCTTTTATTCTCCTTGGCTACCTCCTACGAGCTCTGTAGGTCATATTCTTGAAACCCTAAAGGAGATATTTATAACACATTGCAATTAGAGCTCACATGTACAAGAAATTCCACCCACATAGTTTCGTGGTGACGGGCACCACCACATTGGACAGAGGCGATGCAATTTCTTTCAAGGCGGTGAACTTCGTGGCCGCAGCCACCACTATGTTGGAGACAATATTGCCTTTTTGACAATTTCAAGTGATTTTTCTTATTTTATCCTCTTTTTGACTTGAAATTGCAGGAGAATTGACTTCATTTTCCTACAACGAAAGAGTAAAAATAAGTAAATGTATTCCTAAATGATCAAATAAAATTAAAACAACCAAAATGAGATAAATTTAAACTAGGTGCAACCCAAAATGCATGCAAGATGCAACAAACACACAAGTTGTGAAAATTAATGCAAAACCTATGTAAATTTATATGTTTTTTTATCTAACATCCAAAATAAATGCAAAATGAGTGTTGATAACTCTATTTCTATAAAGTTATCAATGACTTGTAAAAATAGTTATTTATGTTATGCATCGTGTTTTGGATAAAATTCAATTTTATATTTATGTTAATTTTCTCAAAGCTTAATCGACAAGGTCAAGCTATAAATGAAATCATCAAGAAAGCATATTTTACTAATACTTTGTTATAACAATTGTATTTTACTTTTATTAAATAGTAAAATGTTAAGCGTTCAACTTTTAAACTTTTTTTTATAAAATTTAACCTTTAAATTTTATTATAGATATGATTTTACATAAATAAGTGTATAAATTCTTAAAACCTATCACATAAATAAGTGTATAAATCTTGTCCTGACCAAGTGTAACATCAAATAGGATTTTTAAAAAGTAAGGTCCGTTGGAAGTTCCAGACATCTGAGCTTGTAATTGAGGCTCGAAATTAATCTCAGGTCTTTAAGTTGCAATTGAGGCTCTAATTTTCAAAGAATACTTAGTTATATGTATTTTTGGGCAAGTGAAGTCAATGCAGGTATTGGAGTTTACGCTGAGCTCCTCTAGAATAAGGCCTATCTTATTAGAGATGATTTAGGAATTCACCATAGGAGAAATCTCTAGGACTCGTGTATAGAAAACCTTGAGCTCCTCATTCCTAAACTGCAAGCATTTAAATGATAAAAATTCTTATTGGTTTCCAATTTGTGATTCCAACCCGACTGAGCAAGAAAGTTTGAGGTGCAATACCGATCCCACTTTCACAACTTTACATCATGGTATGATTTCCTATAAAGTTGGCCACCGTTTATTTAAATAAATAAATTTTTAATTTTTCAACATTGGTATTAGAGCATCAAGGTCGTGTCTTGGCTTTCTATTTATATGCATGCCTATTTATTTAAATAAATTTATGGTATGCTTTCTATTGAAATTAGGCGTGAAACAGATTATGTTGAATATTGGATGACATGTTTAATAATAATAAAAAATATATTAATAGAGTCACTCGATTCCATGGCATACTTAATCTTGTGTATACAGACTCGTAGAATTACTACATATATGTTTACGTACATCTGTTGCTTCTTTGGCCATCATATTAATATTCATATCACATCTTATTTTGAAGAGTGCATTTTTTCAAATAAAATAAATGGAATGGATATTCAATTAATGACCACATGTGAGTGTTATAATTTTTTTTTGATGAAGACCATTATCCAAATCAAGACACTGTTACTGTTATGTTTGATTTTTTTTTTTTTTTTGGTTATACGTTGGCTATCCGTGGGATGGTAAAGATGCTCTGGCAACGAACAAATATGTGGGCATGTGATAAGATTTATACTAAGAGCAAAAGACGCAATTAAATTAAAAGGTGACATATTTTGATATTGTAAAAATATGTGTCATATTTTGTTTCCATAAAAATTAAGGGTGTGTTTGGCATTCGAGAAAAAACGGGCGACGGGTTTTCGTTTCTAAAAACTGTCCCATCAGCCCGACTCCGGTCGTTTTCCACGCTGCTGTACACGATGATTAATGCGTCGTGTATGATAATAGGCAGCGAAATATCATGCGCGCTGAATGGTTGTCAATGGCCAGCGGAGCATCCTTACGCGCTAAATAATAGTCGTAGTACACAGGACTGAGGAAAGCTGCGACGCGCGGACGGGTGAAACGACGGGTTTTTCACCAGCCGCTCCGGGTTTGAAAAGTTTTACCCGATTTTACGGGTTTTCGTAATCCTTAGGGTGTGTTTGGTATTTACAAAAACCCGTAAAATCGGGTAAAACTTTTCAAACCCGGGGCGGCTGGTGAAAAATTCGTCGTTTCACCCATCCGGTGTTGCAGCTTTCCTCAGTCCTGTGTACTACGGCTATTATTTAGCACGTAAGGATGCTCCGCTGGCCATTGACAACCATTCAGCGTGCATGATATTTCGCTGCCTATTATCATACACGACGCATTAATCGTCGTGTACAGCAGCGTGGAAAACGACCGGAGTCGGGCTGATGGGATAGTTTTTAGAAACGAAAACCCGTCGCCCGTTTTTTCTCGAATGCCAAACACACCCTAAGTTTACAATTATCCCAAGAAAGCAGAATAAAGAAAATAAGAAGAGAAATGATAAGAGGAGATAAAACTCTATGTTTTGAAGTAAATAGCTTGATTCTCTTCTTTGGCTTGAAACACTTGTTTTTCTCCTTTCTTGGCAGCCATGAGCTCATTAAGTTGTGTTTAAGAAACTCTAAGAGAAGTATTTATAACTCTCTCAGTTTAGAGCTTTACACATGTGAGAATTTTCACACACGAGCTTCGTTGCTCGACCGCCACTTTGCTGGAGCTAGAATTGCCTTTTGACAGCTCAAAATGATTTCTATCTCATTCCATCCTCTATTTGTCTTGAATTTGTATGGGAATTGTCCTCCTTTTCTTATAACAAAAATTAAAAACAAGTAATGTATTTTTAAATTATCAAATGAAATTAAAACAACCAAAATGAGATGAATTTTAACTAGATGCAACTTAAAATACACGAAAACCACACAAGATATAAGAATTATATGAATGATGAAAATTAATACAAAATCTATGCAAATTTATATGTTTCTCTTAAACTAACATTCAAAATTAACACAAAATGAGTATTAACAACTCTAATTTTATAGAGTTGTCACTCTTCCAAACTTAAACGTTGCTAGTCCTCGAGCAAGACATTAAAAAATGTAACTAACACATGCAAAATCAAGTATGTTTTTAACCATTGGCATTATAATCATAACTCTCTACTTAGTAATGTAAAAAATAACAATAAGCTGAAATAACTTATGGAGAATTTGTTAAAATCAAACCAAGTTATGCATTTAAAATGCAAAAGTCAAGCTACATGCAAATGTAATCAACAAATAATCAAAAATTATAGTTCGATATTGCTAACCATTCTCCTGATCAAAAGGTCTTTTTAGGACAAGCATAATAAATAGATGAATAAACAAGAAGTAGATCCATTACCTCAAAAATACATAGCACACATTTATCTAATTCGCTTAGCCTAGACTTAGAAAAATTGCACAACTGGTTCTCCCAAACTTATTACTTTATTCTTTCACCATATTTCAGAATATTTAGAGAGAGTTTTTTCTTTTTTTATTTTCTTTCTTTTTTTACCTTCCTTCACCATATTTCAGGGTATCTAAGAAGAATTTTCTACAAAACGCTATTAATTTGACTTTGTCTTACTTTTTATATGAACCTTGACATTTAAAAATATCAAATGCCGATTACTCAACTAATCGAGATAAACTAATCGGCTCTTCAGGAAATACATTAGGAAAATCTCTTACCACGGGTATGGTTTCAGTCTTCTGTTTTCAGATTCTGCATCAACCGTGAACACTAAGTACACTACACAGACTTTCCACATTAATCTATTTACTTTCATGACTAATACTAGCTTCAGAACTTTATCTTATGAACTCTTGGTGAAAGTGAATGATAAGGAATTCTTAAGTTAGTTCATGACTTGCTTCCCGTTGTAATTAAGTATCACATTCCATTTACTCAACCAATCTATATCAAGTATCACATCCAAACTTGTAAGTATCTAACACGATCAAATTAGCAGGAAAAGATCGACATATTTTCACTGTCCACAAAGGTATAGATACTCTTATGGTTGACTCCATATGTACCCAATACAGTCATGCTCTCACCGGAAACACATGAAACAAAAGAATGAGTGGCGTTGGGATCAAACAAAACGCTTACTAATATCCACAGAATGAAAGTTCACCTGATTTTTTAGTACATGACATAAGTAATGTATTTTTAAGAGTATATATAGATAATCAGTAATCTCTTAATGTAAAAAGGGTTACCTGTCACCACCTCACGGGGCTTAATTTAGACACAAGGGCCCACTTTAATTACACTGCATTTAACCTTGAGACATTTTTATTATTATTGAATCAATGGCCAAGATTATAAAGAAAATCACAAATGAAAAAAATCTCTCTGATGCACGAAGCCGTTGATGAAGATGGATCGGAGGATGCCAAAGACCCACCGCTGACACCCAAATCCAAAAAAAAAAGAAAAAAAACGAAGGTGTCGAAGCAAGGAGCAAGGAATCGGTTGCCTCGGTTGTTCACTCCACCACCTGGCCTGAAGATTTGTAAATCCGATGAAGATAAAAGATGCTGAAAAAAGACGGAGGGAGGAGGTGTTTCGTCTATAACCTCTCTTACAACTGTAAAAGAGAAAGAAAGAAAACAAACTAATGCAAAAAAGTGGTGATGCCATGGCTGTAATTTCAAAATGGGCATGACTCTGCACACATGACGACCTGGCGACCTTCGCCTTCAAACCTAGCTAGATTTTCATAAATTAACAAGGAGTGGGCGTCATTGGTGTTGAAGAAGAAAACTATGGCCAAGAACCCGGTGGCCTAAAAATAATACAAGGCGAGAGTACGCTTGGATCTGCAGAAATGGGAAATACGAATTCTCCCAGAAAAAGAGAGAGAGAGAAAAGACTACTTGTTGAGGTTCGGATGACCAACGATAGTCAAAGCTATTCTAGAAAATTCAGAGCTAGCCCACAAATGGCGTTGATTTGAATATTTTTATGGCGAAAAAGGCAAAAGATGAATGATTTAAACACCCACCTAAGACAAATCCATGACCACTTCCAAATATGCAAGCCAAGCCGCTGGTCAGGTAAATCAAAAATCATCAACCGTGATGAGGGTAGTACTTGAGAGGCGTGTTGCTGCTAATAGGTTTGGAGCTCACGAGACCCATACAAAAAAGTGGCATGCTGCCGCCCGAAAACAACAGTCACAAATGGTAAAAAAAGAGAGGTCGGAGAACTAGAAGGATGTTGAATGAAGTTCATCACAAGACAAAGACAAATTGCTTGGTCGGTACAGAGGCAAAGTTCATCATGGTGTTGGGGCTACAAAACTGAACTACAACCAACTCGCAAAGCCATGGTTCAAACCATTAAAAAAATGTAAAGCATCTCCCAAATGCAAAATCAAAGAAGAGAAGAAGCGAAGTCCGGATTTCGAGAATCTAAACAAAAGGGGAAAAAAACATGTCATGCCTTCAACGACTTTAAAATAAAATTAAAAAAATGATGATGAATGAAAGCTCGGACATCTCCAGCTCAAAAGTCACCCCAACTTGATTTGTGATTGTTCAGCATTTTTCGACCCTCTGCAAAAACAGAAAAATAATAGAAAAAGTAAGAGCACCGATCTTTTACGAGTGATTTCCGACCGGTCAAAAAATATATTTTTTTGTTTTTTTTTTTGAAAATATTTTTATAAACATATTAATCTAATTATATTTAATCTATAAACTAAGTTTTATCATTTTTAGATATGTATATATATTTATTTTGGATTTTTAAATACAGGGGTATTTAAGTCATTTTAAATATTCTTAAAATGACTTAAATATCCCTGTATTTAAAAATCCAAAATAAATATATATACATATCCAAAAATGGTAAAACTTGATTTATAAATTAAATATAACTAGATTAACATGTTTATAAAAAAAATTCAAAAAAAATTTCAAAAAATATATTTTTTGACCGGTCGGAAATCACCGGTCGTAAAAGATCATTCGGCAAAAAGTAAAGGACTTAGAGATTGAAGGATACAGCTTGGCATGAAAAAGAGCATAGCTTTGCATCCGCACATTTCTTTTTTGGTATGTGAAACTAATTCGAGCCCAGAAAATCAGACAAAGATGGAGAAGATAATTCTAGTTTGTGAAAAAAAAACAGAAAAGCTTTCAGATGATTTCTCGAAGAGGAAGAAGAGTTTTGAAGACATGATGGCGACGGGAGAAGAGAAAGTCATCATTGCCATTGTGGTTGGTGGTTTTGCGGGATTTGGTTCTGAGGTGAATCGTTTGAGGTCGAGCGGAGAAGCTTTCAAAATACTTAATGTAACACTTACACGAAACTTTAACAACCTAAGTTTATTGAGTAAGGCTTCTTAATTTCACATTTATCCTTCTAATAATCACTTTCTCAGACCTATATAGTCTAGAAATCGATTGCTTTGAACCCTAAACTTTTATAGTCATTTAAGACAATCATTTATAACTTATATGAAGTAATTCTTTTGTCAAATTTCTGGATTTTAATTCTTTTTATCAAAACAGCCCGATACATGTATAAATTCACCATATATTGACTCTAAAATTGCATGTTAATCATTCATACAAGTATGACTACTAAAAAACTTTTATGTTCACTTTAAAGGCTTGTTTCTATCATATAACAAGTAATATTTTAATCAAAATTTCTATAATAACAACTCTCCCTAAAACAGCCACATATAACTTTGTTTTAGGTGAGTTTCCTCCTCATAATTGCATACTGACTAGCATACATAAAATATACTTACTCAATAAGTATATTTGCTTTCAACACTCTTAATTACATCATTTGCTAACCTATGCACCATGTAATAATCAAGAACAATTTAAACAGAATTTTCTTTTTCAATTACCATTATGCTTGGACGTTATTTAAGCATGGAATAAATAATAATCAAACACATACTTAAACAGTTCATGAACAATCTCTTGGACGTCAATCACCTTACTTATATCCATCATATTATCATTCTAGATGTAGCAATTTACGGATGTTATTTGGGCATAACTTAAGCTAATAATTAATGACAAAATACACATAGAGTGGACCTGTTTTGGACATGAATTAGTTGCCTTTCCAAGGATAAAACCTTGCTGAATTTTCACTCCTTCTTGCTGCCTTGGACGTCCTCCCTTGCTGCCTTATTTTGAGAATTTTTTTCTCACTTTAGTACTCCTTAAAAAACATCTGAGGGCTGCCGCTTTACCCCCTTTATAAAAGGCTACAATTTACCCTTAGTTAGCCACCTTTAAACTATGGTTAAAGACATTAATCTACCTTAGTTTGCTGCTGCAATATGGACCATCCAAGTGTCCATTCATCCCCCTTTTATTTAATTTTGCTACGTCAATCTAAACCATTCAAATATGATGCATTTTTGTCATTTAATCTCTATTCAAACTTGAGGCAAATTAAGCACAATCCATGTTTTGATAATTAACAACTCAATTTGAGAATCATGTAAGTACTAATGTGGTTGCTAAGTGATGCCAAGGTTCAAATAATCAAAGGTCAAAAGTGTTGGAAACATGTGAAAAATAAGCCAAGTTTATGTTTTGATGATTAATAAATCAATTTGAGTAAGTTTTGGTTACTAACATGTTTTGTGGAGATGATTAAAGGTTATAAAAATAAATAAAATGAAGCATGGCAGGTTAAGTCGATCTCCAAGTCAACTCTGGTATCGACTTAGGCCAAGTCGATTCCCAAGTCGACTCCAGCAGTGACTTCAACCCGTCATTTTCGTCCACCGTTTAAATCGGGGAGCCAAGCTGCCGAAGTCGCATCCCAAGTCGACTCTGCATGCGACTTGGGTGAAGTCGCATCCCAAGTCGACTCCGGCATCGACTTCAACTATGATGTTCTGTCTAGAGTTGAAATCGAGAATGAGAGTTGCCGAAGTCGCATCCCAAGTCGACTACGCATGCGACTTGGGTGAAGTCGCAGACCAAGTCGACTCTAGCTTCGACTTCAGTGCGGAACTTGCAGATCAAGTCAGCTCAATGCTAGACTCGAGTGAAGATGAAGGTCAAGTCGACTCAAACACTCGACTTGGATCAAATGAAGATCAAATGAAGATCAAATGAAGTCCAGAACAAGCAAAGCTGCATATTTTCATGGAGGATCAACATCACACATGCATTCCAAGACTCAAGACTCAAGACATGAAGTCAAATGTTTTTAAGATAGAAGAATTATAAAGAGTCTTAAGTAAAATGGGGGAAGAACAATCAAACATGAAGAAATTCAAGCAAGCAAGTCATTCCAAAGAATTTCAAGTTCAACTAGCAAGTTGAGGAAGTGAAGTCGCACCCGAAGTCAACTTCATTTGCGACTTGGGTCAAGTCGAGGAACAAGTCGACCTAGACTGGAACTTGAAGAAGCTGCGGACAGCCGAAGTCGCACCCGAAGTTGACTCCATCTGCGACTTAGGCGAAGTCGCACCCGAATTCGACTCCTCCTGCGACTTGGGTCACAACGGTCGGAAATTTTTCGAACGTTGGCGCATTAAATGTGCACCACCTACTTCCAAACATTCGGATTCCCTCGCCAATTATATAAGACATTCAATATGAACGTGAAGGGTAGCTGAGAATTCATTGAATGAGCATAACTCCCATCTCTAAGAGCATTAAGTGATCAAGACAACAATCTAGAAGAAGAACCTTGCTTTTAAACTGCCAAGAGCTGCTCGTTGAATCGTTCAGACTGCATTACAAGTTCTTCTCTGCGCCAAATCTGTCTCTACACATCAGTAATGTGTAGAAACTTTCTTTTACTTTCTATTGTTGTATTGAACTTGATTTAGTTTGGGTAACTAAAATCAAGTGTAAGCAAAGTAGTGTGTGATTGGAGTGGAACTCGTCACCTACTTGTGCTGTGAATTATTGATGCCCCCTAGAACTGGAATCTAGAAGAGAGAGCAGTGACTCTAGTTATTTTTGTGAAATACATAGTGGAACCGAAGTCACAAGAGGTGTGAGCTTGGAAGAGTGGAGTAGGGAAGGTTGCCCGAACCACTATAAAATCTTGCTTATTGATTCTTATTTTTACTTTCAGCACTATATTGTTTTCCATTTGTTTCTTCATAAAGGGGACTAGATTAATCCAGGGTAAAATTTCTGTTTAAGTTGAAAAATTTTAAATACCTAATTCACCCATCCCCTATTGGGTAATTGTCATTAACTCGGGACCAACAAAAATGATATCAGGCAAAGTCGCATGCCAAGTTGACTCCAGTATCGACTTCAAAGACTTAAAAATTGACAGCGCTGAAATTGGGGGCTCCGAGACAGATGAAGTCGCAACCGAAGTCGCAATCCCAAGTCGACTTCAACTACAACTTCGGTGAACCTCAGTCATAGGATTTAAGAATGACAAAGTTAAGTCACACAACAAGTCGACTCCATTATGCGACTTGGGTGAAGTCGCAGATTAAGTCGACCCCAACATGGGACTTGGGTGAAGTTGCACCTCAAGTCGACTCAAGCCTGAGACTTAAGTGAAGATCATCATTTAGATATTTCCAAAGCCTATTATTAGGATGTGGAAACTAAAATTCAAGAGGCAATGATATTTTGAGTCGAAGCAAATGTAAAGGGATCTTATCAAGAAACCAAGGAATATAATACAAACTCAAGTATCGTAATAAATGCCAAGGACTAAAATCCCAAAATAAAGATCCAAGCATTTGGAAGGAGGAGAAAGAAAGGCAAAGCACACAAGTAGATCACACACAAATTTTTGAAGTTCCAAGAAGACATATGGTCGGTAGAATCACATTTGAAATTGACTCCACCTGCGACTTGGGTCAAGTCTAAGACTAGGTCGACCTGAGTATGGAACTTGAGTTGAAAGTTGAAGGCCGAAGTAGCATCCAAAGCAACTCCAGCCTGCAACTTCGGTAAAGTCGCACCCGAAATCGTATCCCAAGTCGACTCCAAGTGCGACTTCGCTCGCAACAGTCAGAAAAATTCGAACCTTGGCGTATTAAATGCGCGTCACCTACTACCAAATGTTCGAATTTACTTTCCTCTATTTAAGGGACTTCAAGTGAACAAGGAAAAGAGTTGAATGAGCATTGATTGAGTTCACTTTACTCTTCCTCTAGCATTTAAGTGATCTACTAGAAGCTTTTCAAAAGAACACTGCATATAATTGCTGAAAAGCTGAACTGTCTCATCTTCAACTGTTTCTACAAGTTCTTCTCTGCACTTAAATCTGCCTACACATCTGTAAAGTATAGAATTCTTGTTTATTATTTGATCATTTGTTTTTCCACTTGGTTTAGTATTGGAGACTAAGACCAAGTAAAGGTAAAGTAGCGTGTGATTGAAGTGAAACTCGTCACCTACTTGTGTTGAGATTGTATAAGGCCCCCTAGAGCTAGAATCTAGAAAAGAGCAGGTGCTTTAGATTTTATTGAATATACAATAGTGAAACCCAAGTCACAACGGGTGTGTGCTTGGAAAAGTGGAGTAGGAAAGTGTTGGTCCCGAGTTAATGGCAAAACCCAAGAGGGGAGGGGTGAATTGGGTTCTTATAAAATTCTTCGGTAAATTAAAACTTAACCCCTTGAAAGCTTAATCCCCTTGATTGAAACAAATAGAGATCAATGAAATAATGAAAGCAATAAGGTAAACAGTAGGCAAGATTTATAGTGGTTCGGGCAACCTCTCCCTACTCCACTCTTCCAAGCTCACACACCGTTGTGACTTGGGTTCCACTATGTATTCCGCGAATACACTTAGAGTCTCCGCTCTCTTCTAGATTCTAGCTCTAGGGGGCATACACAATCAGAGTCTATGCTCTCTTCTAGATTCTAGCTCTATGGGGCTTATACACTTGATACAAGTAGATGATGAGTTCAACTCCAATCACAACTCTACTTGCAACGTCTTGGTTTGTTACAACAAACTCAAACCAAGACCAATAATAAGGAATAATGAAAATAAGGAAGATCTACACTTTACTGAGTTGTGTAGGTAAGATTCAGCTTGAGGAAGAGTTTGCAGAAGCAACCGGTTGTATATCGTTCACGCTACTTGCAACTTGAAGCTCGTTCTTCCTTTGAAAGTGTATAGATCACTCAAATTTGGAGAAAAGCAAATGGGAGCTTTTGTTTGCACTTCTTTTCTCTCTTTGGACGATGTAGTATATATGTTCTCGTTTGCTTGAGTGTCTATTTATAGAATAGGGAAGATTTGAACGTTATAAAAGTGGTTGGCGCGCAATAAATGTTCCAACGTTCAAAAATTCGAACGTTGCTTCCCCAAGTCGCAGGTGGAGTCGACTTCGTCTGCGACTTGGCTTCCCAAGTCGCAACTGGAGTCGACTTCGTGTGCAACTTCAGTTCTGCATTTTCCAAGTCTGAGTCTAGGTCGACTTGGTTTCAGACTTGACCTCAAGTCGATCTTGGAGTCGACTTGGGTTGCGACTTGACCAGTCTCGTACTGAAAACAGTTTGACCTTTGTTTGATTTCCTTTAGCTTGCTTGGCTTCTTTCCTTCAATAATATTTTGTAGACCTTGTGAAGCTTGAAAACTTGTATGGTTGATTTTGCCTTTGATTCATGCACCTTGCTTTCTTTTGATATTAATCTTCATATCTTGAATTTCTTCATCTTGAAATATACTTGGAGTTTTGCCTTGGACTTGAGAGACTTAAATTGATAATGAGCTTGTACCCTTGATTTGAATTTGAGAAAACTCAAGTTGATTCTTGGAATGAGCTTGAATCTGCATCTTTGAACTTTGAAAACCTCAAGTCGTACTTGGGGTCGACTTTGTCTGCGACTTCACCCAAGTCGTAACTGGAGTCGACTTCGTCTGCGACTTCGGTATTTTTGTGCCCCAAAATCAACTCTGGAGTGTTTTTGCCGTCTCAAGTCGATGCTGGAGTCGACTTCGTTTGCGACTTGGCTTCCCAAGTCGCAAGTGGAGTCGACCTGGCCTGCGACTTCACCTGCTCTTCTTCCATTTTGAAATTTGGCTATGTGGTTTGTTTTGAAGTCGAATATGGAGTCGACTTTGAGATCGACTTCACCCTAAGTCGAAGTCCAAGTCGACTTGGATATCGACTTGGCTATTTCCTTTCCTTAACACTTTCAACCAAATTATTAGTATTCACTTTTTACTCAAATTTAACTTTGTTAATCATCGAAACTCATGCTTTGGTCAATTTTGTTTTGTTTTAAACATTGTTTCCAACAGAAAGGCTATCCGAACCACTATATATTATTGTCTCTTCTGTGGTTTGATTGCTTGCATTTTATATTTCATTTGCACCCTCTCATTCTATCTCACTGCACGTTTCATTGAGGGGGTTAAACTTACAAGGGGCCAAGCTTCTAATTACGAAAAGAATTTTCAAGAACCCAATTCACCCCTCCCCTCTTGGGATTTGCCATAAAATTGGGACCAACAATCTCCTCCTTACATATATACATAGGTTGCTAAATCACCTCTCTAGCTATGATCCATTATCACTTTATTTTGCATTTTGCAAAAAATCAAAAATTGCCTCAATTTTCTACCCAAATCATGTCCACATTTAACTAGATTTACTTATGATTTTTCACAATTTTTATTTCATGAAAATCAACCCAAATCACCTTACCTTGCCACCTTAGCCTTAAAGCATTAATTACCTTCCTTTTTTACTTTTTATCTCTTGCATTTATGACTCTCTGTCCCTTCCATTTATGACTCTCAAGATAGGTTCATTAATGCAAATCTCATTTTTTATTGCAAATCAAGAGTTTATCATAAGATTTGACATAATCAAATTCATGTATAACCTGGGGAATGTGCCATTGACTTTTCATAAAAAAATTTCATCCTTAAATGATCAATATTGGCTAAGAAGTGATCATTTGGAATTAATTCAAGGCATTTTATGAAATCCCTAGTTGTTTAACAACTTTCAAATCAAAATTCACTCCATTTAACTTGTAGGGTACCCTAACTTGAATTTACCTTAAAATTTTCACATCAATTTGCCCTACACATCTCAAGATATGAATTTATCAAATAATTAATCAATTAATGACATGTAAAGGGGTAATTAATGACTTGATCACATCTCAAATTCTCTACAACTCTTTTGTCTTGTAGTGAGAATCTCCATTTTTGTCATTTAGTGTTATCTCATCTCCTTATCTTTTAATGAGTTTTGTCTTTTAGTGCTTATCAAAGTGATTAACTTTAAGCACTTTGCTTAAATCAACTTGCTTAATCTCATCCGTCTAGATCATAGAGCATGTAGTTTTACACCTCTCTTCAAAATTTCACATCAATCGGAGTTAAATACGAGTAGATCTAGTGGAAATAGTTTTTGATGAACATATACCCTTCATTTAGAATAAATTAGGGATCCAAATTTCTCATAAGTGGAGAAATTTTAAACCATTCAATGTAGTATATTTTAAAATTTGGAATTCCTTTCTGCAATATTTCCAAAAATTCATTTATGCTTTGTATCTCGTACAAACTGCCCATTATATTTTCTAAGCTTAAAAAAATTAGGGTTTTATAGTAGAATTCCGAAGAGTGCACACCCGTGGAACTGCACCCTGCAAAGCTATAAATAGAGGTGCTAGTCACTCATTTGGACACAAATCCCGAGGAGAACTCAAGCACTCCCAATGACACTCTCCATCCCCCACAAAGAGTCTCTTGAAAATTTCTTTTTAAGTTTTCCATTTCAAAAAAAAAATCTTTCTTATCCATTAGCTTGAAATAAAGGGTAGAAGAATATTTTCCTCCAATTTTTTAAAAACTTATTTTCTTAAAATTACTTTTACTCACGTAGATACTTCTCAGATGGCAAGTTGAATTATACGATGTTAAGTATTTTCCTCTTATTTTTTAAAAATTATTTTTCTCCAAGTAGATACTCCCCAGGTGGTGGGTCGAATTGATACACGGGGTTAAGTATTTTTCTCTTATTTTTAAAAAATTATTTTTTTCTAAGTAGATACTCCCCAGATAGTGGGTTGAATTCATACATGGGGTTAAGTATTTTCTTTCTATTTAAAAAATTATTTTCTAAAATCACTTTCCCCAAGTAGATACTTCCCAGGTCGTGGGTTAAATTGATACACCAGGTTAGGTATTTTCCTCCTATTTTTAAAAAAATATTTTCTAAAATTATTTTTTTCCAAGTAGATACTCTTAAGGTGGTGGGTTGAATTGATACACGGGGTTAAATATTTTTCTCCTATTTAAAAAAAATATTTTCTAAAATCACTTTTCCCTAAGTAGATACTCCTCCCTATGTGGTAGGTCAGATTGATACACAGAATTAAGTATTTTTCTCCTATTTAAAAAAATATTTTCCAAAATTACTTTTTCTCAAGTAGATACTCCTCGGGTGGTGGGTTGAATTGATACATGGGGTTAAGTATTTTCCTCCCATTTTTAAAAATCATTATCTAAAAATTACTTTTCCCCACGTAGATACTCCCTAAGTGGTGGGTTGAATTGATACAGAGGGTTAGGTATTATCCTCATGCTTTAAAAATTATTTTCTAAAAATTACTTTTCCCTATGTCGATACTCTATGGGCGGCAGGTTGAATTGATTCGTAAGGTTAAGTATTTTCTTCTATTTTATAAAAATCATATTTTTTGTTTTTACTCAACCCAAAACCTTAGTGTCCAAATAAAACCATTATGCTAATTTGCCGTGAGTAATCAAATCGCGATGGATCTAAATAGGTCTTATCTTTGCTATAGCAAGAGATTTTTATAGTGGACCTATTGCTAGCACTTTGTCATCACTTGCGGAATACGCACGATCTATGGGACCCACTAGGTGGTAGCAACCAATGGACATGCAAATTCAAATAGAGGGGGAAGACGTTTTGCATTAAGAAGCTATGAAAACTCTCTTCTTAAGTTAGGATTGAGAATTTATAGATTCATTACGATTCGTATACATGTAAATTCTATGCAGCTCGCGCCTGAAAGCCAGGAGGGTAATTTCTACTCGTACCTTTCCATCTGGCCTAATACCCCACATTTAGACCCATAACTTCACTTGGGCCTAGCTTTGGCCCCTTGAACCCATTTAAACCCATAACTTCCAAAACAAGTAAACTTAGACCCACACACTCATCAACAGGCTCAATTGAGCCCAAAACCTTTCAACAGGCCTAAGTGGGCGCAAAACCCTTCAACAAGCTCACTTGGGCCCCAAAACCTTTCAACAAGCCCAAGCAGGCCCAAAATCTTGCAATAACCTTATCTAGGCCTGAACTTCCTAGAGTGGCTCAAGACATCCTAGCTGAGCCCAAAACCTTCAAAGCAAATGTGGCGCCCCGAACCGAGACGTCATTTCCTTACCTCAAGATCCTATTGATTGGTAAATGTGAATCAGGATTGTTACCCTGATCACGCGGCGGGTTCTTAATTGGAATACGCCCAAATTTTTTTTCGTTTATTCATCTGTCATCATTCAAAACTTGACATGACAATCATCACACATTATGACATTTCACTTGTAATAAAATTCATCATTTCATTCATAGCATCTTTACATGTCTGTCATTATACACTCAATCATTGTACATATCATACTTTGATACATTCAGTCATTAATTCACATGGAACTTAGAACTCTAACTAAGTTCAAATATACATAAACACGTAGCATCTTTTCATGCCTTTCTATAGTGAAATTTTTCTTGACTTAAACATCACATTTTACATTCATACATCCATACATTCAACCATTGAATCATATATAGAACTTAAAATTCTAATTAAGTTCACATACACATTAGCTTACCTTAGCACATGAAACTTATAATATCTTTCCATTCTTCAAAAGATGGCTCCTGTTCCTTTGTCAGGTCTCTTCTTTCACCTGTCTATGGGTTTGGAAAACGAAAACGTGAGTGACAATTCAGTAAGCAAGCATTTTATCTTTAGGGCAAGGCTTCCTTGAAAACTTTTTTCATAAACATCGAGAATACCTTTTTTCCTGAGGACATGTATATGTCCTAAAATATCATCATGAAATGTTTTTCATTAGGCATTCATTCATAAAACCAATTACAAGCCACGTGTAGGCCTGTTAAGGGAAAACATACACGTTTTACCTTCTCTGATGGAATCCCTTTAATTCTTATATGAACATTTTCAATATTCATAGACATTATATGAAATCATCGTTTGCCAGTGGACATTTTATGTCCAAAACATTTTTCTTATAAATCCTTAAGCAAAGGATACATTTCATGTCTCAAAACATCATTAACATAAACCATCATAAAATCCTTTAGCCAAGAGACATTTTATGTCTCAAAACATTTTTCATATAGCTTCCTTTGGTAATGGACATTCATATGTCCTAAAATACTTTTTATTTCAACACATCAACATTGGACATTCTCATGTCCATAAATCCTTATCATTTAGGCTCTTTAAAAAAGGACATTCTTATGTCCAATCCAAGTTTCACATAAATCCTTTTCATAATTCCCGTCTTGGGGCTTGTTTATAGTAAACAAGGCAAACAAAATACGTAAACCATTTTCATAAATGCATTTGCATAAACACATTTCTTTTAATTCCTGTTATTTACACTTTTGTGTAAAACACCCTTTCTTTTAGAGTAACTTATGCATATTAGCTCATAAGAGTCCAATTTAGGATAACTTGTTGTATAAATGCTTTTATAACCCAATCTTTAGGCTTTTGAAAAGCCAAACGTATGCAAATGCATTTCTCCCCATCCAGTAGTGACACTTAGCAAGTGATCATGCTACTTTTTGGAAGAGAATCCTTAACAACACGCTAGCCCAGCGACTGTTTATATATTCTACTCCCATCTCAGGGAGGGCGATCCCTTAGCAACTTCGCCTTATGTAGAGTGAACCCCGGTCATCCCAACCATGCTCTACAACTTGTCTATTACTTGTACTGGTGCACCGTACGTTATTATGACGGACTGCAGTCCGTTTGGTTTGAAGAACCACAGACCGCAGTCCATGCCCTTTTAAACCGGGATCACAGACCGCAGCCTGCATCCATATGCACAAAAAATCTTAGACTGAAGTCTATATTTTTCAAAAACACATCACAGACCGCAGTCCGTGTCAACTTGTAAGCGAGCGCACCTACTTTAACAAGTTGTTATTAAAAATCTAGTTCTAGAATGACCTTCCTTAAATTCCTTTAGAAACGTTTTGAATAAAATATTTTGATAAATATTTGAAATGTTTGAGAAACGATACATCTTAAAACTCTTTTAATAAAAGAATTTCAAAACTTGTGGATT
Source organism: Annona cherimola (assembly GCA_030490835.1). NCBI lineage: Eukaryota > Viridiplantae > Streptophyta > Magnoliopsida > Magnoliales > Annonaceae > Annona > Annona cherimola. The sequence goes on along the minus strand of CM059977.1, from coordinate 44,277,343 downwards.
TCCATAAATAAATCATATTTTTCTCTAATATTTGCTTGGTTTCCATTTCAGGACCTTTTGTTTGCAAAAGTTATGCAATTATGCTATCCCCTTATCCATAACCTAAAAATTTAATAATTGTCCACATATCAACCATTTTTACATAAAGGAAAATTGCACAGTCTTTTACATGTCATTAAGCAACCTGAAATCAAACCGTTTTATGAAATCAATCATAGGAGGTTGGTCATCCATAAATCCCTTTTTAACACATCCGTATAAACATTTTTAACATAGATTTTCTTGCCTAAAGGAAATCAAAACTTTTTAAACATCATTTCAATACATATGGACTATGTCCAAAATATCATTTATTATTTAATTATCTTGACCTAGCAAAACAAATCTTTTTCATCATTGTTTATCACGAGTTATTGTAGAGATAACTCAAAACTCATTTACAAACAATATTTTGTGAAAAAGGGTAAAATTCCCTTTTTCTTATAAAATGCTATTGAACAATATCATATAGAACTTGCTTGCTTAAAAGCAAATCCTTAAAACCATCGGGAAATAAACATGAAATCTTTAGAAAATATTAGCATGGAGAACTTGCTTACTCATAAGCAAAATTTCTCAATTCCATTAACATGAAGCATTCCCATCCTTGGCAACACTTAGGATAAATTATTTATCTTAAGAAGTGTCGCTTGCTTCCCATGAAGCAAACCTTAAGACTTTTCATTAAAGTCATCATTTTTCAAAACTTATGGCTTTGCATTAAAGCCGTCATATTCAAAACTTGTGTTTGCCCATTCAATAAAATATAAACATAAATATTTCAAATACAAACATAAACATTTCAATCATATCAATCTCATAGTAAGAAAATGACATTTTAGAAAGTTCGCTTGCTTATCTGAGATCGCCATAATCACTTTCCTTCCATTCTTTTCCTTGCCTACATGAGAATAATATGATTTTTCATATATATCTTTTCCTTGCATTCCATTTAGTTTTTCCAACCCATTTTATTCACATATATCATTTATTCGACTTCTCAAGTCACTATGCATACATTTAGCATATACGTGCATATTTTTACACATTCCATCGGCTAATCACATAACATATATAACTCCATAATTAGGGTATCCATTCAACCATACAAAATCCATCCATTAGCTATCATACATAGGTTTATTAACCTTCATTTACCATTTTTCACTCCTTTTACAAACTTCACACATCGGTGCCCGTTTTAAGCACACGTCATTGCCTTAAGCTTCATTACACAGTCCCAAAATTGGGAATTAACATCATATAATTCAAAAAAGTTATGTAATTATGAAATTCATCATATTTTCATGCATTTTTTCACAAAATCATATTCTATATGTCATTCATCACTTATGCAAGTCTATTGCTTCACGTATGCCCATTTAGCAACATATACATAAGATGTTTCATAAAATTTTCTAAGGCAGAGGTTTAATCCATATTTCAGCGGGATAATTACCCTTAATTACCACTGCATTTAGGGTATTTTTATGGGGTTTAAATCCACTTGCTATAGGTTTTCAAAACAGCAAGTTTGGAACCCATTTTTACCCGTTTAACGTGTCTTTTGACACATAACCTTAAGCAGTTATATTATTCCGAAATTTCAGCATATAATCTCAATTTTCTTAATCAATATTTAAGGATTTAACATATATATCAATTTGGATTATTTATACATAGGTTTCATATTTCTTTTTGATTTTTTCTCAAACTATCCACATATGCTGAAATCAGGCGTACTGAAATATCAAAATCTTGAATTAATATCAAATCAAGTAGTTTTGATCTAAAATTTCTATCATACCTTAATAACTACATGAATTAACCAAAATAAATATTTTCAGAATAAAACATTAAGAATTTATATTTATTTTGGCATTTTTACCTTGCTGGACAGTAGCATCCATTTTCAGTCAGCCTTAATCACGTAAATTATTGGGTATATTTATACTCATCAAAACCTAATTTTTAATTTTTTCATATGATCCCAATATTTCTTATACATCCTGTAAAATTTTCAGCCTTAAATTTCTTATATAAAAATTATTAAAAATCATTTTCTACAGCTGATCCTGTCACCCGTTTTACCATGATTAGGTTAATCTTCTCAGATTTTTAATTTGTAACATACTTATCCTTTTAATCTGAAACTTGGGTCGTTCCTTAATCACCCCATCATGATAATTTCAAAACATTTTGATGCTAAAATTTATCCATTTACTATTTCGTCCATAATTTAATTTATAACATCATATATCATTCAAAACTTCACTTTTCATCATCTAAATCATGGAATTTCATACATGCAAGCTAATACCCATTTCATATTCATTCAAAAGCATGTTGAATCATCACTTTAAAGATTCTTTAAGCATCCATTCCATATTCAAAATTTTAGGGTTTAAAACCCAAAATGAAAAGCTCAATCAACCCATATACTTACTTGGTTAATGGAGATCAAACCCTAATCCCTTGGAAGAGTTTTCCTCCTCAAATTTTCCTTGTTTTTAACTTTCTTTTCGCTTGGTTTTTCTCTTCTTCTTGGCTGGGCATGGCTGGACGTGAGGCTGCCTTGGGAAGATGGAATTTCTGCACTTAGTCAAATGCCCCACACCATGTGAACGTGCAATGCTTTGTGGAGCTGGATTTTCCAGTTGTGGGCCCCACTTGCTGAGCATTTTCCACAGCCATTCAATGCTTTATTATTCCCTTCATATGCTGGCTTAATCTTAGCTAAGTAAAATTGCATTTTACTATTTTTTAAAAATCCAAAATCTGTTTACATCACCATCGTCCAGCTGCTCCCCCATTCACGTCCCTTGCTGCCCTTTTATTTCCAGCAATTTTCCAATTTTTAAAAATCCCAAAATGTGGGTAATTTATACATATAATTACCTCTTAATTAATCCATTAATTTGGCATTAATAATTTTAGCAAAATGGCAGCATTCAGCCCATCATTTGGACGTCATTTGCATGAGACAAAACTGTCCACTTTTGTATCTTTCAATGGGCAGCTGATAATCACGAATTTTCTTGAATTTTTTTCACATAATTAAATGCTCATTTATGTATCCCAACATGTCAGCTGCATATATACATATTTTATAAAATAAAAAATTCAAAAAATTTGCAGCGACCAGCCCATGAACGTGCTTGCCTTGGACACCTCACCTATGCTCACTTGAGTACTCATAGCTTCATCAATGGTGGACATTCATTGCTGGGATTTTATTTGGATATTTGCATTTTATATTAATGCATAAAATACCTTAGAAATGTGCTGCATTTGACACCTCAACTCCCATTAAAACCATGCAATTATGCATTGTACTCTAGCATTAAATGAAGAGTACTTTTGAGGTACAATAGTCAACCATATACACCTTTTCCAATTCAGGTATTTTTCCAACATTTTAAGCTTAATCTAAACCTTCTAAAATATGCATCTCATAATTTCATTCAATCGTTTTGAATTTCATCTCAATCCAAGTTTCCTAGCTCTCATTATAGCCGTTTAAAGTTAACGGTTGAAATTGAAATATGATCAATAAATCATAACTCTAATTTCATTAAGGATTTTCATAATCCAATAATCCCATAATACCAAGCCCAACATCATCAACTTTCATTTCAAATTTCACTTAAATCCGCCTTACAGGCGTTCAGTTATGAATTTTCTAGTATTTTCTAACATAATTCCATAATTTCCATTTTAATTTTCAATTTTAGCCCGAATCATGCAATAAATGTAGGGTTTTGCTAATATACCTTAGATAAACATGTATGGAAATAAATTACATGGATTTGAATAATAAATTTGGTTGTTTGAGGATTTAAGAGTTGAAATGGGTAGAGTTTTGATTTTAACGCCCCAAAATAAATGGAAAACAATGGGGCTTTTGATAAATTCGTGAATAGGATGATATTTGGAACTTAAATCATGAAAATAGAAGGCTAAAATCAAGCCTAAGCGTGAAATCAAAAATTCAAGAGTGGTATATCTGAATTTTCTTGTCCAAATCATGATATAATAGCTGCAAATGATTTTAGGATGTATTAGTTATAGATTAATATGCCCAATTTGAGGTAGAAAAGAAAAAAAATTAGAATTTTCACAACTCATGGAAATTGGGTAGCCCCAAAAACATGAGTTAAACATGGGCTTTTGGAGTATTTGGCTTAAACATTATTTATGGGTAAATTTTAAGATGTTTGGAGAGTTGAAAATATAATAAAAAATTATGGAAACATTATGCTAAGTTGTAGGTAGGGTGCAGGTGTCTGGATGTTGTGTAAAATTGGTAAGTAATCAATTCACATAGTATAAGAATGATTAGATAGGTTTTAATATGCTTGACAAATATGATGCTCTTGTGTATGTCTGAATGTGTTTTGTAATAAGTTAAACTTTGAAAGTGTTAGATTTTCATTTAGTTTATTTGATATGTGTATGAGTTATATATATATATATATATATATATATTTTGTGTATGGTGTGAAAGATATTTGTAATATTATTTCTCTTTATATTTGTGTGAGTTGCATGGATATATGTATTGTGTATGATGGAGAAATATCTGTAGTATGAGAGATATAGTGTAATGATGATGAATTTGTGGAGAAAATGGAGTATTTGTTTTATAAACAAGTGAAACAGGTTATTTCTTAGTGTAAAGCGTTATGTGGTTGTGAAACCCTAACCCATGTAGAGCCCATATGTATGCATTAATCATGTATATGATATTTATATGTGAATTATTGAATTATGAAGGTTTTATGTGATTTTGCTAACTATTGCAATTAAGTTTATGGATTAGCAATAATGATGTGATTAATCATTTTGGGCTAAAATGAGACAATGAGATTAGAGCTAGGGGTGGGAATCGGGGCAGGTCGACCCGTGACCCGCCCCGCCCCGACCCTATTTTATACCGGGGCGGGTCGGGGTTATGTACCCGGGCGGGGCGGGTCAAGAGTTTAAAAATTTCAACAAATTGCGGGTCGGGGCGGACCTGCCCCGCTGACCCGCTGAAGCAATTGCATAAGTATTAAATAAGTCATACCATAACAACCAAACCGAACTTAGCTCAGTTGGTAGAGCGGGCGGTAATAGTTGCACAGGTCGCTGGTTCGAATCTGATAGCTCCATTTTTTGCGTTTTTTTTGCGTTTGCGTTTTTTTTTGCGTTTTCTGAAATAATGTTTTTCAATACCACTTCCACCACCACTTTTTGCGTTTGCGTTTTTTTTGCGTTTTCTGAAATAATGTTTTTCAATACCACTTCCACCACCACCAATATAAAACTGCTATGAATATGTTTATTTTATTTTTCTTGCAAAGGAAAACTAGGATCAGGCCATCCAAAACATACTGTTTTAAACATTATTCATACATATTTTCATCTCTCTCCAAAACCTTAGCTTTTCATTGATGACATTTATAATCATAATATTTTCTATTTTTAAACAATGTAACAAATATCATGGGATATTAAATTGTATTATTAGTAGATGGTTGTCTGAAATTACATCAAAGCTACATACATCTTTTGCATTTATATTTCACATTTTAAAAAAAGTTCTTTTTTTTATTGGTATTATATGACATGAAAACTTCTTTATATTGGCAATTTTTTTCACGACGTCGCTCCTCCACTATGCAGTTTATGAGACTAATTTTAGATAAATAATTAAATATTTGTCCAACCACTTGGACCACTTTTCACGGCGTCGCTCCTCCTCTACGCAACTGATGAGACTAACTTTGGATAAATAACTAAATATTATTCCAACCACTTTGACCACTCTCATAACAATAAGACACACTACAACCCACAACTTTTACCCCATTTGTATAAATCTATCCCGTTCAAGTTTATTATATAATATATTTTCTAAACCTAACCCGAAGGTATGTTTTAATAACTTGTTCTTATATAGGTGAATAAACATTCATGTTTTATTTAACGATTTATGTTTTACTTTGACTGATTAATAATAAATTGAAGTATACAGTAGTTAAATTTAATATAGATTTGTTTTTATACTTGATAGGTTTATAAATTCTTAAAAATTTCTTACTTGACCCGTAGTTTTTGCCCGACCCGTCGTCCCGAAACCGACCCGTTCCCGACCCGAATTTTGTCCCAAGACCTAATAAAAAAAGTAAGGGTCAAACCGATCTTGTCCCGACCCGGAAAAAAATAAGGGTCAAACTAGATTTTTGAAAGTTAGGGTCAGGGTTGGGCACACCCTGACCCGCCCCGATTCCCACCCCTAATTAGAGCACATTGTTGTTGATTTAAATGTGCAAATACATCATGGAAAATCATTTTAATTCATTTAATATGAATTATGAGCATTGGTGTGATAATTGACAAGTTTAATAGAAAAACATTAGAAAATTTATAACTCAACGCCTGTAAGGCGGATTCAAGTGAAATTTGAAATAAAAATTAATGATGTTGGGCTTGGTATTATGAAATTATTGGGTTATGAAAATTCTTGATGAAATGAGTGTTATAATTTATTGATCATATTTCAATTTCAACCGTTAACTTTAAACGGCTATAACGAGAGCTAGGAAAATCGGATTGAGATAAAATTTGAAATGGTTGAATGAAATTATGAGATGTTTATTTTGGATGGCTTAGATTAAGCTTGAAATATTAAAAAATACCTGCATTGAAAAAGGTGAGCTTGGTTGACTAATGCAACTCAAGAGTACCTTGCATTTAATGCTAGAGTACTTGACATAATTGCATGGTTTTAATGGGAGTTGAGGTGTCAAATACAGCCCATTTCTAAGGTATTTTATGTATTTATATGAAATGCACAAATACAAGAATTATCCAGCCATTAAATGTTTATCATGATGAAGCTACAAAGGACACAACATGAGCATAGGCAATGTGGCACAAGAGGACGTCCAAGGGGCTGCCATGTTGCTTCTTTTTGAATTTTTAATTTTTAAAATATGTGGAATGCAGCTGAGATGCAAGGACATAAAGATATGTGTTCCATCATGTCAATATCTAGCAATAAAAATTATAAAATATAGCTGAAAAGAAGAGTAAAAAAAGTAGACAGCTTATGGGGCATTGTGACGTGCAGAAATATGTTTATTGCTGCCATTTTGTTAATTTTTTTAGCACCAAATTAATATATGAATTAATGTAAAATTAAGTGTATGTTTTACCCTTAAATAGGAATTATAAAAAAATGGAAAAATTGCTGAAAAATATGGGCAGCAAAGGACGAGATTGGGGAGCAGCTTGGACGGCCATGGATTAAAGTAATTTTTGGATTTTTGAAAATGGTAAAACCTAATTAACATGGCTATAAAATGTCCAGCACTTCAAAGGGGATAAGGGAGCATTTAAGTGAGTGGAAAATGTAACAAATTGTGGGACCCGCAGCTGGAAAAAAATCCAGCTTATAAACTCATGCACGTCCATGTGAGAAGAGGTTGGAAAAGTTGGCTAAGTGCTGAAATTTTTCACTCCAAGCAACAGCAGCAACTCACGTCCCTCTTTGCCAGCAAAAGAAGGAAGAAAAGCAAGAAGAAAGGAAGAAAATTTGTGGAGAAAATCATCTCCAAGTGTTAGGGTTTGAGTTGGCACTAAATCAAGTAAGTATATGTGTTGTTTGAGTTGGTTATTTTGAGTTTTAAACTCCAAAATGGGAATATGAAAGGGATGCTTCAAGAATCTTTAAAATAATGATTTAACATGCCTTTGATTGAATATGGAATGGGTATTAGATTATATGTATGAATTTTCATGATTTAGATGATGGAAATGAAGTTTGCAATGATACATGAGTTGAAAACTCAACTTGACAAACCCTAAATCTAAAAGACAAGTTTCTGTTTGATATGGATAATATGTTTAGGTTATTAAACATGTTTAATGAATAACATATGTTGATTTGAGTTTAAGGAATGAATTTTAGCAAATATGGAATGCAAAGTGGTAAATATGACCTAATTTCTTTGTTTCTATGCTAAAAATCATATGGAAATTGGTTTGCATGCTTTGTGAATGCTAGGTAGGGTAAAATACCCTAGGGTTAATGTATTATTGATGCTCAAAAGGATTTGGGAAAATAAACTCAAATCTGATTTTTTATAGGTTTATGAAATGATGGCTAAACGGAGTGGAAACGGGACCGAAACGGTTAAGCAACTTGCTGTTTTGAGATAAATTTGTTTATGAATATTAAACATGTATTAATGCCCTAAATTTGGATTAGGAAAAATTTAATTATTGCTGAAAATCCGGATTTATTAAACTGCTTAGGGTTATGTGTCAAAAGACACGTTAAATGGGTGAAAAATGAGTTCCAAACTTGCTGTTTTGGAAATCTATGGTTAGTGGATTTAAATCCCATAAAAATACCCTAAATGCAGTGATAATTAAGGGTAATTAACACACTGAATTATGGATTAAATTTCTGAGTTAACAAATTTTATGAAATACATTATGTATGTGTTGCCAAATGGGCATATATGAATGGATAAATGTGTATAAGTGATGAATGACTTGTAAAAAGTGATTTTGTGCAAAAATGCATAAAAATATGATATATTTCATGGTTATACATCCGTTTAGAGTGTATAATGATTTATTTCAAATTTTAGAATTTATTTATTAAGTATGAAGCGACGATGTGTGTATAAAAGGAGCACCGATGCGTGTATTTTGGAAAAAAATTGATAATTGACAAATTGAGGTTAATGAACCTATAAATGATAATTATTGAATGAATTTTATGTGAATGAATGAATACCCTATGTATGGGGTTATATATGTTATGTTATATATTAGCCATTGAAATGTGTAAAAATGTGCTATTTATGTTTAATGACTTGAGAAGTCAACTAAATGATGCATGGGAAATGAAATGGGTTGGAAAACTAAATGAAATATGAGAAAAAAATATATATCAAAAAAAATATATTATTCTCATGTAGGCAAAGACAAAGAAAAAGTGGAATCGGAAAGCTAAGAGACACAAGTAAGCAAGCAAATTTTCTAAATGAATTTTGTTTTCTACATTGTTTATATAAATGAAAATTTTGCTTTAACTCGTTTGATGAAATTGTGGAAATTATTTCTAACATGTTTAAGGATGGTCATCCCTTAGCAAAATGGTGTTGAAATGATGTGTTTACTTCAAATGCAATATTATGAAATTTTTCTTTGATAAATGCTATGGAAAAATGATGTGATTCTATATTTCTGATTGAAAAATCATGCTAATATGTTAAAGATGGATTTATGAAAAAGTTCATGTGCACATGGTACTAGGTCCACTTGAAGGGTATAAGCGGATCGATTGTCCCCCCTTGGTGTGGCCAAGTCGCTTAAAATAGGTCCAAGGCCAGCAACGCCTCTTAAAAATGGGAGTTAAAGTGGACGGATGGTCGCCTGGCTACCTTCCATCCTAAGGGAATTATGATGATTATGTTCATATTGATGAGGTATATTTTTAGCCATGGGTCTATTATGATAATAATAATAAAAATAAATAAATAAATAATATTAATAATAAATAAATAAAAAGGGGAGATTTATTATGGAATCTCAGATAGCTAAAGACTTTGTAAAAAATTAAAAAAAAAAAAAAAAAAAAAAAAACCCAAGCCCAACAATATTCTTGTGAAGCTTTCGCATTTCTAATATGCTGCGCAGGCACAGGGAGTAAAAATATAAATGTATATATATATTTACGGAAACCTGAGCCCAATGATATTAGTTCAAGCACATGATGAAACATACAAGGCCCGTAAAATTCTCAGCCACTTAAAAAGAACAGAGCTGAGAAATACTTATAAAATGGCCAAGAGACTGTTGCCCGCTTAAACCCGCGGAACTAGACTACAATGGATCAAAAGATATAGGCATAGCCAATGAGAATGGAAAGCTCGGCGGGAGCACTTTACATAGAATTAGAAGTCCCTGACAAAGCATAATTGGTACGCAACAAAAATGTACAAATTTCAATTCAAAATTGTGCTCATCCAATAACAGCATATCATTGATATAATTTTTCATTGGTAAAAAAATATATATATATATAATAATAATAATAATAATAATAATAATAATTAAAATTAAAATTAAAAATAAAAATAAAAAATAAAAAAATAAAAATAAATAATAAGGTCGCCATTAAGAAGGAAAGTGCGGAAGCACCTGAGTAGGCAAAACGGGAACGAAGTGCCTGCCTATTCGAGAACCCTTCCAAAACCCTCCCGCATTTTTTTCCACCTCGTCGCAGAAAATGTCGGGCCATGCTTCAGATCCCGACGGAGCTCTCGTCCCATTCTTACCGGCGGTCAGAGATCCGGTCGTCTATTCCCTTCACCACGGCCTCAAACCTCCAGTAGCTCATCTCTCCATCTCCTGGTCCCGAGGGAATTCTCTTAACATCGCCTTCTTCCGAAAATCAACTACAGAACCGGGCGACGAGATCAGCGGGAAAGTTCTCGAGGTGAAGCTCGATGTGGGGGATGCTGAGATAAACGGTGCGCAAAAGCAGAGAATTGCATATAAACCAGCGCCGGCTTTTGCTCTCCTTCAGAGCCGTCGTAATGCATTCTTGGCAGCTTCGAGAATGGCGTTTGGTTCACCTTCGCTTCGCGTTGAATGGTGGCAGCATATTATGGAATACAACAAACATATAAGTTTTCTTTTGTGAGCTCAGAGATGTACTGACTCAGTGATCAAGGACCCAAAGATGGTTATAAAGTCAGATGAGAAGCCAACCTGTTTGAAGGCAGTATGGGAACTGATGGGCATATTTTATGTGGACAAGCAATCCATGGCTTGGCTGCCAGAGCAGCTTGTTGATTGGTTAGCAGATTATGATGGCCTTCTTTCAAGTACGGAGACAACGGTTCATTCAAAGCTTGTGAAACTGCAACAGAAACTTGTCAATTTACAGATTGTTGAGGATGATCCTGAATACTGGATGGGATGTCATCAGCACTAGCAGTTGGTTGGCTTGACGTAGTAGTAAAACTGTTGAGGTTTCATGGTTCTTATCACCTTGATCAGATTGGCAGTCGTGAGACAGAAAATGGACTGGTGGAGGCAGTCGCTGTTCTGGTATCGACCATGCCTCGCATGCGCTCGGAGTTAGCTGCTGAAAGATCAGGCCAACGCTTTAAGACTAAGCCTGATCTTATGAAGGCATGGGAGACATGACACGGACCAGATAGCAGGCTTTGTTGCTGAACAGCCTTTCGGCAGAAAACAGATAACTTGCGGTTCAAGCGAAGTTATTCGTTTGCTCGAGGAAGAGGGTGACGTGTAATGGGCAATACAGTCGCTTGAACGGCGAAATATGTGAACGGCAATGAAGTTCCGCGGGAACGCTTTTATTGAAATAGTTCCGCGGAAATGCACATCGCGAAATAGAGTTCCGCGGCAAGAGTTCTCCGATTAAGCCACGTGCAACGAAGTTCCGCGGGAATATTTTCTTACCCGCGGAACTGCACCCCGGGCCTATAAATATGACCCCGACATGACAAAAAGAAAGGAACGGGAGCGTGACGCGACGGGGGAGAGAAAACCCGAGAGCTCACGCTCAAAGAGTAAGTTTTTAGATTTTTTTTTTTATTTTTAAAAAGAAGGTTTCTTTCTTATTAAAAATATATATGTATATTTTCTATATATATAAAAAATATATATAGGTAGATATTATTATTTTCAAATATATATATATATACTTTTCCTAACGTGGATACTCCCTGACTGGCGGGTTGAATTGACACACGGGATAAGTATTTTTCTCCTTTAAAAATAAAATAAAAAAATATATATGTGTATTCTCTGTATATAAAAATATATACATATATACATATATATTATTTTCAAAAAGATTACTTTTCCCAACGTGGATACTCCCCGACTGGCGGGTTGAATTGACACGCGGGTTAAGTATTTTTCTCCTTTAAAAATAAAATAAAAATATATATGTGTGTATTCTCTATATATAAAAATATATACATATATATTATTTTCAAAAAGATTACTTTTCCCAACGTGGATACTCCCCGACTGGCGGGTTGAATTGACACGCGGGTTAAGTATTTTTCTCCTTTAAAAATAAAATAAATATATATATGTGTGTATTCTCTATATATAAAAATATATACATATATACATATATATTATTTTCAAAAAGATTACTTTTCCCAACGTGGATACTCCCCGACTGGCGGGTTGAATTGACACGCGGGTTAAGTATTTTTCTCCTTTAAAAATAAAATAAAAATATATATGTGTGTATTCTCTATATATAAAAATATATACATATATACATATATATTATTTTCAAAAAGATTACTTTTCCCAACGTGGATACTCCCCGACTGGCGGGTTGAATTGACACGCGGGTTAAGTATTTTTCTCCTTTAAAAATAAAATAAATATATATATGTGTGTATTCTCTATATATAAAAATATATACATATACATAAAGCTACGGATTATAAAATGTATATAATATATATAAGGGCCGGGGTCCCGGGATTCCACGGGTGGCCGTAATATATATATATATATATACATAAAGTTACGTATTTTTATAAAATATATATATACAACAATATATATAAAAGGGCCCGGGGTCTCGGGATTTCACGGGCCGTCGTATATATATGTACACATATATATAAAACTACGAATTTTCATGATAATATATATATATATATAACAATATATATATAAGAGCCCGGGGTCCCGGGATCCCATTTGGCACGCCACGCACACACGTGCGCGTGCCATACGGACACACACACACACAGACACATATATATATATAAAGGTCCCGGGAACCCGGCGTCTCACGCTCATATATATATATATATATACATACTTATATATATATTCACGTCCCCTTTTTACAATAAAAAAAATGTAGTGACATATCTATATATATAAAAAGCCCCGAAAAACGTATGTATTATACATATAGGCTTCCAAAATATATATATTATTTTCTAAAATATATATATATTAAAAGACCATTCCAAAAATTAAGATTTTAATTTTTAAAATTACATAGATGTCCCGCGGGCATCCAAAAATTCAGATTTTGATTTTTAAAATTACATAGATGACCCGCGGGCATCCAAAAATTAAGATTTTGATTTTTTAAAATTACATAGATGTCCCGCGGGCATCCAAAAATTAAGATTTTGATTTTTAAAATTACATAGATGTCCGGCGGGCATCCAAAAATTAAGATTTTGATTTTTAAAATTACATAGATGACCCGCGGGCATCCAAAAATTAAGATTTTGATTTTTAAAATTACATAGATGTCCCGCGGACATCCAAAAATTAAGATTTTGTTTTCTAAAATTATATAGATGTCCCGCGGGCATCCAAAAATTAAGATTTTGATTTCTAAAATTATATAGACGACCCGCGAGGGTCCAAAAAATTAAGATTTTGATTTCTAAAATTATGTGGATGACCCGCGGGCATCCAAAAATTAAGATTTTGATTTTTAAAATTACATAGATGTCCCGCGGGCATCCAAAAATTCAGATTTTGATTTTTAAAATTACATAGATGACCTGCGGGCATCCAAAAATTAAGATTTTGATTTTTAAAATTACATAGATGTCCCGCGGACATCCAAAAATTAAGATTTTATTTTCTAAAATTATATAGATGTCCCGCGGGCCTCCAAAAATTAAGATTTTGATTTCTAAAATTATATAGACGTCCCGCGGGGTCCCAAAAATTAAGATTTTGATTTTTATAGATTACACAGATGCCCGCGGGGGTCTAAAATTAAGATTTTGATTTCTAAAATTACATAGATGTCCCGCGGACATCCAAAAATTAAGATTTTTATATCTAAAATTATATGGATGTCCCGCAGGCGTCCAAAAATTCAGATTTTGATTTTTAAAATTACATAAATGACCCGCGGGCATCCAAAAATTAAGATTTTGATTTTTAAAATTATATAGATGTCCCGCGGGCATCCAAAAATTAAGATTTTGATTTTTAAAATTACATAGATGACCCGCGGGCATCCAAAAATTAAGATTTTGATTTCTAAAATTATATAGACGTCCCGCGGGCGTCCAAAAATCAAGATTTTGTTTTCTAAAATTATATAGACGTCCCGCGGGTGTTCAAAAATTAAGATTTTGATTTCTAAAAATATATAGACGTCCCGTGGGCGTTCAAAAATTAAGATTTTGATTACAGAGACGTCCCGCGGGCATCCAAAAATTAAGATTTTATTTTCTAAAAACATATATGCCCCGCGGGCCTCCAAAAAAAATAAATATTTTATTTTCCAAAAATATATATGTCTCGCGGACCTTCAAAAATATATATATATATATATTTGTCCCACGTGCCCAAAAAATATATATATATTTTATATACACATACATCTTAGAGGACTTTCAAATATATATATATATATAATTATGTATTTCTCCCCGAGTAAATACTCTCCGGGAAGTGAGCTAAGTTGATACACGGGTGAATGACCTCTTTGCTCAGATCCGAGCCTTAATAGACCTAAAACCTCCAGTAAGCCCAAGACGGCTCAAAAACCTTCCTACAAACCCACTTGGGTTCAAAATTCCTCAACAAGCCATGTGGGCTCAAGACTCTCCAAAAAAAAAAAAAAGCCCAAGATGGCTCAAAAATCTCCAATAAGCCAACCTGGCCCAAAAATTCTTCAACCTGAGCCTTAATAGGCCTAGAACTTCCAGCAAGCCCAAGATGACTTAAAATCCTTCAACAAGTCCTCTTGAGCCAAAATCCCTCAACAAGCCCAGTTGGGCCTCAACCTCCTCAAATGGTCAAAGTTGACCCAAAAATACTTAAAAAAAAACGGTTAATCCATTTCTTGGTAAAACCACCCAATTATTCAATCCAGAGACTGAATGCGGGAGACGCTGGTTTCTTATATAGAAGCTGAAAGCGGGACACGCTGGTCTGCTGTGTAAATCCAGAAGCTAAGAACGCACTTAGTTTGCTATGTAGGGTCACTGGTGTAGCCGACGGGCCCCTCACTAGTTCCCAAACCGAGTCATCGCTGGTCGACGGGCTAAGCGTAAACTCACATTTAAGTCATGGCGCGTGGCGTCGTGTACCTCATATTCAAGTCATGGCGCACGGCGTCATGTACCTCATATTTAAGACATGGCGCGTGGCGTCATATACCTCACATTCGAGTCACGGCGCGGGGCGAAGTGTACTCATTTATCTTTATATTTTTTGTTAGACACGATTTTTCGTGCACTTGTAAAGACGTAGAAGGATCTTCTACGCACTTCATTGTTATTAAGCATTTTTTTTATGGACCATTGTATTCAGCTCTTTTAATCAAGGGTTTTCTCGTTAGAGATGTAAAATCAGAATGTGGAACACAATGCAAAATATTTCTGTGATGTACTTTTCGGACTCGGTTAAAGAATTGGATGCTTTAAAATTTTGTTGGGAAATTAATTAAGCATTTATTCTCGAAGCCGCAGGAAAACAATTTCACATTCTAACAAAAAATCAACAGAATGAATTTTGAAATATATTTTTCTCACGAGGCCGGAACAAATGGTGAACCCGACGTGAAACATTCTCCCTTCATCTTTAAGAGCTGAAAACTATGGTCTTTATATGCTTATTTTCTTGAACCTAACACTCTGAGGTCGCTCCTTTGCAGATTTCATGGCACATTCGATGGCTTTTGGATTTTTGCCTAATGGTGGTTTTGTCATTTCTGAGCCAGACCACACGGATGCGGCTATCCCGCATCATTTTATTCGTGTACCAGAGAAGCCGGAGCACCGTGTCTATCGACACGTTGACTACTCTCCTGCAGCGATCAAGCAAAGAAGAGACCGATCTGCACTACTCAAGGAGCCTCTTATTGTTCAAAGCTCGAAGACCACTCCTATTCAACCAACAAAGTCTCTGCAGGCGCCCATCCGAATGGGCCCGCCTGCTCGACAGTCAGACTATGCCAAGAAGTCCGCCCACCGGCTTGCTGCACCAGCCCAACCAGCAGCACAACAGCCTGCAGGACAACCTGTTTTGCAGTCCCATTCCATGAAGAGGTCTGCGAGACAATCTACTGTAGCTCGGCTAGTGCCAACTGGCCGAACAGAAGTCAATGTTCCCCGAAAAGGGGGAAAAACTGTGCCGAATCCTGTTCGATGCACCATCACTCGCCAATTTGGTCGGGCTGCCTCAAGGGTTGTTGACCTAGCCCCCCGACTTAACCAAAGTGACACCCAAGAGCGGAAGGAGTCAAGAAGACAAATCAAGTTTTCTCAGCTGGAGGCTCCATTGGCCGATGGAGGGGACGACCAATTCAAGCCGCAAGGACCTATTATTGTCCGATCCGGTTTAGGCACCCTGCGATTTGTCATCCCTGACCCGACGCATTCACCCCATCAGTCAACCCATGCTCCATCTAGCTCACAAGCTAGAGTCAAATCTCCAGATCACTATGATACTGCCAACATAGTGACGGTTCCTCATCACGTATCAAGGAAACAAAGGAGAAAAGCGCAGCAGAAAAAGCAGTTTGGGAAAACAACTTCCCGGTTAAACTTGAAGGCTTCATCGCCACTGCCACCAGGACCAAGGCATAGGCTGTTCTCACACCCCCAACAAAGGGGTAGGCCGCAAAAGAAGCCACTACAGAACACTCGCAAATTGAGAGTGCCTCAAAAGCCAAGACTCTCTAACAAGTGGCAGTATCCTCAGAAGCGCCATACAACGTATTCACGTTCGGTGCTCAGGCTGATCCCTAACTTTATACACAAAAATCAATTCGCCTCATTAATCAGACTGAAAGAGGATATGACTTATGCGCCTGTTGTGGCCCCGTTCCGAGGAGAGCACCAGATGCCGCACCCCAAGAGAGAAGCTAAAAGGAGGAGACGTCTCCTCCAGACGACAGAAGTCAACATGGTGGACCTCACCCAGCCAAGCACTTCCAAAGCGTCGGAGATGTTAACCCGGTCAAGGGCAGCCGCAATGCCCATTACACCGCCATTCTGTAGCCTCTCTCATCCTGAAGGGATCAGGGCCGCCCTCCCAAGAGAAGCATCTTACATGGTGGGCGAAGAAGAAGAGGTTCTTACACCCAAGTCTCAGCTCATTCATGACCTCCAGGAGGAGATTAAGCGTATGAAACGGGCTATGGAAACTCAAGGCAACAAGACATCAGGTTCCCATCAACCACCATCACCAAGGAACCGTCAATCAGTCCATCAGCCTGAGAAACCAATCAGGCAGCAGACCGAGGAAGATGAAAATGCAGAATTGGAGCAAGGCTTTCTGCAGTTCAATAACTTACGTATCAATACCCCTCGAACGCAAGATGCGCGAGTAAAAACACCCATGGGGTCTCCACCCAGGTTTATTGCACAAAAGGAGATGGTGCATTAGCTTGTGGCCGAATGCCTTCGTCGACAGACACCTCAACTCACTGGGGTCCCTACGACGACAATCAATAGACCTTATCCTCCAGAGGTTGAAGCGGAGCTGCTACCTAGAGATTTGAAGCCACCAAAGATCCAATTCGATGGGACTGGGAGCGCGTTAAAGCACCTGGCATCATTCCACTATGCCATGGGCAATTGGGCGCACCATTCGAATTTTTGTCTTCGAATGTTTCCCAATACTCTTTCTGGTGATGCTTTCCACTATGCCATGGGAAGAGATGAAAGAAATGTTCACCTCCCGATTCGTTGATACTACACGAGAAGTACAACTATCGGAATTATCTACCTTGTCCCAAAAGAAGGACGAGCCGGTTGAAGACTACATCACTAGATGGCAAAGGGCCGCTAACCGATGTCAAGCACCCCTATCTCAAGCAATGAAGGTCAATCTTTGCCGGAATGACATCAAGACGGAAATCTCGTTGCTGATGAATGAACAGCTAAGTACATTTCAGGCCCTAGCTACAGAAGCTTGTCGAAAAGAGTATTTGTTGTCTCAACAAAAAGCCTGGAAGAAGGAATCATCCACAACCACTACGTTTAAGAAGAAGAAAAATGGAGAAACCTCTGCAAACACTACAGAGGTTAAGAAGCAACCAGATAAAGCAAAGCCGCCTGTAAAAGAGCAGCCTGCAAGACCCTTCCGAAGAGAGGAAATCCAATATGCCTTTGGGGAAGATGACGTGGAGACGCTATTCCAGCACCTCATGTCGACCGGGCTATTCGAGTTGCCCGCCCCAAAAAGGCCAGAAGAAGTTGGACGTACTTCTCACCAGCGATATTGCAGTTACCACCGATATGTCGGTCACCCCACTAAGAAATGTTGGGATCTCCAAGCAATATTGCAAGATTACATCGACAAGGGGATTATAAAACTCAGTCCTCCAGTGCAAGCTTCATCAAATGTTGTGACAATTGAGATAGCAGAAAAGGGTGATTGGGAAGTGGTTCGAAAACCATCAAGCCTAAGACGGACAAAAAGATGTCTCAAAGATTTATGCAGAAAAGACAAAAGAATAAGGGATAAGGCCATTCTCCCTTTCTTCTCAAGGCATTTGAGGCAATCCTCACGGGTGCAACCATTCATGATCATGGACTTTTTGCAGCCCGAGTTGCTACTCCCATTCTATCAACGGCTTGCTGGAAGATCACCTCGACCAAAAAAAGAAAGATACATTCTCGAGGAGTTACCAAATACAACTCCATGTGAGAATGGTCTATTTTGGGACCTAGATAGCAACAACGGAGAAAGTGAAACTTGTTATCATATAAATGCATCTGCGTCCAAGCCTGCAAAGCGGCGAAGAACTGCCTCGGTGCTTATCCCTAACTACACCAAGTTTGAAGTTGGGATGTCACCGGTAAACCACATCATCACGTATTTGCGAGAATCTCGACTTCTGCCAACATCCTGGGAAACCAGAGTGGAATATTTCCGGTACTCACTGGGGGAATCAGTGATGTCTTGGTACCAAGATAATCATATCGAAGAAATTACCGAGTGGGTCATCTTGATAGATGCATTCTTGGTCCGCTTCCTGTCAAGGCAAAGAGAGCAGTTCCCTAGTAATTACTTGAGGGAAATACAATACAGTCAAGAATCTACTGCTCATTACGTAAATTATCTCAGAGACAGTACATTGAGTGATCCCTTGGCCATATGGTTGCCTGAACCTGAAATGGTCACGAAGTACCTTTCAGATGCAGTATGCCCTCCGGCTGACAATGTGTACAAGACCTTTGGAGCTAAAACTTTCATAAAGGCAATTCGGTGGGTCGGCAATGAAGGCTTCAAACAAGAGGCAATCTTTAGCGACGCTGAAGTTTTTGGGAGGACAAATCAACTTCAAGTTCTGCATGTGCTGCAGTTAAACGATGCGCCCATTCTTCGAGTGTTCCCTTTCTTAACTAAGGAGTTAAGCTATGATTGGCCGCATATTCAGTTATTCCACGAGAATCATAAGTACGCATTGCCACACTTATTTGATTATTCATTGGCAGTCTGTCAAATGGGGCAAACAGAAGAGTTTGCACTCGGGCACTTTGTTTTGAGCTTGGCCCATGACAGTTGTGCCCTTCTCTGGATCTCCTCGCTTCCTGAAGAAGCATTTGGTTCTTGGGAAGAGTTCGTCGATATGTTTATCCAAAGATTCCATGAATATGAAACGGAGTTCCCTCCGGAGATGATAGAAGTCATGCACCAGGAGAATCTCAATATGACTACATCTTGAGATGGATAAACTGCAGAATAATCAACCAAAAATTCGACAAAGAAGAAATCATGGTTCATCAGTGCATCAAGTCAATGAGTGGGTATTTTCCTGAAATCCCAAAAATACAGCCATTTTTCTCAAATGTACTACGGACATTGGCTACAAATATTCAGGACTCTTCCTCCTGTAATATGGTACAAGTTGAAGAGGATGTTCTTGCAATTCTTCGATCTGGTCGAATCACACCAGAAAACAAGGTTAAAGCCCCAATGCAAGAAAATCGTACTCGGCCAGAACAACACATACCAGCCAATCATGAGAAATCCTCAGTAAGCTATAACGTGCTTGAACACTTGAAGCGACTTCCTGCTCGACTCAGTATTTACGATGCCTTGCAGTTATCGCAAGAAGCCAGAGATGCACTGGTTAGTGCTCTAACAGATGAAAATGTTCGTCTCGCTTACCTGGTCGACGCCACTGAATGTGATGAGGTTATTTCATTCACTGATGAGGATATGTTGCTTGGAGACGTTAATCACAACCGACCTTTATATGTTACGGGCAACCTAGCCGGTGAGCTAGTTAACAGAATCATGATCGATGCCGGGTCTGCAATTAATATCCTGCCCCTTCGAACACTCAGGAGGATCGGAATTTCTCCATCAGCACTAAAAGATACTAGTGTGGTGATTCACGGGTTTAATCAAGGGACCCAAAAAGCCATGGGCCTGATTGAGTTGGAACTAAGCGTAGAAGATTTCTGCACCGAAATCCCATGCTTTGTGATTAATGCTCCGACCTCATATAACTTGCTGCTGGGAAGGCCTTGGCTCCACAGTAATAAGATCATCGCATCAACGGTGCATCAATGCTTCAAGTACTGCAAGGATGGAGTTGAAAAAAGGATTTTTGCTGACCATAAACCATTCACAACGGCGGAATCATTTTACTCTGATGCTAAGTATTATGACTTGGCATCTGCTGTCAACACATCAATGAAAGCAATTGAACCAACCACACCAGAAGGACGGCAGGAGGTATCTCAGGCTCCCCCCGCCCCAGTAAGCACAGACGTATTCTCAAAGGGTGAGAAGATGGAAGGTCAAGGTCGTGGTCGAGGGCGCGGTCATGGACGAGGAATGACAGAACCAAGGGCTCAGTTTCAAACAAAATTCGAAAATATGAGCCTCGATCCAGTACAGTCACTACCGCGACAACGACAGGGGGCGATCATACCACCTCCTACCAGCTATAGCAACACTGCTGCAGGATCACGGTTCTACTTGGACCTTGAAGTCCTGAAAAAGGTTGCTAAACCCCCTCGAGCCAATTCCCCTAGGTTTGAGGTGGATCTGGAAGCTCTTCGGAGATTCCGGAATCAAGCCAATGAGGAAGCCAAGTCACTTTGCTGTGAGAGTGACGGAATGGCCACCGAGGCCGCTCACCAAAATCAAAAACCTAAGGAAACGCTCGATGAGGTTTTAGCAATGCTCGTGGGGTTTAATGTATCTGCTCCAAGTGTGCAGGAACCTCAAGATGAAAAATTTGCCCAAAAATATTTCATAAAGCAATATGGCAAGGTTTTACGGTAGCCCTAACAAATCTTCTTGTTTGCCCACAACTAAGCTCAAGAAATGAGATTTCCATCGCTATAGCAGAGAAAGCAAGAAAATTGTGGATTTGATGGGATTCTATCCCGATGAACCACATCTATCAGGTCTCGGAAGTGACATCTCTATCCCGTTATCTGAAAGACCCCGTGGTTATCAAAAGGGTAATAAAAGATTTGGCCTTGGGTATAAAGAAGAAGAAGACGTCGACTTTGCCACCACCTACTGCGTCTTCACAAGCGATGACTCCAACAATGATGAAGAGGCATTAATGGAACCAGAGGATGCTCCACCTGCGATTGAGGATGGAGGACAGCCTACTATTGACGTACTTGAAGAGTTCAATCTCGGGACTGAGGAGGACCCGAGACCCATTTTTATCGCCAAAAACCTGGTCGAAAAAGAAAAGGTGGCATTGAGGCAGCTTTTAAGTGAATTCAAAGATATTTTTGCTTGGGGGTATTCTGAAATGCCAGGTCTCAACCCCGCGATTGCAATGCACCATCTGCATATTACGCGGGATAAAAAGTCAGTCAAGCAAGCTCCGAGAAGATTTCGACCAGAGCTCGAAGAACAAATCATCAAGGAAGTTGAAAAACTCATTGATGCTGAATTCATTCGGGAAATCAAATTTCCAAAATGGATTTCTAGCATTGTTCCTGTCAAAAAGAAAAACGGGCAGATCCGCATTTGCGTAGACTTTCGAGATCTAAACGAAGCATGCCCTAAAGATGAATTTCCTCTTCCTTTCACTGATGTGCTAATCGACAGCACAGCTCTGTACGACACGTTCTCCTTTATGGATGGATATTCGGGATATAATCAAATCAAGATGGCTCCAGCAGATGAAGCCGCAACAGCATTTCGAACACCGATGGGTGTCTTTTGCTACAAAGTCATGCCTTTTGATCTTAAGAATGCTGGCGCAACTTATCAAAGGGCTATGCAAAATATATTTCATGATATGTTACACAAACATGTTGAGTGCTATGTCGATCACCTGGTTGTAAGATCTGAAGGTCACAATAGGCATAAAGAAGATTTGAGGTCGGTATTTCTGCGTCTAAGAAAGTATGATCTCAAGATGAATCCTCTCAAATGTGCATTCGGAGTATCATCTGGGAAATTCCTCGGGTTCATAATCCGCCAAAGGGGAATCGAGGTCGATCCACTCAAAACGGAAGCAATTCAAAATATGCCGCCTCCACGAAATCTCAGAGAACTTAGGAGTCTGCAAGGCCAATTGTCGTATATCCGGCGTTTCATCTCCAACTTGTCCGGCCGCTGCCAGCCCTTTCACAAGTTAATGAGAAAAGATGCGACTTTTCAATGGGACGCGAAATGCCAACAGGCCTTTGAAGCCATCAAAGAATTGCTGCAAAATCCTCCTGTTTTGACAACTCCAGCAAAAGGAAAGCCACTCATTCTCTATATTGCTGCCAGCCCACAGTCACTGGGGGCATTGCTCGCACGAGAAAATGCCCAAGGCAAAGAACAAGCCGCCTATTATCTCAGTCGACGATTATTGCAAGCTGAATGCAATTATTCCTCGATCGAGAAGATTTGTCTAGCATTGGTTTTTGTGGCACAAAAGCTAAGACATTACTTCCTCGCGCATCAGATCATACTTATATCGAAGGCTGATCCCCTCAAGTTCCTGATCACTAGACCAATGCTTTCAGGACGCCTAGCAAAATGGTCACTTCTGCTATCTGAGTTTGATATCAAATATGTGCCACGAAAGGCAGTGAAAGGGCAAGTGTTAGCAGACTTCCTAGCAGCCCACCCGCTTGAAGAAGAATTTCCCATCTTAGAAAACCTACCTGATGAAAGGGTTTTCTATGCAAATAATGATCCAATGTGGCAAATGTATTTCAATGGCGCTTCAAAGCCATCCGGAGCTGGTGTCGGAATTGTCGTAGTCTCCCCTCATAAAGACTTATTCTCACACTCATATTTTCTTGGAAGGAGCACAACAAATAATGAAGCTGAGTATGAGGCCTTACTCATCGGCATGGAACTTCTTCTGCAATCAGATATTTTATTTGTGCGAATATTTGGGGACTCTGAATTGGTTATCAAACAGTTAAATAATCAATACGAAGTACACCAGCCCCATTTGCGAAAATATTATGACAAAGCCCAAACTTTATTGGCAAAATTCGAAATGGTTTCGGTTGAGCATGTTCCTCGGTCAGAAAATATAGTTGCTGATGCACTATCAAAGTTGGCCAGTATTCTTGCCTCCAATGAGCTTGATGACATGACAATTCGAGTACAAAGATTAGAAGATGATGAAGAGTTCCAAGTAGATCAAGTTGGATGGTGTGTATCTGAGGTAACTACAAACAATGATGACTGGCGCATCCCTATCATTAACTACCTCAAATATGGCATTGAACCAGATGATCCAATCGCAAGGAAGTCATTGAGAAAGGCTGTTTCGCGATATACTGTGTTTCAAGACGATTTGTATCGGATTGCTTTTGATGGGCTTTGGCTTCGCTGTATTGACGGAAATGATATCTGTCAAGTTCTTCAAGAGAAGCCTGCCAGACAACATGTCAGGAATCACGCCTTTACAAGTGGCCCACGACGTCATAATTCCTGAGGGGGCATTTGATGAGGTATATTTTTAGCCATGGGTCTATTATGATAATAATAATAAAAATAAATAAATAAATAATATTAATAATAAATAAATAAAAAGGGGAGATTTATTATGGAATCTCAGATAGCTAAAGACTTTGTAAAAAAAAAAAAAAAAAAAACCCAAGCCCAACAATATTCTTGTGAAGCTTTCGCATTTCTAATATGCTGCGCAGGCACAGGGAGTAAAAATATAAATGTATATATATATATATATTTACGGAAACCTGAGCCCAATGATATTAGTTCAAGCACATGATGAAACATACAAGGCCCGTAAAGTTCTCAGCCACTTAAAAAGAACAGAGCTGAGAAATACTTATAAAATGGCCAAGAGACTGTTGCCCGCTTAAACCCGCGGAACTAGACTACAATGGATCAAAAGATATAGGCATAGCCAATGAGAATGGAAAGCTCGGCGGGAGCACTTTACATAGAATTAGAAGTCCCTGACAAAGCATAATTGGTACGCAACAAAAATGTACAAATTTCAATTCAAAATTGTGCTCATCCAATAACAGCATATCATTGATATAATTTTTCATTGGTAAAAAAATATATATATATATAATAATAATAATAATAATAATAATAATAATTAAAATTAAAATTAAAAATAAAAATAAAAAATAAAAAAATAAAAATAAATAATAAGGTCGCCATTAAGAAGGAAAGTGCGGAAGCACCTGAGTAGGCAAAACGGGAACGAAGTGCCTGCCTATTCGAGAACCCTTCCAAAACCCTCCCGCATTTTTTTCCACCTCGTCGCAGAAAATGTCGGGCCATGCTTCAGATCCCGACGGAGCTCTCGTCCCATTCTTACCGGCGGTCAGAGATCCGGTCGTCTATTCCCTTCACCACGGCCTCAAACCTCCAGTAGCTCATCTCTCCATCTCCTGGTCCCGAGGGAATTCTCTTAACATCGCCTTCTTCCGAAAATCAACTACAGAACCGGGCGACGAGATCAGCGGGAAAGTTCTCGAGGTGAAGCTCGATGTGGGGGATGCTGAGATAAACGGTGCGCAAAAGCAGAGAATTGCATATAAACCAGCGCCGGCTTTTGCTCTCCTTCAGAGCCGTCGTAATGCATTCTTGGCAGCTTCGAGAATGGCGTTTGGTTCACCTTCGCTTCGCGTTGAATGGTGGCAGCATATTATGGAATACAACAAACATATAAGTTTTCTTTTGTGAGCTCAGAGATGTACTGACTCAGTGATCAAGGACCCAAAGATGGTTATAAAGTCAGATGAGAAGCCAACCTGTTTGAAGGCAGTATGGGAACTGATGGGCGTATTTTATGTGGACAAGCAATCCATGGCTTGGCTGCCAGAGCAGCTTGTTGATTGGTTAGCAGATTATGATGGCCTTCTTTCAAGTACGGAGACAACGGTTCATTCAAAGCTTGTGAAACTGCAACAGAAACTTGTCAATTTACAGATTGTTGAGGATGATCCTGAATACTGGATGGGATGTCATCAGCACTAGCAGTTGGTTGGCTTGACGTAGTAGTAAAACTGTTGAGGTTTCATGGTTCTTATCACCTTGATCAGATTGGCAGTCGTGAGACAGAAAATGGACTGGTGGAGGCAGTCGCTGTTCTGGTGTCGACCATGCCTCGCATGCGCTCGGAGTTAGCTGCTGAAAGATCAGGCCAACGCTTTAAGACTAAGCCTGATCTTATGAAGGCGTGGGAGACATGACACGGACCAGATAGCAGGCTCTGTTGCTGAACAGCCTTTCGGCAGAAAACAGATAACTTGCGGTTCAAGCGAAGTTATTCGTTTGCTCGAGGAAGAGGGTGATGTGTAACGGGCAATACAGTCGCTTGAACGGCGAAATATGTGAACGGCAATGAAGTTCCGCGGGAACGCTTTTATTGAAATAGTTCCGCGGAAATGCACATCGCGAAATAGAGTTCCGCGGCAAGAGTTCTCCGATTAAGCCACGTGCAACGAAGTTCCGCGGGAATATTTTCTTACCCGCGGAACTGCACCCCGGGCCTATAAATATGACCTCGACATGACAAAAAGAAAGGAACGGGAGCGTGACGCGACGGGGGAGAGAAAACCCGAGACGCTGAAAGAGTAAGTTTTTAGATTTTATTTTTATTTTTAAAAACAAGGTTTCTTTCTTATTAAAAATATATATGTATATTTTCTATATATATAAAAAATATATATAGGTAGATATTATTATTTTCAAATATATATATATATATTTTTCCTAACGTGGATACTCCCCGACTGGCGGGTTGAATTGACACACGGGATAAATATTTTTCTCCTTTAAAAATAAAATAAAAATATATATATGTGTATTCTCTATATATAAAAATATATACATATATACATATATATTATTTTCAAAAAGATTACTTTTCCCAACGTGGATACTCCCCGACTGGCGGGTTGAATTGACACGCGGGTTAAGTATTTTTCTCCTTTAAAAATAAAATAAAAATATATATGTGTGTATTCTCTATATATAAAAATATATACATATATATTATTTTCAAAAAGATTACTTTTCCCAACGTGGATACTCCCCGACTGGCGGGTTGAATTGACACGCGGGTTAAGTATTTTTCTCCTTTAAAAATAAAATAAAAATATATATGTGTGTATTCTCTATATATAAAAATATATACATATATACATATATATTATTTTCAAAAAGATTACTTTTCCCAACGTGGATACTCCCCGACTGGCGGGTTGAATTGACACGCGGGTTAAGTATTTTTCTCCTTTAAAAATAAAATAAAAATATATATGTGTGTATTCTCTATATATAAAAATATATACATATATACATATATATTATTTTCAAAAAGATTACTTTTCCCAACGTGGATACTCCCCGACTGGCGGGTTGAATTGACACGCGGGTTAAGTATTTTTCTCCTTTAAAAATAAAATAAATATATATATGTGTGTATTCTCTATATATAAAAATATATACATATACATAAAGCTACGGATTATAAAATGTATATAATATATATAAGGGCCGGGGTCCCGGGATTCCACGGGTGGCCGTAATATATATATATATATATATATATATATATATATATATATACATAAAGTTACGTATTTTTATAAAATATATATATACAACAATATATATAAAAGGGCCCGGGGTCTCGGGATTTCACGGGCCGTCGTATATATATGTACACATATATATAAAACTACGAATTTTCATGATAATATATATATATATATATATAACAATATATATATAAGAGCCCGGGGTCCCGGGATCCCATTTGGCACGCCACGCACACACGTGCGCGTGCCATACGGACACACACACACACAGACACATATATATATATAAAGGTCCCGGGAACCCGGCGTCTCACGCTCATATATATATATATATATACATACTTATATATATATTCACGTCCCCTTTTTACAATAAAAAAAATGTAGTGACATATCTATATATATAAAAAGCCCCGAAAAACGTATGTATTATACATATAGGCTTCCAAAATATATATATTATTTTCTAAAATATATATATATTAAAAGACCATTCCAAAAATTAAGATTTTAATTTTTAAAATTACATAGATGTCCCGCGGGCATCCAAAAATTCAGATTTTGATTTTTAAAATTACATAGATGACCCGCGGGCATCCAAAAATTAAGATTTTGATTTTTTAAAATTACATAGATGTCCCGCGGGCATCCAAAAATTAAGATTTTGATTTTTAAAATTACATAGATGTCCGGCGGGCATCCAAAAATTAAGATTTTGATTTTTAAAATTACATAGATGACCCGCGGGCATCCAAAAATTAAGATTTTGATTTCTAAAATTATATAGACGTCCCGCAAGGGTCCAAAAAATTAAGATTTTGATTTCTAAAATTATATGGATGACCCGCGGGCATCCAAAAATTAAGATTTTGATTTTTAAAATTACATAGATGTCCCGCGGGCATCCAAAAATTAAGATTTTGATTTTTAAAATTACATAGATGTCCCGCGGGCATCCAAAAATTAAGATTTTGTTTTCTAAAATTATATAGATGTCCCGCGGGCATCCAAAAATTAAGATTTTGATTTCTAAAATTATATAGACGTCCCGCAAGGGTCCAAAAAATTAAGATTTTGATTTCTAAAATTATATGGATGACCCGCGGGCATCCAAAAATTAAGATTTTGATTTTTAAAATTACATAGATGTCCCGCGGGCATCCAAAAATTAAGATTTTGATTTTTAAAATTACATAGATGTCCCGCGGGCATCCAAAAATTAAGATTTTGTTTTCTAAAATTATATAGATGTCCCGCGGGCATCCAAAAATTAAGATTTTGATTTCTAAAATTATATAGACGTCCCGCGGGGGTCCAAAAAATTAAGATTTTGATTTCTAAAATTATATGGATGACCCGCGGGCATCCAAAAATTAAGATTTTGATTTTTAAAATTACATAGATGTCCCGCAGGCATCCAAAAATTCAGATTTTGATTTTTAAAATTACATAGATGACCCGCGGGCATCCAAAAATTTATTATTTTGATTTTTAAAATTACATAGATGTCCCGCGGACATCCAAAAATTAAGATTTTGTTTTCTAAAATTATATAGATGTCCCGCGGGCATCCAAAAATTAAGATTTTGATTTCTAAAATTATATAGACGTCCCGCAAGGGTCCAAAAAATTAAGATTTTGATTTCTAAAATTATATGGATGACCCGCGGGCATCCAAAAATTAAGATTTTGATTTTTAAAATTACATAGATGTCCCGCGGGCATCCAAAAATTAAGATTTTGATTTTTAAAATTACATAGATGTCCCGCGGGCATCCAAAAATTAAGATTTTGTTTTCTAAAATTATATAGATGTCCCGCGGGCATCCAAAAATTAAGATTTTGATTTCTAAAATTATATAGACGTCCCGCGGGGGTCCAAAAAATTAAGATTTTGATTTCTAAAATTATATGGATGACCCGCGGGCATCCAAAAATTAAGATTTTGATTTTTAAAATTACATAGATGTCCCGCAGGCATCCAAAAATTCATATTTTGATTTTTAAAATTACATAGATGACTCGCGGGCATCCAAAAATTAAGATTTTGATTTTTAAAATTACATAGATGTCCCGCGGACATCCAAAAATTAAGATTTTGTTTTCTAAAATTATATAGATGTCCCGCGGGCATCCAAAAATTAAGATTTTGATTTCTAAAATTATATAGACGTCCCGCGGGGGTCCAAAAAATTAAGATTTTGATTTCTAAAATTATATGGATGACCCGCGGGCATCCAAAAATTAAGATTTTGATTTTTAAAATTACATAGATGTCCCGCGGGCATCCAAAAATTCAGATTTTGATTTTTAAAATTACATAGATGACCCGCGGGCATCCAAAAATTAAGATTTTGATTTCTAAAATTACATAGATGTCCCGCGGGCATCCAAAAATTCAGATTTTGATTTTTAAAATTACATAGATGACCCGCGGGCATCCAAAAATTAAGATTTTGATTTCTAAAATTATATAGACGTCCCGCGGGCGTCCAAAAATCAAGATTTTGTTTTCTAAAATTATATAGACGTCCCGCGGGTGTTCAAAAATTAAGATTTTGATTTCTAAAAATATATAGACGTCCCGCGGGCGTTCAAAAATTAAGATTTTGATTACAGAGACGTCCCGCGGGCATCCAAAAATTAAGATTTTGTTTTCTAAAAACATATATGCCCCGCGGGCCTCCAAAAAAAATAAATATTTTATTTTCCAAAAATATATATGTCTCGCGGACCTTCAAAAATATATATATATATATATATATATTTGTCCCACGGGCCCAAAAAATATATATATTTTTTATATACACATACATCTTAGAGGACTTTCAAATATATATATATATATAATTATGTATTTCTCCCCGAGTAAATACTCTCCGGGAAGTGAGCTAAGTTGATACACGGGTGAATGACCTCTTTGCTCAGATCCGAGCCTTAATAGACCTAAAACCTCCAGTAAGCCCAAGACGGCTCAAAAACCTTCATACAAACCCACTTGGGTTCAAAATTCCTCAACAAGCCATGTGGGCTCAAGACTCTCCAAAAAAAAAAAAAAAAAAAAAAAACCCAAGATGGCTCAAAAATCTCCAATAAGCCAACCTGGCCCAAAAATTCTTCAACCTGAGCCTTAATAGGCCTAGAACTTCCAGCAAGCCCAAGATGACTTAAAATCCTTCAACAAGTCCTCTTGAGCCAAAATCCCTCAACAAGCCCAGTTGGGCCTCAACCTCCTCAAATGGTCAAAGTTGACCCAAAAATACTTTAAAAAAAACGGTTAATCCATTTCTTGGTAAAACCACCCAATTATTCAATCCAGAGACTGAATGCGGGAGACGCTGGTTTCTTATATAGAAGCTGAAAGCGGGACACGCTGGTCTACTGTGTAAATCCAGAAGCTAAGAACGCACTTAGTTTGCTGTGTAGGGTCACTGGTGTAGCCGACGGGCCCCTCACTAGTTCCCAAACCGAGTCATCGCTGGTCGACGGGCTAAGCGTAAACTCACATTTAAGTCATGGCGCGTGGCGTCGGGTACCTCATATTCAAGTCATGGCGCACGGCGTCATGTACCTCATATTCAAGTCATGGCGCGTGGCGTCATGTACCTCATATTTAAGTCATGGCGCGTGGCGTCATGTACCTCATATTTAAGACATGGCGCGTGGCGTCATATACCTCACATTCGAGTCACGGCGCGGGGCGAAGTGTACTCATTTATCTTTATATTTTTTATTAGACACGATTTTTCGTGCACTTGTAAAGACGTAGAAGGATCTTCTATGCACTTCATTATTATTAAGCATTTTTTTATGGACCATTGTATTCAACTCTTTTAATCAAGGGTTTTCTCGTTAGAGATGTAAAATCAGAATGTGGAACACAATGCAAAATATTTCTGTGATGTACTTTTCGGACTCGGTTAAAGAATTGGATGCTTTAAAATTTTGTTGGGAAATTAATTAAGCATTTATTCTCGAAGCCGCAGGAAAACAATTTCACATTCAAACAAAAATCAACAGAATGAATTTTGAAATATATTTTTCTCACGAGGCCGGAACACATATTTTCATATGGCATTATGCATATGGTACTCGTGATGGGTACAAGATTTCATGTTTTCAAGATATACCTTTAGATAAGGTATAAGTTGCTTTCCAATATGATTTTAAATGTAAAATGTTGCCTAAAATGATTTGTTTGTAAAATACAAATAACTTGCTTATTGAGTTTCGACTCACGATTTTGTTTTTCAAACTCAAAAGACAGGTGAAGGACAAGAGATGACAAAGGAGAAAGTTTCAGCTTGAGAAATTCATGGAGAAATTTTGTATTTTTATATTATGAAATAATTTATGTTGAATAGACGAATGCATTTCTTACGGAATTATTCTCGCTGACGAATCCCTTCCCTAAGAAAATTCTTCCAGTACGAATTTCAATCCGGGACGTATGGGATTTTACGCGGGTTAATATTAATATATTATACATAAGCATTATTATACTATAATTAACCCACATCATTAATAAATAATTTTGATACACATATATTTATAGCATACCAATGCATTTATAAAAATAAAATGCATAATAAAATTCAAAAATCTCAATACATATAATTTCAAGCATAAATTCAACATATTTATCTGCAAAATTTTATATCATAAAAATTTAGGATTATAAAATTTTAAATATGTTAAGCATAGTCTAAAAATTATAATATATATAACACACATGCTTTATACATAATAATTGTATAAAAATAACCATAACATTGAACTAAAATCAATCTTCAATAAAATCTCACTTGCCTTATAAAAGCTCTCTACTTACTAAGCCGCTTTCTTTAAAATTCTCTCAACTTTTTTTACGAATACTCCCATCTATCAAGTCCCTATCCCAATTTATAGAAGTCTCGTAGCTTATAAGGGATAGGAAGATAGGAATAAGATAAAATTTATTTTAAAATTAGATTCTATCTTAACAAATCTTATTTAGGATAATTCTTATCTCATCCTATCTTATCCTGTGGAGAATAGAGATAAAATTTGTTTCAAAATTAAATTCTATCTTAACCACCCTATCTAGGAGAGTTCTTATCTCATCCTATCTTATCCGGTAGGGCCCACGTGCTTGGGGAGGCAAAAGTGCAAAATTAATTATTTTTCAATATTTTATACAAACTAAAATTTTTCAATCTAAAATTTTTCGTTCTCTATAACTACTATATATTTTTTTATCATTTCTTTATTTTTTCTACATAATAGCCTTATGTTTCACTAATACTCATACATTTAATTTATTTATTTTATTTTATTTCTTATTATTTCTATTATATTATATTATTTTCTTCAATTACAAAAATTTTCATACAAAAAACTCACTTTCCAAACACACCTTAGTTAGAAAAATTTAAAGGTAAAACAAGCATGCCCTATGACTTTCTAAACACACTATTAGATAAGGTGAGATGTAAATCAAATTCAAATGATAAGTGTTGATAAGACAAGATAATTGTGCTTTGAAAAAAGAGCAAATTCCATATGTGCTTACAAACTTTACTCTTAATTTTATTTATATTCATAAATTTTTAAAATTTTTACATTTATCCACATATTTTGTCAAAAACTTCACAGATACGCACACCATTAGAAACACAGATACGCACACCATTAGAAATCCTTTAAAGAGACAATTAACACCCTTGTAAAATGATGAAAATGTACATTCCTAATTATTATTTTGTTGCTAAAAATTTATATTTAAATGAAATTTTAACACTTTTACGACTATAAAATCACATATTATTTAAACATATATTTTTAGTTTTAAACAAATTAATCTTTAAATTATATTAGGGTTTAGGCATATTTGTCGTTTTATATGGCAGCTAATGGCCCATTTAATGGATTCCTAATGACATAGGTATAGGTGAAATTTTAGGTAAAATATGTAAATATATATGAAATTTTTGAAAATTGTAGGTATAAATAGAATTATAGATAGAAAATTTGCGAGGATGAATGAGATTTGCCAAAAAAGAAAAAAAAGAAAAAAAAAGAAATTGTGTTAGGGAATAAAAAAGTAATTTTATCGTTTGCCAAACATAACCAACGAAAAAAAATTTCGCTCTCCCGCCCCCTTGCCTCCTTTTCCATTCGCCTGGAGACACTGCAAATCGCAAAGGCAGGGACCAGGGAGGAGGGAAATGGAAGGGAAGAACTGGAAGTTAGTGAGAATGAGATTGGAAGCCCCAGCGAGTAACAACGACGACAACGACGACGACCCAAGGCGAAGACAGAAGGAAAAGAGGAAAGAAGAGGTTGTGGAGCTGGGCAACGGCAGCCAAGTGATTTACATTCCCCGTTTTCTTCCTCCCCTCAAATCTTGGGAATGGCTAGATTACCTCCACACCCAAATTCCGTGGACAAGGCCTTCCATTTGCGTCTTCGGTAAATCTTGCATCCAGGTCCTTTTTCTCATTCTTCACCCACGCCCAATCTTGTTATTGCTCTTTGGTCTTTGCCCCCAATAGCATGTATCAAAAATATTGATTTTTCAATGCTTCTACTCTTTAGTTGAATCATCCAGAAAGATTGACTATTTCTATTTTTTTTGATTTTTCGATTTGCTTGCTTGGTTTCTCGCTCAGAAATCTACGCACTAAACAACATTTCTTGATTTACTTTGTTTCTTCCGCAGCCAAGAGACACATGCTATGTCGCTGCGGATGGATTGCCGGTTCTCAAATACAGTGGATATCAACCGCATGCTTATTCTTGGGATGAATTTCCCCCGCTTAAAGACATCTTGGCAGCTGTAAGCTTTCTTCCCTCTTGATTTCCACGGTCTGCTAATTGCGCTTGTGGCTGTGATATTCATTCATAACATTCTTTTTCAACATTATGGGCATGTTTGTTTTTAACAAAAACTTTTCACTCTACATGACTAATATGTGTTTGGGAAGTAGTAAAACTTTTGATGTAAAAGTTTTTGAATTGGTAGAAAATGATGTGATATGATAGAGATAATGATGAGGAGTAAAGAGAGTAAAGTTAAAATAAATAGGTTAGTTGTGTTGATAGTTATGTAGAAATGATTGAAAAATAGGATAGTTGTATGAGAAAGATGTGAAAAAATAATTAAAAATAAGGTAGTTGTAGAGATTGTAAAGTTTTAAATTGAAAAGTTTTAGTTGAAAAAGTTTGTTTGCTTGCTAAACACGTTATACAATTATCTTTTTCATATCTTCCTATATAACCGCTCTACTTTTTAATCATTTCTACATAATTACTTATACAACTAACTTATTTATCTTAATTTTATTCTCTTTACACCTCATTGTTACCCTATCATATCTCATCATTTTGTACCAATTCAAAAAATTTTATATAAAAAACTTTTCTTCCAAAGTTTTATCACTTGCCAAACACACCCTATATGAAAATTCTAGGAAGGTTAGGCATAATCTATTTCCTCATAGCTAATGTGGATCTTTGCTTGAAAACTTTTGTTTGCTTGGTTCTTATTTCATTCCTTGTTTACTTTTGGTTTTCTCTTTTATTTTGTTGAAGTTGAAGAGAGTAAGGTCAGATCAAGCTAAAATGAAGAATGATGGTATGAATACTTGAATGGATTCCCAAATGAAACAAGCTTTACAAAGTGGAAGCTTGCTTTTAAATAATGAAAGAATGTTTCTCTGTGGAGTGTGGATGTCTGAGAATTTTTGTCAGATTGTCCATAATATAAAGGATGAACTGTGTTTTTGATGAGGGGGTGCCGGGTCATCCAAAGGAGGTGCCACAATTAAAAAAAAAATGCTCAATTCTATGTAGTTAAATATACATACTTACAGAATGTGCCCTTGTCAGTGATTTAGGCCATTTCCCCCTTGAATTGACTCAATCAACGACTTCTAAAAATTTTTAAATCAATGTTTCAAACACTATGGTTGAATTGCAAA
The DNA here is from genome assembly GCA_030490835.1 of Annona cherimola. Classification (NCBI taxonomy): domain Eukaryota; kingdom Viridiplantae; phylum Streptophyta; class Magnoliopsida; order Magnoliales; family Annonaceae; genus Annona; species Annona cherimola. The sequence goes on along the minus strand of CM059977.1, from coordinate 44,242,314 downwards.
AAGTTAGTAGCTTGATCATAATTGGATCTATAGTTGCAGATTACCTCGGAAGTAATTTGGATACATATTTATGCACCCAATAATCTGCATATTTTGGAATGATTAAGAAATAAAATAACAATGCATATATAAATTGCAGCTAACAGCTACTCCAAGCTGGGAAGATCTTTATGCTTCTTATGGTATTGACTGTTTTAATGGCCTTTTTTTTTCGCTTGCTAGTAGTTTTGGATAGCCTGCCCTATATTTCCTTTGAGGAACCTCAAATTCTCTTACTAGTAAAGATTTTGTTCTATTGCGGTAGCTTTCATTATCTCATTATTAAGTTGCCTTCTTGAACAAGAAGTGCAGTGCAGCTTAAATTTTTTTAATTTGAGATTTTTCCAGCCTATTAAAGACATTCTCTAATTCTCTTTTGCCAGAGGAATGACTGATATATTGTGCGAAAATCTCGAGGCATCATCAAAGCTGCTTCTATTATACGTTTCATGATTAGCATCCTGCTGAACAATCCAATTCTGCAAAACAACAGATGATATCTGTGAAAATTTTAGAATTTTTTAAAGAAAAAGAATCTGGTGGTTTTAAATGTGGACTATTTTCATTAACATTGCAGTTGTTGTCGGGGAAAGGCCTGGGGAAACTTTTGAGAAAAAATCGGGAGGCAATTTGGATATCTATTTTGTCATATGTTAAAAAGTGCTGAAGCAATTGCCTTGTCACATGAATTACTAGGGTCTATAGCCTGTATGAGCTGATAGCTCGGATGTGGACCATTTGGGAGATGCAGGAACACATTGGAGCCGATATAGAAACTTGGCTGACATTTGCTGTTTCTTAGTGCGTCAGATATAAAAAAATGCCACTTTATTAATAATTTAATGATCAGATATTTGGAAATATTTTTTCCTATGAGAGTTTTCTACTTATTGCTGGACCTAAGCCTGAATAACATGCGAAGTTTGGCCCATCAGGTTGGCAGCCAGGCTCTAGAAATTTTTGACACATTTGTTTCATGGATCCTGAAGTGACATTACAAATTAGTGCGAGGGTGTTCCCTGTAAGTGACACACTACAATAAGAAATGAGCAAGACTTACTGGGGTGTTTGCCTAAAAGCAATGCATTGCATATTGTGAGAAATAGGCAAGGGTTTACTAAGGTGTTTCCATAGAAGCGACGTGCTATAATAATGTCCACTTGTGGTGAAAAGCAGGCAAAGTTTTTTACGTCATTCTCGACAGTTGGATGAAGAAGATCGTCCTAAAATACAAGGTCTGCTTTGCCTCACGGAATGTTGAGGCTTTTTCTAGGAAAAGTATGAAATTAGTGAATACTATGAGAAGAAGAATTGATTTAGCTTGTCTGCAAGAGACTAAATGAAAAAGAATTTAGGCTAGAGAGGTTAATGAGTACAAATTATGATATGCAAAAAAGATGAAAATAGAAATAGTGTAGGGATAATGATAGAAAATACATTTAAAGACAAAGCTACAGATTTTAATAGAGTAATTAAAATTTGTGCCAGGTGAAGAGGTAATAAATGTGATTAGTGCTAATGTATTACCAATAGGGTTAGATGATAAAATAAAAAAAAGATTTTAGAATGATATAAATAGTTTAGTGTAAAGGACAAAATCAATCGAATCTAATAGTTTTAGAATTAGTCAAACAAAAATCGAATATAAGAAATGCAACTTTAATAATAACAAGCACTTAAATGAGGAACCAATCAAGATTTCAGGCTAAGTAGTACTAAGAACTCATCACTTTTGGTATTTAAGATCAATAGTTGAAGAAATGAATAATTTTTTTTTTTTGATGGGTATATTTACATATATGTCAACATATATTACACTGAAGCTTTGAGACATTCATACAAATCGGGAGACATAGCTCCCCCAGGAAATCTGGAGACACAGCTCCACCAAAGAATGAGGAAGACACAGCTTTCACCAACCGAACGGGAGACCAACTGCTCCCACAAGAATTTTTCTTCGAAATCCCAAGGTGGGATTCGAACTCTAGATCTCTGCTCCGGACGCTCCACCAACAGCAGGGTCGACCAACCGAGCTAGCCTCGGTTGGTTAACAAATGAATAAATTAAGATAGACATTATAAATAAAATTCAAGCAAAATGGAATAAATGATGGAGAGCTTCAGGAATCGTACATGATCATCAGTTCTAATTTTAATTAAAGTTTTATAGGACAACAATTAGACCAACTATGCTATATATAGGGTAGAATGTTTAGCAATCAAAGAATAACATTTAAATAAAACGAGTGTAGCAAAAATAAAAATGTTAAGGTGGATGAGTCATAAAACAAGAAAAGGAAAAACTAAAAATGTAGTAATCCAAGATACTAGGAAGGCAAACCAATAGGTCATAAAATGAGGGAAAAGAGCCTAAGGTGGTTTAAGCATGTTCAATGGAGGCTTGAAATGACATTAGTTAAAAGAGTTTGTTTATTCATATAGAAGGCAATGGGAGAATGAGAGGAAGACCCAAAAAATATGAATAGAAGTAATTAAACAAGATATGAAGACATTAAAAATTACTGAAAACATAGTTCATTTTTGTAAAGCATGGCACAATAGGATCCATGCAGCTGAGCCCACATAGGTAGGAAGCATGTATCCTACAGGATTAGATCACCAAAGCATAAAGTTTTAAGCCATTTAATGATTCGAAGGAGAATCATGGTTTCTGAAAGTATGAAATGAATGCACAAACCATCAAATTGTTTTTCTGTTTCTATTGTGTCGTATTTATAGGTAGCAGGCTAAAATTTACATGTAATATTTGACTAGGATCTGCTTGGTTTAGGAACACCTGTTGATCAAGTGGGTAATTATTGATGTAACTATTCAAACACAATATATTCAGATGGACTTCATAGGTGCCCTTGTCTCTACTTTGACATCCATCATCACAATCATTACTACCATAAAACATTTAACATTTTGCTATTAGCCTGACATTCTTAATCAATTCTGTGAAATTAAATTGATAGCACTCTACACATAAAAAAAAATAAAAATGATAGCACTCTGACACATTCATATTATTCAGGTTCATGAAGCTCTTCCCGGAAGTAATTTTAATAGCTTGCTCCTGAACAGATACAAGAGTGGCTCTGACTATGTTGGCTGGCACGCTGATGACGAGAAGTTGTATGGACCAACTCCAGAGATTGCATCTGTCTCTTTTGGCTGTGAGAGGGAATTCTTGTTGAGGAGGCGGCCTAACTGGACATCCAAAGGTTAAACCCCATATATTAACATTTTCAAGTATTGAGAAATTGTTGATTATAGAAGCACAGAAAATTCATTCCAAGGCTATTCGTGCAACTTGGTATTTGCTAGTGGTTCCATCTAGGTTCCAGTGCTTATTGTAGAGCATCTAGGCTTCTAAAGGATAATAATGTTTCCTCTTTAAAGGGCTTGCACTGAACTGTTATTCAATTGAGATATTTCCTTTTTGATAAATAATTTGAAAACAGTGAAATGAAGGCCGTTTTGGGTGAATTGTCTTTCATGATTTTCCACTCTAATCTATTATCTGACTAAGATCTTTCCTTTTTCTATGCCTTGATATGCTGAGTTTAAAAATAGTCTAATTAAGGGTGTGTTTGGCATTTGATAAGATTTTTGAAAGAAGTTTTTGGTGTAAAACTTTTTGAAATGAGAGAAGTGATGTGATATGATAAAGGTAATGATAAGTGAAGAGAATAAAGTTCAAATAAATAAGATATTTTATAGGTAATTGTGGAGAAATGATTGAAAAGTGGGGTAATTGTGTAGGAAGACTTGAATGACTGATTAAGAAATAAAGTAGTTGTAGAGAGTGAAAAGTTTTAGATTGATAAGTTTTTATGATTGCCAAACACAGTCTAAGGCTTTATTCAGATTGTTAAGTAAAGTTTCCGCTATCACTTTTTCAGTGTTTGGTTAGTAGTCCTCACTAACATGTACAATGTAGAAGGAATGAAAATTTTAGTTTCCAATTTTTTATCCTAAAAACATAATTTGGCCGGGATTTTTAATTTAATTTTTACAGGAATCTTGGAAATTCTAGGCTTGCTTATAGTGTTGACATTCAAACTATGTTTGTGATCATCTTTGTTGTATCTTTTCATTTACACTCTGATTTTCATTTCAGAAAATTGGTAATTTGCTTAAATGCACCTGATGAAGAAGGCAATGAAGCCAACATAAAATTTAGGATTGATTTTTTGTGCGTACTATTTTTTATGCAATTATTCAATTTAAGGTGTATATATGAATTAAACAAAAATATCTGTCAAGTTAGAGTTGTTTAAATTATTTTTTATATTACTTTATTTAGTGTCTTTGTTCGAACACAGTTAATTTTATTTTTATTTTGCATGAAGTTTTTCATAAATAGTGAACACTATCATAGAGCTGAAACATTTTTATTCGATTCTTAAATCCAAGTCCTCCATTTTCTTCCTCTCAATTTTGTTTTTGTTGTTGTTGGTTATGCCTCGCTGATTCTCCCTTTCTTGTACTTCTTCTCTTTTTTGCATGGGGTGGTGTATACAAATGTTTGAGTTTGAATTTTCTTAAATTTTTTTAACATTTAAACCATGTAAAATATAAACTAATATGTATAAATCTATGATGTTGAAAAATCACTTTAGGGCATGGTTGGCAATGGATAAAACTTCTCAAACAAAAACTTTTTTCTCCATATCTACCCTATTTTTTAATTAATTATTCATATATTCCTATAGAACTATCCTATTTTTCAATCATTTCCACATAACTACTCATATAATTAACCTATCTATTTTAACTTTATTCTCTTTACTTTTTATCATTGCCTTTATCATATCACATTATTTTCTGTCAAAAACTTTTACACAAAAAAATTTTTCATGCAAAATTTTTATTACTTACCGAACACACCCTTAATTGAAAATTTATATGTTATGGATGTTTGAATCATCTGAAGGGGAATATGCACCTTTTGAAATTTGAAAATAAATATACAATATGTGAACTTATCAAAATATTTGATTTTTGACATCCTAACTAAATAAATTTGGATGTATTTTATAAAGGGTTTAGGTAATTAAAATCACATGGGAAGTGAAAAAATATCCATTTATATTCATCATTGAATGCAAATGTTTGTAGGAAATCACTCCCCCTTTTGCATTCTCTCTGAGTTCTTTCATTCCATTTTTGTCTCCTATATTTCTTTTCTGTTTCCCCATATGAGAGGATGGTCTACATTTTCACAAGAACTTTACCTTTCTCATTCTGGTAGAGCTATAAGGGATCTTTGGTTGATGTTAATTTGGCATCAAAAATTGAAGTTTGATTTAAAATCTCATTTTGGCTAACACTCCTACCCACGATTAGTGGTTGTTGGTCACATCACAAGCTTGCATGTGGTCTATGATTAAGTTTGCAATTGGCCTAAGGTTTGCCAAACCTCAGCAGCTAAAACATCCAAACTAGAAGAACAAGAAAGACAGTTCTCAAGAGAGGGATAAATAGAAACAGAACCTACAGGAACTCTTCCCAGCCTTTCATTAAAAGGGAATAACTTGGCTGTATCATATCTTGCATTGAAGACTTTTCACTTACACCATAGTTCTTGACATCAATTGGTGACCAAATGAGAATGTTTAAAGGGCTTAAATATATAATAGGCTATATGACTAATATCCATGGTTCACTTGTAGCTTGCTATGTGTACCTTTGCCTCAAGGGATGAATGCCATGTGTCTAAGCATCAAGTCTAACATGGGTGAAGCATCTGAACTACTTCTCCTTCACAAGGAGAGGGCTCCACATTACTCTGGAAGACCTAGTGATGTAGGACGGATAAAGACGAGGATAGAAGAAAGAGGAATGAACCTCTAAAGAGATGAGAAGAAAGAAGATAGAAAGAGTAGAAAAATAAGGAAAAGAAAAGTAGAAGGGAAAACCACAGAACACTTGTTTATAGTTCTCAACTAATGCTTTTTAGAGCTTATAAGGGTTTGTATTTATAGGTGAACATACCACCCTATCTTGGCAACATTTATTAAGGACAATTTTTTTTAAAAAAAACAGAAATTGCATATTTTAGATGAACTTTTTAGGAAAGTAAACTTAAAATAGATTCAAATTTATTTAATAGATGCTAGAATATCTTAAGAGATCTTTTAGTATTTTCAATCCTAAAATAAAAATTGCAATAAAATCTTTTAGAATAATTTCCGAAGGTTATTGCCTCTTCATGAGATTCTCTTAAAGATTATTGTCTCTTTACAAGATTTTTGCGCCTAGAATAGGTACATTTGAAATCTTGCTTTGGATTCTCGTCAATTCTCCCTAGCTTCGAAAAACTTGCCACTGAAGAGTTTTGACTATGATAATGCTCAAGAATATGTAGATCCAACTGACGAAGTTCATTTTCAGTAATCAATGTAGCAATGGAATCGAGCTTGTTTCTCCGCTCGACAAGATATCTTTGTATAATGCTAGAACCAGTAGTGGAAAGCTCATCTTGTAGGATATTCTCTATCTAGTTTGAAGAAGTAGGTACTATTCTTGGAAGTATAGACACTAGTGTTGATGTCGAACTACTATTTGTTGAAATTCCTGCAATCAAACTTGGAGGCTCAAAAGTACCTTGTTAAGGAAACAAATCCTCTATATTGAAAATAGAACTAATCCCTATATTTGATAGCAAATTAAGTTCAAATGCGTTGGACCCTAATTTTCTTATAACACGAAAGGGAACACCGACTCGCGTATGCAACTTTTAAATGAATTTTTAGGAGATTTTTTTGGTTGTACACGAACCATAACGTAATCCCCAACATTGAATGTCTGTTTTCTTTTATGAAGTTATGCAAAAAGCTTGTAATTTTCATTACTTTGATTAATCTTTCTTCTAATATCACCATGAACATGCTGCATGTGTTGAGATGAATGAGTATCAATAGTTAAAGAAATTAAATCAATAGGAGCTCGAGGAATATTACCATAAACAATTTCAAAGGGAGATTTCCCAGTAGACCGATTGATTGAATTGTTGTATGCAAATTTGGTAGCCAATACAGAATCCCAAGTTCCAATATGTTCTCCCATTAAAGTCCTAAGCAAGTTGCATAAACTTTGATTAACTATCTCAGTTTGGCCATCAGTTTGTGGATGAAAAGTAGACGAAAATTTCAATTGATACGTGAGTGTTTCCATAATGTTTTCCAAAAATAGCCTACAAATTTAATGTCCCGATCAGAAAATGAGGCAAATTTTGTGGTTGAGATCTTGGGATGAGATCAATAAGATGTTGAATATCCCTCATAGGTGGAAGCACATTTGGTAATTCATCCAGAACCACATCTTTGTATTCTTTCGTTAATGGTTGGACATCTGGTAATGCATTAATCTCATGAAGAACTGTAGTTCTTTCCTCTTTGATTGTTATAGCTAGAATGAATCTTGAATCTGGACATGCTTTTTCAATTTTTTTTTATAGTAAGAATTGGCAAATGTTGTTTTTCAGATGAATCAATTGGAAACTTCTTGTGGGATCTACCATTTTCTTTGGGTTTAGTAGGCTTCAAAAGGATAGATTTTCCATCACGCTTGATAATATAAGTGTTTCGGTGCCCATAATGAATTACTTTTAGGTCATATAGCCATGATGACCAAGAAGAATATGAGTCACATCCATGGGTAACACATCATATGAAATATGATCAGAATAATCACCCATCGATATAAGAACTATGCATCTTTCATTAACAGGAAGTGCAGTTTGTCTACCCATGCTACACAATATGGATGAGAACGCGGTTCAATTTTCAACTTCTGACTATTGCTAATTTAGCAATTACATTTATGGAATTCTCTCAATCTTTAACAATTTTTCTCTTCTCCATGCGCTTTGCCCCTTCTATACGCTTTCGTCCGTAAATCCACGAGGCAATTCAGATTTGATCAAGGATGTTCACCCATGCCTCATGAGCTTCCTCAATCCAGCGGAGAGGCTGGAGTAGGCCCAGCTTACTGGTATACATTATGGTCCCGTTTCCAGCAGGTGGTGCCACAATTCGACACTTTCTTCCCCGACACGACGCGGTTAGAAAGAGTGGAATACTCCATCCAAGTCTACGGTTCAGCTGGAAACTAGTTACCCTTCCAACTTGTCCTCCATAGAGGTGTAAAGAAGTAATGCTCGAGAAAGGCATAATGGAATACTTATTAATTAATTCATAATAATAATAAATAAAATGATGAAAATCGGGATTATCCTTTCGTAAATACGGAAAAAGAAGTATTCCCGCATTTAAAAAATTGATGAAATATATTTGTATGTCTCCAATCAGTATTTAAAGAATTGGTCACAACGTAACATACTTCATTCAATTAGAGGTCCTTATTATAGCTATAGTCTTCATCAAGTTCACAATCTGATGGTTCCTCAACAACTTGATCAATAGTTACATCTTCATAATCCTCTACACGAGTGATTGTGAGTGTGTGATGAGAACGAAAATGTGACCCATTAACTCGTTTACCAGTGGCATCAAATCGATAAGTTGGATTATTTTTCTCTCTACTTGTGTGTTGTTCATGCAATGGTTTAGTTGTTCCTTTAGAAGATGTTAGAGTAGAATTCAATTTGGGTACCTTTGTCTCCCCAGTTTGTGGAATCAAACGTTTGTTTGTGAAATTTTTTTGAAAATTCTCCAATTCTAGAGCTTTATAATATGCATCTTCCACTGAAATAACCGAATGCAATTTCAACGAAGTTTCGATTGCTAGTTTCAGGCCGTTGATAAACTTTGTTCGTGTAACTCAAGGATCTTCTTGTATTCCGCAATTCATTTTTAAATATTCAAACTTGTTAAAATAGTCAGTTACACTTAATGACCCTGTTCTAAATTAACTAATTTTTCTAGTAGTTAGGTATGATGATATTCAGGAAGATACTTCTCTCTCAGGTTAGCTTTCATTTTAGCCCTTGTGGTGATAAGTACTCTTATGCGTTGATTTTCATCTAAAACCCTTTGTCAATAGTGTTTGACAGACCCAACAAGTTTCATTTTGTAAATTTTAATCTTTGGACATCATCCATTTCATATCAACAAAAGAAGTTATCCATATCTGCTAACCTAGAAGGCATTAGGGTCTAGACGACTATCATAACTAGAAACATCTATCTTGACTTGTTTTGCCACCTAAGAATTGTCAGTTGCATGTCTTTGTTGTTGTGGAAAAGATATATTATAATTTCTCCGGTGGTTCCATGCCTAGGATTGCTTGCAAAACTAATTTTATAAAAATGTTTTCATCTTCATAATTTCTTAAATTTGTATGTATCTCTGGAATATGTGAATGCTCTTAAAACTGATGACCTATGTATGTTTAGGTTTGGGAAAAGGTCAGTTATGATAGGAGAGCTACTAAAAACATGTGTGATTGACCATTTCGAAATGTTTGCCCCACAAAAGATTCTTGAGGATTTACTCTTGATTTGTTTATGGGACATTTGCTAACACTTTTAGTCAGCATATTTAATGAGGAAATAAGAGATTGAATGATAGTGGTTGTTTCATTTTGAAATTTTTTTGCTTTTGGGCTAAGGTATCACAAAGGGTTGTCAAAGCTTCAAATCGATTATCAATGGAATTGGATAAAACTTCAAGTTCAGCATTAGTAGGCATGACGACTCAAGATCCAATTTATGCTAATATAGAGAATAGTTACCATTAAGATTGGATTTGTTTTTTTTTTTTTTTTGGGGTTCAAAAGCAATACTTTCGACTAGAGATTCAGTGTCTTATTTATTCTTTTTATTTGTTTGTTACATTGGGGTTAGGCAATGGAAGCAAATTTATGTTGAATTCCGTTGCTGTCACAAAAATCTTTAGAATGTTGGCTATCGAATTATTTTTCATTATTTGAAATAGTGGTTTACGGTAGGCCTAATTGACATACTATATTATTCCATATAAAATTAATTATTTGGATGAAAGTAATAGTACTTGAGGATTTAGCCTCTACCAACCTTGAGAAGTAATGAATGGCCATAATAATAGATTTTAGGAATTTGTGGACGATTGATAGCAGACCTACCAAATGAATGCCTCATTGCCGAAATGGCCAGGACTCAAAAATAGGTTGTGATAGAGTTGTGGGGATATGAGAAATTGGGGCATACTATTTACATTCTATGCACTTGCACATATACTCCTTTGCGTCTTTTTAAATGGTGGGCCAAAAAAAATCCAGCACGAAGAACTTGATTTGCAAGCATACGCCATTCCAAATGATTGAAGCAATTCCTCTAAAATGTGTGGAATGTCTGAGGATGAAATGCAATAGAGCAATGGGGTGGCTATTGACTTGCAGTAAAGTTCTTTGTCTAACAATGTATAACGGGTTGCTTGTCATTAGGTAGGTGATTATAAGATAGATATTAGATAATAGGGTATTTCCAGCAAGCGGGTGACATATTAATGTTATGAACCTGTATCGGGGTAATGCTTGGTTAGTTGAGATGGCAAATGCGTATAGGTGTGCCGAATAATGTACTGGAGGCTAATTTAGCTTGGATGTCAGCATGAGTATTTTTTGAATGGAAAATTGGGGTATTTGTTTATGAGATTTTTGCAAAGTTGTAGGTATGTAGCCATATCATCTTTTGCTTCAAAATTATCATTCACCTGACTGATAGCCAAGTTGGAATCTGATGTGCATTACCTTAAAAGACGATATGATATCAAGTTCTAAGTAAAGGGCTTCATATTCAATGACATTGTTGGTGGCGTTGAATGCAAAGTGAATTGTGATTTCTAATTTTTTTGGGGTGTTATTATGAGTAGGCTGGCGTTGCTTCCTATTTTGTTAGATGAACCATCAATATAGGTCTCAATGTTTAGCAATGAGGATGTTTGCATCAAAGGGCACATTTGTCAAACTACTCTCATTGTCAGAACAATGGTATCGTTTGTTGTGAAATTGGTGAGTATTTTGCAAGGACTTGTCCTTTTATTGCTTTGAGTGGTTGAAAATGAATACTGAACTGTGATAGCTCTAGGGCGCATTTCATTAACCATCTCGTGAGATCATGTTTATATAATAATAGTTGCAATGGATAGTTAGTGTAAACAATAATAGTACGTGCTTGAAAATAATGACATAGTTTCCTAGATGCGATTATAAGAGCAAAGAGGGGCTTTCCTAGCACTGAATATCTCGTCTTTGCGTCATGTAGCATTTGAATTACATAATAAATGAGATGTTGAATCCCTTTATTTAAACCTATAAGGAGAACAATGATGGTGTTAGTAGAAGTTGCTAAATCCATAAAAGGGTGGCACCCGCTTCCAGCTTGATCAACAGAGGGACTGATGATAGATACTTCTTCAGTTCTTGAAAAGCAATTTCACATTCTTTTGTCCATTGAAACTCTTGATTTTTCCTCAGAATTTTAAAGAAATGCAAAAATTCGTCAGTAGTTTTAGAAATAAATTTATGCAAAGCAGCAAGACGTCTTGTGAGTTTATACTCATCTTTTTTTCTCTAGGGGTATATATATATCTATTATGGCTTTTGTAATGTAACGACCGAGAAAAGTGATCCTGGGCTAGATACTTAATATAAATTTTCAAGATCAATCGCACATTTAGGGCATAATAAATTATCATAGTTTATAAATGCTAAATTTTTTTATAATCAACTAGTCATGTTTCCATTATTACATCAAGATACAAAAAAGTAAAATACATGTCTATCATTCTCAATACATGCCTTTAAATAATTAAATTAAAGTAACATTCTTGAAAATTCTCTGGCAGTTCAATCTTTAGTGTGTCATTTTATTTGGTTCATTTGTAAAATAATTAGTTCTAGCATGACAACAAGTAGAAAATCACGTGAAAATGGATAATTGCCCAATTAAAACTTAATTAATTGATAAAAATAATAATTTAATTTAATAACTTAAAAATTAGGCTTTAAATGCAAAAATTCAGTCCTTCCATTGAGTCCAAAAACATAAAAAATATAGAAACTAATTATTTGATCATAAAAATTGGAATTAAAATGCCCAATTTTTAAATAAATAGATTGGACAAATTAAAATTCGCCACATCAGCATGCTCCACTTGCTGGTCACATCTAAGCCTGATCTTGTAGCCCAACTGCTTGTGCTGGGCTATGCCTGGTTTCAGACTTAGCTGAACTCCAACTAGCATAATCCATTTGCAATTTCTTTGAGCATATTTTACTTTTCCAAAACTCTAGTAATCTGTTCACTTTTGTGTACAAATTCCTTCACGGATTATTTTGCAAAATTTCCGAATGACATGATGGAAAGCATTGAACTTTAGATTCGTATCTAGCTTTGGATTTCTTATTTATTCGAAAAGTAACCAACACGAATGGTTGCATTAAGCAACCCATGGGCAAAATATTCCTATATCCGTCCATTTGGATGATTAGCCATCATGTAACATCAATTTGTATATTATATATATTGTTAGACATACTAAAATCCCCAATGCACCCTCTATGTTGTAACATCGTTAAATCCTTGCTATTAATATGTAAATTTAAGATCCACAATATTAATCAACACATTTATTTATAAAGCATAAATAACAGTGCAAAAATACAATACAAATATTTTTAGGCATAAATCTTTGGTATATTTTATCTACATAAATTTATATCCTAAAAACTAATAGGATTATAATATTAATCATGCCAAACATAGGAAATCTATAGCCTCAAATCATAATGTGTGATATACATGCTTTGTACAAAAAGAATCTCATCAATTGTGCAAAATAATTACAGCCAAAATATTGATATTAGAACCAATTATAAATCCTCAAATAAAGTCGTACTTGCCTTACGAACTCCTCTGGCAACTCTGCTCTATCTCCTTCCTTCGTTCTTCTACTTATAAATGCATATACAAAAATCCATCAACTCCCATTTTCCCATTTTATAAATTCTTATGTAACGCTTGGGAGGTATTGGAAGATAATCCAGATTTCAATTTCAAAATTTAAATGGTGGGGCCCACCAGAGTGGTAAAATGCAGAATTATTAATTTATTATTTTCTTATAGCATCTATGCTCGAACTCTAGACTCTAAGACCCCTAGACCTCCTGTACGTAAACTAAGTTACACAGGTTGTTGAAATAACATAGAAAAATAAAAATAAAAATATGACCCGTACTATACACAAATCAAGTTGTTAACCATCTAGCCTAGTTGGTGAAAGGGTCAACTCTTACCATGTAGGCTATTTTACATGGATTTTGATTGATCAACTTAGAAATTTTAGGGTATTTACAGCTTTCATGAGGTTAACTTCAATGCCTCTTTCTAAAATTATTACCCCTAAGAATTTCCCTTTTGTTATCCTAAATATGCATTTTTCTGGATTTAATTTCATATTGAAATGTTTAAGAGTTGTAAAGGTTTCTTTTAAGTCTTTTACGTATTGTATAAGGTTTTGCTTTTTTACTATTATATCGTTAACACACACCTCTATGTTCTTGCCAATTGTTTCGCAAATATCTTATTTACTTCCCATTGATAAATAGCAATTACATCTTTAAGACCAAAGGACATTACTTTGTAACAATATGTTCCTTCTAGAGTGATAAAGGATATTTTTCGTTATCTTTAGTAGACATTTTAATATGATGATATCCAGGAAAGGTATACATGAAACTGAAATTATTATAACTTACAGTTAACTCAATCAGTTAATCTATATTGGATAGAGGATAACTATCTTTAGGGGTTTCTTTGTTTAGGTTTGTATAATCAATGCACATCCGCAATTTTCCATTGAGTTTGGGTACTAAGACTACATTAGATAACCGTTGGAGGTATTGCACTTCCCTGATAAAATGGGTTGTTGATAGTTTACTTATTTCTTGTGTAATTATTTGTTATCTTTTAAGAGCAAAATTCTTTTTCTTTTGTTTTATTGGTTTGATCTTTGGATCTATATTTAGCTCATGGTTAGGTATCGATGGATGTAAATTAGTTAAAGCAAATGCATTCTATGTAAAGGCATCATCGTGAGCATGTAAAAAAGTCAGTTAATGTGACGTGAAAGGATGAATATGTACAAGTACCTATGATGAAGTGTTGAGTAATATCCCCAATGTTTCTTGTGGTTGTAGGCTCAATTTCATCGGAGAGTGTTGTTACATCCACAGGCTGTTTTTACTTGTGAGCTACAAGGTAGCAATGATGAGCTGTTTTTTGATCTTCTTGTGTTATGCCTTCTCCTACAGGTGTTGGAAATTTGATGCAAAAGTGGTATGTGGAAATGACTTGTAGCTTATTGGGAGTAGGTCTCCTGATAATGACATTGTAAGAAGAGGGGATATTGACTTTTAGGAAATCAATTTCGATAGTAGAGTATGTCGCGTAGTATCGACAGAAAAGGGAGGGTGATAATGCCTTTAACATAGACCCCATCTTCCATGAATCCAATCAATAGGCCTCGTATGAGGCTGGAGATTTTCCTTAAAATTTTCATTTTGTCAAAGGCTTTAGAAAATAGTATATTGGCAAAACTACCAGTCTCTACCATTGTTTGACAAACCAGCCAATTTCCAACGATAGTTTCAATAACAACGGTGTCATCATGAAACATATGCAAATGGGCCTCCTCAATCATGGAAAAGGTGTATTTCGCTTCAGATAGAGCCTTCTGTTTAATATTCGCTCCAAGCATGCATATCTTCTCTTTCCTGATATGGTACTACCTTCAGAGGCAATGCCGCCGTAAATAGTGGATATGATTCCATGCGCAGGGGTATTAGAAGACTCATATCTGGAATCTGAGTCTTTGTAGGAGTCTTGAAATTCTTTTTTGGTTATGACATTGGGGGTCGTTTCCCCAACAGAACCCCCTTATGCATTTTGATGCAGTTGTTCCATTGTCCAGTATTCAGAATTTGATTGATTATGTTCCATGAACAAGAGTGGACAATGAGAAAGGAAGGTATGGAGAATACATGGGGAAAGAAAAGGTTAGGAAATTTCTTTCTCATAAATGACGCCAAGTGCAAAGGATAAAAAATGTCCTTACATGCGTATGGTGTTTGGAATAGGGTTGAGGTGGTTGACAGTTGTAAGAGTATAAGATTCTTTAAGGAGTCCAAAGAGTAATAGGAGTCTCTTATGAAGATCCTTGATGATCCTTCGAGCATATCTTATTCTCTTTTTTAAGGTTCGGTTATCCCATATCTGCACTATTAGCGATTTAGGTTGGCAGTTGGAAAAAATACTAATTCTTCATGGACATGGTATGATCACACATTTGCATGAGCTAGCAGAAAACATGGGATATTTAGGTGGCAACTACAAGTATCCTTTTAAATGAGGCAATGCAACAAGGTGAGTCATGGTTGATGCATTGGACGCCATGCACATTGGCAAGACATTAGTTACCCACGTAGGCAACACATTGGGCATATAGTAGTGCTTGAGTAGGGGTGTAACTCGGGTCGGGTTGTACCGGGTTTGAGTGAACCCAAACCCAAACTCTAATATTAGAGTCCGGGTTCGGACCGGGTTTGGTCTTGGTTTCGGGTTGAAATTCGGGTTACTCTCAAACTAATCGAAATTGAAATTACCGATAAAGGTAATTTGTTTTAAAATATTATTGCATTAATACATAAATGATTTACATGTGAATATATTTGTGTCCTATGATATTTTTGGTTTTGATGAAAATTAGTCTTTTAATTAAAAGATAATTCTAAATACAATGAACGTTATGAATTTGCACATAACAATCAAGGTAATGTTATGAAAAAACAATCAAGGTAAGAAAAATAAATGAGATTACATGAAATCACTATCTAAATTTTTATAAAAGTGAGATTCATATATCTCATAATTAATTAGTATATATGTAATAATTTTAAAGAGTTGATATATTTATAATTAAAGTTAATTTAGATGTAATATATTCAACTTTTATTGACAAATGTATACAACATTTAGGTTTTAAAATAAACATTTTATAATTTAATTAGGTTATGATTATATGAAATAACTTTCATCTCATTTATAATTGAAATACTTAGTGTATAAATAAACATAATTATTTTAATAAATTAGGGAGAATACCGAGTTTGGATTGGATCGGGTTTTGGTACCGGGTTGATGCAAACCTAGTATTGGTTTCGGGTTTTTCCGGGTCGGGTTGAAACTGGGTTTAATTTGAAAAAATTTCAAAAATAAAACCCAAACTTGGTTTTGAAATTGGGTCGGGTCAGGCGGGTTTGGACCGACCCGGTACCAAGTTGCACCCCTATGCTTAAGTGACATTTGATTGGATGGACTTGGACTTGGTTTTTGTTCTAGTATAATATAAGGTTCTCTCCTTGAGAATGAGAAGTAGTTGTGATACTTCACCCATGTTGCACTTGGTCCTTGGACATGTGGGTTTGCCCCTTGAGGCAAGGGGATACATGGTGAGCTTGGAGTGAACTATGGATTATTGGTTGTGTAACCTTATTGTATATTTAAGCCCTACAAACCTTCTCATTTGGTCACTAGTTGACATCAAGAACTGTGGTGTAATTGAAGGGTCTTGGGCAAGAGACTGTACAACCAATTGATTCCTTTTTAATAAAGGGTTGGGAAGTAAAAATTTTGTGTTTCTGTGTATCCCTCTTTTTGAAAACTGTGTTGTTCTTGAAAACCTGTATTTTGAGTGTTTCGGCTGCTAGGGCTCGACAAACCTTCAACCAATTTCAAACATGATTGTAAGCCACATTCAAGCTTCTAACATCCTACCTTCTTTTTCATTCACTTCATGTTGTTTCACGTCCCAAGTGACAAAATAACTCTTGTGATAATCTCTTGCACGCACTTGGGAATTCTAGGACCTACCGTTGCAAATGGAGTGGATCTCCCATCTCTCCTCCC
Organism: Annona cherimola; assembly: GCA_030490835.1. Classification (NCBI taxonomy): domain Eukaryota; kingdom Viridiplantae; phylum Streptophyta; class Magnoliopsida; order Magnoliales; family Annonaceae; genus Annona; species Annona cherimola. Next base: position 44,225,357 of record CM059977.1, on the reverse strand, counting down.
AACTCAAGTCTAGTGTCCCAGTTGAAAACTGAACTAAAACAACCTCCTATGCATCTTATGGGCTTGTGACAAAGGCTCGTTTAGGCCCAACTCATATGCATAAGCCCACATCCAAAAACCCAAAATTTCAGGAGTATGGTTTAGAAGACAAACTAGACGTAAACCATAAATATGATTGGAATCTACGGTGACATTTTCCTCGTCATCCTTAATGACATTTTTAATGGTTTAGAAGATAAACTAGACGTAAACCATAAATATGATTGAAATCTACGATGACATTTTCCTCGTCATCCTTAATGACATTTTTAAATGACTATCAAAAGTTTTTTGGAAATGGTGAAGGTCATAAAAAGGTCAAAGTTGATATCTCCACTTATGTCAAAGGAAAGATCTTGGTGGATTTCTTTAAATTGTTGATAGTTACTTATTTGATTTGCTAAAATAAAGTGAATAGGGTTAGCTGAATTTTATTAGCAAGAGAATTAATGAGCGGTTGATTATTTAAGCGAACCACCCCTTTAAGTTTTCTAAAATCTTTGATCGAACCTTCGATCTTAAGCTTCATGATAGTTTGGTTATCAACCACCATTTCAGGGAATAGCTTGTAGGAGAGAAAATGATAGTTTTCAGATTTTGCATTTCTCACTATTGAATTCCAGCCTAGACCATCAGGTCATTCCATCTTCTGGCAAGTTCCCAATTGAAAATTTCTGTGACTCTATGTTTCGTTGATTCATCCTATGCACCTATTTAATGATCTCCTACAATCCATCAATGTAGAGGTTGTGGTATTTGTAGTCTCAACTTAAGGGCGAGTTTTCTGAAAGTCCAGAGGTGAATAACAAAGAATGCAATGAGGATGCTGCATTTTTACATTAATTTGGTAGCAGGCATTTTGTTCTTTGTCACCAAAATTGCGTTCAAATCAGGTTGATTAACATGGTGACTCTGGCTAACTCATACTGCCTTTACTGCATCGGTTTACAATAAATTATTTGTAAATCATAAAACTCATCAAAAGCATTATTGATTTTAGGGTAATTTTCAAATATACCCACAAAATTTGACCCAAATTCCTCTTATACCCATGCCTTTTCAGTTATTCCTCACGTACCTATATATTTTCCTCAAAATTCTTCCTGTACCCACACATCGTTAGGAGCAGTTGCCGTTATCTGTAAGATGAAATGACTAATTTACCCTCAATGGTTTCTGCCCTCGTTCATTTATCCTAAAGCTAGTTTGAGCTCTTCTCTCCTGCACACCCTTGTTCTCAATAAATGTCGTCTAGATTGCAAATCACGATAGCAAAAAATGTCACCAGCAGTTTTTATTTGCTGCTTGGCGAAGAGCTGCCAGAGTTTCCATTGGAGGGACAAAGATTGGTGGGCATTAGGTTGAATTTACTCCGATCAGTGTGAAAAGCTTTTAACTTTCTTGTTATTTCTTTTTTCTTGTACAAATTTAGAGATAATAGAGTGGGCAGTGGTTTGCCTCTATTGGCAATTGAATGGGAGATGTGGTTGTGGGGTTGCCATTTTTGTGTATAGCTGCGAAAGAAGACAAGTTGTTATTGTGAGATGAAAGATGATGATGTAGGTGAAACAAATGCAGGCTGTTTTAATCAGGGTTGCTAAGGTATTGGTGAATCCTTGCCTGTCGGCAGCAGATTTGCGCATGCTGATAGCCGGATATGAAGAAGAAAGTTGCTTCTGAATTTTCTAATTGACGGTCATCAAGGTCGTTTCTGTTTTGTTCGGCTTCATCATTCAATTGTGACTAGTGCCACCCATAGCTGTTGGATTTTAATCCAATGCTGTAGAGGATGGATAGTGTTGTTGTCATTGCTTGGATAAGAAGTTGGATTTAAGCGTGTGATTAGTCATGCGATGGCTATCCTCTGAATGCAATTGAGAAAGACAATGATATGTTATAATGCTCTGGCAGTGAAATGCAATGATTCACATGCAGTTCTTTGTTTATTTATTAAACCATCATATAATTTTGCCTGAAAAATATGGATGAAACAGGAGAGGTGAAGATGATGGAGTAGCAACGGTGTGCTAAAAATCATATGATGGAGCACCAATTGCATGCAAAAATCATATGCATATGCAATGGGTAATTTTGGTATTTTGAAAATATTAAAAAATAAAAAATTCAAAAACTTAAATGTAGCTGACAAAGAATAACAGTGTAGTCATGGGAGGAAATTTGGAGATAATTTGTGGGTATATAAGGAATTTTCAAAAATCCATGGGAATAAGTGGAATTAAGGTGAAAATTCATGAGTATATTTGGAAAATTTCCTTGATTTTATAGTTTACATGTTACCTGAGCTTCAGTTCTAAAAAAAATTTATTCAACATTGACCACATATTCAGTGGGATCACCTTAGGTGCATCTCATGTCGGGCGAATTATGATGCATTCAAAACGCCTGATGCTGATCATTAATGTCAGGCAGCACTTAAAATTCAGTATGGGAGAACACCTAATTTTCCACTCCGGTTCTTGTTCTGAAAAAACCACTGTATTCTCATTCATTGCCTTCAAGAGTGTTCTAAATAGAGCACCAATGTTCTAGGTACCTTGGAATTTGTGTTCTTCAACAAAAATACCTTCATGCTTGAACTTCACACGTCTTTTGTTGATTCTTGCAGAAAACTCATCAAACAAGCGGCTGAAAAGGATATCATCATCTGATAATCATTCATTTGTGTTGAAGCATGGTTCATTGCTTGTGATGCGGGGTTACATGCAACGAGATTGGATTCATTCGGTACCCAAACGAGCTAAAGCAGATTCTTTGAGGATCAATCTCACGTTTAGGTTTGTACAGACTAAGACGTGAATGCCTCCTGAGGCTTAAGCTTCTGAAGAAACTCTTGTGAAGTCTTAGCAATGCATTTGCAGCTTGAGGCAGAGAAGCTTCTGTAAAACTCCCTCACAGTTTGAGGCCGGTTGAAGTTGATCCATGGAGAAATTATAGTGAATATTTTGCAAAAATCTGTCTGCATTGAAAATGTAAAGGCTAGTAAATTAAAACATAAAATACGGGGCATGACCATCTAGATGTAGAATCATTTTTCTTACCTCACTTATGTGAAAATCTCTTTAGTGAAATTATTCTAATAGTCCTGAAGAAATCTTTTATTGCTTATTCCTCGCTCAAGAAGTGATTATGTTGATTTTGGTATTTTCTTAAGGTCCCATTTCTATACGATCGCATGTAAAGTAGGTGATTTACGGGTGACCTTAAAAAACATTCTTTAAAATTTTTTGGATTTTTTTTTATACATGTGGACTCCTAGATATTCTGTCGCGTGAAATTTGATAAATTTTAAAATTTATTCGGTATTTTATTTTAATTTTCTTCCCTCATGTGAAATATGCTAGCTTTTTAAATTTATATGGTAGTTTATTTTGATTTTTGAAAATAAAAAATGCAAAATAAATCTTTTAAAAAATTACCATTTGATTTTGGGTTGGGAGGACCTTGTGGGGTCATATGGATAATATATATTTTGCTATTTTCTTAGGGAACTGTTTCTGTGCACACGGGTGTAAGAATTCAATTATTATTATTATTTTTTTGGGAATTTATTTTATATAACTGTTAATCTAAGTATATGGAACATGTGTTAAATTTTACTTTTTTTGATATTTTTAATTTTTTTTCAATTTCTTAAAATCAGTAGCATTTTAGTAATTTTAAATTACCAAAAATGCCATTGATTTTAAAAAATTTAAAAATATCTAGAAATGCTAAAAATTGATACATATGTTAAATATATTTAAATTAACAATTGTATAAATTTTTTTTTAAAAATAATAATAAACAGGTTAAATACACCATTGTGCACCTGAGCTAAGTGCACCTGGGTGTATTAAATTACCTTCCATTTTTTTTAACCTCCAACTTGCCAGAATGGAGAGGCAAAAAATTGAAAAAAAAAAAAAGAGAGAAAACTAAGCGTTTCTCGATTCCCCCTCTCGCGCATGTCGGCCTCCAACCCTGACATCATCTGCAACATCATATCCGAATGGAACATCTTTTTAAAAAGGTTTGAAACTCTTTCATTTTCATTTTTTTAATAGAAATTATACATTGCAATCTGGAACGCAATTTGGAACAACGAAAGGGCAGCGGCACACATCTGATAATGGCATTTCTCTACATAAACGAAGAGGAATCCACTGGTTATTTTAAAAAGAAAAAAAAAAAGAGGAATCCATTGGCTGTAATAATATATTGTTTTGATGTGAAATTCACTTCACCTATTGATTAGGAATTTAGGACATGAATTTTACTTATATACTTCTCTAGAAAATTGATGTGGATTGTGTATCCACGGAAAGGGCGTATGTGTATGTCAAATATGTCTGTTATGCCAGTCGTATAGGCCAGTCGGTTTCAAAGAGTTAGTTGAGAACTGGAGTTGCAAGAGTCCTATAAAAAGAGAACTCGGTCTAAAGAAGGTGTCGATTGTAATCTCTGTTTTCTGTTGCAAATGCAATAGCCGGCAAAGAGTCCTTGTGAGAATGGGAAGCTCTTCTTGCAGGAGAACCGGTGCCAATGTTTGATCCGCCCCTAGGCAGGATCACATCAAATCGTAGCAAAGCTTTAGGCATAGCAACCATAAAGATCAAGGAAGTAGAGCAAGAACGTAGGCGTAACAGCGGGCTACAGAGAATTCAAGAGCAGCATGGGGACTGGTGGTTCAGTTGAAATCCCTGTCAAGCAAAGTGACAGAGCTCTAGGTAATGATGGATGAGGCCTTTGTTCTCCTGGGCATTGATCCTAAGGAGGTTAAAGAATGCCGCCAGCACAAGAACAACTGCAGCGACAGAGATGATCCAATCTGGGACCTTGCCGGAGGCTAGGTATCAGGCTGCAACAGCGGACGAGTTGTTTCACCGACGAACGTCATTCAAAACTCAACGAGGAGAGGCGATGATCTTGACAGCAACACAGAATCACTGCCCCAACAGAGGAAAGAAGCCATTCGTACCGGGGAGGGGTTTCTTGAGGGGGAAAAGGCAATACATAGCAATACCCAAGTGCCGCAGCAGTAGGGAAATGAGCCCACTCATACCCCGGAGGGTCTTCTTGAGTGTGGAAAGATGGGTTTCAAGATCTACAACACAAACCCGTGTTTCTTGGATCAATCAGCAAACAATCTTGGCACAGGAGTGGGTTGCGAGCGCAGAGAACAGCTTGATGTGTTAGGGACAACTGAGAAAGAATTGCCATAGCCAAAGCGTGAATTGTCGGTGGGCACGGTCGAGAGCATCAGAGCCAGGAGACGGCTACAGATCTCGATGTGATCGTTACGACTTTTTCACCACCGGAGATGGCGATCATCTTGCAGACAATCGCAGTTTCGAGCAACAAATCAGGCGAGGACAAGACCGTTGCAGTAGTGAGGCTGGAAAAATCGCCTCTCTTTTTCTATTTCTCTGTTCTCGGATCCATCATCCGCTCATCTTCTAGCAGAAGACAGATCGCCAACCCGAAGCATGGCGGGTTTTGGCCCCAGGCGGAGGGGGCATTTCGTCTCCTCCTTCCTAGGTCCAGTCTCCTCCATCAAGCGATGGATCCTTGGTGCGGTGCAACCCGTGGCAGCTACACTCGCTCATGGAGATTTAACTCCCTTGCATGGGTGTTTGTGCTATGGGGGCCAGGCAGGCAGCAAGGTGTAGTTGGGTCAGGGCGGACTCGGGATCTAGGGGAGGTGAGGGTCTCCGCAACTGGCGCCAATTCCATCGTCCAAGATTCCAAACTCAACGACCGTCGGACCAATTCGATAATGCCATCATCAACAGCACGGGTGCGACTGCCTATCCCGATCTCGGCTGACCCAAGTCCGTCTCCTCTGACATTAACGGCACGGGCGGGCTGCTCAACAACAGTGATCGGTATGTGTCATGGCTAGGCTCTCTAGGATTCTCGATGATCTTGGGAGAGAGGCGATTGGACAGGCGATGCAAAAGGCTTGGAAGGAGAATGGAGCTTCTAGCAGTCGTGATCCCTGACAAATTCTGCGGCTGACAACAGGGGTTCACAGGTGCAGGTGACTGCCACAAGCTAGGGAATCCGGGCGAAAAGATGAGGCTGGACGATGACGATAGATTCGACTGCGAGACGCGTGCGACGAGGCGCGCTTCAGTCGCTGGGCAGATGATCGAGAGGCCAGACACAACCATTGCAAATTCCAGCGTTGAGACAACCCCATTAGCATGCATGCCTTCACACGAGGGAGCAACCTGCCACACAAGGCGCTGCAATGGAAGCCAAGGTGGACACCATGAGGAATTCGCGTGGGGTGTGACGGCCTGCAAGGGGTGTTGGGCGACCATCTATTGTTCGTTTGCCATGCTACGAGATTTTTGAAGGCGTGGGTGGAAGCAGCTTCCATACTAGGGGTGTGTTTGTTTGGGGCCAAAACTTGTCAATTAAAACTTTTCAACACAAAACTTTTCACTCTTCATAACTACTCTATTTTTTAATTATTTTTTCACATTTTTCTATACAAACTACCCTACTTTTCAATCATTTCTACACAACTACCCATACAACTAACCTATCTATTTTAACTTTATTCTCTTTACTCCTCATCATTACCCCTATTATATCACATCATTTTCTATCAATTTGACAACTTCTACATCTAAAACTTTTCATCAAAAGTTTTAACTCCAACCAAACACACTCTAGGAGAGCTAGAAGAGGAGTGGGCAGTGCACGTGTTGGGAGGAGCTCTGAAAGCTGGGCAGCTTACGTCGATGACATGGCACCCTATTTCTAGGGGTGAGACAGCACTGGTCTTGAAGTAAGCACTCACGCTCAAAGCCTCAACCTATTTCATCAAAAAAAAAAAAAAAAAAAAAAGCCTCAACCTAGAGGACTAGGTTGATTTTAAGGGGTTGTGAATGATGTGGATCGGGTATCCAGGAACAGGGCATATGTGTGTATGTCAATATGTCTGTTATGCCAGTTGTATAGGCTAGTCGGTTGAGAACTGGAGTTGTGTCCTATAAAAAGGAGGACTCAGTCTAAAGAAGGTGTCGACTGTAGTCTCTGTTTTCTGTTGCAATGCAATAGCGAGCAAAGAGTCCTTATGAGATTGGGAAGCTCTGTCTTGCAAAAGAATCGGTGCTGATTGGATTTACAAGTCATTTGTTTCATTGGATTCTGAACTTCAACACAAGTGCAAAAATGTCTTATAAATCCAAATGTGATGAAGTTCGTAGCGCTCTGTTAAAGTCCAAGTTATGCATGCTGCGGACTCAAATTCTCTATGTATTAGTTTTCAATCACCCACGCTTAAGTTTTGAAATCTGTTTCCAACTAAAAACCAGCCAAGCAGGTGTAATTTATTTCTATTAACATTTCCAAATGCAAAATCTTATTAAAGATTCAAATTTCTCAGTTTTATCTCTTACACTTCTAATTTTACTGAGTCCTTGTTTGGCTTTGAGGAAAATTAAAAAAAAATCCTCCTATTTTTTACATTGCTATTTTATTTTTTAATTATTTTTTCATATTTTTCCATGCAAATACGCTATTTATTTCAACTTTGTTTTTTCTTTTTCTTACCAACCTATTAAATAGGCTAAGTCACGTGACACCCATCTAATTCCATCAATACTTATCACACAAATCACAATATACATAAGAAATATTTTGGCCCAATCACAGAAATCAAACACATACCTTTGGTGAAAATTTCTAATTGAACTCTTTCTTCTAAAACTTTACAATAAAGGTCAAATCTCAAACTCATGCGTTCAACTAAGACCACATCATTAACCTGTTCATGTATACTAAACATATTCAAATCATTATTAAGCCTCGAAACACGTAAGTAGTCAATCGTATTCATGATCTGCATCTTAAACAGAAAGCCTCCAAAGCTAATATCAACATATACGTCAAACTACATAATATGGAACTTCTGGGATTTTACTCTCATATGGATAGCCAAATCAATGGTTTTTGAAATGCAGTTGTCATACAACTCTACAAGCTAACTTAAGGATCCATACTAAAGTCTGCTCGATCCATGTTGTAGAGATTTTTCAATTAAGGAAACATAACAACAATGACAACGTAAACCATATTAAGCTAGCCAGATTAAAAAAAAGGTGGAACCGTCAGCCCTCCTTAGCGGCTTTTCCATGTCGTTCATCTACGCGTCACATACATCTAATTCTCGTTTCTCAGATCTCCGACAAAACTAGAGCTTGTCTGTTTTTCCAATCATTCACAGGCCCTTATAAAGATTAACCTAAATATGCCAACTACATGTGTATGTGCCTCATCTTAAATTGGTACAAAATCAACCTAATAAAATAGTTTAACGTAAATATCAAGTTCAAAGCAAATTTTGAAATCTAAATTGTTTAAAATATGATTTTTATATAGATAAATTATTGTATAAAGTTTCATTACATTCTAATATGTGTAGGGCCTATTTTACAGCAGACTGCACCATAAGTCCATCTACACAGCAGACTGCACCATAAGTCCATCTACATATATGAAATGAATGGTTCTCATATATATATATATATATATATATATATATATATATAGGATATTATCATGTGCATTCGGTCTGCACTATTATTACTATGCAGACGCCCCATCTAGCCATTTATTTCAGCGGGTAAAATCCCAACCATTCATTCCGTCAGTGCGTGTAGAAGCTGTAGGACGAGTTTGGCAGTGGATGAATACACGCCATATATAAGGTTCGATTTTTGGGAATCCGCCATTCTCGCTCATCCCAGTCATTTTGAACCACACCCCTTTCATTTTTCACTTCACTTGTGTCACTCAGGGAATCAACAATAGCAATGGCAATGACATTTATGCAAATTTGATTTTTTGAAGCACGCCCCTTTTTTCTTCTGCTTTTTGGCCGCTAGCAATTTTTCCCCCCTTGATTCATTGGAACCCTCTTCCACACCATCTTTCAAAAGTCCTGGAAGAGTAGTAAGTAACGTCGTTGATCTTTTTCATTCCGTTAACCCATCCTGGTCATTCCTGGCAACATGTGCCATTAAAGCCCACCATTTTTCTTCAACTTTTTGGCCGCATGTGCCTTTGTTTCTGGCCAATTTTATTATTTTTTAAAATTGAATCCAGACAAGTATTGACATTCCACATAACATAAAAAAAGAGCTACAATTGATAGCAGAAACGTGCCAGGATTCCAACTCCTTGCAAGGTTAGGTTTTAAAATTTTTATCTAAAAATTCTAAAACCTTGGTTATAATTTAAAAGCAATATTATCAATTCATTTAATAGAATTTCATTGGAAAAGTTGTACTTGAAAAACAATTGATTGAAATGAATGTATTAATAGAATCAACATTATGAATGACCCTTCACATGAATCTGCATGCGGATTACATATTCCGCATGCTGATTTTTGAGTTAGAAAGAAACTGGTGGTACATTTGTCCTGTCTAGGGCATAATCAACATGTAGGTTACATAATACACATGTTGATTTTTAAGTCAGAGAGAAACCAGAGATACATTTGTCCTGTCTAAGGCATAATAAGCATGCAGATTACATATTTCGCATACTAATTTTTGAATTAGAGAAATCCAGTAGTACATTTGTGCCTATCTAGGGCATAATACGCATGCGGATTACATATTCCACATACTGATTTTTGAGGCAGAGAGAAACTGAAGATACATTTGTCTTGTCTAAGGCATAACATGTATGCGGATTACATATTCCGCATGCTGATTTTTGAGTCGGAGAGAAACCGGAGGTACATTTGTGATAACTCGTGAAAATGTGAGTTATCATGGTCCATTTCAGACTATTTTTGCGTGTTAGTCCAAGAGATTAGGCTTAGTTTGCATCCATTTAGCTTAATTTTCACTCGTTTTGCATTTTAGGAGCATTATACAGTTTTTATGCATTTTTAGTATAAATTAGGCAGATTTAGTTCATTCATTTTTTTGCAGGAAGGACGGGCAATTACAGGCGTGTGGGCATGTCGAATGCAGAATAGAGCCAAGTGAAGAAGCATATGGGTTGGCGCCTAGGCGCCACCCTACATGCCTTAGCCAGAATCTCCAGCACCTCACACAACAAAAGGCTTCCAGAGAGTTGGCGCCTAGGCGCCACTTCACTAATATGCAGACAAGTTCCAAAAGAGTTTTGAGGTCACAAGATAGAATTGCTTCCAGGGGGTTGGCGCCTAGGCGCCAGCTTGGGATCGTACAAGTATTTCGAAGAGTTTTCAAGTCACAAAACATCTAAGGAGTTGCGCCAGCTAGGGGCGCCTAGGCGCCAAGGCATGAAATCCCAAGGCATTCAGAAAGGTTTTAAAGTCACCCAGCACTGCTAGGGGCGCCTAGGTGCCACTACGCATCCGTACGCACGGGTTTCTGCACGTGTGCTGCGCAAACCAACTAGTTTAAATAGAAACCTAGGGGGTCATGCGCGAGAGAAAGAGCCCTGACGGAATAGACACCCAGAGAAGGAAAAGAACTCGTTTGAGCGTGGATTGAAGAGAAGATTCAACTCCGTTGGTGGAAACTGCTGGAAAACCAGTTTTCTCTTCATCCTTCTATTTTTCTTTCTCTGTTTTTCTAGATACTTTTATAATGGATGTAAAGAATTTTTATATCATGTCTTTGAGCTAAACTTCCTTTAGATGGATAGTTAGGATGAATTGATATCTGACTATATTGTATTGGTTATTTAAGATTTAGGAATGAATATTTGATTTCTATATGACTGTGTGTTGTGGATTTTCCTTGCATTTGATGTTTAATGCTTTTTACAATATTAGCTACCTTGTAAGATGATTTAATTGCATGATTAATCCTTGGAAACTGAAATCTCTACTAGATCCATGTGTAGGGCATAAGTTTCCTCTTTGCTAAGGGGAGTTGTTTAATTAATAGGAATATACCGTTAAACCTTATGTAGTCATGAACAAGTTATGAATTATTCAATTTTATTTTATTTAATGGCATGAGAACATAACAATTGAATAGAGTGTAATTAGCTTTATATGCGTTGGAAGACATATATAAAGATTATTGAACTTGGACTAGTAAATCCCTGCACAACCTAATGAAAAGGAACCAATGCAATAAAGTTTAGATTCAAGAATTTCGAACTATCCATTTGCCATCCCCAATTGATAACTCCTTTTAATATTCCAGTTGTTCCGTGAAACTCTTTTATCTTTTCTTATTGCAATTGATAGAATTAGTTTTAAGTTTGAAATCCAAATTCTATACTCACCGAAAGCAACTAAACTAATTAATAATCCTAGTTAGACCATTTCCTCGTGGGAACGATAATCTACTCACTTTTTATTACTTGATTCGGTACGTATACTTGCGTTAAAAGCGAACAATTTTAATAAACATATACGCAGTTCGTCAATTTGTCCTATCTAAGGCATAATAAACATGCAGATTACATATTCTGCATGCTGATTTTTGAGTCAAAGAATAATCGAAGATACATTTGTCCTGTCTAAAGCATAATATGCATGCGGATTACATATTCCGCATGCTGATTTTTGAGTTGGAGAGAAACCGGAGGTACATTTGTCCTGTCTAAGCATAATAAGCATGCAGATTACATATTTCGCATGCTGATTTTTGAGTCTGAGAGAAATTGGAGATACATTTGTGCTGTTTAAGGCATAATAAGCATGCATATTACATATTCCGCATGGTGATTTTTGAGTCAGAGAGAAACCAGATGTACATTTATCCTGTCTAAGGCATAATACGCGTGTGGATTACATATTCTGCATGTTGATTTTTGAGTCAGAGAGAAACCGATGGTAGGGGTGCAACTTGGGCCGGGTTGAGCCCGAATCGGGGCCACCGAACCCGATTTCTAACGGTATTAGAATTCAGTTTTCTACAACCCGAGCCCGAATAACCCGAACCTGGTGAACCCAATTTATAAATGTGATAGGGTTAGGGTTCAAGTGAACCCGAACCTGAAGAACACAAGCCTGATTTTATTTTATATTTATTATAAAATATATTATATATATAATATCTAAACAATATTTCTTTATATTTTTTGTATTTTATGTTATTTATATTTATATCTAAATACATGTTCGACAGATTGTAATTATATTATAAATAAAGTATATTATTTTCATTTATATTTATCTTTTATTTCTATAATCTTCTTCATTTATCTTATTTTTTATGTTAATTTTTTTAAAGATATTCTTTTTAGACGAATGATCTTATTAGCTCGGGCTAAGCAAATGCCCGACTTAGCCTACTTCAAAAACTCATTTACAATAACTTTTTTATTTTTTCTTTATACACTTATTTATTTAATTGTATTTACTGTATAAAACAAATTTTACAATTTTTGGATATGTGTATATATTTTTTTAGATTTTTAAAGATAAGAGTATTTTAAATATATATATATATACATAAATGTTTGAAAATCTCAAAAAAATATATACACATAGTCAAAAATGGAAAAACTTAGTTTATATGTTAAATACACTTAGATAAACAAGTATATAAAGAGAAAAAAGTTGTTGTAAATGAGTTTTTTGAGATGGGCTACAATATCACTCATCTTCTTTATATTGTTATATTTTTTAAAAATATGTGGTTTGATTGTATATTATTATGTTTAATTATATAATATATTATTGTTATACATTCATATAAAATTTTAAGCCTATCACTCTTAAATAAAATATAAATTTATCAACCTAAATTTCAACCCGAAACCCAACCTAAACCCGATTTTCAAAAATAGGGTTAAGGTAAGGGTTAGGGTTAAGGTAAACCCGAGTTTCATGAGCTCGAGTTGCACTCCTAACCGATGGTACATTTGTCCTGTCTAGGGCATAATCAGCATGCGGATTACATATTCCGCATGCTAATTTTGAGTCAGAGAGAAACTGGGGGTAAATATCATTTGTTTACCTTATTTCAAAATCTACATGTTGATCATATATATAGACAGCCTGTATGCTGATTTATGCCACACGTTCATTTTAGATATTTATTAGAATGAGAAAAAAGGTATAATATGATTACGATTATAATGTAGTATGTAGCATGTTAATTGTGACTGAAATCAACATGCTAAATTTAGCACTCAGCATGGTTAGTTAAGAAACAAGCATATAAGAATTTTTAGTATGAGAAAAAAATATTCAGCATGAAAGGTTACATAACATTCAACTTGAATTGCAAGATCTATCATTATTTCGGAATGAATCTGCTAAGTATGTTTCCACCTGAAATCAACATGCTGGATGCTATATTTAGCATACTGTAATCAGGGGCATGCATTTGTCATATTGTTCTCTAATATTAGCTGAAAATATGGAATGCTGGACTTGTTACTAATTGTACATAATGTGGTTCTTTTCATGCTATTCGTTTTATCCATTAAATGATACATATAACTTTTTTAATGCAGTGAGATGACAATATCAAATAGCATGGCCCAAATTGAATTCGAAATGTCATCTAAAGAATGTGAACGGAGCTCCACTCCATTGACTTCTTTTACTCCTCAAGTACCTCCATTAAATGATATAGTCCAAAATTTATTATCACAGACTAGGATTTAGCTATTACAAAGGTCATATATGTGATTTTCCCAGTTGCGAAACATATTTTTTGTTCATGGCACATATATGGAATTTTTTTTTGAGAAATTGCAGTAAGCCAACCAAAGATATCCTCAATTTAAAGATAGCTTATTCAAGTTAATTCAAAATACAGAAGTTCCAGGAGAGTTTGAAGCTGGTTGGGAAAAGCTAATGGATAACTATGAATTGACAAATCATGCATGGTTACAACAAATGTATAATATTCAGGAAAAGTGGATACCGACCTACACAAGGAGTATTTTCTTAGCTGGGATGAGCACCACTCAAAGGTCTGAAAGCATAAATGCTTTTTTTGATCAATTTGTCGGGCCAACCACAAAATTGGTCCAGTTTGTCGAATCTTACGAGCGTGCGATAACTAAGAGAAGAGAAGATGAAAAAGATGCTGATTGTAAAACCACTCGTGGGACTCTGGTACTAAATACTAAATCTATGCTCGAGGAACAAATTGTAAAAATGTATACTAGGAAGATCTTTTATGAGTTTCAAGTTGAAATGGATGATTCAGGATATTATAAGCCAATGGAAGACAATGTAGAAGAAGGTCGTATTATCTATAAGGTACATAAATCGGGAGATCCCAATTACATGCGATTGGTCACCTGGTGCAAAGGAAAAAAATTTGCAATATGTTCTTACCGTTTATTTGATTGGTGTGGGATTGTTTGTTGGCACATATTATCCGTGTTTCACTAGCATGATATTGTATCTATGCCTGAGCGACACCTACTTCATCGGTGGTCATAACGTCCAAAAGAGAATATCAGAGTTTTAAGTTTCATAAAGAATTATGATGCAACTAATTCACCACTTGTTTGTCGGCACATTACCATCCCAAAAATCAACTTCATTCTCAATGGATTATGATCAAGTTGAGAAATTTTTCAATTTGTAAATGTAGCTTTGGATGAGATGATAACAGTTATGTGTCAAAAAAAGCAAGCAAAAAAGCTGGCAAGTCCTTCGAATGAGCAACGATTAGCATTACCATATGTAGGTCAGGGTATGACATCAAAAGCTAGCAATCAGGTTGCTGAAAGTAATCCATGCACAAATCATACAAACAGAAGGGATAAAGGTAATATACTACTAGAGACAATGACAGTTGATAATGGATCAAGTGCCCTGTCTCAAGTGATGGAGTTTCTGAATAGACGTCGAACGAAAGGCCGGTTAAAGCATCGACTAAAATCTTCTCTTGAAAAAGCTACCGAATGCACAGGAAGATTATGCCGTGGGTGTAAGAAAATCGTGGTTGGTCATGATAGGCGGAATTGTCCAATGTTACATAAAAATGATATTGATTAATCTAGTTAAATGAACAAGCAAGATATTTATCTTTCTAATGTGCGTCTTAATCTGATTTGTTATTATGTAGAATCTCTTTTACTAACTTAATCTTTCTATTGCAACTTAGAACATTTACAAGGACCATGAAGATGGATTAGTTATTAGAAGGATCATCAAACTTTATTGTTGGTCCCGAATTTATGGCAGTTACCCAAGAGGGGAGGGACTAATTGGGTATTTTAAAATTCTTTGCTTAAAAAGAAATTTTTCCTTTTTTGTGGAATTAATCCCCTTAACGAAATGATCAGTAAGTTAGAGAGAAATAATGCAATAGAAAGAATAAACACAAGCAATCAATCCACTTCAAGAGACAAAAATTTATAATGGTTCGGGCAACCTCCCCTACTCCACTCTTCCAAGCACACACCCATTGTGGCTTGGGTTTCACTATTGTATTTTCAATACAACTTAGAGCAATAGCTCCCTTCTAGATTATAACTCTAGAGGGCTTGTACAATCTCAACAACAAGTAGGTGACGAGTTTCACTCCAATAACACACTACTTTGCCTTCACTTGGTTTCGATATCCAATACCAAACCAAGTGGAAAAAATAGGTAAATAATGAAAGAAAAAGATTGACACGTTACAAATTGTGTAGACAATTTTGTGCACGTAGAAGAACTTGGAGAAGTAGTTGTTGATTAAGTAATGCAACTTTCAGCAGTTTTGAATGCCAAGTTCTTCTTCAAACTTCTTGTAAATCACTTTAAATGCAAGAGAGAGTGGAAGGTAAGCTCATTCAAATTTTTTCCAACTGCATTTATGTTCACTTGATGCTCCTTAAATAATGAGAAGTGAATTCGAACGTTTGGTTGTAGGTAGCGCGCATTTAATGCACCAACGTTCAAATTTTTCTGACCGTTGCGAGCCAAGTCGCATTTGGAGTCGACTTGGCATGCGACTTCACCCAAGTCGCAGACTGGAGTCAATCTTGGGAGCAACTTCAGTCTTCAGCTTCCAATCTCAAGTTCCAGGTTCAAGTCAACTTGGTCTCGGACTTGACCCAAGTCGCAGGTGGAGTCAACTTCGGATGCGACTTCACCAGCCATTGATTATCTTGGAACTTCAAGATTCTACAAGTGATTTATATGATGTGTTTATCTCCTTTCTTCTCTTGATCTTCATTAGATGTCCTTGATTGTATTATTTTGCTTAAGTTCAGTCATACACTAGTCTCTTGAAAGATTCTTTCTTGTGGCCTTGATTCATAATGATTATTTCTTCTTGGTCTTGTTGTCCATTCTTCAATTATATATCTCTGAATTAGTATAATGTAGCCACACACTCGAGTCACTGGGCTGGGTCGACTTGGACTTTGACTTTACCCAAGTGGCATACTTAGGTTGACTTGAGACGCGACTTCACCTAAGTCGCATGATGGAGTCGACTTGAAAAGCGACTTAACTTTGACACTTCGAAGTCTGCAGCAAAGTCATACCCAAGTCGCATATGGAGTCGACTTAGGGTTGCGACTTCAACTGCGACTTCATCTGTCTCTGAGTCTCAATTTTAGCTCTGTCGATTTTATGTCACTTGAATTCGATTTTGGAGTCGACTTGGGGTTGCGACTTGACCTGCTATCTTTTGAATCTTGATTTTATAAACCTTGACAACATTTAGCAACCTCATTAGTACTTAAATATTTCTCAAATTGAGGCGTTAATCATTAAAACATGAATTGTGCTTAATTTGCCTTAAATTCCAATCTCTCCTTTTTTGATGATTGACAAATTTAATTTGAGATAGACCTTTCATTTTCTTACATAAAGGATATGTCATGTGTTTTTTTTGTTTAACATTTAGAATTGACATATTGTGTTGATTACTCAAAAGTTACATAGCATTGCATATCATGTAAGTCATTCCAAAGCAACAGTTTGCACAAAAATAAGTTCATATCATTCACAATCATGTCATTCATATAAAAAATGATTCCAAAAATTACATGTTACCTAATCCCGAAACAAAATTCTTAATTCTAAGTTCTCCTAAGTCCTACTCTCTCTCCCTCTTTTTGTCAAGGCATCAAAATGGGATATAAGGGAAGCAGGACTTATGAAATTGGAAAGCTGTGATAGGGTAGATAGTGGGATAGGTTGGAGGAATGGGTCGAGTGTAGGCTGATGAAAATGGAGATGTGGGAGCTTGAACGGTGGGTTCAGCTCTCACAAACTCACCCTAGTATGGATCGAAGTTAGGGAGACTCGGGATAGGTCTGCCACGACGGCTACCCGAGGCTAGGTGATATTTGATAGCCGTTAACTCTCGATCCAATTTGTCTTGGCGACTATGCATTTTCATTAGAGCTGTGTGGATAGTCCCCAATTCCTGTGAGATCCGACCCTCCATATGTTGTAAATAATCCATAATAGCTTGGGAGGTAGAGGATCAATTTGGAGAGCGATAATGATGGTCTGTGGCTCGTGATCCGTGTGATGAACATGACCCATGGGACTATAGTGACGCAAGAGCGACAGGTACTGGAGGCGGAGATGGAATTGGCTCATGGCGGGGTAGTGCCTCCCCCTCAGGACGAGCACCCTCGACTTTGGGATGATCTTGAAATTCATTGCCCATCCTTTCTTGTAACCGTTCAGCCCTGAACTCCTCCAAATTAATCTTCATGCAGGTCAGGAGGGTCTGGTTAATGACATTCGTAGGTTTCAGAACCTCAAATGGTTTGCGTTCCAAATCAACACCATAATATGCCATAATTTTGGTGATCCACTGTGGCGCGCCTGCCCAAGCGTCACAACCTTACTCCAATATCTATCGATTGGTAAACATGATCAGGATTGTTGCCTTGTCATACGGCGGGGCTATTTGGATATTTATCCATTTTATCTTAACTACTTAGGAGTTTATATCCTTTTATACATTCCATTTCCATCATATGCCTTTTTAGGTCATTAAAATCAATTTAGCATACACATCGGCTATCATAATTTTCATACTTAGTCATATCATGATAAATCATTTTTAATCTTTGACCATAAAATTTTTTCGCTATTTATAGTCAAAATCACCACATAGTCATAAACATAACATAATCCTTATAAAATATTAAATCATTGTTTAATGTCATCAATAATATAACCATACAATTCATAAAGTTCAATCACAGGTAACTTGTAGAAATTCATTTTTTTCTTGAATCTCCACCTGTGCTCCTTGCATGGTTCGTCCTTTCACCTGTCTTTAGGATTTGGAAAACAAAACTGTGAGTAAAAACTCAATAAGCAAGCTATAAGGTTTTTAGGCAATACATTTTCATTGAAAATAACTTGAAAAGCCACATTATACCCACTCGAGGGTATATCTTAAAACATGCTTCTCATACCCGTCCAGGGTATGTCATAAACAATGCATTGCATCATTTAAAATCGTGACATTCTTTTGGATAGAAGCTAGCTAGGCAACCATCCACTTTCATCCTCTCTCCCATTCTAGGAAGGTGCCACTGGCGACTTGGTAGCACCAAAGGGGGACATTCGATCGGCTTACACTTTTGAGGTGGACCTCATGCTTTTGTGCACATGCTTTCTTTCATAAACATGAACTTTGACATGCTAGCATAATTTTTTAATCATAAACTCATAATTCATCAATTGACATAAGTACTTGAAAAACAGTAAGCAATTCATTTATTCAATTGGAAATATCATTTCAATGCACATTTGAATAAGGGGTGATCATCCTTAAACAACTTAGAAAGAATTGAAGTCATTCATTTACTAACTCATTTAAACAGTTAGAATACCATTGATAAACATTTTATCATATTTGATAAAATAAAGCATTTAGAAAACTGCTTGCTTAGCTTGCTTGCTTAGCTTTTCATCTCTCTTATCTCTTTGCCTTTTCCTATACATAAACATAGCATTGCATTCATAACAATCAATTTGCTTGCATTCACTTAGTTTTCCAATCCCATAATCCATATCATACATAATCTAACTTGGATTTTCAAGTCGATCATACATACACAACATGCACTTGTGCATCATATCATTCATTTCATATTGTGTTTTAATCCCATATTTAGGGTAAAAACATAACATTCATTCATAATTCATAATTTGGGAATTTATATCTCCTATTAACCATTTTTCATCTATTTTTCATTTTTCTTACGTTTATGCTTATTCTAAGCATATAAGTGACGTTTTAAACTTCATAAATAAATCTAAAAAATTGAGATAATCAAACATCATTCATAAAGAAATATCCTTATGTATTTCATCATATATTCATGAATATTTCGTATTTTAGTAAGTTCACATAAGTCGCATATCATCCATTCATACATATGCTCTACATACGTTTAGCATACAACACATATATTATGTGTTTCTTAAAATTTCTTAACTCAGAAACTTACACCCATTTTCATCATCATTAAACCCCTTAATGAAAATATACTTTAGGGTTCAATTTCAGATTTTTAATCCATATATCATTGATTTCCAAAATAGCCATATTAAGACCCGCTTTTCATCATTTTAACGCCTCTTTCAAGACTTAAATCATAACAGATTTTTAAGTCATAATTTTCAGCAACTAAACATGCTTTTCTTAACCCAAATTTAGGTTATTATCACATATTTAAAATTCATAATTCATTTGCTTCCATAACAGCAACATTTTCATACATATAGGGTATCCATTTTGACGTGTCCATACATGTATCCTTAAAATCAGATTTAGGGCAAATATTTCTAAGCCATTTTGGACACTCAAAGTACCTTAATCCTAGGGTAATTTACCGTCCATAAAATTCATAAATCATTTGTTTACAAACAACAACAAAAATCATATGGAAAACACTCGTTTTGGCCCCCATTTGGACGTCCCATACACATACCCTAAAAAATCAGATTTAGGACAAACTCATCCAGCCCACTTAGGCCGTACATATGGTCCTTAATTTAGGGTAATTCACCCTACAATTCATCCATAAACAATTTAAGCACTTCCTTGTATCATTTTTAACTCAAAAATAGAAAAATCGAGCATTACTTGAAACCCTAAATTCCATATTTGCTAAAATCATTAAAAAATGCTCAAACCAACATATGTAATCCAAAAGAATATGAATTACATTCAAATCATTATTCTTAAATCATACAGCAACTTGGTTCAGGGTTTTGAGAATTTTCAAGTTAGCTTTCATCTCAAATTTCAACTTAAACTTCCCTTTTCACTCTCTTGAACTCTTAATCTCATTTATATCTTTCAAAAATCATTCAATACACATATTAAGGCATCATAACTAATCATTTAAGAGTTATTTATGAACCATATTCATGACACATGAATTAAGAGAGAAAACTTGATTCAAATGATTCAAAACTTAGGTTTTACTTACTTGGATTGAACCTAACTTGAATCCAACTTGTTTAACTTGGTTCCTCTTCATTTTTTCTCCTTTTTCCTTCTATTTTTCTTCTCCTTTTCTCCTTCCCCTTTCTGGTTTGGACGTGCCCAAGGTAGCTCACACTTAGCAAATTTTTTGGAAATTTCTTTTCCCATTCACATCTGCACGTTTTCAAGGTATACCTCCCCTTTTTATAATTTTTAACTAGCCCATGGAACCCACTTTGCCACATGTCATGAGGGTAATTTATTTCTAACTTATCCTTTGATGACATGATATTTTTATATCCAAATAAAATATGCATTTTCTAATTATCAAAAATCCACAAAATCCATGCATTTAAGGGTTGCATTGCTGTCCACTAGGTGACGCCCCCTCTTAGCTTGGGTTTTGACATTTTTTTGCCACATTTTCCACATATTTATGTTCCCATTTACTTCACCTAGGTATTAGGAAACTTAGATATGTATTTTAGCATTTTTAAAAATCACATTTTCATGCCTAAAGTGCCCTTGGATGTCCCCTTGATTGCCACATAACCTATGCTCCATTTGAGCTAGATATTAGGCATTAATCCTTTGCATTTAATCCTTGAATTTTTCATGAATTTGACCATTAAACAAATCCATAAAATCCAGATCCATCCACCATAATTTGACACATTGCATAGTATTAAAACAAGTCATTTATCCCAAATACTTTTTATTAAATGCTATGGTAGTCTAGGGTACACAAAGTCAATGCTAGGTAACTTTTTCCAATTAACCATTTTTCCATGGTAATTATCTTGATCCAATCCACTCATACCATATATTTCATAATTTTATTCAATCGTTTCAAATTTTATCTCAAACCAAAGTTTATACGTCAAGTTATGAACATTTGAAAATAACCTTAGAGTGTGAGATTAAAAAAAAATAATTATCACATTAATCTCATCACTTGTACCTCTAGTTTTATATTAAGTAATTTTAAAGGATTTGATACCAATACTAGAATCAGAAGCTACACACGGAAGATTTCTTATCCAGAGACGGAAAGTTGCAAATAATTCAAACAAAGCCCGATAGAACAATCATGTAAAAGCCAAGTTCAAAATTTTCATACTCTTTTAGAAGAGAAAGTGTTGGTTCGGATGGAAAAAATTGTGAGAAGCAAGCTCCATCCATCTAAGAGAAGTCAACCATGAAAGAATTTCCCAACATAAAAATCAGTAAGAAAACCATCAACAAATGAAAGTTCTACGGGACCTGACAGTTCTACAAGACCTGGAATTTCCTCTAAGAAAGGAAGTGCTAGAAGAAGAGCTGGAGAGGAAGACCTAGAATTGCTGGAAGTGAGGCATCTAAGAGGGCATGCCTCCGATAGTGGCATCTAAGAGGGCATGAAATTTTGCTTTCGATTTTTTAAGATTTAGGGGTTTAGGGATTTTGCGGATGAGCAGGAGCTTCAAAGATGAGCAGCATGAGTGAGAAATGATGAGTTTCCAAAAATCTAACTTTTTATTATATCCGTTGGCTGCCAAACGCCCTTCGTACGACTTCTACACACACTTACGGAATGAATGGTTAGGATTTTACCAACTGAAATGAATGGTTAGATGGGTGGTTTGCATAGTAATAACAGTGCAGACCGAATGTACAGGAATAAATTCCTATATATATAAAAGAAATTTTCAGTTGCAGCGCCACTAGTATCAAAATGGGCCCCACATGATGATAAAATTATAATATAGTCAACCCATTATTTTTAGAATAATGTATTCTATTACTATATTAATTTTCATCCAAATCGGATATGTGTGTAGACCCCATCTAAAAATGGTACAAATTCAATATAATAAAATAGTTTGATGTAAATAACAACTTTAAAGTGGTCTTTTCAACATGTAAACCACTTGCTATAAACTTTATATATGGATAAATGATTGTATAAAGTTTCATTAGATTATAATGTATGTGGGGCCTAAAAATGGGCAAATATACCACTATTTTGATGCAGTGGCGCTGCACCGGAACCTTTCTCGTGTATTTTCATGCATCGTAATTAACAGTTGATTTGGCATAAAATGAGCTCCACATGTACTTAAATATATAGATATTTTATGCAATTATTTATCGATATATAAATTTTGTAGCAAATGGTTTACATGTTGAAAAAAAAACTTTAAATTTTTTATTTACATCAAACTATTTTATTACGTTGAATCTGTATCATTTTTAGATGGGGTCCATACACATATCCAATTGAGATGCAAATTGGTATGATAACAGAATACTTAATTCTAAATACAATGGGTGGGGTATATTATAAATTTATGATCATGTGGGGCCCATTTTGAGATAACTGCATCATAATTGTGGTGTAGTGAAGTTGTACCTGAATATTTCTCACATATATATGGATAATATTCAAGTGTAGCGCCACTACACCGTAATTATGGTGCGGTGGCGCTGCACCTAAATATTCCTTATATATATATATATTCAAGTGCAACACCACTGCACCGTATGATCAAATTATAATCTACTTCACCCATTGTATTTAGAATAATGCATTCTATTACGATATCAATTTTTATCCCAATCGGATATGCGTATGGACTCATATGAAAATAGCACAAATTCAATATAATAAAATAGTTTGAAATAAATAACAACTTTAAAGTAGTTTTTTCAATATCTAAACCATCTAAAGTATGATTTATATATGGATAAATGATTGTATAAAGTTTCATTGCATTTTAATATGTGTGGGGCCCATTATATATGATCGAACAACTCTCATATATATATATATATACAAGAACCTTTTATGTGCAGTGAAGCTGAACCATAATTAACGTTGCATTTGGTCCAAAATGGGCCCTGATATTTTATACAATCATGTATTCATATATAAATTTTATAGTAAATGACTTACACGTTGAAAAAATAACTTTAAATTTGTTATTTACATTAACTAATTTATACCTTTTTCAGATGGAGTCCATACACATATTCAATTGGGATGAAAATTAGTATAGTAATAAAATACATAATTCTAAATACAATGGGTGGAGTAGATTATAATTTTATGATTATATGAGGCCCATTTTGAGATAATTGCACCGTAATTGTGGTGCAGTGACGCCGTACTTAAATATTTCCCCCCTCTCTTTGCGTGTGTGTGTATATATATATATATTCAAGTGTAACGCTGTTGCACCGTAATTATGGTGCAGTGACGCTGAAATGAGCCCCACATGATGATCAAATTATAATCTACTCCACCTATAGTATTTGGAATAATTTATTCTATTACCATATCAATTTTCAACACAATCGGATATGTGTGTGGACCCCATCTGAAATGGTACAAATTCAACCTAATAAAATAGTTTGATGTAAATAACAATATTAAAGTGGTTTTCTCAATATGTAAATCATTTGCTATAAAATTTATATATGGATAAATGATTGTATAAAGTTTTATTGCATTCTAATATGTATGGGGCCCAACAGCCTTATATATATAATAGCTTTCTGGTGCAGTGCGACTCTACATTTGTCCATTTTTGGGCCCCACACATATTAGAATACAATAAAACTTTATACAACTTCCATCCATACATAAATTTCATGGAAAATGATTTACATATTAAAAAATCACTTTAAAGTTGTTATTTACATCAAATTATTTTATTACATTGAATTTGTACTATTTTTAGATAGGGTCCATACACATACCTGATTGGGACAAAAATTGACGTAGTAATAGAATACATTATTCTAAATACAATAGATGAAGTAAATTTTGATTTTATCACCATATGGGGCCCATTTCAACGCCACTGCACTGTAATTGCATTTGAAAATTTCTCTATATATACATATATGAGGAGCAATCCTGTTAGCCTGGGCTAAGCAAATGCCTCACTTAGTCCACCTCAAAAAATTTATTTATAATATATTTTTTTACTTTTTTCTTCATACACTTATCTAAGTTTATTTAACATATAAACCAAGTTTTACCATTTTTGGATGTGTATATATTTTTTTGAGATTTTTAAACGTCTATATATATATGTATTTAAAATGCTCTTATCTTTAAAATCTAAAAAAAAATATATACACATATCTAAAAATGTCAAAACTTGATTTATATGTTAAATACACTTAGGTAAACAATTTTATAAAGAAAAAAGTAAAAAAAAAATTGTCGTAAATGAGTTTTTTTTAGGTGGGTTAAGCAGGGCATTTGCTTATATATATATATATATATATAGAGAGAGAGAGAGTAGTATCCTGTTTGCCCAGGTTATGCAAATGGTCTGCTTAGCCCACTTTAAAAAATCCATTTACGATCATTTTTTTTGCTTTTTTCTTCATATATTCGTTTATCTAAGTATATTTAACATATAAACCAAGTTTTACCATTTTTGGATATGTGTATATATATTTTTGAGATTTTTAAGAATAGGAGTGTTTTAAATATATATATATATACACATAGATGTTTAAAATTATCAAAAAAATATATGCGTAAATCTAAAAAATGTAAAACTTAGTTTATGTGTTAAATATACTTAGATAAAAAAGTGTGTGAAGAAAAAAGAAAAAAAATGTTGTTGTAAATGTGTGTTGTAAATGTTTTATTTGAGGTAGGCTTAGCGGAGCATTTGCTCAGTCCGGGCTAACAGGATCATTCCTCATGATATTATCATATGTATTTCATCTACATAAAAATTTCAATGCAGACGCACCATTTGGTCGTTGATTTCAGTGGGTGAAATCTCATCCATTGATTTAGAGCATGTGAGTAGCGATGAATGGAGAGCTTGGGTGGGTAAATGTGTACGCAGTATAAAAGAACAATTTTGAGAAGAAGTCATTTTCCTCGTCTCCGCGCCTGACTGGAATCGTTTAAAATTCCCATCCTAAAAAACCTTATTTCATCTCCTTGCCCAAGACAATGATCCAGCTAAAAAAAACTCTTTCATCTCTCTCTCTCTCTCACATCTTTGAGCATGATCTAGGCCCATCCAGCAGCTCTACATTCTTCACCCATCATTGTGAAATTGCCATCGCCATTGCAATTTTCACCACAAGCTCCATCTACGAAATCATTCTCAAGCACCATCGTGGTTAACGAGCTGCTTATATGTCTAATTAAAATGCTCGTTTTAACGCAAGAATACGTGCCGATCAAGTAATAAAGAGTTAGTATAGTATCATTCCCACAAGGATTATGTTAACAAATTAGCACCTTAAACCTCAATTGTCTAAGTGAATTGGTAAAGGGAATGAGATTTGGTATCAAAGAATTGAATTAAACTAAACTAAGCAAAGCAGTAAATGACCAAAGTGGTGTGGATGTTGCTAAGATCACTTTGAGATTATTAAGATGAATTCGTTGAATCGTAGCTATGTTATTTGGTCCCATTTAAGTTAGTTGTGTAGAGATTACGAATCTAGGTTCATTTATATTCATATATGTCTTCCGACATATACAAACTTAACCAAGTTTTAGTTATTCGCTATGTTCCCATGCACACGAGTAAAACAATGTTGATAACCACATAACCTAATCAAGATTACACAGGGTTAATAGGTATATTCCTATCCATATTAACACTTAACACAAACAAAAGCTGGAATACCTGTGCCTCATATATGAATCTTATTCAAATCCCACTTTTTCAAGCATGAATCTGAATATTCAATCAATCTACAAGGTTGTAAAGCTTGTAAACGCATTAAGCATGATATATAAGGGTAATCTCAAGCAACATAAGTTACAACACAACTGTATTGTCATTTCAAGCAAAAGAAACTAATTATTATAAGCTATGAGTTCAAATCCTACATATATCCCACCATAGGACGATTCAGCCCATAAACATGACTTCAATTCCCATTAAAATCAAGTTACAATCATCTCAAGCAAGGAGAATAACAAATATGAAGAGATAGATGAGAAGAGGGGATGAAACTCAAAAGATTTGCAGTGATAGCTTGGATCTCTACTTGCTCATCTTCTTCCTTGAAGCCTTGGTTTTCTCCCTTTTCTTTACAGCAGCCACGACACCTCTCTATCTCTTCTCACAAATTCCTAAGCAGGTATTTAAGTCTCTCTTAGTCCGTATGAAACACGTGCAGACTCACACGTGTGCGGGGGCCACGCCGTGGCGCCTAGGCGCCCTAGGCGCCAACTCTTTGGAGGGTAATTGACTTAAGGGCTTCCGACGTTACTCTACATGGTGGTGAAGTGGCGCTCAGGCGCCAACTCATTGAAAGCTTTCCATCGTGGGGAGTTTGGGAATATCCTGTTGGAAACATGAGGAAAACTAGCTAAATCTATGTTTTGATGATTAACAAAACAATTTGAGAAAGTCTTGGCTACTAACAAGTTTGTGAAATGTCTTAAGGAATATACATTTGAAGAAAATCAAGTTGGAAGGCCAAGTCGTTCCCCAAGTCGACTCCAAGATCGACTTCAAACATGCAGAACGTCCAGAGCTGAAAACGGAAGAAGGGAAGGTGAAGTCGCAGGCCAAGTCGACTCCACCTGCGACTTGAGTAGTCAAGTCGCAAACGAAGTCGACCTCACCATCGACTTCAGTCGGGCGAAACCTTCCAGAGTTGAATTCGAAACAGCAGAATGCCGAAGTCGCACCCCAAGTCGACTCCACGTGCGACTTGAGGTGAAGTCGCAGCCGAAGTCGACTCAGACATCGACTTCGCTCAGGCAGACGGAAAACTTCAAATGACAAGTTCTGGATTACTTGATTTCAAGCCAAACTAAATGAAGATGAAGATCAAGGCAACATAGATACTCAAGCTGAAACATTTGAAGACAAATCCAAGTACAAGCAAGAAGCATAAACTCAATCATTCAAATCAAGAAGATATCTAAGATTACATGAGTCAAGATTCAAGATGAATCAAAGTCAAGATTTTCAAGAACATCATGACAGTGAAGTCGCAAGGCCAAGTCGACCCCATCTGCGACTTGGGTGAAGTCGCAAAGCCAAGTCGACTTCATGATCGACTTCAAGTGGGCAAAACCTTCCAGCGTTGAAACTGAAGACCGAAGTTCGCGAAGTCGCACCCGAAGTCGACTTCATCTGCGACTTGGGTGAAGTCGCACCCGAAGTCGACTCCACCTGCGACTTGGGTCGCAACGGTCGGAATTAATTCGAACGTTGGCGCATTAAATGCGCGCCACCTACCTTCTAACGTTCGGATTCCCTCCAAAATTATAAATAGCATTCATGGTGGACGAGAGAAGTAGTTGAAAAACATTAAGTGAGCATAACTCCTATCTACAAGAGCATTAAAGTGATCAAGCCAATCAAGAGAGGAAGAATTGTGCTTCAAGTTGCAAGAGCTACATTCAGAAACTTCAAAGCCATCATCTACAAGTTCTTCCCTGTGCTAAATCGTTTCTACACACCTGTAAAGTGTAGTTTACTTTCATTGATTATTTGTTTATATTGAACTTGATTTAGCTTGGGTAGCTAAGATCAAGTGATAGCAAAGTAGTGTGTGATTGGAGTGTGACTCATCACCTACTTGTGCTAGTTGTTGATGCCCCCTAGAGCTTTGAATCTAGAAGAGAGCAAGAGGCTCTAATTGTATTGAGAGAATACAATAGTGGAACCCAAGTCACAAGGTGTGTGAGCTTGGAAGAGTGGAGTAGGGAGGTTGCCCGAACCACTATAAAATCCTTGTCTACTTGCTTTTATTTCTGCTCTCTTTATTACTTTGCTTTCCATTCAGTTTCTTCATTAAAGGGGATTAATTCTACAAGGGGTTAAGTTTTTAAGTTACCAAAAGAAATTTTTAAGAACCCAATTCACCCCTCCCCTCTTGGGTTTTGCCATCTATTCGGGACCCAACATATCCTTGTAAGGCTGTAGGTTGGCGCCTAGGCGTCGCTGGTCGACGCCTGGGCGCCAGCCTGTTTGCTTCTTCACTTTTCTCAGTTCTTCATCCCGACTCACTTGCAAGCGGATAGTTGCCCGTCCTTCCTGCAAAATTAACTAAAACCAAATAAATGAACTATAAATACCTATTTTTTACTAAAAATGCATAAAAACTACATATTGTTCCTAAAATGCAAAGTGAATGAAAACTAAGCTAAATGGGCCATAATAACTCGTATTTTTGTGAGTTCTCAGTGGTCTTCCTGCACCAAAAGAGACTCCGGTTGTTCGAGGTCGGTAAAATGGACGCCCTAACTTAATTCGTCTCTAATTGCCTGTTTCTTCTATCTTCCTTGTTTGCAATTAGGTTAAGCTATTGATGGATTAGTGACTTTTTATTGCTCGGTTGCAGATAGTTAATATTTGCTTCCCTTTTTGGTAATTGCTAAAGATAGCTAAGAGGCTTGCTACTGTCTCGATTTAATGCAGTTATTCACATTTTTCTCCTAGTATGCATACTGAGTACATCATCCTTTATGATTGATTAAGTGTTGCAAGTCTGATTTATTATTGTACAAAAAGGCTCCACTTAGTGATTTGGTTCAAAGCAATAACTTGGACAATTTAAGTGATTGGCCAATTATTCTTTCGACTAGCTAGTTGGGTTAGCTTTTTTTTTATTTCTATTATCCTTTTTGGAAGGAATTTTTCTCGTAAATGCATTATTATTTTTTCTGTAAAAAATGTTAAAAGACAAGCGCTTAATGCTAAGTCAAGGTGAAAAGCCTGTGCTATAACTGAAGTCCTCATGTTGCCGACTCTTTTTTGTATCATTTTTCTAACTTTTTCTTGCCGCTTTTTTTGGGGGTCTGTTGGACAATATCTTCATCACACCTTGCTAATTTTGCTCTATTGTGTCTCTGTTGAGATATTAATTTTGTATGAAATTTAAACAACATTTTTGTTTTCAGTACATGATTATCAAAGTTCCATGTGGCAAATGAATTCTTTTGTATCTTTGTACCAAATTAGATGGCTTGTGATTTACTAATCTGACCTATCTTAGCTCAAAATTTGATCCCTACTTTCTAAATTTCCTTTTAATGAGTCTTGTTGTTTACACTTTGATTCATACATAACAATTCAATTCATGTAAACCTTTTTCTTGTTCATGTAGCTTGATAAATTGGTGGACTTCAGAATCTTTTAAATGATGTCATTTACTAGCATTTGGATGTTAGTGCTGATAAGAGCACTCCATTTGCAGTGTAGCTCTACATTGCATTGCAGGCAACCATAAAAATAGCAAAAAGGATCAAACCTTTTACGATTACGGCTGATGTGGAATATGAATATCATCTAATTCTAATGTTTGAACTTTGGAGGAGTGTTACAATTGCAAATGTAATCAGATTCTACTATCTTTGGCTAGAAAGGAGGATTGATTTAATGACCGCCTTTACCAAAATCACCTTTTGGGCAATCATTTTGGAGGATTGTGAAAAATACTAGCTTTCAAGTTAAATATTAGTTGAATTATGAAAAATTTGTTGTTCTTTTGATGCTCCTAATTATCTTTTCATTAAAATTTTCAGTGCTACTAGGATCTAATAGGGACATCTTGGACGCTTGTTGACAAGCTGCATATACCTCTAGTTAAAGTGCTTGTTTTAACGCAAGTATATGTGTCGTACAAGTAATAAAGTGTTAATAGAGTGTCAATCCCACGATGACTAGGTTAAACTAATTATATCTTTCAAATTCAATTGCCTTTGATGGATAGAAAGATTGATTGATTGTTTGAACGGAAATTAATTTTTGACCGAAAATAAAATGAGTTATGGACTAGTGAAATGCGCAAATTTGAGTAGGGATTCTTAGAGTTGATTATATTAGATGGGAAATCGGGAATCCTTGAATTTAATTCATATTAATTTTGCTCATTTTTACTTGGTGGTGCAGGTATGTACAAACATAGGTTTATATATTTTTATGTATGCCTTCTAACATGTACAAAACTAATCTCACCACACCTTATTACTATATTCCCATGCAAATGAGTATGGTGGGATCGATTAGCCCATAAACTATTTAAGATTACACAGGGTTAAATAGTATATTTCTATCCATTTTAACATTCCATCCTATCAAGGTTAGAAACTTGTGCCCTACATGTGAACCTTATCTAGAATCATCTTTTCCAAGCATGAATCCATCAAATAGATCATCTTACAAGGTAGCTACGCTTGTAAAAAGTATTAAAAACCATAGTAAAGGTAACTGCACACCACACATGTATATATCAACTATATATTCATATTCAAAACAAAAAACACCTAATCAACTTAGTTTAAGAGTCAAATCATTTCAATCTCCTATCTATTGGAGTTTTAGCCTAAAATCATAGAATCAGATCCCATAACAACTAAGTTTAGATACATTCCAACAAAGGACAATAAGAAAAATATGTAAGGAATAAGAAATAGGAGATGAAACTTGCTCGTTTTCACCATTAAAACTTGATCTTCACTCCAAATTCTCCCTTAGCTTGAAAATCCTTCTTTTTCTCCACTTGCGGCTGCTTCGACAAGCCTCCCAACTGCTGTTCTCAAATCCTAAGTATTCTATTTATACCCACTCTTGAAGCAGCATGAGAAACATTTGAAAATTCACACGTGTGTGGGTCGGCACTAGTGCACCAATCTCTTTGACCGGTTGCCAACTTAGGGTTTCTAGAGGTTTCTTCAACGGCAGTTTTCTAGAGCCTCAATGCTGAAAATCGAGGTCGGGGCATCAATCTCTCTGACTCCAAATCTCTTCTTGTCTTGCACTGCCCGCTTTCTTCTCCATTCCATCATACTCCAAAGTATGTATCCACCTTTAATTGCCTACAAAAGCAACCAAAACAAATAAACGTACTTCTAAATGATGAGATGAAGTTACTAAAACCCTAAAACCACAAATTTTTTCTTAAATTAAACTAAAAATGCATAAAATGTAAATGCAGTGCATGAGATGCAGAGTTGATGAAAACTAAGCTAAAACTGTGCAAATTCACCAAATTCTCTTGGACTAATATTCAAAACAAGCCTAGAATGAACCATGACAACTCACATTTTGCCGAGTTGTGACTTATGTATTCATCTGCTTTTATCTTTTAATAGATGTTATCCAACTCAATTTCAATCTTGTAAGATATTACTAGACTAGGCACACCATTAATTTTGTGAAACATTTTTTAATATCCCATAGATTGTCACTTACCTTAGCATGTCTCTCATGCTAATATGATTATGAACATTAGGAGAATCCCATTTAGGAACCCATGCCACTGAAATTGGAAGGCTAAGTGTGATAGTTAGCATCTAATCTTAGCATGTTGATTTCAATGGCACAATAAATCATTTTTGCTTTGTTGTGCATGTTGTATCTCATTAGTAACTACCTATAG
Source organism: Annona cherimola (assembly GCA_030490835.1). NCBI lineage: Eukaryota > Viridiplantae > Streptophyta > Magnoliopsida > Magnoliales > Annonaceae > Annona > Annona cherimola. The sequence goes on along the minus strand of CM059977.1, from coordinate 44,193,597 downwards.
CCTACAACATTGACTTGATAGACTGCTATTGCTACTTAGCATGTTATATGCCTCATTCATCATGGTAATATGATTATGAAAGTTGGGAGCATACATTTTAGGAACCCATGGCTCCGAAATCAGCATGGTCATTTAATTTTCAGCATGCTGTTTTCTATCTATGCTTTTGAACTTAGCATCTTGTTTGCTCTGCTACCACTAAACTTAGCTTGCTGTTTGCCTCAGTTCTTATCCTAGTATGAAGTCAGCATGCTAATGTTGTCCTTTAGTTATTGTTTGAATTAACTTATTATTTGTCAAAGCTCGCAATGATAAATTTGTAGAAAGTTTGTGCAATATTTTTTTAGCATGCTAATTCATATTCAATTGTTCACCTTAACCTTTTGACGAAATTATCTACAATTCGCATGTTGATTTCATAATTCGCATGCTGGATTTAGTTTGATTGAATATGTATGGAATATAACATTCTAATTTCTTGCTTATTCTATTCGTGTTATTTTTATATTTTCAAATATTAAGCCTTGTTTATTCCACATAAGGTGTGGAAACACGTTGGAGTTTGATAACTCGCGAAAACGCGAGTTATTATGGCCCATTTCAGATTAGTTTTGCATGTTAGTCCAAGAGAATGTGGTTAGTTTGCATCCATTTAGCTTAGTTTTTGCTCACTTTGCATTTTAGGAACAATATGTAGTTTTTATGCATTTTTAGTATAAAATAGGCATTTATAGTTCATTTATTTAGTTTTAATTGATTTTGCATGAAAGACGGGCAACTATCCGCGTGCGAGTGAGTCGGGATGAAGAACTAAACAAAGGAAGAAGCAAGCAAGCTAGCGCCTAGGCGCCATCCTACAACATCACAAAGATATTCCAGCGTCCCTATGATGGAAAGCTTCTAGAGAATTGGCGCCCAGGCGCCACTTTACTACTATGCAAAGATATGTCGAAAAGCCCTTAAGTCAAGTAGCATCTAGAGAGTTGGCGCCTAGGCACCACGGCGCACACGTGTCAAACTCTGCCTATGAAAATTATCTTGTTTCAATCCAGTTCGATAAAAATGTGCAAGGTTGAGAAAAATTTTAACTTGAAATTGATTTCATGAAAAATTGGTAATTCATGCTAAGGACTATTTGTAAAGGAAAGTTGCAAGTGGCGTGTGAATGAATCGAGCAAATGTCTTAATACATTGTTATAATTCAATTCCATGCTAATCTTTTCTCCTGAAATGATAAGAACAAGGAATAAATGGTCTCAGAAATGGTATAATTTCATAAGTTTTTTCTAATGGGATATAAAATGGTTTAACTTGCATGTTCAGTACCCCTACCAAATTATTAAAGCAATAAAAGGGGGTGACTGACCTAAGCTGAGTAATCGGGACTTGACATCAACAAATGTCAAGGTTCGAGTAAAAAGGTAAAGGAAAGTCACAATAATAACACTTTAAAAAGAAAATTCTCCTCAGATACCCTGAAATATGGTGAGAGGAGCTAAAAAAATAAATAAAAGATAAAAACATCTCTCCAGATATCCTGAAATATGGTGAGGAGAATCATGCAATACATTTGGGGGGAAAGAATGTGCAGTTAAGCAAAACGGGATCCAGTGAATTAATGGCATGTTCTTTGACCAGAAAATTATGCTTAAACCTTGGTTCATCTGTTTTGTGTTGATTTTCTAACCAGCTCCTTTGATCAAGAGGAAGATTAACAGGATTGAATTATTACTTTGGAATAATAACACGATCATTTTCTTGTAACTTGTTTCAAGAATGAAAATGAAAATGCATGTCCTACGGTGAGAAATGGATATTTTTTATGCAATATTTCAAGTTAAGGTTATTCTCTGCCTTGTTGAGTAGAGAAATGTGATTGGTAGAAGCATAATTGGAATCAGGTTGAGTTGACAAAGTCTTTATTCATTTATTTATTTATTTTGTTTTCATGTGTTGCTCGAAGACTAGCAACATTTAAGTTTGAAGGTATGATAACTCACGAAAATGCGAGTTACTATGACCCATTTCAAACTAGTTTTGCATGTTAGTCCAAGAGAATGTGGTTAGTTTGCATCCATTTAGCTTAGTTTTCACTCACTTTGCATTAAGGAACAATATGTAGTTTTTATGTATTTTTAGTATAAAATAGGCATTTATAGTTCATTTTATTAGTTTTAGTTGATTTTGCAAGAAGGATGGGCAACTATCCGCATGCGAGTGAGTCGGGATGAAGAACTGAGCAAAGGAAGAAGCAAGCAAGCTGACGCCCAGGCGCCATCCTACAGCATCACAAAGATATTCCAGCATCCCTACGATGGAAAGCTTCCAAAGAATTGGTACCCAGGCGCCAACTTGGGGCGCCTAGGTGCCACTTCACTACCATACAGAGATATGTCGAAAAGCCCTTAAGTCAAGTAGCATCCAGAGAGTTGGCGCCTAGGCGCCATGGCGCACACGTGTGTGTCTACACATGTTTCGAACAGACAACGGAGACTTAAATACCTACTTAGGGTTCGTTTGGAAAGGGGGAGAGAAGACACAAGAGAGGAGTCGTAGCTACTCTGGAGAAAAGGAGAAAACCAAGGCTTCAAGGAAGGAGAGAAGAGCAAGTGGAGATACAAATCTTTTGAGTTTCCTTTCCTCTTCTCATCTATCTCGTCATCTTTGTTATTCTCCTTGCTTGAGATGATTGTAACTTGATTTTAATGGAAATTGAAATCATGTTTATGGGCTGAATCTTCCTATGGTGAGAGATATGTAAGATTTGAACTCATAGCCTATGTTATTTGGTTTTCTTATGCTTGAAATGATAATACAATTGTACTGTGACTTATGTTGCTTGAGATTACCCTTATATATCATGTTTAATGCGTTTACAAGCTTTGCAACCTTGTGGATTGATTGAATATTTAGATTCATGCTTGGAAAAGTGGAATCTGAATAAGATCCATATATAAGGCACAAGTATTCTAGCTCTTGTTTGTGTTGGCTGTTAATATGAATAGGAATTACCTATTAACCCTGTGTAATCTTGATTAGGTTATGTGGTTATCAACCTTGTTTTACTTGTGTGCATGGGAACATAACACATAATTAAAACTTGGTTAGATTTGTATTTGTTGGAAGATATATATGAATATGAATGAACCTGAATTAGTAATCTCTGCGCAACTAACTTAAATGGGACCAAATGACATAGCTATGATTCAATGAATTCATATTCCCACCTATCTTAATCATCTCAAAACGATCTCAGCAATATCCACTCCACTTGGTCATTTAGTGCTTTGCTTAGTTTAGTTTAATTCAATTCTTTGAAACCAAATCTCATTCCCTTTACCAATTCACTTAGACAATTGAGATTTAAGGTGCTGATTTGTTTAACATAATCCTCGTGGGAACGATATCTACTCACTCTTTATTACTTGATCGGCACGTATACTTACGTTAAAACGAGCATTTTAATTAGACATATACGCAGCTTGTCAGAGTTCAATTGAAATCAGCATGCTAATTTGCTTGGTTGATATCAACACCATATAGAAGTCTATGCTATCAAACATTTTAGGAACCTGTTTCGGCCTCAAATTTCGGGTCGTCCCATTTGTGTTGGTGGTTTTTAGAAAATAACTGCTCAAGTATTCCCTAAATAAAATTTTAAAGCATTTAATTTTTTTAATCGAGTTCGAAAATTATATCACTGAAATATTTTTCATTGTGCTCTACACTCTGATTTTACATCTCTAACAAGAAAACTCTTGATTAAAAGAACTGAGTACAATAGTCCATAAAATTGATGATTTCATAAAAATAATGATAAGAATGCATAGAAGGTTTTTCTATGACTTTACAAAAGCACAAAAAATGGTGTTTGACAAAAATGCAAGTGTTGATGAGTACACTTCGCCACGCACCATGACTCAAAAACGGGTAGTACATGTCGCCACATGCCATGACTTAAGGTGGGTTGTATATCGATCACATGACATGACTAACAAAAATAAATGTAGAACACTTAGCCACACTTTGTGACCTAAAAAGGTGAATACACTACCACGTGCGGTGACTCAAAAAATATGAGTTTACGCTTAGCTCGTCGACCAGCAATGACTCGGTTTAGGACTAGTGAGGGGCCCATAAGCTACACTAGCGACCCTACATAACAAACAAAGTGTGCTTTCAGCTTCTGAATTTACACAGTAGACAAGCGTCTCCTGCCTTCAGCTTAATAAGTCAGCGTGTCCCGTATTTAGTCTCTGGATTTACATAGCAGGTTGACGTGTTCTACAACTTCTAGATTGAAAATTGGGTGGTTTTACCAAAATTGGGTTTAACCGAATTTTTAAAATATGTTTGAGTTAGCTTAGACCAACTAAAAAGTTTTGGGCCAAACTGGGCTTATTGGAGAGTTTTGGGCTCGCCCTGGGTTAGTTTTAGAGCTTTGTACTCAAATGGGTTGTTTGCAAGTTTTTGGGCTCAGTTTGAGCTATTTGGAGAATTCTTGTTAGTTTTGGACTCAACTGGGCCTCTTATGGAGTTTTGGTTCAAATGAACTAGCTTTGAATGTTTTGAGCCCAATTGGGCTTATTGAAGAGTTTTCGGGCCTAATTGGGCCTGTTAATAGGTTTTGGGCCCAAGTGAGCCTATTGTGAAGGCTTTGAAGGTTCTAGGCACAAGTGGGTTCATTAGAGAGTTTTAGGCCCATATGAGTTATTTGAAGGGTTTTGAGCCCACTATGGGTTATTTGTAGAGTTTGGACCCAACTAGGATGTTTTAAACTACCATGGGAAGTTTTAGGCCTAAATAAGGTTATTGGAATGTTTTAGGCCCAATGGGCTGCTTTTGAAGCTTGTGGGCCCAAATGAGTTTAAGGGGGCAAGACTAGGCTCAAGTGAAGTGTTCTAGGTCCAAGTGGGCCAACTGGAAGTTATGGGATTGCAATAGTTCTATAAATTCCCAATCATGGCTTAAGAAGAGAGTTTTCATAGCTTCCCAATGCAAAATATCTTCTCCCTTTATTGAATTTTTATGTCCGTAGATCGCTACCACCTAGCGGGTCCTATGGATCACACGTATTCCCCAAGTGAGGGCAAAGTGTTAGCAATAGGTCCACTATAAAAATCTCTTGTTAAAGCAAGGATAGGATCTATATTTAGATCCATCATGATCTGATTGCTCAAACCGCGAAAATCAGGTGGGGTTTGACCATTCTGTTCTGGCAACACAACAAATTGGTGCAGTGGCTTTGTTTGGGCATTAAGGGTTGGGTGAACACAAAATAATTTTTTTGATTTTCTTTAAAATATTTTTTTAATATAGGAAAAAATACTTAATCCCGTGTATCAATTTAACCTCCACCCAAGGAGTATTTATTTGGGAAAAAGTAATTTTTAGAAAATAATTTTTTTTTAAAAAGGAGGAAAATACTTTACCCCACGTATCAATTCAACTCGCCACTCAGGGAGTATCTACTTGGGGAAAAGTAATTTTTAGAAAATAATTTTTAAAAATATGAGGAAAAATACTTAATCCTGCGTATCAATTGAACTCGTCACCCGAGGAGTATCTACTTGGGGAAAAATGATTTTAGAAAATAATTTTTAAAATAGAAGGAAAATACTTAACTTCGCATATTAATTCAATCCGCCACTCGGGGAGTATTTACTTGGGGAAAAGTAATTTTTAAAAATAAGAGGAAAATACTTAAATAACTCAACGTATTAATTCAACCTACCACCCAGGGAGAATCTATTTGGGGAAAAGTAAGCTTTAGAAAATAATTTTTTTAAATAGGAGGAAAATACTTAACCCCGCGTATCGATTCAACCCGCCACCCAAGGAGTATCTACTTTGGGAAAAGTAATTTTTCAAAATTTAAATATATATATTTTCTTTGGTAAAAATAAATAAATAAATAACGGAAAAATTCTAAATCCCAAAATTTAAATCGTCTGCCACTTGAAGATTATAAATGGGATAAAGTGAAATTTTCTACCTTTTTTCTAAGCTAGGAAGATGAAAATGATTTTTTTTATTTTTATGAAAAGGGTTTTGGGACTTTTTTTTAAAGAAGGCTCAAAGAAGAGAATTGAGAGCTGGGATCGGTCATGTGAGCTCAAAGGATTTTTCCCATGTGATTCCGCGGATATATGCTACTTGGAATTCACCAAAGTGGTTCTCGTGGAATTGGTTGATCCAAAACATCCCGCGGAACTCAGTAACGAAATTTGGATTGCAGGCAACCACCCCGCGTAACGTGGTAGACAAGCTTGGGTGCCAAGCTAAGAAATGTTCCAAATAATACGAGATTCGTGAATTAAATCTATATTATCATTCTTAATATAACTTTTTAATTTTCAATACAGTTTTTTTAAATTTTTAATACAACTTTAGTTATTTTTAATATAATTTTATTCATTTCCAATACAAATCTTTCCATTCTCATCCAAGATACAGATGGGATCGGAGGAGAACGTTGTATCATTTGTAACTAGGGGTGTTAACGGATCGGGTTGAACGGGTTGGAGCCTAATCCTAATCCTAACCCTAACCCATTTAATATATCTCAACTCTAATCCGTTTATTAACCCATTTAAAAAACTTCAACCCTAACCCATTTACAACCCATTTAATAAACGAGTTAACGGGTTGTTAACGGGTTGTGTTTGTTACTAATTTTTATGTTAAAAATTTTCAATAAAGTCTTTAAGTTTAAATAAATTAAATAATTTGAAGCTAACATACCTGAATTTAATTTATTTTGGCTTGAAAACATCAGCTCCAATCTCAAATCATTTCTTTAATGCCAATTCCTGTTATAAATATTATATATATACTATAATATATTATATTAAATGAATTATATGGGTTGAACGGGTTGGACGAGTTAAATAAACGGGTTGGGCGGGTTGACGGGTTGCGAAGCCTCAACCCTAATCCGTTTATTTAATTAAATGATTGAACGGGTTGGCGGATCATAACCCATTTATTCAAAAATTCCAATCCAAACCCATTTATTAACGGGTTGAACGAGCGGGTTAACGGGTTGACCATGACCATTAACACCCCTATTTGTAACACGCCCATATTGACTAGCCCTAGCCCACAGAAGTTAGTAGCAAAAAGGACGAGCTGCATGTTTTCCGACTTTAATCCTATGCTCCCGGGCACATACGCTTATTTTTTTTATATTTTTTTAAAAATTTATTAGCCCAAGTGTATTTAACGTATGTATGAATTTTTATCATTTTTGGAGTATTTTATATATTTATTTTTATTTTTAAAAATCAGTGGCATTTTATTAATTTAAAATTACCTAAAATGACACTGATTTTCAAAAATAAAAAATAAATATCTAAAATATTCTAAAAATGGTAAACATTTACACACAGATTAAATACACTTCGGCTAACAATTTTATGAAAATTTAAAAAAAAAAAAAAAAAAAAAGGTGTATGTGCCCGGAAGCATGCACCACGGGAGCATAGGATTAAAGTTTTCTTCCACGGTACATCTATCTTCCTGCTTCTGAATGTGGTTTTTACCACTTGTTTGGCAACCGTCGCTAATGGCCTGGATAACGAACACGTCACCTGCTACTAGGGCTGTGAAACGGTCGTTTGCTTTTGGCTTGTCACCATCAGTAGCTATTGGAGACGAGCAGCTTTTTTATCCTTCCCTAAAGCCATCATTTGTCTGTCCGTTTTTATAACTGTCATCCATTGTTGTCAAAACGAACCGGGAGTCGAACCGTTTTTATTTCAGGTTCAGGTTCAACCGATTGAACCGCTGGTCTAAACCGTTTTGAACCATGTTGTTATTGATATAATATAAATATAATATGATAACTAAATTTATTATTTCAATTGATTGAAAATTTAAAATATTAATTATAATGCTTAAAATAAACTAATGAGAAATTGATTAATTGAATAAATTATGATAGATTGATTTTTTAACACATGATTTATTTAAATTACTTCACTTTAACATGACATGTCATTTTCCAGACTCCTATCTTTATCTAATTATATATTATACTAATAATGTAAAAAGAATGCACGCTCTTTAAAGTTCAGCAGACATCCTACCAATTTCATGTAAGCTTGATTCAAAAGGAAAATAATAATATGCATTGTTTTTTGTGTCAAAATCATTCACCAGAATATGCGTGCTAGCGAGCCGAACCGTATTCTGCTTTTTTTTTGTTTGTGTGGTTGAACCGTACGGTTTTTTCCAGTTTCAACGGTTTCTCGCTAACGTCAAAAACCGTAGCTGAAACAAACCGTCTCCTTACCGGTTCACGGTCCAACCGGGCGGTTCGGTTCGGTTTTTAAAAAACTGATTTCATCTTCTTTCCATGGGTCGAGTAACCCATCTCTCAGCACCATGCTCTGGTTCGAGCTCTCTCGCCGCCTTGCTGTTTCGTTTCTCGTCCACGATGCTCAAGTCCAATGCTTGGACTAATCTCATAGATAGGAGGAGAACCGGGCAACCCGTTTCTTGATTTGGAAGGAAAGGAATGCCAGCTCCTCGTGGAAAGAAGACACCACTCTAGAGAACTCCCACTTTGTTCCGGAACTGCCGAGAAAGACTGCCCGAATTCCCAAACCAGGTTGCGGCTTCGGCTGCATCCAGCCTAAGGAAGACAAGCCCGAAGTACGAGCATATCGGCCATTCTTGAAAGCAACGATGACTCTGGATCCGCTAGGCAACGGCTGTTGAGCAGCAGATACAGCCTTCCTCTATCTGCCTACGCGGCTAAAAGTTGCTGCTTCACGCTGATGTTTCAGCTCTTGAAAGTGGGCGACTTGCAATTGCTGCTGGGTAAGAGCTTGCGCTGGATGGGAGCAAGCAGATGCCGGTCTCTCGAGCTGTGCTGGTTGTTTCCTTGGAATAACTCCTACGCCATGGCTGCGGAATCTCAAACCTTCTACCATAGCAGCATGCTGAAATTCCCACGAGTCGCCAATATTCAAAAGCAGAAAGGAGGTTTGAGAGTGTGGCTGAGCTTGTTCGTAGATGGGCGTGGATCTGTTTTGCTTTCCCTGTTGCCTTCCCTTGCATCCATCAGTTTTTTCTTTTTCTTTTTCTTTTTCTTTTTTTATTTATTTCGGCCATTTATAATATTTCTATAATCTTGGCCATTGATGTAATCACATAATTTTTATCTTTCAAAATTTACATCAGACACTTGAATAACTTTATCTTGTGTTTTTTAATGTGTATTTTTGTACTTTTTATACAGATCAAGACTTGTTGAAAACAATTATGTATAACTTAATTCTAGAAACTCCTTGTTTGTTGATTTAATATTCTGCATGCTAATTTATATGTTATTGGAACTGGTTTTCCAATAAACTACTATTTTTATCATATTTACATGTAATATTTTGCATGCTATTTTTGAGTTAGAGAGAGAGTAGAGGTACATTTGTCCTGCCTAAAGTATTATACGTGCGGAATATGTTACATATTCCGCATGCTGATATTTGAGTCAAAGAAACCGAAGGTACATTTGTCCTATCTAAGGGACAATACGCATACGGATTACACATTCCGCATGCTGATTTTTTAGTTAGAAAAACTGAAGATACATTTGTCCCGTCTACTCACGTGGATTACATATCCTGCATGCTAATTTCTGAGTCAGAGAGAACCCAGAGGTACATTTGTCCTGTCTAAGGTATATTATACGCATGCAGATTACATATTCTACGTGTTAATTTTTGAGTCAGAAAAATCAGAGATATTTATCCTGTCCAAGTTATATTACACATGCGGATTACATATTCCGCATACTGATTTTTGAGTTAGAGAAATGGGGGGTACATTTATCCTGTCTAAGGTATAATACGCATGCAAATTACATATTCCGCATGTTGATTTCTGAGTTAGAGAAACCAGAGATACATTTTCCACAAATCAACAAAAGTTCATACATTTTGCCTTCAAAAATGCCATTTATGCATGTAAATGTCGAAAATTCAAAGCCTAAGGATAGAAAACCTTCTTTTTCTCTTGACACCAGTCATAAATTTCGCATCGCAATTTTGGAAGGACATGTTATGAAAAATATTTAATTACAAAAATGGAACAAACTCATCTTAACATTTCAGTAAAATAGGTTCCTAAAATGCATGCTTCCAACTTTCATACTCATACCGACATGAGGAATGAGCATATAGCATGCTAAAGAAAGCAAAAGTGACTTATTGTGTTACTAAAATCAACATGCTAATTAGTCATACTAGCATGAGGATGAGGCATACAACATGCTAAGCAAAGCGAAAGTGACTTATTGTATTACTAAAATCAGCATGCTGATTTCAATAGAATGGGTTCCTGAAATGCATGCTCCTAACTTTCATAATCATACTAGAATGAGGAATGAGGCATACAGCATGCTAAACCAAGCAAAAGTGATTTATTGTGTTAATAAAATCAGCATGCTAATCTCAGTAGCATGGGTTTCTGAAATTCATATTCAACAGTAAAATTCCAATGGTTCAATTAAAAATTTTTTAAAAAATCAATCACATCACTTATTGGTTCAATTCAGCTAAAGAACCCAAATTTACCATCCGCAATCACCTGCATTGTCAGGAGATTTAGTAACAAAGGCTAGACTAAAAATGAATCTAATGGAATAAAAATCTTCAGGAAAACGAGATCTTCTAATCATAATAATGCCAAAACGTAGAAAAGAAACAAACACGGAATGAAAGAGTATTCAAGACAAGGAAAGATGAACTGTTCAAGGGAATACGTTGGTTGTGGATATAACCAAAGTTATCGTGCCTGCTTTTGATGAGAACCCACAAATCCACAATGACCGAAGAGATGAAAACGTACAACCAAAGTTTCTACCTCAGACCTAAAAAACATAAAATAATTTTACGAGTTACGGAAAGAAGAAAGAAGAGGAACAACGAGAATCCAAACCCAGTAGGAGATGAGACTAAAGAATCACGGGAGATTAGAGGCGTGTTTCTTCTCTGATGCAGGTGAAACGAGTTTCATTTCTCACTTCAGCCTTAATTCTATTTTCTCGTTATTGCTTTATTTCCATTTCTTCTATGCTAAAAATACTGTCACTTCTTCCTCTAAAATCACTGTCTATCACTGTCTACCAGAGTCTAAGCTTTTAGATTATTTGCTATACAACCCGTTAACCCATTTATTAAATGGATTATGATTGAGATTTTTTAAATGAGTTAATAAATGGAATAAAGTTGAAGTATTTTAAATGGATCAAGATTAAAATTAAACTCCGTCCAATCTAATCCGTTAACACCCCTATCTAAAGCCATGGGGAAGCATTTAAGCAAAAATTTTGGAAATTCTTCCACACGAACACAATTGAATCCAAGTAGGAAGTTGGAAACTTCTCTTAATCAAGTATTTTAGAAGCTACTCCTAGTTGTTTAGGCTTTTGACAGGAGTTTTATTAAATGTAAGGCAGTGTTACAAGCACTTCGCAGAAAGCTCTGGAGAAACGCTCTCACATTAAAGATGCCCAGTAAAACTTACATTTCACATGCTGAGAATGCTTTCGAAAGAAACTTACAATAATTAGGATTGATATGGGAGAAATTATGTATATGTTAATTTACAGATCAAAATTATTATCCGCAAAATAATCAACAATGATGGAAAAACTAATTCTCATAGGTACAACTGAATTTCTATGATAAAACAAGACTGTCAATGACGACGATGATATATAACATCCATCATCCAACTCCGTGCTGAATTCTGTAATTAGGAAGTCCCTACAGAATGATTTCCTCTTGGACGCTCACATTCAAAGTTTTATTTGGAAGGACGATGCTGTTGATCACCACCACCTCATCTTCCACGCTCACAGATTCACCTGCATTGCAGAAAATATACCCCCCCAAAAAAAATGGCACTACGTAAACTGGAATGAAGTCAATAGAGCAAAATTTAATTCAAGTGGAACGAGTACTGCAAATCTGCAATTGATTCGGGAAAAACAAGACCAGGGTTTACAGCTGGTCCAACCATTAAAATGTGAACCTCGGTGCAAGACTTGCATGAGGTAATAGCTGATTTTAATAGCTAGCTTACTGAAATTGCACTTCTCAACATCCATGTTTATTTTTCGGTGGTTTGAACATACTTGAATGTTGTGACTAAGAGAAATGGTCCCATGACAGACTTGGGTAGCACCAAAAGGATTTCACAATGGAGTCATCAACCACAATTAGTATGGATAAAATTGAAAACAATGCTGATGGTTGATTCTTTATAATGCATTAACACATTATTTCATTTTTAGCTCCCAAACCAATTTGAAAGAATAGTAGCACAAGTTTCAGATGACATTTGAGCCACTCAATCAAACCAGTTCGATTGAAACACTGACTGCAGTAATAGTGCATTCTAGTGTTGTGTCAGTTATATACCATGCATTACGAGTATTTTTCATAATCAGAGAGTTGAATAAATGATGATTTTAGAGAAATGCCAAAACTAGCTCACTGCCGTGCAAGTGCTGATATTCGGCTGTTATTCATGTAATCAAGTGAATTAAGCGGAGAATGAATGCAAGGAAAGCTGAGAAGGAAAACACATCTAAGATGGAGGATTTAAAGGACACAAAGGAGCAAAAACAGTAAATAACATAGGCTACAACGTGTAGAAAAAGTTCCGGCACGGTTTAAAGTACAGACTAGAAAACTAGCTAAAATTGAGTAAGAATTTGCTTTCCGTGGACAAATATGGTTCAAACTGTGTTTCACCTTGAAACATAGTTATACTTAGACTTTTTTTTTTGGGTTTTGCATAATTTTTCATGGGTAACTATTTAAGCACCTGTAAAAACATGAATTTGGGAATTTTTGAAAAATTTTTGGAGGCTAGGGTTTGGAGCACAAGAGGAGCTAAGAAGAGAAGTAACAAGAGACGAGTTTGCTAGAGATTCAAGACTATTGAAGACAAACAATAAGATTTCGTTTTTTTCTTTTTTTCTTTTCATTATTTTAGAATTGATAGATTTCATCAATGATATTATTTTATCATGTAGATTGATCAATTCTATGTCTAGCTAAGCTTCTTTTTTAGGTTTAAGGATGTAGCATATAATATTATGCATAGATGATATGATTCTATTTGTTTATGAAAGATAGTTTGTTTTAATTTAATATCTTATGGTTTTAATGTTTGCTTGGTGTATGGGCCCATACTGGTTTCATATATTAGGTGAAGAAACCGAAATGTAAAAGTCTAATATAGGAGAATTGAGGTATTAAACTTGGGAGTTTAAACCACAAAATAGGCAAAACACCCTTGAGGAATTATATGAACTACAGCGGAACTTAATGAATTTTAATCAATATAATCTCATAAAAATAGGTGATTATAAAAATTAGAGTATGTCTTTCATGCCTTGAAAGAGGATGTAAGATTAAATTAGGGCTTGTTCTCATTTAAAATAAATTATCCAAATTAAACAAGTGATTCAATTATCCATTGCAGAAAGTCTAGTGTGAAATCCTAGGTCCTAGATCTCTCATATCCTTGGTTCTAAATTTTGTTCATGTGTTTAAATTAGTAAAAGCTTTCTTTTAACCACTTTCTTAGTTTACTTACCCTTTTTTTTTTTTAGTTTTCAATTCCTCATGGGATCGATACTAAAGGCTACGACTCATGCACTTACGAATAGCCCAACATTTGGTTCATCTCAAGCATTGATGTAAAACAATCACAATGAGATGAAGCAGCAGTCAGTAACTTACCAAGGATGGTAATTCCAAGTTTTGCATTGTATTCACCCTCACCCTGCATATTTTAGCCAAAAACTGGAGGTTAATCATTTGCTACATGCTCATTGCCATACCCCATGACAGAAGCAAGTACATGTAGTAGCTTCAACAGGATCTTATGCACATGGAATAATGACATAATTGCTCAAAGAATTTAAAATCATTCATATGATATGCCATCAATCAGAGATTAAAATTGACCAAAAGATGCACAAACCAGTGACAGCCCTGGCAACATGCATTTTGGAGGAAACAATAGTTATAACCACTGCCATTATCCCGAAAAGCAGATTATCAATGACAGTCCCAACTGTAGATTGCTTTGATGCTGCTTAATATGTTATCTCCATGAATGGAGGAGAACACACCTTGAATCATAGCAACTGACTGAACAGGAGATTGAAAACATAAATGGAAATAGTAATTTGGTAGTTGGACTCACCCTATTATTCCACTCAACATGCGTACAGACCCATTATCAACAGTAAGCCATTCACTTACATTCCCCTAACCCTGATTACACCAATCCAATCGTAAGGGAGTTGGGACTGTACAAGCCACCATAGAGGTAAATTCCACCCGAGTCACTTTAAGTACAACTATCCTAACAGCTGCATCGTCCACCAAAGTCATTTGAAGCATCATCATATCCCCGTGTGTACACTATCACCCACAGATAATACATCCACTGGTTCCTAATTGTCACAAACAAATCCTAATTATCACATGATTCTTGGGAGATGTTGCCAAATTTTTAATTGTCTTCCGAATTAGGATTTTTATCATATAGCAACCGCTAGATAATAAGTGTTTGCTACAAAGATAGATAAAAACACATGAAAACAAGCCATGATGAATAGTATAACTTTCATTTCTTCTTCATACGAGGCACGACTTTTCATAGTATAGTGTTTTCATAGCACACATTTTCATGATGAATAGTCCAGTATTTCTATTCTCATTTCTTCATACAAGGCGCACAACGTTTGATAGTCCAACCGCTTCGCATAAAAGACCTTAATATTTTGTAATCTCTATTTCGGAAAATCATAAAACTTTAACATTTGGCCTTATCTTGAATTTCTAATTGCTGTCCAACTTCTTTATAGACTCCAATATCTGCATGACGGTATTTTGCTTTGAAATTTTCAAGTTTCCAGATCATCCATTCTCCATTGTAAGAACAATCACATCAACAATATAGATCTACATGTACCGTCATGAATGCAAGGGTCATCCTATTAAAAGAGACCAATACACCTGCTAACAAGTAGTAATCGAACTTTCCTTGAATACATCATTGTAACTTGTGGATATATCATGAGCTTTTACATTTTTTTGATGGTATGAGTTACATTTGAATCTTACTAGAAGGCACAAAAAATGAAAAGAGGACATGATCATTAAGATAACAATTTTCACATTTCAAAATGCATAAACAAATCAGGCAAAATGGCCCTCAGAAAATACATGACTTTGAAGGCCACAAACCTAATAGAGAATGTTCCCAAAGTAGAAGAGCACTCACCTGGACACGTGACCATTTCCCTATTGATGATTTCCATCCAACAATGGAGTGAATAACAACTGCATTTTCCTGACAAAAGCAACCATGGTTAATAAAGGACCATATAGAAAATTTGAAAGTGCTTCTGTGAATCATGAACCTTGATTTCGACGTCATCCAGGATGATACAACTGATAAGCCTCACGCCAGCTCCTATTCGAGCATTTGCAGAAATTGAGACATTGGGACCAAGCTGTTCAAGAAGAGCAGTGAAGGTAGACATAAGAAACTAGTTACCAAAGCCAATCCCAACAACCTTTTGTTTCCCAAGTGCAAGCACATGCTTTATGATTCCATGAAATTATAATTTTGGCCAGTAACTAATGTAGGATAGACTGCTAATTTTCAGTTATATGATATACTGAATGTGATTTTATTTTACAAAAGATCAGTGCATCATTACCATATGCGAAGGACTGTTGGATGGCTAAAATAACCAGATAAATAAAAGCATGAACTGTTTTATAATTTGATTGCATTAATTACACGAATCCTGTTATTTTGTGACATTCTTGGAGCATGAACTTAAACTGATCCATCCCGGTCACTGATTTGGGTTATCTGAACAGATTATACTGGAAAGATTGGTGAGATCATTTTTTGGCTTTATGCAACCTACCAGTTTAACCAGTTAATTCATCATCATCATCATAAGCTGTTTCCCACCTGTGGGTCAGCTGCATAGATCCTGATGTGCCCTTCTATACAATAACAAAATATGTTCTCCGCAATCTCTATATCTTTTCTAATTACATCAATCCACTTCTTTTGGGTCTTCCCCTCATTCCCTTACAGCCTTCTATGTGAATAAACTTAACTCTCCTAGATGGTGTTGATTCAGGCCTCTGTTTAACATCCCAAACAACATTAGTCTACTTCCCCTCATTTTATTACCTAATGGCTTCACCTTTAGATCATCTCAGATTACTTCTTTTTAATTTTATGTGTTCTTGCTTTACCACGCACCCAGCTTAACATTCTCATTTCTGCTACACTCATTTAATGTGTATCTTGTTCTTTAGCTGCCTAACATTCTGCCCCATAAAGGATAGGTCTAACTGCTGACAAAAAAGCCCTTTCACTCTGCCTCTTCCACCCTGTTTGGATTCTATTTATAATGGTTTAACTGCTTAATTAGAAAAAGAAAAAGAAAAAAGAATTAACTCTCCAAAACTTGCCCCTTGCTCTCTCTGGACATCCATTTCTTCCCTGATTGCCTCCCTGGAAATCCTTTTTTTCTTGACACGCGCTTTGGATTGAGTGTAATTGTTGTTATTGAAGAAAAAATTCACTCAATCTTTCCATTAAAAATCTCATGCCTCAAATGCTAAAATATTGAGAAATCCTAAATTCAAAAAGTTGAAACCTCTATGTTGCTTTGGTTGTAGGACACATGGTTTAGGAAAAATGAAGGGCCAGTACTAGGAAAATGGGATTCGTGGAGTAGGAGTGGAAGTTCATATGCCAAAGCTTGGTTTTTGTTCTTTCATAGAAAAACTATTGCTCAGGGAAAACATCTGACTTATGAAACAATTGGCCGTAATGGTGCTTGAAATAGTCTCTAATACTCTTGTTTGGATGCCTGAATTTATTGATGCAAATGTATCAATGTTGCTGATGAGGTAAGTACACATCCTTAATTGATTATTCTTTAATTATTGTATTTAATTCATTGATTCATCCATTTTAGATTTTATCATTACTTTACACAATTTTTAATTTTGATTTCAATTATTGTATTATTACTTAGTTTATTAGTTTAAGCTATTATGTTTTTATTATTACTTAGTTTATTAGTTTAAGCTATTATGCTTTTACATAAACCTAAAATAAATTTTTTTTGTATCATAGTTATAAAAGTTAAGTGTTACAGTTAAATCTGGTCCTTGAAACTGGTTAGACCAGACCCAGTTGATGAACTGGTTTGATTATTGTTTATAATATTGGATGGATGAACAAAAATTATCATTCCTGACAAACAGACCCAAAACGAGTCTTCATTTAGTCCTTCCACTGTTAAAAATCCGTCCACATACTCAGTTTCAATTCATAGCTCTAGATGCATTCCTTTCATTTTTCTAGAATCTTATCTTCTCCAAAAGCCAGTATATTGTGCCGAATAATTATTTAAGAAAACCAAATCTATAAAAATAAAACAATGTTATAGATGACAGAACTAGGAAACAGCGAAGTTATTAAAACAAGATATTACAAATTTACCTTAGCGCTTGTGTGCACTTTTGCAGATGGATGAACATAAACATCACCAATTATAGTTGCACCCTTAGAACCATCACCACTGGCTAAAAGATGGGGAGAGGTCAACCGGAATTGAGAGAGATACAAGGAGGAACACTTCAAAGACATCCTGTTGGGAATATGTGACATAAGTTGCATATATCATTCAAAATGTAAATTGCATATATTTAATGTTTAAAAGAGACATCTGTGCATACAGGAAATGATCTAGAGTACAGATCTATACTATGAGTAAGGTGAAAAGTCTCATCAGTATTTTCCAATCATCAGAAGCACCTATCCTCAATTAACCAACAATCAAAACAACAATAGAAGCAGAACTCATCTAAACCACATCGGAGAGAACAATTAAGATTAAATTGCTGCCCTTGATTTATGGAGGGATATGGAAATCATTCAGCTCATTCATATAGATAAAAAAAATAATAACAATAATAATCTCACCAGCCCAAATAAAAGAAAGAAATGAGGGCACTGGGAAATTCAAGTAGTGCTCAACATACTGATAATGGTTCTCAATTCCAGCCTGTTCCATCCCCTATGCAGAAATGTTTCCATTTCATAAAAAAGCAGAACTAGTGATGTTAACTGCAACACCCTATTCTCAAAAACAGCACTTTGGCACTAGATTTGGGCTTGGAGGTTCTCCCAAAATTTATCGTGTGTTGGGTTGAGAATATCCACACAATTTACATAAAAGAAAAGAAATTCATTGATTTGCATTAAAAGATTTAATGAATAAACTGTTTAGAGGTCAATCTCAAAGCACCTAGTACATTACCTCAATATAAATAAAATAAAATAAAATAAAATAACCGAACTCTATGACCAACATCTTTAAGATAAAAGCTATCACGAACCACATCTCATCATATCTGTGGGGACAAACATACACATATACATAACTTAGTAAGCAAGAGTCATGATGAAGTAAATGTGTCATATGCATTTTATGTCATCTAAACTACATGCAAACCACTTTAGGACATTTTGTTTTTTGTCCCTCTCTCGTAATCTAAGCTTAGTTAACATCATCTACCAGGCTTAAGTTGGGTCCAACGGGGCCCAGTAAATAAATTGGCCCAGTAAATCAACCCCTAGGCAGACAGGCAGCGCTATTAGCAACCTAGCACCAACGACAACAGTTGGCATCTAGCATGCCACATGACATGTTCAAAATTGCCCATTTGGATCATAATATAAATTATGATAGGATAGCCTGATTTCGATGATCTAACTATTTTTTTTATGGTTTCAATGATCTAACTATTGATTCCTATGTTTTAGACATTTTGGATCCATTGAAAAGGTTAGATCGACCATTAGATGTCAAGGTCATAAGAGTTACATAAGCAACTTTATTAATAGCGATTAGTCACTAGCTGATAACCCATTAATATAGGAAGCGTATTTCCTATGCATTTAGTAAATGATGTCAACTAAACTTATATTACAAGAGATGAGGACAAAAACATTATCTAGAGTGACCTGCATTTTAGATGCCATAAAATGCATATGACACATTTGCTTTATTATAATTCCTGCCTACTGAGTTACTCACATATCTATGTGTATGTTTGTCCGACAAGTACGATAGTAGGTGGTTTTTGATAGCATTTATATTGAAGATGTTGATCATAGAGTTTGGTTAATTTAATTTATTCTTCTTTACATTGAGATGATGCAGTTTCCCAAATTGACCTCTAAACAATTTTCCATTAATTCATTTAATGCAAATCAATAAGTTTCCTTTCTTTGATGCAAATTGTGTGAATGTTCTCAGCCAAACATATGATAGATCTTGGAGGATATCTTTACTCAAGTCCAGTACAAAAGTGATGTTTTTGGAATGAAGCATTACATTAAATAATGTCATAAATCTTCCAAAAGACAAATTAAGTTTTTCTCTTAATTTGCCTTCATTTTTTTCACTTTTTTTCTAATTCTTTAGAAGAACAACCATTAGAATCAGTTCAATATTCAATACTAAAGGATCTTGCTCATTGGATAACTTGAGATTGTGAATTAGGTTATTGCCACAATAAAATGACTAATTTAGTAAGAATTGACCAATATATTATTATTTACATACAAAACAAAGAAACTGTCATATTCTTGATATTCTTGTGTCCAATTTTCTCTTTTTTTTGGATTTTTCTTGGGCTGAAAAAAGACTATTTCAATGTTAACTGATCCACATGCAAGACTGATAGAGACACATTTGGAAATATTCTCAAGTTTTCCACACAGAATATAGGTTGTACATATTTAAAATTATGATCTAAGACTCGTGTGTCAGTTCTTATCATCCACATATGCATGCTTGTGTGCATGTGTGTGTGTGTGAGAGAGAGAGAGAGAGAGAAAGATCTCACCCTGGTGTCTTGATTTGTTCCCAAAAATCTGAAGTTTCATAAGTGTACAACTGTTTCTTCCCAGCAAGAGGTGACAAGATATCTTGATCCAACCGAACGAAATCAGTGGGAAGTGTCCTGTATATAAAATTTAATCAGCAAGTAGGACAAGAAGAAGCATAGTTTCTTTCACCACAGATTTTCCTATAAAAACCAAATCTCAATCATATTTTATGGTCTTGAAACAACCAAAAAGAGAAACATTTTGTCCAAAAGTCAAGGAGCAAAAGCTTGCCAATGTTTACAGACAAAGAAGATTCTCCTAAATTCATTATAGAAAGTTGTATTATGCTGACCATTAACATCTAGGTAATAAATAATAGAAAACAGGGGAAAAATTGAACATAAAAGGGAGAACATAATCAGAATAATCTAGCAGTCAACTTCGTTAGAACCCAAACCCAACAGATCTGATAGATTTCAACTACGAAATCTATGAATTTGGCAATGCTTTTAGAATCTATGAATAGATAGATATAGACATAAGTTTATGTCCTCGTAACAAGCATGATTTCCCATAAGATTACTTGGTTTACATTTTCACTAAGTGTTCATGAGAACATTTTATCTCAAGCTGGCTTTTGTCACACTAGCTCAATTAGGCATATTTTTTCTCCTTATGACAATGAGATTAGAGAAACAAAATTGTTTACATTCTTGCAAAATTGCTAATTAGCAATGCAATAACAATTCGAATGCATCTAATAACAATTCTAATTGGCAATGCACTAATAAAAAATCTAATTAAAATAACAATTCTTAGGGCATGTTTGGGAATACAAAAAATCTTTCAATCTAAAACTTTTTACCCTTCATAACTACCCTCTTTTTTAGTTATTTCTTCACATCTTCCTATACATAATTACTCTACTTTTCAATCATTTCTACATAACTATCCATACAACTAACCTATATATTTTAACTTTATTCTCTTTATTCTTCATCATTACCGCTATCATATCACATTATTTTCTCTCATTTCAAAAACTTTTACACCAAAAACTTTTCATCCAAAAGTTTTATCACTTCCCAAACACACCCTTATATACAATTGTAATCAAACGTTCATAGTTTACAAGGAATTTATGTAAAATCTAATTCAGATCCTATATATATATATAGTTTACTTGAAAATAACTTTAAAAAAATTTAAACATAACCAAACTGTCAACCTAAATTGTTGACTTAGAACTAAGCAGAAAACAAATAAAACTTTTCGGGTTTGGTAGAGGTTTTAGCAGAAAGATTAGGTTAAAGTCTTGGGAGACGATCTTTACAAAATTTTACTAGGATTAGGTAGATCATAACCCAATCTAACTTAACACAAGTCACACTCTTGCAACAAACATTGCACACAACGTGCATCCCATTCTTTATAATGCCATGACTTGACCTCAAGCATCATAACCAAGTCAAATCCATAAAAATAACCCAAGGTTATTACACTGGATAAGTGTGCAGTTCATGGTCCAATCAATCCAGCCAAATTGACAAATTCAACATATTTTTAAAAACTAATGATAAAAGTAATATAATGCAAATTTAGAAATTGGAAGTGTAGATCTTAATCTAAATTGAAAAGCTTTTATGACTAAATTACATTGATCAACACATACTTTATTGGACTCATAAGATTGAAAATGTACACTAACATATTTGACTAGATCAAACCAGGGTGCAACACGGCACCAGGCTGGTCAGTTGACAAGTTCCCATTCAGCCCAGTCCACCAGCCAGTATGGTCTGCCTTCAATGGCAATGATATAAATAGATATTAATATAGCCTTTAAGCATCTTTCACATGTTTTTCTGTCCAGTTTTCACCTGTAAGTTTCAACTACCACCAAATTTGATTTCTATTTGGCTAAGATTCTGAGAATAAGCTTTGTGTGAAGGGGTTCTCTGAGATAGAAATTCTGAAAGGCACCATCTAGTGATGTGCATTTTTCTTGGGAATAAGTCTAGAACATAGAAGGTAATTTAAGATTCCCAATCTTTTAGTAGAAGGTTAAATAGTGAAGGGTGGGGGAAACCGCTATACTTCCCAACTCTGTGAAGACAAGCCAACACAACACATGATGGTGTTGCATGTATAAAAGTAGTCAGTATAACAGTTCATGAATAAGCACAAAATAATGAAGTTTAAGCTAGGCAAAGAGTTCATACTTAGTTGCTGATTGGAGGGCTTCAAAGCTGGATACACGTCTCAAGTTAGCTGTGCATATTAACATAATGTTAGCAGCATGTATAAATTTTGACTTTCATATCATGATGAATGCAAATGTTCGTAATTTTCTATTGCAACCAGGTATGCTGAAGGAACAGAACATAACAAGATCAGCTTGTATTCTGAGCAAAGTAGGAGATAAAGAATTAGAGAACATATTGGTTTCCATACAAAAATCAAGAGTTCCAAAGAAAAAACGTTACATATGATATCAACAAAACTGGTAGCACAAAAATATTTCTCATATAAACGTACGTATGTGTGCAGGGATACATTTGCTTGTCTGTGTCTCATGGAATTTTAATGATAAATAATTCTTTAGGGCCCGCATAATTATAATGAAGTATAAGACAAATTCAGACCATTCAGGATGCTTCTCCATAAAACTCATTTGACTAGCTCTGCGTTTTGTCATCTACGAAAAAGGGAAAACCCTTATAAAATCATAATTAGATGGAACCTCAAATCTGGGGCTTCAGCATATGGCATTATGCACTGAACAAGCAGCAGGATCATTGCCTGGTAAAACAGGCCCAAAATATTTGAAGACTGCTCCTGAACAATTGCAGTCAGAAACATTGATAAGCTGAATGCTTCAAAAGAAAACATTATGAAGGGTAGACTTAGCTCTATCTTAGTAGTGAGATGTACCAAGGGAAAATCACATAAAATCCTATATAGTGGTATTGAAATGTACAATTATTTCCATCTTAAAAATAAAAAAGACCACTAAATTTGGAAAAGGAAATCTTTAATAGATATTCTTTTGTACTAGCATAAATAATTGTTCATTCAAATAAAAGGCAACTGCAATCAAGGCAACAATTTAAAGAAGTCATCATGTTACAACTCTTTTTTTCTTGAAAGTAATTGATATCAACCAGAAATTACGACCTCTATCCTTGCGCAGCGTACAAACATTCTGGATTGCGGTAAAAATATCTGGTGTAAATACATAAACACCACAATTTATTCGGTCACTCACCTGATAAAGAAGCCAAAAAAAAAAAAAAAGCAATAAAATCAGTTCCTGATAAGCACATTGAATGCAACTACATAAAACTAAACCAAATAACTAATAAAATGAAAGCAGCTGACTCTGTAAGTTTTCAAATAACTATACAGTGCATAAGATCCAGATGTTGAATACATACAAAAGTCTCAGGTTTCTCTGTATAATGCAAAAGCTCATTAGTGGTCGGATCAGCTACTAATTCACCAAACTGATTGGCTGATTCAGCAGATACCTGTTAAGTATGAAACAGATTAGGCGTGTTCATCAAGAAGATGAATGCAAGCCTCTGCTAGAATTCTAAAACTATTGAAAAGATGAATATAATATTATAAATAAAACAAAGCAAAGATTTGAGAGGCTAACCTTGATCACTAAGATTGTCCCCATTCCACCATTTCTTTTATGGGCCTCTAAAAGCATGAAGAGCACGAGTCAATGACTGGAAAAATGTGAGGAACATAAATTTTCACATGAATGATGAGGTGACAACAAAACAAATTGGTATTGTCTGATGATGAAAAACAAACCACATAAGCGAGAGAAATGACCTACCAAGCATTTCTGGAAGAGGAAAACTACAGCAAACATCACAATTCAGCAGAAAGATGTGTGACTGCAAGGACCATACAACAGATGTAAACAACACTCGCAAAGGAGAACAACAAATTGACATAATATGGGGATTGGAGAACCATCACATGTTTTCAAGAAATTAACGTTAATAGACTGGCAAGACATAATGGCATTATCATTCTATCAAACCAATTACCACCAAATCACGACATACACAACTCCGGCCAATTTGCTTGCATGATTTATATGCAATGAGAAGCTGTGCCACCAAAGACCTAAAATAGGGCCCAAATAAAACAGACAACATCCCAGAACAGGCACCATCTAAAGAAGTTGGTATGGATGAAAATTTCCATCAAATTTCTTAACAAGCAAAAGCAATGAAAAGGAACTAAAAGAGTGATGATATCAACCGGATCGTCCTCCATGATCAGATCTCTAAAATTGTAAAGGCCACCTGCTGATCCATGTGGTTTGTCTTCTCTCAAGTATCTAGAACAGAAAAAGCAATGAGGCATGAAAGATAAGCTTCAAATGCAATGTAAACCTCGTTTTACAATGCATCAACAACCAAATGTGAAGAATATTATACACTTACCGGACAGGAACCCTCAGCTCATTGGAGATTGACGAGACATATAAAGCAAATTCTCTCTCCTCATAGAAGCCAATAAGATATACTTGTGCTAAATTAGGTATCTATAAAATCATGAACACTGACATTAGGTAACCAAAAATAATAATCATAATCGTAATCATAATAACAACAATGATGACAACAATGATAACAGTAGCAGTATTATTGGTAACGGAATTATTTGCAAATGACCCCAACTTTTTTCTATTTTGCAATTGATACCTCCATACTATCGATTTTTTTTTGTGACTCCCATCGACACAATGAAAGACATGTGATAGTACCCTCAGATCAAGCCCTAACCGAACTGGCCAATGAGCTAGATGATGGATACAAAACCCAGACATTTAAAATGTATTAAATAAATTTTAAAAAAACACTCATTTTACTAAATCTTTAATTATTGACTTCCATATCCATCATCTAACCCATTGCCAATCAATATCAGGTGAAGAATAATCTAATGGTATCATTATATGCTCTGACTATGTCTAAGTATGCCACAAATTTTGTCCGAATTGAATAGTCAAAAGTTCGTGTGATCAAAAGTTGACTTCTGTCAAGAAATCTAACGGTTGTTAGCAAAGGGGAGTTTTTCAAAATAAACTTCAAAAGTGGGTTGTTATATGCAAAATCAATAGTTATTGGTATAAATTGTGAGCTAAGAAACTTGGGAGTCATTTTCAAAATATCCCACCTTATCAAACCATTTGTCAAATTCAAGAAATTGACATTCCAAATGAGTACTCCATGGAAATAAGTTAGTTGAAATACAAAAAGTTTTATAGAAGATGAAAGTAAAAGAGCACCAAGTCCACATGATATCTGGGTTGAGATCTTGAAATGCATCAAGACAATCAATAAAAGTAGCTTAGTTCAGTTGGTAAAGTTATTCAACAAAATTGTAAGAGCGAACAGAATGGCAAACTGAAAGAAGGAAAAGAACCACTACAGCAATCTATAAAAGTAAAACAGACATTCAGAGTAGTGCAGATAAATCATTTGGTAACTAACAAAAATCTTGGAACAATGTAACTGAAAAAGGACTCTGGAAAACATTGAGCATATAGGATAAAAGTAGCTACTAAGGCTAAACTCCCACTCGACAGCTGATCAATGAAAATAGGTGAGAACAAAAAGTTAGAAAGCTCCAAATACAATAGAGTTCCCAAAAGGCACATATGAAATGAGTTAAGACAGAAATGAGTGCTTTCGCCTGAAGCAAATACATATTTTATTTCCTTTGGTTTGAAGGAGTTCACTTTCCACTTCTAAGATTAATGCCATGGTGTCTATTTTTCATGGTTGACATAATCTTGAAACATGAGACAAAAAACAAGGTAAACATAAAGCTCGAGAAAATGAGTGATGATTTAAAATACATGTATTTTAGAATAATCAGCAATTTATGAAACGAAAATTTTAGAATGTACACTTAAATAACAATAGGACCACCAATAGGAGTCGCTGGACTTTTTAGGTAGAAAGTACCTCAATTAAACCATTTTCAGATGACAATGTATTAATTGTATCAGTAGTTCAAGAAAAAAATGAAGATACAACGATATTGCACATAGAATTGAGGCCACTGAAAGAAACTGAAAATGATTTAAGAGTCTAACGTGATTGATAGGTACCAAGTACAAATAGAACCAACAAGGAAATTTTACAAGAGAGTTACAGGTCAAGGAACAACATACTCATTGGACTGCATAGCCACATTAAAGGCACTCAGGTGGGTGATTGGTAAGAATAAGAAGGCTCTAATTAAAAATGACAACAACAAGAGAAATTCAGTAGTAGTTAGAATAAATGATAAGATGGAGAAAATAAACTCAACAAGATGAAAGAGACAGACTTGGCAGGCTGGTTCATCTGAGAATTGCACAATAAATGACAAATCCATGGAATTTTTGAAATTTGAAAGGCACAAAAGAAAAAATTGAGAATGGACGCAACCACATCGGAGGCATAAGAAGCTTGATATCAATAAGGCAAGAATCCAACCATTCATAGAAGGATGGGATTCAGGTAGCAGATCAAGTGCATTATAGAAGGAAAGGCAATCAGAAGGATCCATTCAGCATAAATTTACACACATTCCGAATGCTGCCAGACGATGAACAAAAATCCATTGGACCGTACACACTTAAAGGTAGGAAAAAGTGCCAATCATAACGGAAAAGGCTTTTACAGCAGAGAAATGTAATTAACACGATCTGTTCACTAAATGGTCTAGAAATTTCAACAGCAACATTTCCTGTAATGCTGCAAACCATAGATGAAATGGAACATGCAGAACGAACCTCTACATTGCGGATAATACGGAATAAGTAAAAGAGGAAAGAACAAAAGAAAGCCCTACACTTTTGCATGCGGAGATGGGATGGTGAACCATCGGTTGCCCTGCCAAAGGGAAGAGCGGCTTCGGAATATTCAGCGACAGAGGACGAAATCGCGTTCCTGTCATCACCAATTCAAACTCGCCTAAGCAAACAATTTTGAAAAAAAACAAAAAAAAATCTGTTGCATAAAAATAAAAAAGAAAAGCAATGAAAATGCAGACATGCTAGATCTGCACAAGCAAAAAAACCAGATTTTCGAGAATCCGAAGCTAAAGGCAGTACCTTTGGTGGGCCCGCCCACCATGATAACGGCGACTACCCTTTCCTCCATCCCTCTTTCGCTTAGAGAGTAGAAATGCAAGAGCTGGGAAGGTCCTGATGTCGAGATCTGTGGCTACCTCCTATTTGCACCGGGCAATTACTTGAATGAAATAATGTTGCAGAAGAAGTAGTGAATCTGGAAAATGAAGGGGGAAATTAGGTATAGAGAAGGAGGGGATTTGAACCTAGGTTGTTATTTTCTAATCAGCGGCAGTATTGGGAATCGCAAGTGAGGAGCGAGCTGCTTTGGGAGCTTTGCTTTAGTTGCACTCCACTCTCTTGCGATCGCGGCTGGCGTTTATAAGATGAGAGAAGAGAGGGAGAGAGAGACAGGGGAGCGTGGGAGATCTGATGGATGCCGACAGCTTACTCCACCTTCGCGTCCGTTAGCATGATTGTCCGCCTGAGCAGCAGCAGCACGTTTGGACGAATGTTCTTAGATTCATTTCGCCAGCAGTAGCAGCGGGAGCAAACGAGGTGAAAACGGAGAAGAGTCAATAGAGGGCCATTGAAGAGCCAGGTGAGATTTTTCGCTCTCGGTAATTATTTTAAAAAAAAAATCATTCGTACATATTTTTCTATACCATTATTTTATTTTTAAATTATTTTTTCACTTGCTCATATAACTAACCTATTTAGGAAGTGTTTGAAAAATAATAAAATTTTCGGGTAAAAAATTTGAGGTGTGTTTGACAATTGAAAAAAAATCAAGCTAAAATTTTTCACTCTTCATAATTGTCCTGTTTTTCTATTTTTATTATATGCACCTAGGTGCACTTAGACTCAGTGCACTCGGGTGTATTTTATCCATTTTTAAATTTTTTTTAAATTTTTTTATGGAACTATTGATCCAGATATATTTAACATGCGTATCAATTTTTATCAATTTTGGAGATTTTAAAAAAAAAATCCAATTTTTTAAAAGTCAGTGATATTTTGATACACATATTAAATAAATATAGATTAATAGCTGTGTAACAAAATTTGCAAAAAAAATAAAAAATGAGTATTTCCACCCGGAAGCACTGAGTCTAAGTGCACCCCGATGCATATAACAATGTCCTTTATTTTTTAATCATTTATTCGCATCTCCGTATACAACTATCCTACTTTTCAATCATTTTGACATAATCGTTCATACAACTAATCATTTATTTTAACTTTTTTCTTTTTACTCCTTATTATTACTCCTATCGTATCAGATCATTTTCTTCTAATTCAAAAATTTTTATATTAAAAAATTTTTACCCAAAAGTTTTATCACTTTCCAAACACACTCTGTGTAAAAAGTTGTGAATATGGAGTGTGTTTGGGAAGTGATAAAACTTTTAGATGAAAAATTTTTTGTATAAAAGTTTTCAAATTTGAAGAAAGAATATAATATGGTAGAAATAATGATGAAGAATAAAAAGAATGAAGTTAAAATATATAAAGTTAATTGTATGGGTAATCGTATAGAAATAATTAGAAAATAAAGTAGTTGCATAAGATATATGAAAAAATGATTAAAAAATAGATTAATTATGAAGGGTGAAAAGTTTTAGATTGAAATTCTAACTTAACAGTTTTTTCTTATTGCTAAACACACCCATGGAGAAAATGATGTGATATAATATGAGTAATAATAATGACTAACAGAATAAAGTTAAAATAGATAAATTAATTATACAGACAATTATTTAAAAATGATTGAAAGTAACTGTGGTGAGTAAAAAATTTTGAATTTAAAATTTTAGTTTGAAAAGTTTTTCGAGTTTAGTAAACAATTTCTTATTCTTTTTATTTCTTATCATTAACTCTATCTTATTACATCATCTTTTCTATCTCAAAAAACTTTTCTTCAAAAAATTTTATCATTTTTCAAACATACTCTAAATATAAGTAATCATCTTATAAATTTTTTTCAACATTTATAGCATTAAAAGTATAAAAACATCAAATATATCCTTATGGCATATTTAGCAACCTACAAAACTTTTCAACGTAAAACTTTTCAATTTAAAATTTTTCATTTTTCACAATTACTTTATTTTTTAATTATTTCTTTTCTTTTTCTTATACAATCACTATATTTTTAATCATTTTTACACAACTACCGGTACAACTAATATACCTATTTTAACTTTATTTACTTTATTCTCCATCATTACACTACCATATCATATCATTTTTTCTCATTTTAAAAATTTTTATATAAATTTTTTTTCATAATAAAGGTTTATCACTTCCCAAATACAGCCTTGATGTACATTATGTGTATTTGACTACTTAGAGAATTTTTTCATTCCAGAACTTTTTATTTTCCACAATTATTATTTTTTAATCATTTATTCATATCTTTATATGCAAGTACATTACTTTTCGATAATTTATATGCAATATTCATAAAACTAACCTATTTATTTTAACTTTATTTTTTTAACTCTTTATCGTTACCCTTATTATATTACATCATTTCTCTCATTTAGAAACTTTTAAATCAAAAAATTTTCACTCAAAAATTTTATCACTTCTTAAACATACCATGTATCAATTTAATTAAAATAATTTTTATATTATAGAAATATCTATAGAAAGAATATGATAAAATTGAAAAAAGATTTTTAAAATTAAAAAACAAAAGAGCACACAGATTTCCTATAACCAAAGCGCAAATAAAATTCACACTAGTGAAAAATAAAAAAGCACATTCGGTTGATCACGCAAAATAGTCAAGTGTGTGGACTATGGATTTGATTGAGCGTGCACCAGTTCGCTTCATGAGTTTCATGTGCTCGGGAAGTGGTAAATTTTTTTAACCAAAAATTTAGTATAAAAATTTTTAAATTAGAAAAAAATAAAATAATATAAGAGGTGTAATTATGATAAGGTAAGAATAAAGATAAAACAGATAAATTCTTTTTTAAAGAAAAAAAAGGCTAAGTTGACAACATGGGCTCCAACCCCTTATCCTCTAGTTGTCTGTACAAAGAGGAAAGAGGAGGATGCGAACCAAGTGCTTGTCGTTAAGAGCACTGTGATCACCAGTTTAATTTAAATTAACCGAAACACATTAAAGCTACCACTATACGAGTGATAGTGTAGAATAATGGTGAGTCGGGTCGAATCCACAGAGAGGCGATGTAGTTTTGAATTGTTTTAAGAGAAAGAAAAGAAGGTATAAAGAAGAGAAAGAGAAAGAGAGAAGAGAGAAGAGAGAGAAAGAGAGAAGAGAGAGAAAAAGAAAAGAGAGGAAAAGAAGAGAGAGAAAGAGAAGAGAGAAAGAAAATAGAAGAAATTAGAGATAGAAAGAAGAGAGAGAAAAAGAGAAAATAGAAGAAATTGGAGAGAAAAGAAAATAAGACAAGAAGCTAAAAGAAATTATAATTAACTAGCAACTTAATTAAAACTATTCTAAGAAAGCAATAAAAGCTATGAAATTTAACTATTAAAGCAGGAAAGAGAATTGTATTAAATTTAATCTAACAATTACAAAGCAGTAAATCTAATTTAAAAATTAAAACTACAAATTAAAATTTAACAACTACAAATTACTACCAACTATAAAGCAGAAAATAAAATTTACATCACCCGTAAACAGCGAATCTCCACGTAATGGAAACTTTTATTGCTTGGCCCCACCTCCTTGCTACGGGTCCCACAAAATGGGTCCCACCCACTTGCTACGGGGTCCCACAAAATGGGTCCCACCCAAGGGGTATGTGGGGTATGGGGTGTGTGTTTTTGGGATGAGTGAAGGGCTCCTTTTATAGACGTGTGAGGGGCCCTCTCTCCAGCTTGAATCCGATGTGGGATTGCTTGCACGAAGGCAGCCGTGTCGTCTCATCGTCACTTCAGCAGCAACCGCAGCTCACCCAAATCAGAATACAGCCGTGTCGTCCAGCCACCAAGCAATCCAGACGACCAATTCTTTCTCCACCACTGACTCCAAATCCCTCTAGCAGGGCAAGCCATGAACCCAATAGAAATCGGCAGTTGCTAATTCCACGATCAAATCGAGTCACTCCAAGTCCATTTCCCTTGCAATTAAACCGGCAACTGCCACAAATTAATTCCAGCAGCAAGCCGCCGAAGCATCTCCTCCATTAATCCCATCACAAGCAAACAGCCATGGAAATAAATCCGGCAACCTCCTCCGTCAGCTTCAGCTACAGATCAAATGGGTAACAGCAGCTCTTTTCCAGGCCAACGGCATCTAGTCCCGGTGAAATCAAAACATCAAACCAGCTCCGATCCCACCGATTTTCTTCACGGCCATAACATCCAGCAACACCGCCCCTGCCAGCCTCCATGCCTACATGAAAATCCAATGGCCGGCCTTTATTCAGTTGATCGGCAGCTCTGGCACGTTGGGGAGATGAGGCATTTCGACCTTGGGCAGTTCCGGAACGTTGGGCAGATGGGGAACTTCTGCCTTGGGAAGGGGTGGGACGACTGGTAATTGCGGCACTTCCACCTTGGGTAGAGTTGGCCGATCGGGCAGATGGGGGGCTGGTTGGGATTTCTCGTAATGGGTTGCTGCGATTGAAGATGCGGTGGGCTTATGTGAATAGACGGCGATGGCGATGCAGCCCGTACGGCAATGGCTTTGCTGCTGGTGATTCGTTGGTGACAGACGAACGGGGAAGAGGATGTGCCGTGAATTTGCAGGTGGATTTGATGCTTTGCTCGGCCGAATTTATGGAGGGAGACGGCAGCCATTGAGGGATCATCTGGGGGTGATGGATAGAAATTCGAGCAGATGCTGAAATGCATGCATCAAAATGGGATTCCAAACACCTGGGATGCTTGCTTTGGTTGCCGGAAGTGATTGCGAGAGAAGAAAATGAGAGGAGCAGCTGGAGTTTTCGTTGTTGATTGGAGAAGGGTGTTCGTCGGATCGTAGCTTCTCTGTTTGGATTTGGATTTCCAGTGACGGAAATGGGTTAAATCTTATTTTGCTTAGCTTCTATTTCATGGCTGCTAGATCGACCGGAGTTGTTGCAAAATTTACTGGACATATGTTGGGATTTTCGGGATGCTGCTGTTGTGATCGATCGGCTGGATCTTTCTGCCGTGATGACGTGCTGCCGGATCTGCCGCATTGGGGAAGATGGAGCACCATAACAGGTGCTCCTGTGGTACACGGACGCCTGTACACATGCGATGTATACGAATTTAAATATTAATGCTTTGATAATTTCATATATCATCTTAGTTTTATCCTTTAATTTATTTTATCTAAATATAATACTTTACTTTGTTCCTAATATTTAAAATATAATTATAGATATATATTTATGATTTTCCAATTAAATGATTTTATAAATTTTGCCTAAATTATATTAATATGCTTAATACATATTTTAACATTAAAATTTTCTAAGGGATTGTGTCATAATTTTATATTTTCAAGAACGTTGCAAAATAACCCATTTTTATAGCAAAATCAAATATTCTATTAAAAATATGATTTTCATGAAATTCCACTTAAAACATGCATTTAATTAACGTTTTAATACTTAACCGTGTGAATTTAATATAAAATTAAATGAAAATTTTTAGACTTATCACACCCCCCAACTTAAACATTGCTAGTCCCTTAGCAATGGAAATAGTTTAATAATAAATTATTTTTTTTTTAACAAAAATCTAAGTGCACTGCTAATAATGATAGTAAGCTTTAGAAGAAAATTTTCTTTAGTGAACATGAGTAAAAATATTTCATGGGGCATATAAAAAATTATAGCACGTGTGTATGTATACTAATGAACAAATGGGCATTAGTTAAATAAATTATTTTCAGCTTATCCAAGCTAAGTGACAGTCATATCAAAATTATGATAGTGACAGTTAATATATATCTCCTTTTTTCATCATTTTTTTTCTCCCCTCACCATATTTCAGGGTATCTAAGGATAAATTTTTTTTTTTTTTTTTAAATTTTTTTTTTTTTTCAACGTTTTTTTTTTCTTCCCCTCACCATATTTCA
Source organism: Annona cherimola (assembly GCA_030490835.1). Lineage (NCBI taxonomy): Eukaryota > Viridiplantae > Streptophyta > Magnoliopsida > Magnoliales > Annonaceae > Annona > Annona cherimola. The sequence goes on along the minus strand of CM059977.1, from coordinate 44,160,478 downwards.
GGATATCTGGGGTTTTACATTTTTTTTCTATATTTTTTTTTTATATTCTCCCCTCACCATATTTCAGGGTATCTGGGGATATAATTTTTTTTTTATTTTAACTACCAGCTATCAATTATAGCGATATTAAAGATTACTTGCTTGGATGTGAAAGAAAATTATATTATCATGGTACCCACAAGGTTCATTGCCGTAAGTGCAATCAGTGCTAATAAAATTTTAAAAACACCATGAAAATATTTTTACAAATATAACTAATTACAGTTTTCCTCTTCACTTACTACCAAGCATAGCAAGTGTACTTTGATTTATCTCTTTTTTTTTTTTGGATATTTTCTAGAAATTTTTTTTTTATTTATTAATTTTTTTTTTAATTTTTTTTTTATATTATATATATATTTAAATAAATCACGTTAAGCAAGCCAGACCCCCCAACTTGAATAGAGCTATCTTTGATAAACATGTACAAAATATATAAATTCATAAGATAGCAGGGAAAGAGACAACCTGGGGTGTAATGATCTGATGAAATTGTTGCAGTTTTTACCTGAAAAGAAAACTAAACTAAGGGAAAAGAGATATATATACATATTGGGTTGCCTCCCAACCAGCGCTAAGTTTTATGTCTTCAGCCAGACATAATGTTTAATGTTATCCAATTCCTGCTCTATTAAAATTCTTAACACTATGTAGATTATTTATCATTTTCATATGTTCATGCTCAAGCGTTGTGAAGATTAATGAGTTATCAATGATGTCCAATATGTAGCACTCTTCAATTTGATCATTTATTGAATTAATTGAACTGTTACTTAATGGGAGCATGATTTTATTTTGGGTTAAACAGGATTCCATTTGAATACAACGCTCTTGGAGAAATTGACTATAATTTGGAATATACTGAATAACATCAAAGAGCGAAATTTTAACTTGAACCTGTTTAAATATTTGCATCATCTCTTCCTTTTTCATTAATTCATCTATGCTAATGAGCTCATCTTTAAAAGTACTTGAAATAGCAGGTATGTACTTCTTAAAATTTTCATCAATAATTTCATTTTCATCTCCCCCCAACTTATCCTCAATAAACTCTTTATTTCTCACCTCACCATCAATTTGGCTATGATCTATATCATTCATTTGAAACCTATTATCAATCTCCTCAATATTTTCTTGATTTTTATCTTCTTCAAATTTATCATTAATTAATTTTTCATTATTTTCTATAATATTTTCTTGATTATGAAGAGAGAAATTCTCGTTAAGTGTATGATCTGAGAAACCATCACTCCATAATGTTGTAATTATTACCAAATTTTCAGACAATAGATTTTCCGATAGTAGTTGATCTGATTGAATTTGATAGTCAAACTGATTTATTGGAGTGATAGTTGATTCATTAGGTTCCTCCCCGCATAATGTTTCTACAATATATTCATCATTTATTTTCAAATTATCTTTCTTTTGACTTAGCATTTGGTTGTTAAGAGATTCAACTTCTAAAGCATTTGGAAATGCTAAGTCATTTTCAAAATATGAATTTTCCAATGGTATTGGATCTATTTGAAAATTTGAATGATCAACTAGATTATCAATTTGGTCAGTATGATCTGTCGTCTTAGAAAATAACTGTTGGTCGGAAAGGAATTGTTGATCTAATATTTCGAATCCTCCCTCTACGTCATCTAAGTGAGGAGGTTGTTGATAATCTACTTGATCTAATGAAAAATTTGAAAAGTCCTCTTGTGGGCAGCAGTCTTGCAAATACATATTTTTATAATGTTCAACTCGATTTACGCACTCTGCAAATTTATTTACTATGTTTTCAAAGCCATTGAGAATAATATTTTGCATGTTTTCAAATTTCTCATCATAATTATATGTTTGATGAAAAGATTGGTTAATAGGTTGAGGTGATGAAAAATTTTCTTCAGGATATGCAGATGGCCCATATGTATTTTCATAATGATTAGATTGATATTGATAATTTGAAAATTGGCTTTGCTCAGGTGGCCACTGGGTTTGTAGATATGGAGGGTAAGGTTGCATTTGTTGATTTGTCCAAGAAGTATTAGGACAACTCATCCATTCTGAGTTATGTGTATGTGAAAATGAATTATAATCAGGTGTATGGAACTTATGAAAATTTTGCACTCGCTCTTGATATGGTAAAAATTGAGTTTCATTAGAATATGTCGTTTGAAAAGGAATCGATGTATTTACGAATGAACTGTTTGAGTTTTGATAGGCAAGTAAATCATTAAGCTTTTGGTTTAATTCTTCCAACTTACCTAACCGCTGATCAATAAAGTTCATGTCCATTCTTTAATTTTAGTTTTATTTTTTTATTTTTTTATTTATTTTTTTTATTTTTTATTTTTTTTCTTTTTAAAGCAGGAAAGAATTGAAATTGGTAATCCAAAGTTCAAGTGCAATAAGTAAAGAAAGCAGATAAATAAAGCAGTAAAGATTATACTATTGAAAGCAAGTAAATAAAATTTAAAACAACTAATAAAACAATTCAAACCTCAATACGCCTCCCCGGCAACGGCGCCAAAAACTTGATGCGAACCAAGTGCTTGTCGTTAAGAGCACTGTGATCACCAGTTTAATTTAAATTAACCGAAACACATTAAAGCTACCACTATACGAGTGATAGTGTAGAATAATGGTGAGTCGGGTCGAATCCACAGAGAGGCGATGTAGTTTTGAATTATTTTAAGAGAAAGAAAAGAAGGTATAAAGAAGAGAAAGAGAAAGAGAGAAGAGAGAAGAGAGAGAGAGAGAGAAAGAGAGAAGAGAGAAGAGAGAGAAAGAGAGAAGAGAGAGAAAAAGAAAAGAGAGGAAAAGAAGAGAGAGAAAGAGAAGAGAGAAAGAAAATAGAAGAAATTAGAGATAGAAAGAAGAGAGAAAAGAAGAGAGAGAAGAAGAGAAAATAGAAGAAATTGGAGAGAAAAGAAAATAAGACAAGAAGCTAAAAGAAATTATAATTAACTAGCAACTTAATTAAAACTATTCTAAGAAAGCAATAAAAGCTATGAAATTTAACTATTAAAGCAGGAAAGAGAATTGTATTAAATTTAATCTAACAATTACAAAGCAGTAAATCTAATTTAAAAATTAAAACTACAAATTAAAATTTAACAACTACAAATTACTACCAACTATAAAGCAGAAAATAAAATTTACATCACCCGTAAACAGCGAATCTCCACGTAATGGAAACTTTTATTGCTTGGCCCCACCTCCTTGCTACGGGTCCCACAAAATGGGTCCCACTCACTTGCTACGGGGTCCCACAAAATGGGTCCCACCCAAGGGGTATGTGGGGTATGGGGTGTGTATTTTTGGGATGAGTGAAGGGCTCCTTTTATAGACGTGTGAGGGGCCCTCTCTCCAGCTTGAATCCGATGTGGGATTGCTTGCACGAAGGCAGCCGTGTCGTCTCATCGTCACTTCAGCAGCAACCGCAGCTCACCCAAATCAGAATACAGCCGTGTCGTCCAGCCACCAAGCAATCCAGACGACCAATTCTTTCTCCACCACTGACTCCAAATCCCTCTAGCAGGGCAAGCCATGAACCCAATAGAAATCGGCAGTTGCTAATTCCACGATCAAATCGAGTCACTCCAAGTCCATTTCCCTTGCAATTAAACCGGCAACTGCCACAAATTAATTCCAGCAGCAAGCCGCCGAAGCATCTCCTCCATTAATCCCATCACAAGCAAACAGCCATGGAAATAAATCCGGCAACCTCCTCCGTCAGCTTCAGCTACAGATCAAATGGGTAACAGCAGCTCTTTTCCAGGCCAACGGCATCTAGTCCCGGTGAAATCAAAACATCAAACCAGCTCCGATCCCACCGATTTTCTTCACGGCCATAACATCCAGCAACACCGCCCCTGCCAGCCTCCATGCCTACATGAAAATCCAATGGCCGGCCTTTATTCAGTTGATCGGCAGCTCTGGCACGTTGGGGAGATGAGGCATTTCGACCTTGGGCAGTTCCGGAACGTTGGGCAGATGGGGAACTTCTGCCTTGGGAAGGGGTGGGACGACTGGTAATTGCGGCACTTCCACCTTGGGTAGAGTTGGCCGATCGGGCAGATGGGGGGCTGGTTGGGATTTCTCGTAATGGGTTGCTGCGATTGAAGATGCGGTGGGCTTATGTGAATAGACGGCGATGGCGATGCAGCCCGTACGGCAATGGCTTTGCTGCTGGTGATTCGTTGGTGACAGACGAACGGGGAAGAGGATGTGCCGTGAATTTGCAGGTGGATTTGATGCTTTGCTCGGCCGAATTTATGGAGGGAGACGGCAGCCATTGAGGGATCATCTGGGGGTGATGGATAGAAATTCGAGCAGATGCTGAAATGCATGCATCAAAATGGGATTCCAAACACCTGGGATGCTTGCTTTGGTTGCCGGAAGTGATTGCGAGAGAAGAAAATGAGAGGAGCAGCTGGAGTTTTCGTTGTTGATTGGAGAAGGGTGTTCGTCGGATCGTAGCTTCTCTGTTTGGATTTGGATTTCCAGTGACGGAAATGGGTTAAATCTTATTTTGCTTAGCTTCTATTTCATGGCTGCTAGATCGACCGGAGTTGTTGCAAAATTTACTGGACATATGTTGGGATTTTCGGGATGCTGCTGTTGTGATCGATCGGCTGGATCTTTCTGCCGTGATGACGTGCTGCCGGATCTGCCGCATTGGGGAAGATGGAGCACCATAACAGGTGCTCCTGTGGTACACGGACGCCTGTACACATGCGATGTATACGAATTTAAATATTAATGCTTTGATAATTTCATATATCATCTTAGTTTTATCCTTTAATTTATTTTATCTAAATATAATACTTTACTTTGTTCCTAATATTTAAAATATAATTATAGATATATATTTATGATTTTCCAATTAAATGATTTTATAAATTTTGCCTAAATTATATTAATATGCTTAATACATATTTTAACATTAAAATTTTCTAAGGGATTGTGTCATAATTTTATATTTTCAAGAACGTTGCAAAATAACCCATTTTTATAGCAAAATCAAATATTCTATTAAAAATATGATTTTCATGAAATTCCACTTAAAACATGCATTTAATTAACGTTTTAATACTTAACCGTGTGAATTTAATATAAAATTAAATGAAAATTTTTAGACTTATCAGGAGAACTAAAACAAATCCAAAAAAACAAATCTCAGCTATCTTTACACCACGAATCAACAATATAGCTTGGCAGTTGGACCTCATAGAATGAACATTTAAGTTAGAATCCACTACCATTTTAGCCAACTGGTGGGCCACTTGGTTTCCCTCTCGTAAGACATGGTGAATGCTAACTTGTTGAAATTAGGTGATTAGATCTCTGATGTCGTCGATAACCGCTCTAAGGCTTGATTTGATCTCCCTACCCCCTTGCAACCAATTGATGACAATGAGAGAATTAGATTTCATTTCTACATTTTGGATTCCTATCTACTGCGTCCATTTCATTTCTAGAAGGATAATCTTCGCTTCTTATTTCATTAGTTTGTGTCTCCTTCTTCATTTCACACCTTCATTGCCTAGAAAACACCATTCTAATCCTGAATCACCACACTATATCCCACTTTTCTTGCTTTTTCATTATTTCCTGTATCTACATTTAACTTCATTACTCCCCACTTTGGCTTCTCCCACTTTGCTGAGCTATTTAGGCTCATTAGTCCTCCCCCTTTTAGTAGGATTGATAATTGAAAGTGATGGAGATAGGCTCTAGTCCATTGAATAGTCTCATGCAGAGTTCCTATGTGTTCATCATTGACCCATCTATTCCTAAAGTACCAGATCCTCCAGCAACTTGTGATATAGAGAATCAGTAAACCAAAGTCTTTCTTTCAGCTTAACTCTTCTAAAATTGCCTTTATATTTGTAAAATCCTGATTTACAACGGAAACATGGGATTCTGAACAAATAGCTTACTTTTTGGCATGACCAAAATAAGTGTAAATTATTTTTAGTTGAGTTCATATTCAAGCATAAAGGGAATTATAATTCTACCTGAACACCATTCCTTAATAAATTTTCTCTTATAAGGGGAAAATCCGTATACATTCTCCAATCGAAGTGTTGTACTTTCTTTGGTGAAGCAATTTTCCATATTCTTTTGAGAGTTCCATCTGCAACATTGTTTTTGTTCTAGCTTTCCTCTTGAGTCTCGTCTTTTAATTTTTCAGTGTAAGCCAAATTGTACGCTGATCTCACATTAAACTTTCCGTCTTTCTCAAGGTTCGAGTACATCCAGTCCTTAGCCTCTTTATTCTGAATTTGGACACTCCTTATCAACTCCCAACCATGCTCTCCTCCTGCTAGCATTACTTCATTTTCTCCCCATTCCCTTTTATCCTTGTCCTTAAGAAATCAACTTCAATATCATCGTTCATTTTCGCTAGAAGAGGACTCCTTTTCTCGGTCTTTCCTTCTGCCCATAGATCATTAAAAAAGCTGATCTTCTTTCCATCATCTATTCTCCATTTTATTCCTTTTCTCAATAAGAGTAGCACCTTTGTTATGCTTTGGCAAACTCGTTTCTAGCTCTTCCCTCCCAGATTGCACTTGATATGAAATATTTACTTTTAAAAAGTTTGTGACTAAGGGTGCTTATTTTAGTCAACAGTCTCCGGGCTTGTTTTTCCACTAGATCTATATTAAAAGTCAAAAGTTTTCAAAGTCCTAATTCTCCTTGCTCCTTTGATAAGTAAAACCTCTTCCAAGTTAACAAATTAATTTTCCTTCTTCCCTCCTTTTCTCCCCACCAATAACTACTCATTAAAGAGTTTTGTTCTTGGCATACTTTTATAAAAGAAGGAAGAGATCCATTGAGCAGCTTGGGATGACATGAGCCACTGCTTTTAGCAAAACTTCCTTTCCTTTACTTGAAATTAGCTTGTTATGCCAACCTTAAATTCTCTACTAGACCTTTCCTTAACTCTTTGAAACATTTTATTTTGGCCAAACCAAACTAGGAGCCCTAGGTATCTATCCATCTGATTATTCTGAGGTCCAAACAATTCTTCTACTATCCTTCTAACTTCCCCTCTTGTGTGTTTTTTTGGAGAATATAGCTGCTTTATCTTTGTTTTCCATCTATCTGGAAACCAATTCATGTTATTTAAGGACTCGCAGAAGCTGTTTAGTCTCCCCAGAGTTTGCTTGCAGAATAAATAAGGCAACTTTGGGCCATTTTTACAAATGTTTATGCCATTAAGACTGCCATGTTTATACGATTGTTTCAACAGTACTGATAAACCTTCAACATAAAAAAAGAGATATGGTGAGATTAAGTCTTCTCGCCTAAGTCCTCTACTTGGCAAGAAAGATGAAGTTATAGATCTATTGATGTGGGCCCTAAATGACACCAAAGCCAAGCAACTCTTCATCCACTCAACCCATTTATCATAAAAACCTTTTGTTCTCATGATATCTAGCACAAAACTCCACTCAACCCTATCATAAGCCTTAGACATATCTAACTTTACTATCATTTCTACCTTTCTTCCTTCCCTTCTGCTTTTTAGAGCATGGGTCACCTCAAATACCACCATCATATTATCAGTAATAGGTCTGTGTGATACAAATGCACTCTGTTCTTTAGAGATAGCTCTAGATAAACATGGAGCCCAATCCAGTGCACCCGGGTGCATTCAGCCTCAATGCACCCGGGTGCACTGCACCTATTTTTTTTTATTTTTTTTTGAATTTTTTTTCATGAAGCTGTTAATATAGGTTTATTTAACATATGTATCAATTTTTACTATTTTTGGAGATTTTTAGATATTTTTTTTAGATTTTTTAAAATCAGTGGCATTTTTCGTAATTTAAAATTACCGAAAATGCCACTGATTTTTAAAAATCTAAAAAAAATATCTAAAAGTCTCCAAAAATAGTAAAAATTGATACATATGTTAAATAAACCTATATTAACCATTGTATAAAAAAAATTTCAAAAAAAAATAAAAAAAAATAGGTGCAGTGCACCCGGGTGCATTGAGGCTGAATGCACCCGGGTGCACTGAATTGGGCTCCGATAAACATTGTTTCAATCAATTAGTCAATACTTTCAATATTATCTTATACAACACATTGCAAAGGCTTATTGAAATCTATGATATTTGAAGCTCCTTTTTTCTTCGGTACTAAAACAATTGTTGTCTGGTTCACTTCTCTCAATAGATTAATTTATTCCTCTTGTGAATTCTCTTGCCCTCCCCCCCACTAATTCCTAATTTTTCTAGTAAAATCCCACTGACGTTCCATCTAGATTTAGGGCTTTCATAAGAATTATTTCTCTAACCATCTTCACCACCTCCTCCCTTGAAAGGCTAGTAGTTAGCACCTGATTATTTGCTTCAATCACACTTTTAGTGATTAGATTTAGCACATTGTCATGGTTTCTTTGGATGCTGGAAGAGCACAGATTCAAAAAATACTGTTGAACTAGATTTCTTTCTCCCTCCAATGTTCAACTTGATTCCTAGCCTCATCAACAAGGAAACCAATTGATTTGTTCTCCTTATTTCTGATGCTGCCCTGTGGGAGTAGCTCATGTTCTTATCACCATACATAGGTAGATGATCTTTGTCCTCTACTTCTACATTACCTCTTGATCCTCCATCAGATTATTAATTATTTGTTCCTTTTCTTTAATATTTCTGTCTCTCCCATCAGATGCACCTTCCTCCTTCAGCTCTTGAAGCCTATCTAACTCCCTTTGAATCTGTTTTGAGATATTCCCTCTTGTTTTCTAATTCCATTTTGTTAATTTTCTTCGACATTTATTAATCTTCCACATGATGTTCTTAAACTTTAACTGATGCCTTGGGGGATCTTTATTCCAAGCACTTTGAATGATTTCCTTATCCTCTACATATTTTGCCCAAAATAATTCATATCTAAATTGTTTGAATCTCTTCTTGGCTCTTCCTCCGGAGTCCAACATAAGAATTAAAACACAATGATTAGATGATACCACCGCTTTGTATGGTAATCCGACGTATGGGAAAAGCTTCAACCAACTGATATTTGTCACATACTTACCAACCTCGCTTCAACCCTATCCCTGCCCAATTTTTGTTAGTCCACATCATTTGAGGTCCCAAGAAGCCAATATCTTACAGCTTATAATCTTCAAGAGTTTCTCTAAATTGATCTATCTGGTATTTAGGTTTTCTATTATTACTATTATATTCCAAAGCTCCCGAAACTTCATTGAAGTCTCCTAAAACTGTCTAAGGCAGTTCAACCTAAATTTTGAGTCTTCTTAACAAACTTCATGACCCCACTTCTAGTAACCTCTAGTTGCCCATAACAACCTATAAATCTCCACTGTTTGCCTTCAACATCTATCACCTCAGCATCAATATGGCTATTTGATAAAGAAAGAATCTTTACTTCATAATTCTTCATCCAAAGAAGGGTTGATCCACCTCTTCTATCCTAGCAATGCATCAAGGAGCATGACTTCTATTCCACTCTTCTTCTCAACCAACTCATTTCATTTCCTCTTCTTTCTGTTTCAATTAAGAACACCAAAATGGTAGGTAAACCATGACATCTATGATAACTACGTTCCTTGTAGTTTTCTAGATTTTTCTTAAGGTTACATTTAGCAACTCTTTAATGTAGTTTTTCTTGGCCTAAATAGAATAAACAAGTATCAATTTTCCTTTTAGATCTACTTTTTTTTGAGTTCGCGAGTTCAACGCAAGGATTTGCATCTCCTCAGCCAACCATTCTGCTTTCAGATCAAAATCCCTTTCTATACTTGCTATTAAGTTGATGTTATACATACCTTCATCTTCTTCCATTAGCTTTCTTCCTCATTGTTACTTTTGCACCTTTACCTTCTTGTTAAGTAAACAGGTTGCTCCTCTTCTTGAAAGGAAACATCTCTTCTTCACCCATCTCAACTCTTGATTTGATGCTATGCTAGGACATGGATTTGGCAAAGAAATTACTTTACAGTTTCTTTTTTTGCTAGACAAAGAACCACGCAACGTGTCTGAACTTCTACATAACGTAAGCATTACACTAAAATAAATAAGTTAGTTATATAAGTAGTTAGGTAGAAATAATTGAAAGGTAAGGTGATAATTATATAGGAAAATGTGAAAAAATGATTAAAAAGCAGGATAGTTCTGAAGATTGAAAAATTTTAAATTAAAAAATGTTAGTTTGAAATATTTTGGTGTTAAACAAACATATAAAAAATTAAAGGTTCGTGGGCCTGTACACAAACAGCTTAAATGTCATATGGATGGGATATATTTCCTTTTTAAAATTTTTTTTACCATTTTTAATAAAAAAATTTATTTTTTATTTTTTATTTTCAATATAATTTTTCTTAATCTTAATATAACTTTTCGTTTCTAAATATACAACAACTTTTTTATTTAATCTCTTCATATACTTATGAATGTGTGGAGTCCCAAACCCGAGCGTCATATCCTAAGCCTTACCTTGGGATCGTTATTGATTGGTAAACGTGATCAGGATTGTTGCCCTGTCACATGGCGGGTCTTAACGGATTTTTATCCAATTAAATATATTCTCATAGAAGTTTATTTCCTTATATCTTTCATCTCATGCATATTTAGTTCATTTCCACCCAACCATTACATAACTAAGCACGATGTTCAAGAGACATTTCAATTTTCACATAAATCAGATATCACAGCATGTATCATCCATAGTTGTCAACATAAAACGTCAAAGTAATTTACAACCAATTCACATAAGTTTTCCATGACATCAAACTGCTAATGTTTTTTCATTTCTTTAATGATCTGCTCCTGCTCCTTTGCCAGGTCCTTTCTTTCACCTGTCTATGGGTTTGGAAAACAAAACCGTGAGTTGAAACTCAATAAGCAAGCTATTTATATTTCACAGGCAAATCATTTCAGGCAACCTTTTTCATTTAAAATATCTTGGAAAGCAAATTATACCTTTTGGAAAGGTATATCTTGAAAACATAATTCCTGCACCCATCACGGGTACGACATGCATAATGCAATGTAAAACCATGAACATGTCCTTCATAGGATGGAAGATAGCTAGACAACCATCCGTCCTTGTCTCCTCCCATCTCAGAGAGGGCGCCGCCGGCCTTGGGCCTATTTTAGCGACTTGGCCACACCAAAGGGGACAATCGGTATTTGCTTGCTTACCTGTGTTTCTTTAGCTTTCCAAATCTACCTTTTCTTTACCCTTGTCTACATGAGAATAATATAATATTCATATATTTCTTTTTCTTGCATCCCACTTAGTTTTCCAATCCATTTTCATTATCATACATAATTCATTTGACTTCTCAAGTCGTTATGCATATATAGCACATACTTGCACATTCCATCGGCTATTACATAACATATTTAATCCCATAAGTAGGGTAACCATTCAATAACATAATAATCATCTAATAATTATCATTTAAAGGTTCGTTACCTTCCATACATCATTTTTCACTTATTTTCCAAAATTTTACACATCGGTGCTTATTTTAAGCATACGTTATCGCCTTAAACCATATTAATTAATCCCGAAATTTGAAATTAACATCATGCATCTAAACAGCTATATAATCACGAAATTTATCATATTTTCATGCATTTTTGCACAAAATCAAATTACATAAGTCATTTATCACTTATGCATGTTCATCTATCCACGTATGCCCATTTGGCAACGCATATATAATGCATTTCGTAAAATTTTCCAAGTCAGCAACTTTGTCCATTTTTCAGCATGATAATCATCCTTAATTATCACTTTATTTAGGGTATTTTTATGGAATTTTAACCCACTAATCATAGGTTTCCAAGACAACAACTTTGGAACCCGTTTTTCACACGTTCAACGTGTCTTTCAATACTTAACCCTAAAAAGTTTTATAATTTCGAATTTTCAGCAATTAATCCAACTTTTCCTAACCTAAATCTAGGGTATTAACACATATTTAGCATCCATAAATTAACTCCTCTCAAAACAGCAATTTTCATGCACATGTTGGGTGTCTTTCTCACTCCATTTTGCATGTTCATACCAATGCCCTAAAATTCCAGATTTAAGGCAAGGTTAATTCATTCCTTTTGGTCATTAAAAATAACCTAAATTTAGAGTAAATTACCCTCTAAATTATCCATAATTTACTTAAGCATAATTTTACAACATATATGTCACAAAAATATGAAAATCGGGTCATATCCACCACTTTGCATTTCATTCTTTCTAAAATTCATATCTTAAGCTTAAATCAACATATATATTTTATTAAAACATGATTCATAGCCTAAAAATGATACTAATCCATAATAGTAACTTATTACTTGCATTTAGGATTTATCAAGTTAGGTTTTCAACTCATAGTCCATTCTACACTCCATATATCATTGAAATTCATAGGTATATCTTAATACTCATCCCCTATTTGATCAAATGGCATGTTAAATCACCATTTAAGGAAACTTTATGCATCAAATTCATATTAAAAAACTTAGGGTATAAAACTTAGAATCAAAAGGTTTAACTCATCACATACACTTACTTGATTGGTGAAACTTAAATCCTAATCACTTGTGCTTGATTTCTCCTCCTTTTTCCTTCTTTTTTTCTCCCTTTTTCTTCCTCCTTGCTAGGGTATCCTTGGACGTGAGCTTCTGTGAGTGGAGAAGGTGTTTTGCAACTTAGAAAATTTCTTTCCAACCCTCTCTCTCACTTGGCCGTCCACATATATATAGGGCTGGATTTTTTCCAGCTTGTGGACCCCACTTGGAGCAAGATTTCCAAGGGTAATTCAATGCATTCTTACTCATTAGTGTATTGTGTCAATTGTGGCCAAGTAAATTATTTTTGCTATACTTTTCAAAAGGTAAAAATCTGCTCAAGATAATCCATCCGCAGTTGTCCACTTGCACACGTCAACTAACTGCCCTATTTCCAGATTTTTTTCCATTTTTTAACAACCTTAATTTTAGGGTAATTTATGCACTTAATTAGCAGTTAGTTTAACCATTAATTTAGCATAAAAAATTCAAGAAAAATTCCAGCAGCAACTCTCTTGAACGTCCATACTCAAGACACCTTGCTGTCCACGTTCAACCTTTCAATGTGCAGCTGCCATTAACAATTTTTGCAGGGATTTTTCACATGAATAAATGCACATTTATACATCCCTACATACCAGCTATCTAGGTTCATAAATCATAAAATAAAAAAAATAAAAAAAATCCAGCAGTAACTGCTTGTTGACGTCCATGATTGCCACCACACCTATGCTCCTTTGAGCTCACCCTTAGTCCCTTAAATGTGCACGTTAATGCAGGGATAATTCATGAATTTTTGCATTTTATAATAATGCACAAAATACCCTGGATTTAAGTTGCATTGGACACCTATTTTAGCCATTAAAATTTGCATTTACTTCATGTACTCTATGCCTTTAATGCATGGTACTTTTAGGATGTAAAAGTCAACTGTATACACATTTTCTAATTCAGAAATTTTTCCAACATAATATGCTTAATCTAAATCTTCTAAAATTTTAATTTCATAATTTCATTTAACCGTTTCAAATTTCATCTCAATCCGATTTTTCTAGCCCAAGTTATAGCCATTTGAAGTTAATGGTTGAAGTTGAACTATGGTCAAATAATTGTCACACTAATTTCATCAAAGATTTTCATAATCCAATAATCCCATAAGATCAAGCTCATCATCACTAACTTCCCTTTCAAATTTCACTTGAATCCTCCTTACAGGCGTTGAGTTATGAATTTTCTAGTATTTTTCCACTTAACTTGATAATTATTCTTTAAATTCTCATAATTCATATCAAATAATTTAAAATAATTATCCATGATATATTGGTATGTTTCAATCACCATCAAATTGCTTTAATCTCATTGTCCCATATCAGCTCATAATGATGTCTCGAATCATTATTGCTAATCCTTAGCCCTAATTGCAATGATTTAGCAAAATCACAAAATCATTCAAAATTCAATAAATTCACATATAAATCACATGTGAATGTTCAATGCATATATTTGAGTTCTACATAGGTTAGGTTTCACAGAATGCCCCTAAAGATGTGTTCAAAATGATATAAGAATTACGTTCTAGTGCACTAAGTTGTACTAAAACTTTAGTACAATAAGCAAAATCTATTTATTAATTTTTTTGAAAATTTTTATAAGACTATTAATTTAGATATATTCAACTTATGTATTAAATTTTATCATTTTTAAAAATGTAGATATATATTTTTAAAAATAAGAGTATATATACACATGTATTAACTTTTAAATGAATAAAATACCTTTATTTTTAAAATCAAAAAATATATATGCATATCAAAAAACAATAAAACTTATAGTGTGTTTGGAAAATGATAAAATTTTTGGACGAAAAGTTTTTTGCATAAAAATTGTTAAATTGATAGAAATCCCTTAAATAATATTGAACTCATGTAATGTCCATGTGGTCTAGTTGTTTTTATCAAAACCCTTATCAATAGTGCCTCCACTCCATGAATAACAGAAACATGAAACGAGCATAATAAATAAGGTCTACATTATTTTAATAATAGAAATTTAACTCAAACGTCATATGAGATAGTATTAACAAGAATAATACATTGGATTCTTTACCCTCATAAAACTTATAAAGATCCATGCATATATGCCTGACTTAATTGACTTTCTCCCAAATCTCTGCAAGTAAAATGAACAAAAGAACTATTATGCATTCTCTAGCAAATGGTCACTCATGGAGGCATATAATAGTCTGTTGGAGGAGTAGTTTATTATTATTATTATTGAACCTAGGAGGAGTAGTCTTTTGGAAGTGCATGTAAAGGGCAAAGTTATCATCTTTGTTAAAATAAAATTTAACAATAAGCGATTAATAGAAATTTTACTTAGAGGAATAGGAACTATACATTCTTCAAACTTACATTATTGAAACTAAGAGGATTTTGCTACAAGCAATAAACTTAAGGGGTAAAAAGTATCAACTAAGCAAATTTAAGAAACTAATCTACAAATCCTTGCAACCTTTTCTTATACAATTTCCTTATCTCACTTTAATCTTTTTATCTTTCATGCACTCCTTAGCACCCCTCAAATGTAGACTTACAAAAATTATTTCCACTACCTTATTAGACCTGAATCTAGAGGTGAAAAATTGTCATACTAGTCAAAGTCTATCCAACTTTAATTCTATTATGAAAACCTTTTAGCAAACTCAATATTTTATACCAAGTTAAGACAAGGTTGACTCAACTTTTACCTTAATACGTCTCAGGTTAAACATTTAATTGACCTTGAATTTGCTATTGAAAATAAAAGTCAAGTGCAATAGTTATAAAAATTTGTACACCTATAGAATATAAAGTCATTTATGGGTTGAACGCTTCAACATATTACTAGTTAATGAAAATAAAACATTTTTAACTATAATTAAGCATTATTAAATATAGAAACTAGGAATAATAAATTTATTAAGATAAGTTACCAAAGCATATCTTATTGAAAATTTTATTTGCAACTTGAATGTTAAACCACTAATTGCAACATATTACTAATTAATGAAAGTAAAACATTAGTAACTATAACTAAGCATTATTAAATGTAGAAACTAGGAATAATGAATTTATTAAAATAAGTTACCAAAGCATATCTTATTGAAAAGTTTGTTTGCAGCTTGAATGTTGAACCATTAATACTTATATCTCATTTAGTGTCCTTTAATGTTAGAAAATAACAACTAGGAATATGTATATTTACCTTCAACGAAAATAACATAAGTGTCAAATTTTGAGACGCAATAAAAATTGTTAAAATGCATTATTATAACATTTATACAAAAAAGATACAAACCATATAGATGAAACTTTTAATTTTTTTAAGAAATATTGTAGAGACATGACTTGAACAACTTCTATATAATTAAGAAACAAAAATAACATCCAATAATATCTAAAATAAAATTAAGTACACGTCTATGCACATAAGAAATAAAAACTACAACTAATTTAAATACATCATTAAAAGTTACTTCCAAGTTTGATGAACACACATAAACTAATTCACTTTATCTACATTCTGTCTTCTTGTCTATGATTATGACCACGACCTCATCCTCTTCCTCTTCCTTAGAGGGTGTCTACTCTCTAATTTGAAGGAATGATCGAAGGAATGATTGCTGGAGCAAGAGGGGCTTTTGGTATCACTTTTTTGTCTTCAAATGTCATTGCTTTCCTATCTAAAACCCCTTGTGATGAAGCATTAGCAAGTATCATATAGTAATATTTGTCATTAGAGTAGGATACCTTTGTTGTGGTAAAGGGCTTATGATCAACAAAGATTTTCTTCTCTACCCCATCTTTGCAATACTTGAAGCATTATTGAACTAGTGCAACAATCTTATGATTTGTGCAATTGTGATCTTCGCAATAGTAAGTTGTAAGTAGTTAGAGCATTAGTAACATAATAGGAAATTTTAACACAAAATCCTTATATCCAACTCTAAAGCAATTAATCTCATGACTTTTTAAGTTCTTGATTGAATCTATGCATCACTAAATTAGTACTTTTCAACAGTGAGCGATAAATTTCAATCTTCGTCACGGTTTAGAGAAGAGGACGTAGCGCCTCGAACATAGGGTATTACGAGAATTACCTCACTCTAGGAATCAATTTATGGTAAATTTCAAAATTTTAGATTAATTTTTTTAAAATAACGTAAATTCATACAAGCATCTTATATCACAAGTATAATAAATTTTTTCTAAAATATTAGAAATCCTTGCCTAAGTACAATCTATATTCAATGATTAAGAAGTTAAACAGTGGATATATGTTTCTCTTCTAGTTGTACTCAGACCTACCTCATTACCTATGCCCTGCATAACTATATTTTAATTTTTAAAAGGTATGAGTATGTTACTCAGTAAGTAGGCATATAAACATAGAAATTCCACAGCAATTTACAGAAATCTTACACGCTTACAACTTTAAAATTGTACATGCTTAATAATGCATTACATGAATTATATACATCCTGCACGACCCTGAGAGTACTTGAACTGCCTCTGGCGCCACTCTTACGACCTTATGATCCGGTGATTGAGCTCTATTTTCTCATAAACATCACCTCTTATCTCAACCCCATAGGGTTACTTAATGTATTTCATACACACTATTAATCATGATCATTACAAGAAAATATTTATGTAATCATAAAGTAAATTTAAGATTTTCATTTCAAGGTGCTGAATTTAAACACATATAAATCATTTCTCGGAGTTCATAAATCATTAAGAAACATTTTTAAAAATATCACTTCAAAAATGAAAAGCATAGCCTACTTACTTTTCATAGTGATTAAGGAGTAAAATTCTCTTCTGAAATTTCTTTTCCCTTCTTTTTTCCTACAATTAGAATAAGGGCATTAATATTTATCATATTATATTATTTTATTATTTTAAGAGTCAAATTATCATTAGAAGTCTTAACTATATTATTATTATATAATTTCTTACATATATCTATGTATATACATTATTTATTTATTTATTATTATTATTGTTATCTTTTTCTTTTTTTATTGAAATGACATAGTAGGTTAAACTTTTACGTTGAGAGAGAAAAGAAAGAAAAGAATAAAATAAAAAGAAAGAAAGAAATGATACGTGTGAATAAATTTTAACATTATTGTTCCGGCCTCGTGAGAAAAATATTTATAATTCAAAATTCATTCTTTCTTGGTTGAATGTAAAATTGTTTTCCCTGCGGCTTTGAGAATAAATGCTTAATTAATTTCCCAGCAAAATTTTAAAGCATCCAATTCTTTAACCGAGTCCGAAAAATACATCACAAAAATATTTTGCATTGTATTCCACATTCTGATTTTACATCTCTAGCGAGAAAACCCTTGATTAAAAGAGCTGAATACAATGGTCCATAAAAAAAATGCTTAACAATAATGAAGTGCGTAGAAGATCCTTCTACGTCTTTACAAGTGCACGAAAAATCATGTCTAACAAAAATATAAAGATGAATGAGTACACTTCGCCCCGCGCCGTGACTCGAATGTGAGGTATATGACACCACGCGCCATATCTTAAATATGAGGTACATGACGCCGCGCGCCATGACTTAAATATGAGGTACATGACGCCACACGCCATGTCTTAAATGTGAGTTTACGCTTAGCCCGTCGACCAGCGACGACTCGGTTTTGGGAACTAGTGAGGGGCCCGTCGGCTACACTAGTGACCCTACACAGCAAACTAAGTGCGCTCTTAGCTTCCGGATTTACACAGCAGACCAGCGTGTCCCGCTTTCAGCTTCTGTATTTATACAAGAAACCAGCGTCTCCCGCATTCAGCCTCTGAATTTACATAGCAGACCAGCGTGTCCCGCTTTCAGCTTCTGTACTTATACAAGAAACCAGCGTCTCCCGCTTTCAGCCTCTGGATTGAACAATTGGGTGGTTTTACCAAGAAATGGATTCAACCGAATTCAAAAAGTATGTTTGGGTCATTTTTGACTAATTAAAAAGGTTTGGGCCCCAACTGGGCTTATTGAAAAGAGTTTGGGCCTTCTTGGGCTTTTTGGAGATTTTTGTGCCATCTTGGGCTTTTTGGAGATTTTTAGGCCATCATGGGCTTTTTGGAGAGTTTTGAGCCATCTTGGGCTTTTTGGAGATTTTTAGGCAATCATGGGCTTTTTGGAGAGTTTTGAGTCATCTTGGGCTTTTTGGAGATTTTTAGGCCATCATGGGCTTTTTGGAGATTTTTGGGCCATCATGGGCTTTTTGGAGAGTTTTGAGCCATCATGGGCTTTTTGGAGATTTTTAGGCCATCATGGGCTTTTTGGAGATTTTTGGGCCATCATGGGCTTTTTGGAGAGTTTTGAGCAATCTTGGGCTTTTTGGAGATTTTTGGGCCATCTTAGGCTTTTTGGAGGGTTTTGAGCCACCTTGGGCTTTTTGGAGATTTTTGTGCCATCTTGGGCTTTTTGAAGAGTTTTTGACCGTCTTGGGCTTGCTCGGACATTAAGGCTCGGATTGAGTGAAGAGGTCATCATTTTTTTTTCTTTGATATATATATATATATATGTATATATATAATAGAAAGGTACTTAGCCCTGCGTATCAACTTAACCCACTGTTTGAGGAGTATCTACTTAGGCAAAAGTATATGAAAATTCTTTTTTTTATAATATATATATTTTTGAAAGTCTAAAAATATATATATATTTTTTTGGAGCCCGTGGGGCAAATACACATATATTTTTTTTTCGAAGGCCCGCGGGACAAAATATTCATTTTTGGAGGCCCGCGGGGTATTTATATAATCTTAGAAATCAAAATCTCAATTTTTGGACGCCTTTGAATATATATGTATATTTTGATATATTTTTATATATAGAAAATACTCATATATTTATTTTTATTTCTTAAGGAGAAAATATACTTAACCCGTGTGTCAATTCAACCCGCCAATCGGGGAGTATCCACGTTGGGAAAAGTAGTTTTTGAAAATAATATATATGTATATATATATATTTATATATATATATAATATACATATATATATTTTTATTTTATTTTTTAAAAGAGAAAATATACTTAACCCGTGTGTCAATTCAACCCGCCAGTCGGGGAGTATCCACGTTGGGAAAAGTAGTTTTTTTTGAAAATAATATATATGTATATATAGATATATATTTATAATATACATATATATATCGTACTTGGACAGCACTCTCACCAGGTTGTCGACGACGAAGATGGTGTCGTCGTCGCCCATCACGAACCATCTCACGTCCTCCATCCCCAGCCGCAGCGTCTCCTTTGTAAAACCCAAACCAGCAGGAATCTTAGACGCCCGCACTTCTGCTGCATCAGAACCCATCAGCTGCAATCGCTCGTATAGCTCTGAAAGCTTCTCCCCTATGTCATCATCTCCATCTCCGTCTTCCTCAGCAGCAGCGGCAGATGAATCCTGCAGCTCAGTCACCTCCTGCTGAAGCTTCACCAGCTCTTCATTCGCAGAAACAACCGCCTCCAGCGCCGTCTTATCATACGAATGGGCCAAGACTTTCAGCTGGCCCTTCTTGAAACCAGCAATGCAGACCTGCATGCTAGCATGGCCAACATCAACAAAAGCTACATTCATTTGATCATTCTCCGGCAAGTCCGTCTTGTAAATTCCATATGCAAGGGCTGTTGCCGTAGTCTCATGCATCAAACGCAAGGGATGCAATCCTGCTATCGTGGCTGCATCCAAAACAGCCCGTCTCCGGAGATCAGTGAAATAGATAGGAATCCCGATACAGCAATCAACAACAGCCGCATTGAAATTCTTTTCAGCAATGGTCTTCAAATCCGCAAGCACCATTCCAAGCAACTGCGTGGGGGTGAAAGTTTTCGTTTCACCGAGATACTGCGCCTGGACCAGCGGATACCCATCCGGTGCAAGACTACCGCAAGCACCAGCAGACCCAGCAGGGGAACCAGGTTCCGGTGCTTCACCTTGCCAATCGTTTCCATCTCCGCTAGGAATTCACAATCGCCTTGGAAATGGCCACTGTTAAGCCTCTTTACTACCATCGTCTCCCTCTCCTGGTCTTCTGAAATTTGGATTTCGAAGGAGGTAAAGATTTCATTTTTGGCAATCATGGCGAAGATTCTGAGCAGAAGCAGCAGCAGTCTCGTGTCGCCCTGCCTGCCGCATCTCTGCACCTCATCCCGTCCAGAAGGTCGTCGTTTACTGTTGCGTGTCATCGCCGATTCAAGTCCTTGAGATGTTCGTTGAAGAGCAGCGATTTTCATGGCACCAAACTGGTTTTGCAGGAAGCTGAAATGAAATCCAGCAGGGCAAAATCTGGTCGTGTGCAGATGAGCCTTGGTATTGCTAAAGCTCTAAGATGGTGGGAAAAGGGGTCTCCATGGGGAAGGCGGCCAAAGGGGCCTCGGCGCAGATGCATCTGACTGTGAAGGCGGAGCCGGACCCGAGGTTCGTGTTCCAGTTCGACGGTGAACCTGAGTGCAGCCCACAGGTAGTGCAGATCCAAGGCAATCGCCGGCAGCCGGCCTTCACCTGCAAGTTCAGCTTCAGGAGCCCCGGCGACAGGACTTCCAGATGCAGATCAGTCCAATCAGATCCAGGCAGCTCGCGGGGGTGGCTGAGCTCCCTTGGCAGAGAAAGGGAGCGCCCTCTTAAAGAACGCAAGGGCTGGTCGATCACCGTCCACGACCTTTCCGGCTCGCCCGTCGCTGCCGCATCCATGGTCACCCCTTTCGTCGCATCCCCCGGCTCCGACCGCGTCAGCCGATCAAATCCCGGTGCATGGCTCATCCTCCGCCCTGGCGACGGTACCTGGAAACCTTGGGGCCGCCTCGAGGCGTGGCGCGAACGCGGCAGCAGCGACGGCCTGGGCTACCGCTTTGAGCTTCTTCCCGACATGAGCAGCTCTACCGCAGGGATCTTGCTCTCAGAATCCACGCTCAGCTCTTGCAAAGGCGGGAAATTCATGTTCGATATGAGCGGGAATGGGCGTTCTACGCCGGAAAATTCATGCTCTCCCGCGTGCAGCCCACACGGCAGCGGGGACTTCGGCTATGGACTTTGGCCGTACTGCCTCTACAGGGGTTTTGTGATGTCGTCGACGGTGGGAGTGGAGAGGAGCGAACAGCGGAGATTCGAGGGCTGTGCTGTGCCGAAATGGAGTGCCCATCCCTCTCTCGTCGGATCACAAGCCTGACAGGCCGGACGAGCTTCAGCGCATCCAATCCGCCGGCGGCCGCGTCATCTACTGGGACGGCCCGCGAGTTCTTGGTGTTCTCGCCATGTCAAGGGCGATAGGCGACCAGTATCTGAAGCCGTTCGTTAGCTCGGAGCCTGAAGTGACGGTGACGAACCGATCGCCGGATGATGAGTGCCTGATCCTCGCGAGCGACGGCCTGTGGGACGTCGTTACCAACCGCATGGCTTGCGATATCGTCCGTATGTGCCTTTGTGGGCACGGTGCACCGCTGACGAAGGCCGGAAGTGATCGGCGGCCGGACAAGGCCTGCTCAGATGCCGCTGTTCTTCTCACGAAGCTCGCCCTTGTCCGGCATAGTACGGATAACGTGAGCGTCGTCGTCGTCGATCTCCGGCCAGTTTCGTAGCGGCATACAGACGGCTTTTCTTTTCTGTAATCTTTTTTTTTTTTTACATATAAATATATCTCATCAAATGCCCCCTCAGGAATTATGCCATCGTGAGCTACTTGTAAAGGCGTGATTCCTGACATGTTGTTTAGCAGGCCTCTCTTGACTCATAGCATAATGAGGATTTTTTTTTATGGGCCATATATATCACAATTCTTTCTCTTAGGCAAAACAAAAAGAAGAAACTGAGGGGCTCCTGGAAGCTTTGACTGAATGATTTCGAACATCTTGTCGACCGTAACAGTAGGTGGAGCACGCCTAAATTGAGGATTCTCTTCAAAGTAATCAAATGGTTCTGCAATGACAATGCTTTTCATCGCCCCACATTTGTGCATATCACGAGCAAGAGACCGCACATCGCAGCGAGCAGAAAAGTTTACAGTGGCCCATCTTTCTATATATATATATATATATATTTTTTGAGGGTCCACAAGTTTCTTATTGTTGAAATTCCATCGACCAATTCTAGGAAAGAATTCGTCATTGCCAACTTTTAACTTTGGTGCATTCAAGACATGGCCTTCTACTTGAGTGAAGTTACCATTGATCGAACACCGCATGCCTTCGACATTTCATCAGCACCATAGTTGCTGCTTCTTAATGCATTATTTAAAGTTTGCATCCTTTCTTGTGGTTTCTGTCGTGATTTTTCAACCAGTGATGATCTTTGCAAAGTTGATAGAGATTTAGTATACCTTTGCAATGAAACCAGAGAGCAGAGCTCGACAGGATAGTAAGTGGGGCGTTTTGGCTTTCCAACATTAATGCATGACATATTTGCAGAAAACCTTCAAATTCTTCAGAGTTCTCTTTGCTTTTCCCCAATCAATTTCACCATGATTTCTAATATTTTGATTAGCCATCAGAAATCCATCAACAGGGTCAGGCCTTATAATCATTGTAGTAGACACATCAATATTTAGAGAGAAGCCCCCCTTGACTGGTTCGGAAGCTAGAATGAAAACCACGACAACCCAGAACTCCACCTCCAAAGTCAACAAAGTTACTAGGATCATTGTGAAGAAATGACTGCCGAATCAGAAGGCAACCCTGCTTTGCAGCATGCTGCCTTAGGATTACATCTAGAACCCTTAAGGCTTCTTGAGAACTCTAGGAATCGTGTCCACGCAGAGCGTTTGCAATAGCTTTCATTGGAATTGTAGCAGCGAACGCCTTTGCCTTTTCCGATCTCCCTCCCCGGGGCTATCATTACCATGAGGACTACTATTCCCACTAACTTTGTTTGAGGACATGTCTTCAAGCACAACACTGAATTCAAAATTCTATTGTGGAAGAGCCCCTTACTGTAAACAAGCTCTTCTCACCATCATAAGCGAAGTACTTTTCCCTGAAAGTCACCAATATAAGTCTGGTGAACTCTATCCATGATCTTTCTTCCGATACCTTTGCCATCAATAGGCTCACTATCTTCACAAGACAGAGAAACCTTTCCGCCCAGTGCCAGACCTTGCTACTGGAACTCGATTCATTGACACTTTTTTCGCGCTTGGGGGTATGATAGGTGGGGGTGGCCACAAAGATTTCTCCTCAGCCTCTGTCTCCCCCATCTCCGCAAGAAACTGAGAAGAACGGGAAACCCCCTCTTTTTTTTTTTTTTTTTTTTTTTTTTTTTTGACAACTGCCTTAGCTGTCGAAATATCTGATGATGATGCTCATGGGGGGGAGAATTTGACATCGATAGAGCCATTACCTGTTTCTCCTGCTGCTGTAGTGAACTCCATTCAAGTTTTGAAGGAGTCCCTTCCTTCTACGAGGGAGGCTGTAGAGATTCTTTTGATATATGACTTTCTTTGTAATTTCATGGATAGTATCTTTTTAAGTAATTCCCATTCACGGTTGCTTTCATTTGATTTCCGCAATTAACAACTTCATATGTGCCATTGCCATGGACCCTCTCAATGATGTAAGGCCCTTCCCATTTAGGCTCGAATTTGCCGGTAAGTTTGCCCCCGGCCATAAGCTCTGTGCGTAGCTTTAGCACCAAATCTTCTCTTTTGAATGAGCGATGCCTCACGACTTTATTGTATGCTTCGACCATTCGAGCTTGATAGAGTTCGATCCGTTGCCGTGCTTGAACTCGTTTCTCGTCTAGTGCCTCGAGCTCGTCGAAGCGAAGTTGCGCTTGTTGTTCAGTGGTTAACCCAGAATGGATGGCAACCCTTAAAGATGCTAACTGAATTTCCACTGGTAAAACCGCTTCCGTGCCAAAGAGCAATGAATATGGTGTTGCTCCCGTTGCAGTTTGATGTGTGGTTCTGTAGGCCCACAATGCTTCGGGTAACCTCTCGTGCCAATCACGCTTATTTTTCACAGGGGTCCTTTTGAGGATTCGAATAATATTTTTGTTAAATGCCTCTGCTTGACCATTCCCTTGTGGGTAATAGGGCGATGAGAACACTTGTTTGATTCCAAACCTTCGGCATAACTAATTTACTTTATCGTTTTTGAATGGCGTGCCATTATCTGAGGTGATTTGATAGGGAACACCGTAACGGTAGATGATTTTGTGCTTGATAAATTCAACCACCTCTTGTGCTCGGACTCTCTTGTAAGCTTTAGCTTCTGCCCATTTGGAGAAATAATCCGTAGCGGCTAAAATATATAAGTTTCCTTTAGATGATGACGGGTTTATCGGACCGACAATATCAAAACCCCACCAAGAGAAAGGCCATGAAATAGGTGCTGGAGACATTACTGAAGCAGGAATATGATAAATATCTCCATGCATTTGGCAGGCTTCACAGGATTTTGCAAAATTGGCCCAACGTTTTGATCCTATGATAAAGACGACGTCCAGATTGGTGGGCGCCGCACTCGCTGGAGTGCGTCTCTTGAAGGACTTGACAGATATCATTCCCGTTAATACAGCGAAGCCAAAGCCCATCAAAAGCAATCCGATATAAACTATCTTGAAACACGGTATATCGCAAAATAGCCTTCCTCAGTGACTTCCTTGCACTTGGATCATCTGGTTCAATACCGTATTTGAGGTAATTGATGATAGGGATGCGCCAATCATCATTGTTTGTAGTTACCTCGGATACGCACCGTCCAATTTGATTTACTTGGAGCTCTTCGTCATCTTCTAGTCTTTGTACTCGAATTGTCATGTCATCAAGCTCATTAAAAGCAAGGATACTGGCTAACTTTGATAATGCATCAGGAACTACATTTTTCGACCGAGGAACATGCTCAACCGAAACCATTTCGAATTTTGCCAATAAAGTTTGAGCTTTGTCATAATATTTTCGTAAATGGGGCTGATGTACTTCGTATTGATTATTTAACTGTTTGATAACCAATTCAGAGTCTCCAAATATTCGCACAAATAAAATATCTGATTGCAGAAGAAGTTCCATGCCGATGAGTAAAGCCTCGTACTTAGCTTCATTATTTGTTGTGCTTCTTCCAAGAAAATATGAGTGCGGGAATAAGTCTTTATGAGGGGAGACTACGACAATTCCAACACCAGCTCCAGATGGCTTGGAAGCGCCATCGAAATACATTTGCCACATTGGATCATCATTTGCGTAGAAAACCTTTTCATCAGGTAGGTTTTCTAAGATGGAAAATTCTTCTTCAAGAGGATGGGCTGCTAGGAAATCTGCCAATACTTGCCCTTTCACTGCCTTTCGTGGCACATATTTGATATCAAACTCAGATAGCAGAAGTGACCATTTTGCCAGGCGTCCTGAAAGCATTGGTCTAGTGATCAGGAACTTGAGGGGATCAGCCTTCGATATAAGTATAATCTCATGCGCGAGGAAGTAATGTCTTAGCTTTTGTGCCACAAAAACCAATGCTAGACAAATCTTCTCGATCGAGGAATAATTGCATTCAGCTTGCAATAATCGTCGACTGAGATAATAGGCGGCTTGTTCTTTGCCTTGGGCATTTTCTTGTGCGAGTAATGCCCCCAGTGATTGTGGGCTAGCAGCAATATAGAGAATGAGTGACTTTCCTTTTACTGGAGTTGTCAAAACAGGAGGATTTTGCAGCAATTCTTTGATAGCTTCAAAGGCCTGTTGGCATTTCGCGTCCCATTGAAAAGTCGCATCTTTTCTCATTAACTTGTGAAAGGGCTGGCAGCGGCCGGACAAGTTGGAGATGAAACGCCGGATATACGACAATTGGCCTTGCAGACTCCTAAGTTCTCTGAGATTTCGTGGAGGCGGCATATTTTGAATTGCTTCCGTTTTGAGTGGATCGACCTCGATTCCCCTTTGGCGGATTATGAACCCGAGGAATTTCCCAGATGATACTCCGAATGCACATTTGAGAGGATTCATCTTGAGATCATACTTTCTTAGGCGCAAGAATACCGATCTCAAATCTTTTTTATGATTATTGTGACCTTCAGATCTTACAACCAGGTCATCGACATAGCACTCAACATGTTTGTGTAACATATCATGAAATATATTTTGCATAGCCCTTTGATAAGTTGCGCCGGCATTCTTAAGACCAAAAGGCATGACTTTGTAGCAAAAGACACCCATCGGTGTTCGAAATGCTGTTGCGGCTTCATCTGCTGGAGCCATCTTGATTTTATTATATCCCGAATATCCATCCATAAAGGAGAACGTGTCGTACAGAGCTGTGCTGTCGATTAGCACATCAGTGAAAGGAAGAGGAAATTCATCTTTAGGGCATGCTTCGTTTAGATCTCGAAAGTCTACGCAAATGCGGATCTGCCCATTTTTCTTTTTGACAGGAACAATGCTAGAAATCCATTTTGGAAATTTGATTTCCCGAATGAATTCAGCATCAATGAGTTTTTCAACTTCCTTGATGATTTGTTCTTCGAGCTCTGGTCGAAATCTTCTCGGAGCTTGCTTGATTGGCTTTTTATCCCGCGTAATATGCAGATGATGCATTGCAATAGCGGGGTTGAGACCTGGCATTTCGGAATACCCCCAAGCAAAAACATCTTTGAATTCACTTAAAAGCCGCCTCAGCGCCACCTTTTCTTTTTCGGCCAAGTTTTTGGCAATAAAAATGGGTCTCGGGTCCTTTTCAGTCCCGAGATTGAATTCCTCAAGTACGTCAATAGTAGGCTGGCCTCCATCCTCAATCGCAGGTGGAGCATCCTCTGGTTCCATTAATGCCTCTTCATCATTGTTGGAGTCATCACTTGTGGAGACGCAGTAGGTGGTGGCGAAGTTGCCATCTTCTTCTTCTTTATACCCAAGGCCAAGTCGTTTGTTTTCCTTTTGATAACCAGGGGGTATTTCGGATAACGGGACAGGGATGTCACTTCCGAGGCCTGATAAATGTGGTTCATCAGGATAGAACCCCATCAAATCCATAATTTTCTTGCTTTCTCTGCTATAGCGATGGAAATCCCATTTCTTGAGCTTAGCCGTGGGCAAACAAGAGGATTTGTTAGGGCTACCGTATACCTTGCCATATTGCTTTATGAAATGTTTTTGGGCAAAATTTTCATCTTGAGGTTCCTGCACACTTGGAGCAGATACATTAAACCCCACAAGCATTGCTAAAACTTCATCGAGCATTTCCTCAGGTTTTTGATTTTGGTGAGCGGCCTCAGTGGCCATTCCGTCACTCTCACAGCAAAGTGACTTGGCTTCCTCATTGGCCTGATTTCGGAATCTCCGAAGAGCTTCCAGATCCACCTCAAACCTAGGGGAATTGGCTCGAGGCGGTTTAGCAACCTTTTTCAGGACTTCGAGGTCCAAGTAGAACCGTGATCCTGCAGCAGTGTTGCTATAGCTGGTAGGAGGTGGTATGGTTGCCCCCTGTCGTTGTCGTGGTAGTGGATGTACTGGATCGAGGCTCATATTTTCAAATTTGGTTTGAAATTGAGCCCTTGGTTCTGTCGCTCCTCGTCCATGACCGCGCCCTCGACCACGACCTTGACCTTCTATTTTCTCACCCTTTGAGAATATGTCTGTGCTTACTGGGGCGGGGGGAGCCTGAGATACCTCCTGCTGACCTTTGCGTGTGGTCGCTTCAACTGCTTTTATTGATGTGTTGACAGCAGATGCCAAGTCATAATACTTAGCATCAGAGTAAAATGATTCCGCCGTTGCGAATGGTTTATGGTCAACAAAAATCCTTTTTTCGACTCCATCCTTGCAGTACTTGAATCATTGATGCACCGTTGATGCGATGATCTTATTACTATGGAGCCAAGGCCTTCCTAACAGCAAGTTATATGAGGTCGGAGCATTAATCACAAAGCATGGGATTTCGGTGCAAAAATCTTCTATGCTTAGTTCCAACTCAATCAGGCCCATGACCTTTTGAGTCCCTTGATTAAACCCGTGAATCACCACACTAGTGTCTTTTAACGCTGATGGAGAAATTCCGATCCTTCTGAGTGTTCGAAGGGGCAGGATATTAATTGCAGACCCGGCATCGATCATGATTCTGTTGACCAGATCACCGCCCAGGTTGCCCGTAACATATAAAGGTCGATTGTGATTAATGTCTCCAAGCAACATATCCTCATCAGTGAATGAAATGACCTCATCACATTCAGCGGCGTCGACCAGGTAAGCAAGACGGACATTTTCATCTGTCAGAGCACTCACCAGTGCATCCCTGGCTTCTTGTGACAACTGCAACGCATCGTAAATACTAAGTCGAGCAGGGAGTCCTTCAAGTGTTCAAGCACGTTATAGCTTACTGAGGATTTCTCATGATTGGCTGGTATGTGCTGTTCTGGCTGAGTACGATTTTCTTATATCGGGGCTTTACCCTTGTTTTCTGGTGTGATTCGACCAGATCGAAGAATTGCGAGAACATCCTCTTCAACTTGCACCATATTGCAGGAGGCAGAGTCCTGAATATTTGTAGCCAATGTCCGTAGTACATCTGAGAAAAATGGCTGCATTTTTGGGATTTCAGGAAAATACCCACTCATTGACTTGATGCACTGATGAACCATGATTTCTTCTTTGTCGAATTTTTGGTTGATTATTCTGCAGTTTATCCATCTCAAGATGTAGTCATATTGAGATTCTCCTGATAGGGGGTGCATGACTTCGATAATCTCTGGAGGGAACTCTGTTTCATATTCGTGGAATCTTAGGATAAACATATCGACGAACTCTTCCCAAGAACCAAATGCTTCTTCGGGGAGCGAGGAGATCCAGAGAAGGGCACAACTGTCATGGGCCAAGCTCAAAACAAAGTGCCCGAGTGCAAACTCTTCTGTTTTCCCCATTTGACAGACCGCCAGTGAATAATCAAATAAGTGCGGCAACGCGTACTTATGATTCTCGTGGAATAACTGAATATGCGGCCAATCATAGCTTAACTCCCTAGTTAAGAAAGGGAACACTCGAAGAATGGGCGCATCGTTTAACTGCAGTACGTGTAGAACTTGGAGTTGATTTGTCCTCCCAAAACCTTCAGCGTCGCTAAAGATTGCCTCTTGTTTGAAGCGTTCGTTGCCGACCCATCGGATTGCCTTTATGAAAGTTTTAGCTCCAAAGGTCTTGTACCCATTGTCAGTCGGAGGGCACACTGCATCTGAAAGGTATTTTGTGACTCCATGTACTGTCTCTGAGATAATTTACGTAATGAGCAGTAGATTCTTGACTGTATTGTATTTCCCTCAAGTAATTACTAGGGAACTGCTCTCTTTGCCTTGACAGGAAGCGGACCAAGAATGCATCTATCAAGATGACCCACTCGGTAATTTCTTCGATATGATTATCTTGGTACCAGGACATCACTGATTCCCCCAGTGAGTACCGGAAATATTCCACTCTGGTTTCCCAGGATGCTGGCAGAAGTCGAGATTCTCGCAAATACGTGATGATGTGGTTTACCGGTGACATCCCAACTTCAAACTTGGTGTAGTTAGGGATAAGTACCGAGGCAGTTCTTCGCCGCTTTGCAGGCTTGGACGCAGACGCATTTATATGATAGCAAGTTTTGGTTTCTCCTTTGTTGCTATGTAGGTCCCAAAACGGACCATCCTCGGGGAATTCACGTGGAGTTATATTCTGTAATTCCTCGAGAACGTATCTTTCTTTTACTGGTCGAGGTGATCTACCAACAAGCCGTTGATAGAACAGGAGTAGCAACTCAGGCTGCAAAAAGTCCATGATCAGGAATGGTTGCACCCGTGAGGATTGCCTCAAATGCCTTGAGAAGAAAGGGAGAATGACCTTATCCCTTATTCTTTTGTCTTCTCTGCATAAATTTTTGAGACACCTTTTTGTCCGTCATAGGCTTGGTGGTTTTCGAACCACTTCCCAATCACCCTTTTCTGCTATCTCAATTGTCACAACATTTGATGAAGCTTGCGCTGGAGGACTGAGTTTTATAACCTCCTTGTCGATGTAATCTTGCAATATTGCTTAGAGATCCCAACACTTCTTAGTGGGGTGACCGACATATCGGTGGTAACTGCAATATCGCTGGTGAGAGGTGCGTCCAATTTCTTCTGGCCTTTTTGGGGCGGGCAACTCGAATAGCCCGGTCGACATGAGGTGCTGGAATAGCGTCTCCACGTCATCTTCCCCAAAGGCATATTGGATTTCCTCTCTTCGGAAGGGTCTTGCAGGCTGCTCTTTTACAGGCGGCTTTGCTTTATCTGGTTGCTTCTTAACCTCCGTGGTGTTCGCAGAGGTCTCTCCAGTTTTCTTCTTCTTAAATGTAGTGGTTGTGGATGACTCCTTCTTCCAAGCTTTTTGTTGAGACAACAAATACTCTTTTCGACAAGCTTCTGTAGCTAGGGCCTGAAATGTACTTACCTGTTCATTCATCAGCAACGAGATTTCCGTCTTGATGCCATTCCGGCAAAGATTGACCTTCATTGCTTGAGATAGGGGTGCTTGACATCGGTTAGCGACCCTCTGCCATCTAGTGATGTAGTCTTCAACCGGCTCGTCCTTCTTTTGGGACAAGGTAGATAATTCCGATAGTTGTACTTCTCGTGTAGTATCAACGAATCGGGAGGTGAACATTTCTTTCATCTCTTCCCATGTTCGAACTGAGCCGGTTGGGAGAGATATGTACCACTGGAAAGCATCACCAGAAAGAGTATTGGAAAACATTCGAAGACAAAAATTCGAATGGTGCGCCCAGTTGCCCATGGCATAATGGAACGATGCCAGGTGTTTTAACGCACTCCCGGTCCCATCGAATTGGATTTTTGGTGGCTTCAAATCTCTAGGTAGCAGCTCCGCTTCAACCTCTGGGGGATAAGGCCTGTTGATTGTCGTTGTAGGGACACTAGTGAGTTGAGGTGCCTGTCGACGAAGGCATTCAGCTACAAGTTGATGCACCATCTCCTTTTGTGCAATAAACCTAGGTGGAGACCCCATGGGTGTGTTTACTCGCGCGTCTTGCGTTCGAGGGGTATTGATACGTAGGTTATTGAACTGCATAAAGCCTTGCTCCAATTCTGCATTTTCATCTTCCTCGGTCTGCTGCCTAATTGGTTTCTCGGGCTGATGGACTGATTGACGGTTCCTTGGTGATGGTGGTTGATGGGAACCTGATGTCTTGTTGCCTTGAGTTTCCATAGCCCGTTTCATACTCTTAATCTCCTCCCGGAGGTCATGAATGAGCTGAGACTTGGGTGTAAGAACCTCTTCTTCTTCGCCCACCATGTAAGAGGCTTCAAATTGACCTCTTGGGAGGGCGGCCCTGATCCCTTCAAGATGAGAGAGGCTACAGAATGGCGGTGTAATGGGCATTGCGGCTGCCCTTGACCGGGTTAACATCTCCGACGCTTTGGAAGTGCTTGGTTGGGTGAGGTCCACGATGTTGACTTCTGTCGACTGGAGGAGATGTCTCCTCCTTTTAGCTTCTCTCTTGGGGTGCGGCATCCGGTGCTCTCCTCGGAACGGGGCCACAACAGGCGCATAAGTCATATCCTCTTTCAGTCTGATCAACGAGGCGAATTGATTTTCGTGTATAAAGTTAGGGATCAGCCTGAGCACCGAACGTGAATACGTTGTATGGCGCTTCTGAGGATACTGCCACTTGTTAGAGAGTCTTGGCTTTTGAGGCACTCTCAATTTGCGAGTGTTCTGTAGTGGCTTCTTTTGCGGCCTACCCCTTTGTCGGGGGTGTGAGAACAGCCTATGCCTTGGTCCTGGTGGCAGTGGCGATGAAGCCTTCAAGTTTAACCGGGAAGTTGCTTTCCCGAACTGCTTTTTCTGCTGCGCTTTTCTCCTTTGTTTCCTTGATATGTGATGAGGAACCGTCACTATGTTGGCAATATCATAGTGACCTGGAAATTTGACTCTAGCTTGTGAGCTAGATGGAGCATGGGTTGACTGATGGGGCGAATGCGTCGGGTCAGGGATGACAAATCGCAGGGTGCCTAAACCGGATCGGACAATAATAGGTCCTTGCGGCTTGAATTGGTCGTCCCCTCCATCGGCCAATGGAGCCTCCAGCTGAGAAAACTTGGTTTGTATTCTTGACTCCTTCCGCTCTTGGGTGTCACTTTGGTTAAGTCGGGGGGCTAGGTCAACAACCCTTGAGGCAGCCCGACCAAATTGGCGAGTGATGGTGCATCGAACAGGATTCGGCACAGTTTTGCCCCCTTTTCGGGGAACATTGGCTTCTGGGTGGCTAGTTGGCGCTAGCCGAGTTGCAGTAGATTATCTCGCAGACCTTTTTATGGAATGGGACTGCAAAACAGGTTGTCCTGCAGGCCGTTGTGCTGCTGGTTGGGCTGGTGCAGCAAGCCGGTGGGCGGACTTCTTGGCATAGTCTGACTGTCGAGCAGGCGGGCCCATTCGGATGGGCGCCTGCAGAGACTTTGTTGGTTGAATAGGAGTGGTCTTCGAGCCTTGAACAATAAGAGGCTCCTTGAATAGTGCAGATTGGTCTCTTCTTTGCTTGATCGCTGCAGGAGAGTAGTCAACGTGTCGATAGACACGGTGCTCCGGCTTCTCTGGTACACGAATAAAATGATGCGGGATAGCCGCATGCATGTGGTTTGGCATAGAAATGACAAAACCACCATTGGGCAAGAATCCAAAAGCCATCGAATGCGCCATGAATATCTGCAAAAGAGCACTTCAGAGTGTTAAAAGTGAGAAATTAAATAAGCATATAAAGACCATAGTTTTAAGCTCTTAAAGATGAAGGGAGAATGTTTCACGTCGGGTTCACCATTTGTTCCGGCCTCGTGAGAAAAATATTTATAATTCAAAATTCATTCTTTCTTGGTTGAATGTAAAATTGTTTTCCCTGCGGCTTTGAGAATAAATGCTTAATTAATTTCCCAGCAAAATTTTAAAGCATCCAATTCTTTAACCGAGTCCGAAAAATACATCACAGAAATATTTTGCATTGTGTTCCACATTCTGATTTTACATCTCTAGCGAGAAAACCCTTGATTAAAAGAGCTGAATACAATGGTCCATAAAAAAAATGCTTAACAATAATGAAGTGCGTAGAAGATCCTTCTACGTCTTTACAAGTGCACGAAAAATCATGTCTAACAAAAATATAAAGATGAATGAGTACACTTCGCCCCGCGCCGTGACTCGAATGTGAGGTATATGACACCACGCGCCATATCTTAAATATGAGGTACATGACGCCGCGCGCCATGACTTAAATATGAGGTACATGACGCCACGCGCCATGTCTTAAATGTGAGTTTACGCTTAGCCCGTCGACCAGCGAGGACTCGGTTTTGGGAACTAGTGAGGGGCCCGTCGGCTACACTAGTGACCCTACACAGCAAACTAAGTGCGCTCTTAGCTTCTGGATTTACACAGCAGACCAGCGTGTCCCGCTTTCAGCTTCTGTATTTATACAAGAAACCAGCGTCTCCCGCATTCAGCCTCTGGATTTACACAGCAGACCAGCGTGTCCCGCTTTCAGCTTCTGTACTTATACAAGAAACCAGCGTCTCCCGCTTTCAGCCTCTGGATTGAACAATTGGGTGGTTTTACCAAGAAATGGATTCAACCGAATTCATAAAGTATGTTTGGGTCATTTTTGACCAATTAAAAAGGTTTGGGCCCCAACTGGGCTTGTTGAAAAGAGTTTGGGCCTTCTTGGGCTTTTTGGAGATTTTTGTGCCATCTTGGGCTTTTTGGAGATTTTTAGGCCATCATGGGCTTTTTGGAGAGTTTTGAGCCATCTTGGGCTTTTTGGAGATTTTTAGGCCATCATGGGCTTTTTGGAGAGTTTTGAGCCATCTTGGGCTTTTTGGAGATTTTTAGGCCATCATGGGCTTTTTGGAGATTTTTGGGCCATCATGGGCTTTTTGGAGAGTTTTGAGCCATCATGGGCTTTTTGAAAATTTTTAGGCCATCATGGGCTTTTTGGAGATTTTTAGGCCATCATAGGCTTTTTGGAGAGTTTTGAGCCATCTTGGGCTTTTTGGAGATTTTTGGGCCATCTTACCTTTTTAGAGGGTTTTGAGCCACCTTGGGCTTTTTGGAGATTTTTGTGCCATCTTGGGCTTTTTGAAGAGTTTTTGGCCGTCTTGGGCTTGCTCGGACATTAAGGCTCGGATTGAGTGAAGAAGTCATCATTTTTTTTTTCTTTGATATATATATATGTATATATATAATAGAAAGGTACTTAGCCCTGCGTATCAACTTAACCCACTGTTTGAGGAGTATCTACTTAGGCAAAAGTATATGAAAATTCTTTTTTTTTATAATATATATATTTTTGAAAGTCTAAAAATATATATATATATATATATTTTTTTTTGGAGCCCGTGGGGCAAATACACATATATTTTTTTTTTGAAGGCCCGCGGGACAAAATATTCATTTTTGGAGGCCCGTGGGGTATTTATATAATCTTAGAAATCAAAATCTCAATTTTTGGACGCCTTTGAATATATATGTATATTTTGATATATTTTTATATATAGAAAATACTCATATATTTATTTTTATTTCTTAAGGAGAAAATATACTTAACCCGTGTGTCAATTCAACCCGCCAATCGGGGAGTATCCACGTTGGAAAAAGTAGTTTTTGAAAATAATATATATGTATATATATATATATTTATATATATATAATATACACATATATATTTTTATTTTATTTTTTAAAAGAGAAAATATACTTAACCCGTGTGTCAATTCAACCCGCCAGTCGGGGAGTATCCACGTTGGGAAAAGTAGTTTTTTTTGAAAATAATATATATGTATATATAGATATATATTTATAATATACATATATATATATCTTTATTTTATTTTTTAAAAGAGAAAATATACTTAACCCGTGTGTCAATTCAACCCGCCAGTCGGGGAGTATCCACGTTGGGAAAAGTAGTTTTTGAAAATAATATATATATGTATATATAGATATATATCTTTATTTTATTTTTAAAAGAGAAAATATACTTAACCCGTTTGTCAATTCAACCCGCCAGTCGGGGAGTATCCACGTTGGGAAAAGTAGTTTTTTTAGAAAATAATATATATATGTATATATAGATATATATATAATATACATATATATTTTTATTTTATTTTTAAAAGAGAAAATATACTTAACCCGTGTGTCAATTCAACCCGCCAGTCGGGGAGTATCCACGTTGGGAAAAGTAGTTTTTGAAAATAATATATATATATTTATATATACACATAAAAGGAAGAAACTCTCTCTTTTTTTTTTTAACTAAAAAAAAAATGGAGAACTCACGTTCTCTCTTCAGCGCGGGAGAGCTCGTTCCCCGTTCTCCTTCCCGTCGTTGTGTCCCGAATGAGAAGCTTCATGGGTATTTATAGGCTTTTGGCCGGCTTGGTGCGAGTTCCGCGGCTACTGTCGTTCTCGCGGAACTTCATTCCGCAGAACTACCTCTACGCGGAACTCAGGTTCCCGCAGAACTTCGTTGCTTGGGCGCCAAGCTACACTTGCGCGGAACCGGATTCAGGCGGAACTGCACCGGAATCGCTTTCTCGCGGAACTTCATTTGCGCGGAACCGCTTTCCCGCGGAACTGCACACGCCGCGGAACTTCTGCTTTTGTGGAACCCCGAGCTGGCGCCTCGATCTCCACTTGCAGTAGCTTGGACATGTCGGTGGCCGCTTGCTTTGTGTTCTTGGCGACGAGAGCTGTGGAGCGGGCTGTTTCCGGCATCTTCATCCGCCAGTAGTAGGTGAGGCAGGCAAGGAGGGCGCCGAACATGAGGATGATCAGAGGCCGAGGGCGTAGGAGGCGTAGAGGAGGAACTGGGCGACCCCAAAGCCGCTGCCCGCGATCTGGCCCTTCCAGAAGCACCGCCGGAGGGGGGGGCCTCCAAGCTGCCCGCGAAGAGGCCCACGATCTTCGACTCCGAGTCGAAGGCAGCTACGGTGCGCACGTTCGCCACAGCCTCGCTAGCAAGCTGCGTCGCCTTCGCGTGGGCGGCCTCCAAGCCGCCGGAGAAGATGCCGAAGCCCTGCATGGCGAAGACGGCCGCTATGAAGGAGCCACGGGTCTTCTTGTTGGCGTACTCGGACATGATGGTGGCAGAGAGGGGGTAGTCACCGCCGATGCCAAAGCCGAGCCAGAACCTGAAGAAGCAGAGGGTAGCCATGACGGCCTTGGGGTGGTTACCGAAGGAGAGGCCAGAGGCGATGGAGCAGAGGACCATGAGGAGGAGGGTGATGCCGTAGACGCGCTTGCGGCCGAGCTTGTTGCCGAGCCAGCCGAAGAAGAGCTGGCCAGCGAGGGTGCCGCAGAGGGCGACGCCATTGACGGCTGTGGAGATGTTGGGGGGAGATTGCCGGGCTTGGAGGAGCCGGGGATAGTGTAGTAGATGCGGCCGAGGAGCTTGGTGACCAGGGAGATGTAGAAGAGGTCGTAGGCGTCGGTGAAGAAGCCCATGCCGGCGATGACGATGGCCGTGAAGTGGTACCATTGCGTCTTGGCAGTGTCCAGCGCGTTCAGCACTTCCAGCTTCCTGCCCGCCATTGCTGTTCTTAGGTATCTCCTCTGCTTGCTCTCAAATCCGCCGTTGACCTTGCCTACTCTTCCAACCCGCCCTCTGTTCTCTCTACTCATTTACCCCCCGAGAAATGGCGGAGGCGTTGGACGACGGCGAGTTCTGGCTTCCTTCCGAGTTCCTTAGTGAGCGGCAGGCCAAGCTCCGCCATGCATGCCTGTATCCGATCGTCGTTGCCGTATAACCCCAGATAGCGATGTATACAGCGGTCCTGCACTTAGGCGAGCGCCTTCGCCAGCGGATAGCTGATAGCGAACCCTCCCCCGCCATAGGCCATCCCATACGAGAAGTATATGTTCTGCAAATGACTTTCCGACAAACTCCCAATGTAGTAGAGCTGCCGATGATCGTACTTGGACAGCACTCTCACCAGGTTGTCGACGACGAAGATGGTGTCGTCGTCGCCCATCACGAACCATCTCACGTCCTCCATCCCCAGCCGCAGCGTCTCCTTTGTAAAACCCAAACCAGCAGGAATCTTAGACGCCCGCACTTCTGCTGCATCAGAACCCATCAGCTGCAATCGCTCGTATAGCTCTGAAAGCTTCTCCCCTATGTCATCATCTCCATCTCCGTCTTCCTCAGCAGTAGCGGCAGATGAATCCTGCAGCTCAGTCACCTCCTGCTGAAGCTTCACCAGCTCTTCATTCGCAGAAACAACCGCCTCCAGCGCCGTCTTATCATACGAATGGGCCAAGACTTTCAGCTGGCCCTTCTTGAAACCAGCAATGCAGACCTGCATGCTAGCATGGCCAACATCAACAAAAGCTACATTCATTTGATCATTCTCCGGCAAGTCCGTCTTGTAAATTCCATATGCAAGGGCTGTTGCCGTAGTCTCATGCATCAAACGCAAGGGATGCAATCCTGCTATCGTGGCTGCATCCAAAACAGCCCGTCTCCGGAGATCAGTGAAATAGATAGGAATCCCGATACAGCAATCAACAACAGCCGCATTGAAATTCTTTTCAGCAATGGTCTTCAAATCCGCAAGCACCATTCCAAGCAACTGCGTGGGGGTGAAAGTTTTCGTTTCACCGAGATACTGTGCCTGGACCAGCGGATACCCATCCGGTGCAAGACTACCGCAAGCACCAGCAGACCCAGCAGGGGAACCAGGTTCCGGTGCTTCACCTTGCCAATCGTTTCCATCTCCGCTAGGAATTCACAATCGCCTTGGAAATGGCCACTGTTAAGCCTCTTTACTGCCATCGTCTCCCTCTCCTGGTCTTCTGAAATTTGGATTTCGAAGGAGGTAAAGATTTCATTTTTGGCAATCATGGCGAAGATTCTGAGCAGAAGCAGCAGCAGTCTCGTGTCGCCCTGCCTGCCGCATCTCTGCACCTCATTCCCGTCCAGAAGGTCGTCGTCTACTGTTGCGTGTCATCGCCGATTCAAGTCCTTGAGATGTTCGTTGAAGAGCAGCGATTTTCATGGCACCAAACTGGTTTTGCAGGAAGCTGAAATGAAATCCAGCAGGGCAAAATCTGGTCGTGTGCAGATGAGCCTTGGTATTGCTAAAGCTCTAAGATGGTGGGAAAAGGGGTCTCCATGGGGAAGGCGGCCAAAGGGGCCTCGGCGCAGATGCATCTGACTGTGAAGGCGGAGCCGGACCCGAGGTTCGTGTTCCAGTTCGACGGCTAACCTGAGTGCAGCCCACAGGTAGTGCAGATCCAAGGCAATCGCCGGCAACCGGCCTTCACCTGCAAGTTCAGCTTCAGGAGCCCTGGCGACAGGACTTCCAGATGCAGATCAGTCCAATCAGATCCAGGCAGCTCGCGGGGGTGGCTGAGCTCCCTTAGCAGAGAAAGGGAGCGCCCTCTTAAAGAACACAAGGGCTGGTCGATCACCGTCCACGACCTTTCCGGCTCACCCGTCGCTGCCGCATCCATGGTCACCCCTTTCGTCGCATCCCCCGGCTCCGACCGCGTCAGCCGATCAAACCCCGGTGCATGGCTCATCCTCCGCCCTGGCGACGGTACCTGGAAACCTTGGGGCCGCCTCGAGGCGTGGCTCGAACGCGGCAACAGCGACGGCCTGGGCTACCGCTTTGAGCTTCTTCCCGACATGAGCAGCTCTGCCGCAGGGATCTTGCTCTCAGAATCCACGCTTAGCTCTTGCAAAGGCGGGAAATTCATGATCGATATGAGCGGGAATGGGCGTTCTACGCCGGCAAATTCATGCTCTCCCGCGTGCAGCCCACACGGCAGCGGGGACTTCGGCTATGGACTTTGGCTGTACTGCCTCTACAGGGGTTTTGTGATGTCGTCGACGGTGGGAGTGGAGAGGAGCGAACAGCGGAGATTCGAGGGCTGTGCTGTGCCGAAATGGAGTGCCCATCCCTCTCTCGTCGGATCACAAGCCTGACAGGCCGGACGAGCTTCAGCGCATCCAATCCGCCGGCGGCCACGTCATCTACTGGGACGGCCTGCGAGTTCTTGGTGTTCTCGCCATGTCAAGGGCGATAGGCGACCAGTATCTGAAGCCGTTCGTTAGCTCGGAGCCTGAAGTGACGGTGACGAACCGATCGCCGGATGATGAGTGCCTGATCCTCGCGAGCGACGGCCTGTGGGACGTCGTTACCAACCGCATGGCTTGCGATATCGTCCGTATGTGCCTTTGTGGGCACGGTGCACCGCTGACGAAGGCCGGAAGTGATCGGCGGCCGGACAAGGCCTGCTCAGATGCCGCTGTTCTTCTCACGAAGCTCGCCCTTGCCCGGCATAGTACGGATAACGTGAGCGTCGTCGTCGTCGATCTCCGGCCAGTTTCGTAGCGGCATACAGACGGCTTTTCTTTTCTGTAATCTTTTTTTTTTTACATATAAATATATCTCATCAATTATATTTATATATATTTAATACTAAAGATGGCCTTTTCGGGTATAAAATAGCCATTTTGGTGATTTGATCTTAGATGCTTAACTTGATGGTCCGCGTACTTAACCACTGCTGTTAATGGTCGAAAATGAATATTCACGAAATAAATTTTTATTTAAGTGTATGAAGGACTAACCCAGGAGACTTTCGATCATTTTTTCAATTTTAATTCTTTCTACATCATTTAATTGAGTATAGTGTTCGATTTTATTTGCTAGATATATAGCTAAAGGTCTTTCATCTTGCTTTAATAACTCAAGTCCTTCGGTCATATGTTCTTTGATTTTTCTTAAATCGGTTAAATAAGCCTTTAAATCTTTTGACCATTGATTCATCCTAACAAATAACAAATTTGTTGTTCTATTTGTCTTATATAAGATCGTATGATTCTTAATGAATATAGGGCTTCTTCATAATCAATATAGTCGTGTAGCTGTGGCGTGATATTAAATTGAACAACAACATGTTGTAGTAAAGTTTCTTCTTGCCTAAATTCTCTTAATCTTTTTCTCAAATGCTTTATTTGATATGGTAATAGCATAATTAAAATTCTTCGTCAGATGATGTATAATATTCCCACTCAAATTCTACAAGAATATTTTCGTCATTATTTATGATATGAATAACCCTTTCTAATAATTCTGTAGTTTGAGTTTCTAAATAAAATGCAATACAGTTTCGGAGAATATAATAATCACCGTGCCATAATAATAATCTAAAAATGCGATATGCTAGCCATTCATTATAAGAAAACGGAATATCGAACATTAATTCATAAAGAAAACTTACATAGATAGATTTACAAGAAGAGAACGAAGCTGAACAGTCTTCTTTCTCAATCTCAGCACTCTTATAGAGCTTATATTAGGACACTCCTTAAACTAGACGACTCTCTTTAGGCTCGAAGACTCTTCGATGCCCTTACAATTGAAAACACACCTATTAATAGAATGAAAAAGAAGCGACGATTTTACAAGTGGTTAAGTCCGTGGCGGACTTGAAATGAAGATAGATCCGGGGTCTTGTCGCTGGGTTGCGTGTCCTGGTTAAAGTGGAGTCGAGTATCCCGACGAGATAAGGATGAAATAAGGCTGATGGCTTTGGTATCTAGGAATAGTTCTTTCTCGTGCTTGAACAGTAATATCTCTGCTTTTGATAATAGTGATGTCAAATCAGTTGGAAAGGGATTGTGACGATAAGTCCATCTGATCTGAATTGATTTGGCTGTCGAACAATAATTTGAAAGCTTTGGCTCTTTGTTCTTCTGGAGATAAGCGAGGAAAATCTTCTTTGATGACTTCTAGAGCCCTTTTTAGTGCTTCTTTTGTGGCTTGAGAACGATGGTGGATTTGAGAAGAATCATCTGTACTTTTGCTCTTAATATCGGCGCAAACATTGGTATTTTTCAAGGATATTTTCATAATCAAATTTAGGCCACCATTTAATATGAGATGAATAAGTTATATAGGGAATAGAATCAGGTTTTGTATAAAAGTTGAAATCCCAAATAATCCATGGAATATTTTCTTTTATAATAAATTTGAGTAATGCTAGACCATTTTCTAATATAAGTGATTCAGATATGACTATCTTTGGTAATAGCTTAAATAAATCGTCAAGAATAATTTCCAAAGTCATTCCCTAGAAATCTCAAAATTTGTCTATAAACCAGTTGGGGATATGCTGGCTTGGATTCTCAAGTATAAATCTGATCCACCATGATGAGAAAAGAAATAATTTTGTCTGAATAAAATCTTTTGCCATGCCTCTTAGTAATCCTAATAATTATATTTTAATACAGTGGGTCTGAATTTAGCTCTTTCAGTTATAGATGCTGGTTCTGGAAAGGAAAATAAAGTATTGGGGTTATGTGAAAACCATTGATCTAAAGGAATAATTTTTCTAATATGTAATTTAGAGTATAATATTCAATCATCTCTCGGGGGCTCTGCAATATGCTCTATAGTAATAGAGTGAGTTTGTAATAAGATTCTTTCATAATACTTTATGTCTTTTTCTAGAGCTAGAGGAATAAACCATTCATCTTTTAAAAATTATCTTCTATAAATAATAGTAGTAACCTTTTGAATAATTTTTTCATCCTTTTCTCCTGAGGTTATAATATTGGGAAGATCTTTACTTCTAATAAGATCAATATCTGATTTTTCTAAATTTTGAATAAATTTATCAGCATTATAAAGAAAATTATAATTCTGTGGGGTGCTTGAGAAGGCCGATGCTCTATCAGCCGGATTCCTTGGAGGAACTGATGATTGCGTGGGCCTGGCCGGAGGCTGTTTTGATGATTGAGCTGGAGGTTGCTGCTGAGTCAACCTGAGGCATTTCTTGCAAGAATTCTCTTGATAGAAAATCAGGAAGACAATTACTTTCTCCCTTAATATATTCTATTTGAAAATTATATGGGGATAACATTGCTTGCCAACGAGCAAACATATGATGTGATACAAAATTCTTTACATCCTTTTGAATTATTTGTTTGGTTGCTCGGCAATCTACTCTTAATAAAAATTCTTTATTTATTAAATCTTCTTGAAATTTATCTATACAAATAACTATGACTAACATTTTCTTTTTAATAGTAGGATATTTTATTCTAGTTTCATTCCATAATCCTGATGTATAACGAACTAAATATTCTTTCTCTTGATCCTTTTGTTTAAGTATACCACCATAACTAATATCAGATGCATCTGTTTCAACTATTTTAAATAACTCTGGATTGGCTAAATGTAAACATGGTAGATATTTAACTTTTCTTTTAATATTTTGAACTGCTTCAGTATGTTTTTCTGTCCATGGAGGTGGATTTTTTCTAATCTTTGTAATAATATTCCTCTATCATAGGCAACCTTTTCATAGAATTTTGCTACATAATTTAAGCATCCTAAAAATCTATGTAATTATTTTTTATATTTTATTTCATCTGAAAATTTATCTGCAAAGATTATAGCTCTATTAACAGGCTGAATAGTATTATATTTTATATTGAATCCTAAAAATGACATTTCTATTTAAATAGCTTCATTTTTCTTTTTGATAATACTAATCCATTGTGATGAATTATATTTTTAAATATTTTTAAATATTTCTAATGTTCCTGAATAGAGTTAGAGTATAATAGAATATCATCAATATAGACTATTATAAATTTGAGGTAAGGATTAAATATATCATTCATAATATTTGGAATTCAGATGGGGCATTTTTAAGACCAAAAGGCATAACATTCCATTCGTAATGTCCAAAAGGTACTGTAAAAATAGTTTTATATTTATCTTCTTCAGCTATTTGAATTTGCCAATATCCTTATTTTAAATCAAATTTAGAAAATATTTTTGCTTTTATAATTCTCTGTAATAAATCCTTTTTATTAGGAAGAGAATACCTAGTCAATTTCAATACTTTATTTAATGGTTTGTAGTTTATAACTAACCTAGGAGCTCCTCTTTCAATTTCTGCTGCGTTGTTTACGTAGAAGGCTGCACAGCTCCAAGGTGATTTACTAGATCTTATTAGTTGTTTATCTAGCAAAGTTTGTATTTCTTGTTTAAGATTCAAATTCTCATTAAAAGTCTTAACTATATTATTATTATATAATTTCTTACATATATCTATGTATATACATTATTTATTTATTTATTATTATTGTTATATTTTTCTTTTTTTATTGAAATGACACAGTAGGTTAAACTTTTACGTTGAGTGAGAAAAGAAAGAAAAGAATAAAAATAAAGAAAGAAATGATACATGTGAATAAAATTTAACATCATATTTATATATATTCAATACTAAAGATGGCCTTTTTGGTATAAAATAGCCATTTTGGTGATTTGATCTTAGATGCTTAGCTTGATGATCCGCGTACTTAACCACTGCTGTTAATAGTCGAATATGAATATTCATGAAATAAAATTTTATTTTAGTGTATGAAGGAGTATTTATAATTTTTTCCAGATTATGTCCAAGTGCACCTAATATGCATATCATGCATGATTTTCGTGTGCGTATATGATTTACGTGTAGGAATGATCAGTATGTTTTCACCCCTTTTTTCATTATTTTTTAAAATAAAGTAAGAGAATATGTAAATAAATAAATTCACACATGTTTATATGTCGAAAGGCAGAAATGGAAATATTTAAATATTACTAATATGTCACGTTGATATTTCTTAAGTGCTTTTATAAATTTAAAAGGATTGAAGGAAAAGGGTTAAAATTTGGTTTCCTAGATTTTTAGACTTTTAAAACAAGTTATGAAAATAAATCTCATAAATAGGCATATTGTTGAGCATCGAAGACTTACTTGGACGTCACCACTTCAGCTAGCACGTCACGTCTCCTCTTTTTTTTTTCTTCCTGGGTTTCCTTCTATTCTGCTAGTGCTCCGCTTCTCTCTCTCTTAACGTTCATGCTCCATTATTTATAATGGGCTTCAGTAGGGGGTGCAACTTGGGTCGGGTACCCATGGGTCAACCCGATGGGTACCCGAAATAAGGTCGGTTCGGTTCCGCCAGGGTTACCCGTAGGGTCGGTTCGGTTCCGGGTAAAAAATACCCGGGGTGGATTTGGGTAGGGTCGGTTCCAATAGCCGGGTATCCGGAACCAAACC
Organism: Annona cherimola; assembly: GCA_030490835.1. Lineage (NCBI taxonomy): Eukaryota > Viridiplantae > Streptophyta > Magnoliopsida > Magnoliales > Annonaceae > Annona > Annona cherimola. The sequence continues at coordinate 44,115,765 of CM059977.1, read as the reverse complement.
GAATTTATATAATAATATTATAATAAATATATATATTATGAGGTTTGCGGGTTCATGTCCTGTGCGCCCTAAATTCCGCCTGTTCTCCAACACCGACGCCCTCACCTGCCATCGCCTCTCCTCTTCGCCATCTCCGGTCTTCTCATCCCGGACCAGCAAGGCAGCAATCGGGATTCGGCGCATCGCTGCTCTCTCTCTCTCTCTCTCTCCCCCTCCCTCCCTCCCTCTCCCTCTTCCTCTCCCTCGGCGCATCGCTGCTGCTCCGTCCCTCTCCTCTCCCACCGTCCCGCGTCGCCTCTCCTCTCTCTCCCTCCTTCCCTCCCTCCCTCTCCCTCTCCCTCGGCGCATCGCTGCTGCTCTGTCCCTCTCCTCTCCCGCCGTCCCGCGCGCCTCTCCTCTCTCTCCCTCCCTCCCTCTCCCTCTCCCTTAGCGCATCGCTGCTGCTCTGTCTCCCACTTCTCCCTCTTCCTCTCGATTTTTCAGGGCTCCATCGCTGCATCTCTCCCCATTTCTGATGTCGATGCTTCCCTGCCCCTCCCTTCCGGTGTCGCCTTCTCTCTCACTCTCTCTGTCTGTCCGTCTTGCTCTCTCTCACTCATTTTCTCTCAATCTCCCTGTCTCTCTCTCTTGATCGATCTCTCTCTATCTCTGTTTCTCTCTCTCGATCAATCTCTCTGTCTTAGTCTTTCTCTCAATCTCGATCTCTCTCTGTTTATCTTTCTCTCTGTCTCTCGATTGATTTTTCCGGGCCTATCTCTCTCTCTCTCAGTCTCTCTGTTTGTCTCTCTTTCTCTCTTCGTCTTTCGTTGCAGCGTCGATGATTCAAGGTTTCATCTTCCCCTATTGAGGATGCTTGTTTATGAGTATCTCAATAATGGGAACTTAGAGCAGTGGCTTCATGGAGATGTTGGGCCTTGCAGCACCTCACATGGGAGATTCGAATGCATATCAATCTAGGAACGACAAAAGGGTATGTTTTGTTTCTTATGTACATTTATTTAAACTAATTCTCGTGTCAATTTCCAACAGATTGCATGGTACAGATAATAACAGATTGTTACATTGCATGTAACACATTGTATAGTGGGGCTGGGCAGCTGTGCCGATTAATTGCTGACTCATACTCAACTGCTTATATATTTTATTTGTACATATTTATATTAGTAGATGGAATAGGTTACATATTACTTTTGGAACCGATTTAGAACCGAAACCGAAACCAAAACCGACCTTGAAAAATAGGGTAGGGTAACCCAAGAACCGACCCGGTCTAGAATAGGGTAGGGTAGAGGTTTTTAAAAATAGGGTAAGGGTAGGGTAGAGCCCTACCCGGACCAAGTTGCACCCCTAGGCTTCAGCGGTGACTACGGTTTTTAACCATGGGTTAAAATTTTATCCACCCCATCGCACCAAGTTACCCTATTCTCCCACATCATTCCTTTCAATACCAGCTGACCATACTATTGCCACCACAACTTATTATTTAAGCAAGTAATTTAATTTTTTTTTATTTCGGCCAAATAATGCCCATGCATTCTGGGCGTTCTTTTACTGGACCGTTCTTCGGTCCAGTTGCTTGCTTTTTTTTTTTAACAAAAGAATATATATATATATAAGAGCTGTTCCGGTGCAGCCATTTGATCAAAAGTGGACCCCACACATATTAGAATGCAATGAAACTTTATATAATTATTTATCTATATATAAATTTTATAGCAAATGGTTTATATGTTGAAAAAACCACTTTAAAGTTGTTACATCAAACTATTTTATTACGTTGAATTATATACATATCTGATTGGGATGAAAATTGGTATGGTAATAGAATACATTATTCTAAATACAATGGGTGGAGTAGATTATGATTTGATGATCATGTAGGGCCTATTTCAGCGATGCTGCACATGAATATTTCTATATATATATATGTCGCTGCATTTTAAAGTTGTTTATTTAAAAATTTTCTAAAGATGTTCTTTATAATCTAATCCATCTATATTTTAAAAAACATCAAGTTAGCCGTTCATATCAAATTTTATATTAAAATGATTAGTATTAATTAAGGTATAAGCATTTGAAATTAACTAATGCCATTCATTCAATTTTTAATTTTTATACTATTTCTAATTACATTTTGTATAATCTAATCCTTTCACCATGTATAGTACATTAATTTAGGCCTACTCATGGAATCTCATATAAAATAGTATAATAATTAATTAATAAAACATAGGGTATACATAGTTGACATTGCATGCATGGATAATAGCTCTGGACATAAAAGGTACATGTACAACTGTTCAGAATAAATACATGTATATATATATTTTTTTTTTCTCAATGAATTTTCATAATCCAATTCATCTATATTGTAAAATAGTTCAAATTAGCCATCCATCTCAAGTTTCATATCAAAATGATTAGTATGGATTAAAATATAAATATTCAAAATTAATTCATGAAATTCATTTAGTTTTAGTTGTTTAAAATTTTTCTAAACATATTTTTTATGATCTAATCCATTCATAATGTAGAGTATATTAAAAATATACTTACCCATGAGATTTCATGTAAAATAGTCTTATTTATATTAAGATACAATTTAATAACCATTTAACGAAAAAATCTAAAAAAAATACCGAACGTGAATTGCATGTCGGCTTCGACGTATATGCATGGCTTCAAAATTTTGACACGTTTTTCAACGCAAACTAATTATATTTATTTAAGCAATTTATTCAATTATTTTCCACAATCTAATCCGTCTAAATTAAAGAGAATATTAATTAATACTACCTCATGAATTCTTATATAAATCAGAGTTATGTATTCGAAGATTTAGAAAAAATAATTTGAATGAATCTAGGACACTAATTGGTATAAATTTTTAATTTATTTTTATTTTTCTAAAAGGTCCATAATTCCATTTGGTGTATTTTGGAAATTTCAAATTCCTTTCCCAAAAATTTATAAAAATTTATTTCATACTTTGCTTTTCTAAAATTAGATTCCCCCCTTTGTTTTAAAATTTCAAAATGAACCTTTTTATTTCTATTCTTTTCAAAATTACCATTCAGCCCCCTTTTTGTCATAGCATATTATATATTCTTATATTAAATTGTTTAGTATTTATAACAAGATTAAAGAATTTTTTTAAAATTCTGTCAACTTATGTTCGGTAGTTATTTTTTTTACTATTTATTCTAATTATTTTATGTATTTCTTAATTTATTTGTAACACTTTATCAAAAATACTTATATTTATATCTTCATATATTGATTATCTATTTTTTAAAATAAATATTTTTCCAAAATCATGTATTTAAATTAAATTTTCTAATTATACTACTTTAAATTTTGAAAATCAAGGATTTATTTACCTAGTTCTATGTTGCCATCATAGAGGATATTAATTATAGATCGTATGTCATCATGATTCGGCTTACCAAATTGCCTATGATATAAATCAGCCAATTGTAATTGACATCCACAAGTAGTAGATCTTTGTCTGTGGACGTGATAGTCTCATCACATTTAGTTGCTTTTACTTGGTAGATAAATATATGTTCTTATTTGTGAGGGTATTGATTAGTGCCTTTCATGCTGCTTAAGATAGCTAGAGAACGGAATAGATGCTAAGTTGGTTAAGCAAATGTTTCAAATGACTTAGTACATTGTAGCTAAGTGTTGGCTCGAGAGGTTTGCTCAGCCAAGTTGCTATGACTTATTTAGGTGGGCGTGTGCAGTTGACGTTTTACCTCTATTTTCTAGTGTTGTTTGCTTAGATCTTAATACTATTAATACATCCTTTTTTACTTGGATCATATTGTTAGAAGCCATGTCTTGGACCTGATTAACCATAACTTGTCCCAACATTTCAACAAAGCAGAAATTCTTCTCTAGTAAGTTTGGGAAATATCTCTTCATTCACGTGAAACATTATTTCACCATTATTTGTTCCTTTCTAACACGAAAACATCTCATTCTGCAGTTGATCTACTACAGAATATAATCATATTAAAGCTCTCCCATTAGCAGATCCATTACCTTGAGTCAGTAATTTCTAAAGGTCATCACGTTCATATAAAACCTTCAGATAAATGACTAAAAAATTTCTTCCCACAAGCTTAGGGCTTCTTCTGAAAGAGAGACAATCTATAAGACAATGTGAGTCTCATATGTGGTGGATAGCATGAAATGCTCAAGCGAAAATTTCTCTGTTTGCTTCATCAAATTTAACACAACTTCATAATGGAATATATAAATCATTGCATGCATGAAGCTCTTGTGGAATAGATTCATCACATGCCAATTGTGCTGTTGTTCTTCCAATAACCCCTAAAAGACTTTAAGGAGAGATGCATCATTCGTATGCAAGAGCTAGATTGCACGAAGTTCATGCAATTTCCCAAAATATTGAGCTCTACTAAAGGTGAAGTCTTCTTTGAGATCATGTCGGTCTACCTATCATGCTGTCTTAATGACTGTCTTAAAGTTTTGCAGTGAAGGGTATACAGTCAATGAAAGACATGTTGTGACCATTTAGGGTCCTAGTGTAGGAGAAATGTGTCCACAAGGGCAAAATATTATTTGACACCATCAACTATACCATAATAATACCACAATAATATTACGTGTTTGAGAGAGTGTTGGAAATGGACTATGAAGATATCTAAGGTTGGCTATAGTAATGAACACTTTTGAAAATATGTAAAGATATGCCTCACTATTGACATTCTATCCTTAAATTTAGTGAAATGCGGTTGTTGATTGTAGAAAATGTTAGTGTTATTTCCTTAATTGTAGATGTGCATGATCATAGCATAAGAGAAAAAAGCAAAACTAACAAATTTTAACACGAGAAAGGAGGAATCATATTACATGATGCTTTCCTAGAAAATCATGGGAAGATGAGCATTTCGTTATGCCAGAAGGAATATAGTATAAAAGGTCCTTATGGAGTGGTTCTCTTAGGCGAAAAGGAGATGACTATTGTGAGTTATCCGCAAGTGTACGAATCATAGCCTATAGTATTTAAAAGATCAAACCCATAGAGAGTTTGGGCTCTAGACTACGTTGATTTAAATACTTTATATCAAATTAGAGAGAGAACAAAAAAACAATAGTAAATAAAATAATGAATTTTAAAAATGTCAAATGAGGACTAATAGATCTATTTTCAGAGTTATCAAGGCCCATTTTTGTGCCTATTTTGAATGATAGTTTGTGAGAAATATATAAATTCTCATAGAATTTGCATTAGTTTGCATTATTTGTTTGTTTCATGCATCTTGTATAGTTTTCATGCATTTCTAGTTGAATTTAGTTGTAATTCATCTCATTTCAATGGTTTTAATCTATTAGATCACTTAAGAATGTATTTACTTATTTTTACTTTGTGTTATAGGAAAATAGAGGTGATTTGCTCCTAAATTCAATGCTAAAATTGGATGGATTGAGAGGAGAAGCTTATTGCAGTGAAGATTCAAAATTTTAAGTTAGTAACTCTAGGGGTTGCAACCCCAGATTCTGACATCCCAGCCCTAAGCATTGCCATATAGGAGGAAAATCAAGTAACAAAGTAGTCAAAGAGGCTGGCGCAATGGCCCCAGCCTATTGGCTTGTGGCGCCAGCTTCCATGTGGTTTTTCTACATGTGTCAACGCTCTAATGGAGAGTGGCAGATATAAATACCATCTTTAGTGTTTGAAGAATGAACAAAGGAGGACATGAAGGGGGAGAGAAAGAAAGCTCAGGAGAGGTACTTTTGAAGGGAAAAGGAGGAGAAGAAGCATCAAGAAGAGGAATCCTTTTTTTCTTCTTTGCTCCTTATCTCATAGCTTTTGATGGTATGTGTTTAGGAAGCTTTTTCTTATGTTTTGCCATGTTAATCACGAGCTAAACTTTATTTAGGATTGTAGTAGAACCCATTATGTAGTCATTACTTCATATTTTGTTCTTTTTTGATTTTCTATGCTTGGATTATCCATTTAATTTGAGTTTAATGCTTCTATGAGTTTGACCATCTTTTGAAATGATGTGGGTGCCCTTATAATGCTTAGAAAAGTAAGGTTAAGGTGAGACCTAGGTTAAATAGCATGAGTTCATCTCATTAGGCTAGAGTTTTTGTATCTTAGCTATTGGTTGAGTTGATTATTACTTGGATAGGAATATACTGACTAATGTCATGTAATCACATGTAAGGCTTGTTGAAAATGTAGTAACTATTGGTCCCGAGTTATGGCAACAACCCAAGAGGGGAGAGGTGAATTGGGTATTTTAAAATTCTTTACTTAAATAAAAAAATTTTCCCCTTTTTAAATTTAATCTCCTTAATAAAACAAGTAGAAAATATGAAAAGAAATAAAGCAGTAAAATGCAGATAATCAAGCCACACCAAGAGACACAATTTTATAGTGGTTCGGGTAACCTTCCCTACTCTACTCTTTCAAGTCAACACCCGTTGTGACTTGGGTTCCACTATTGGATTTCAAATACAACTAGAGCAGCAACTCTCTTCTAGATTCCAGCTCTAGGAGGCTTGCACCAATACAGCACAAGTAGGTGACGAGTCACACTCCAGTTACGATACTACTTTGCATTCACTTGGTTTCGATTTTCAATATCAAACCAAGTGGTAAACACAAATAATGAATCAACAGAAAGAACTACACTTTACAGATTCGTGTAGGTAGTTTGTGGCGCGTAGAAGAACTTGTAGAGAGAGTAGAATGTTCAGTAATGGAGCTTTCAGCAAGTTAAAACACAGTTCTTCACTTGGAGTTGGTGTAGGTCACTTTAATGCAAGAGAGAGTAGAAGGTAAGCTTATTGAATTCTTCTCTTAACTCCTTGTATGTTCTCTTGAATGCTCTTTTATAATGGAGGAGTAAATTCAAATGTTTGGTAGCGTGCACTTAATGCGCCAACGTTTGAATTTTTCCAACCATTGCGAACCAAGTCGCATGTGGGGTCGACTTGATATCTGACTTCATCCAAGTCACACGGTAGAGTTGACTTCGGATGCGACTTCACCCAAGTCGCATGTGGGAGTCGACTTCGAATGCGACTTCGGTCTTCAGCTTCCACTCCAAGTTCCATCTTCAGGTCGACTTGGTCTTAGACCTGACCCAAGTCGCAGGTGAGGTCGACTTTGAGTGCGACTTCACCATCCTTGTGTATATGTTGGAACTTTTGATTTCTTGTAGGTGATCTTGAAACTTCTCTTTCCTTTCTTTTCTTATTCTTCATTTGATATTCTTGGTTTTCCTTGTTTAGTTTTGAGACTTAGCACATAACTCTACTCTTGAGATGTTCTTCCTTATGACCTTGATTTTAGGATGATTGTCCTTCTTGATTTTGATGTCCACATCTTTAGTATATAGTTTTCCCTTAATAACACTACAACTTTGAAGAATTCTGACATGGCCATTTGCTCGAGTCGCTTGCCTGGGTCGACTTGAACTTCAACTTCACTCAAGTTGTATCTGGAGTCGACTTGGGTCTGCTACTTCACCTAAGTCGCAAGTGGAGTCGACTTTGATTGTGACTTCACCTGTCTCCATGACCAAATTCAACTCTGGAACATTTAGTGCATTTGAAATCGATTCTGGAGTCGACTTGGGTCTGCGATTTCACCTAAGTCACAAGTGGAGTCGACTTTGTTGCGACTTCACTTGTCTCCGTGCCCAAATTCAATTCTGGAACATTTAGTATGTTTGAAGTCGATTATGAAGTTGACTTGGGTCTGCCACTTCACCGAAGTCGCAAGTGGAGTCGACTTCGACTGCGACTTCATCTGTCTCCGTGCTCAATTTTAACTCTGGAACTTTTTATGCATTTGAAGTCAATTTTTGAGTCGACTTGGGGATCGACTTCACCTGAGTCGATGGCTAAGTCGACTTGGGACTGCAACTTGGTCTGCTATGTTCCGAAACTTGAGTTTTTATCCTTTAACAAATCTTAACAACCACATTAGTACCAAATTAATTCTCAAATTAAGTTATTAATCATCAAAACATGGATTGTGCTTAATTTGCCTTTAATTCTAATAGTAACTACCTTCATTCTCATAGAGATATAGAATTTGGAAGTTAGTTGCGCTTATATATATTGAAAGACATAATCAATGTGGTGCCTTAAATTAATAATCCACCTTGAAAAATGAATAGAGAACAATTAGAAGTTCATGTAAAATGTGTTGAGGGAAATTACAGCCCTAAGTCCTCTAATACTTAATGTCACTTCCCTTAATTATTGTCAATTACTGTTCTCATTACTTTAGAACTTAGTTATTTCTTTTTCATCATTATAATTTCATATTTTTGAATCAACTTTTAAATGACATTTTTTATATTAGATTATAATTTATTTAGCTTGCTTCCTTGTGGGAATGATCTCTTACTCATCTCTTTATTACTTGAGCAACACATGCACTTGCGTTGCAAGCTAATACATTAGTTTTGAGGTGGCTTATCAAGTTTTTAGAGGCGTTGCTGTGTAAGCCATTATCAAATATTTTATTGTCTATATTAATACTTGACACTTACAATTTCATTTAAAATTATTTAGATTTTCTTGTCTTCCTTCTACTTTTTTTTCTTTATTGAACTTTAGGATATATCACTCATATATGTGATAAGGATGTAGTAGTGGTATTACGGAGTTATTTCCTTCGATCCTAAACCAGATTGCACAGTCCATCAAAGATTTCGTGAACAATTAAGAAGTAGGACTTGGGATCTTGAAGTAATAATGAGTCAAGGAGGAAACAATCACAAAATTCATGGTGATCAACTAGAAATTAACTAAGATGATTAAGAGCATATTATTATGGATGATTTGAACAAGGTGTTCAATGAGTTCACAACACTTATCCTTGATAGCCTTCGTGACAATATTAGTTGACCTCCTATTCATGTTGGGAATTTTGAGCTGAAACTAGTCATGTTTCACATGATGCAGACAATAGGGCAGTTGGTAGGCTTTTAAATGAAAATCCTCATGAGCACTTGGTGAACTTCATGTAAATTTGCAACTCCTTCAAGCAAGGGGGTGTGTTGGATGATGCCATTCGCTTGAGACTATTCCCATTTTCATTGAAAGATAAGGCTCGTGCTTGGCTCAACACTCTTCCTCCTAACTTTATCAGAGATTGGGATGGTTTGGCTAAATAATTTTTAGCCATTTCCCATTAGCTAAAGCTATGCAGTTGAAGAATCAAATTACTTCTTTCGTGCAAGCTAATGGGGAATCATTATATAAAGCTTGAGATTGGTTTCAAGAGCTATTGAGGAGAACATGCAATCCTTTCATGATTGTGAATCCAAATATTCTACAATGAGTTATTACTAGAGATTCGTATTGTGGTTGATGTAGCAGTTGGGGGATTTTTAATGGGAAAGGCCTATAATCAAGTATTTGACTTACTTGAAAAGATGACTTCTAACAATACTTAATGGACAAGTGAAGGAGCAAATCCGAGAAGAGTAGCTGGTGTTCTTGAGGTTGATGCTCTATCTGCAATGTCTGCACAATTAGCAACTTGGCAAATGTAAGTTCGGTTGAATCTATACCTCTTCGATGTGATTGATGCGGTGAATATGGTAAAATGGTGGCTCAATGTTCTTCAAATCCAGAGTTCAAAATTATGTTGCTTTTAACATAAATTAGAACAACTCATATTCAAACACATACAATCTGGGTTGGAGGAACTTCGAGCAACCAAGGTGTCAGTCAATCATCCAAACTGGCCATTCCACCTGGTTTTCAAAATCACCCACAGATGCATGTTCCTCAAGTTCCATAAGCCCCATCTCCTCAACCTTAACCCGATAAAAATCCATGTGAATTGATAAAGTGAATGAGAATTTATTTTCAAATAATTGAATTAAACTAAACTAAGCAGTAAATGACCAAAGTGGAGTGGATATTGCTGAGATTGCTTTGAGATGATTAAGATAGGTGGGAATATGAATTTATTGAATCATAACTATGTCATTTGGTTTCATTTAAGTTAGTTATGCAGAGATTACTAATATAGGTTCATTCATATTCATATATATCTTCCAACGCATACAAGTCTAACCAAGTTTTAGTTATGTGCTATGTTCCCATGCACACAAGTAAAACAAGGTTGATAACTGCATAACCTAATCAAGATTACACAGAGTTAATAGGTATATTCATATCCATATTAACATCCAACACAAACAAGAGCTAGAATACCTGTGCCTTATATATGGATCTCATTCAAATTCTACTTTTTCAAGTATGAATCTGAATATTCAATCAATCTACAAGGTTGCAACGCTTGTAAACACATTAAGCATGATATATAAAGGTAATCTCATGCAATACAAGTCACAGCGCAACTATATTATCATTTCAAGCATAAGAAAACCAAATAGCATAGGCTATGAGTTCAAATCCTATATATCTCATACCATAGGAAGATTCAACTCATAAACATGACTTCAATTCCCATTAAAATCAAGTTTACAATCATCCCAAGCAAGGAGAATAACAAAAATGAAGAGATAGATGAGAAAAGGAGATGAAACTCAATAGATTTGCAGTGATAGTTTGTATCTCCACTTGCTCTTCTCTTCTTCCTTGAAGCCTTGGTTTTTCTCCTCCTTTCTCAGCAACCACAACACCTCTCTTTTTTGAAATAAAACCCTAAGTGTGTATTTATAACCCCTAAAACTTAACCCGAGACACGTGCTGAGGCACCGACTCTCTGGAAGCTTGCCGGCTTGAGGGTTTCGGGAGAATTCTTCTGAGGCGGTGAAGTGGCGCCTAGGCGCCAGAAATCAACGCCGGGGCGCCAGTCCCCTTGGATATGGTTGTGGTACGATTTTCTCTATTAGTTTCATTCTTCATCCCATCACACTCCATTGTGGATAACTACCCTTCTTTTCCTACAAAAAAAGCTAATATCAATAAATTTACTTATAAATGATGAGATGTTAATACTACAACCCAAAAACCACAAAATTCGCCCCATTTTACAATATAAATGCATAAAAACTAAACGTTGTACCTAAAATGAAAAATGAATGAAAATTAAGCTAAATGGGTGTAAATTAAGCACATTCTCTTGGACTAACCTTCAAAACTAGTTTGAAATGAGCTATGATAACTCGCATTTTCACGAGTTTCACACCCCCAAACTTAAGTGTTGCTAGTCCTCGAGCAACAAATGAAAATAAAATGAATGAAAGTGGATCATGCCAACTCAAGCTTGATTCCAATTATTTTCCCAACAATCGCATTTCTCAACTCAACAAGGTAGAGGATAACTTTAACTTGAAACAGTTCACAAAAAAAATCATCACAACTTAACAAAATCAGGACATGCCTTCTGATACTCAGATCAAGCTACATGTAAATGAAAATGTTAATAGTATAAAGTGATAGTTCAATCCCGCTAATCGTCCCCCTGATCAAAGAAATTGATTAGGACAAGTAACACAAAATAGGTGAACCAATTTTTAAGAATATATCACCTATCAAAGAACATGACGTCAATTCACCCAATTCACTTGACCTTGTTTTGCCAAAACTGCACATTCATTCCCCCAAACTTATTGCTTAGCTCTCCTCATCATATTTCAAGATATCTACAGAGATTTTTTTTTCAGGGCTCCCCTCAACATATTTTAGGGTATTTGGGGGGAATTTTCTTTTAAGAAGAGTTATTACTAGACTTTCTCTTGCCTTTTTACGCAAACCTTGACATTTGTTGATGACAAGTTCTGGTTACTCAACTTAGGTCAGTCACCCCTTTTTATTATTCCAACCATCTAGTCGGGGTACTAAAACATGCAAGTTAAACCATTTTAAGTCCCATGAAAGGATTGAAACTTTATGCATTACTGAGACAATCTATTTCCTTAAAGCACATAGTTATCAAACACTTAACTTAGTCTTTGTCATTTCCGTTGAATAGATTAGCATGAAATTGAACTATGAAATTCGCTCAAATCATTCACATGTCGCTTGTAAACTCCCTGAACACATAATCCTTGACATAAAATTCTAATTTTTCATGAAATCAATTTCAAGTTGAATTTTTCCTAAACCTTGTAAATTTTCATCAAAATAGATTGCAATAAAATAATTTTCATAGGCATAATTTGACATGTTATACAAACTAACACACATAGATACATGATTACCTAAATATATGCATGCAAGCACACCAAAAGGAATTATACACCCCCCAAACTTGAGGGATGCATTGTCCTCAATGCATGAAACTAAATAAAACTTAAATGATGATGGCATGAGAAATAAGTAAAGAATAATATAAAATAGAAAAGATAGGTACTCCCTTAGGCGTCTGATGAAGATGAATCGTCATCGTGCTCTCTCTCTCTGCCAATTTGACGTGAAGACTAGCCAAAGCAGGCCCGAAACTCTGGAAGTGTCGACGAGAATGGTGGTAAAGCCATCATGTCGATCTGCCGGTCCTCCATGAGCCTCCTAAAATGTGCCTCCATTGCCCGATTGGACTACTGTAGAAATTGGGCCTGGGCTGCCATTAAGTTCTCCAGGTTGGCAATCCTAACATCGGTTGGGAGCGGTCGAGATGAGGAGGCAGCTGGTGGCTGAGATGTTGGACAAGTTGTGGTAGTCCGAACTCGGGGTTCCATGGAGAAAAATTGATCATCTACGATGGCTTGGCAGTTATGGCGCCCCGAACCGAAGTGCCTAGAAGCCTTACTCCAGGATCTTGTCGGATGGTAAACGTGACTCGGGATTGTTGCCCTGATCACGCGGCGGGTACTTAATTGGAACTCATCCAATTTTTTTTCTTTTTTTTTCTTTCATCATATAATCATATACTCATCATTATTCATAATAGACTCATCCATATCATCATAAATCATCAACTTCTCATATTATTCATAATTTCATGCAACCTATATCCTTTTTCATTATATCCCATTAGGGAATACATTTATACTTCAATATACAAATGATTACACACCTTTTAAACTATGTTTCTTTCATTCATTCATCATATCACTTATAGGAAAATCAACCTGATCTTTTTCATCACTTGGCTTTCCTTGCACTTGTCTGAGGTTGGGAAAACAAAACATGAGTTGAAACTTAATAAGCAAGCATTTTTCTTTCTCATTTAAATGCATTTCTTTCCATTCGGTAGGAGACACTTAACAAGTGATCAACTATCAATGGAATAGAAATCTTTTCATAAACTATTCATGGAAACCTTTCATAAAATCTTTTATAAAATATATGCTTGCAAATATGTAAACCTCTTTTTCATGGACATAAAAACATTTTTCATAAAACTTCCTTCCTCCAAGGACATTCTCATGTCCTTAAAACATTTTCCATAAAACCTTTTTAAAACAAGCATATGCATCATGCATGACGTTTTTGTCCATCTGGTAGGTGACACTTACCAAGCGATCATCCTTCCTCCTTAGGAGAGAAATAAAATATTTTCCATAAAACCTTTTTAAAATAAGCATATGCATCATGTATGATGTTTCTGTCCGTCTGGTAGGTGATACTTACCAAGTGATCACCCTTTCCTCCTTAGGAGAGAAACCCTTTCATTAGATAGCCCCTAGTTGGGCGGCTATCCGTTCCTTCTCCCATTTCAGGGAGGGCACCGCCGGCATTTTGCCTTTTCAAGCGACTTGGCCTATGTAGAGGGGGTCCATCTTGTAACCGCGTCCGGTCTGCATATCCTCTACAGTAGACCTAGTACATACTCATGTGCACATTCCTTTTTCACATTCTTATGCTAGCATGCTTTTATAAACTCCACAAACCCTAGTCTGTGACTTTTCCTTTTCAAAACTTAATGCTAGCATGTCATTCCAAAATGGTACAGACCTTGGTCTGTATTCCCTTTTATAACTTGAAAACTTGGCACAGCCCAAGTTAATAAGTTAATAAAAATATTTTGTGAGGATGACCAACCTTAAATAATTTTATAAACATTCAAATATCACATTTCTAAATCATTTGAAATATTTGAAAGAAACGTTTCGCAAATAGTAAATTCGAAACATTGCTAAAATATTTATAAATAATTTTTGACCGATAAAACAATTTTGAAAAATATTTTAATATTTGAAAACAAAAGACTTTGTAAACATTTTTCTTCCAATTTCTGGGTTTTCCATGAACAAAGGATATACAAACACATAATTCATTTTCATACAATATGATATTCTTTGTCCACATGCAACATGGGTAAGCTTGTATGATCCTTTGGTCATTACTTTTTAAAAAAGTCGTCATTCAAATCGATTATCGGTTGGCCTTCCTTAAATCCCTTTTAAAACATTTTAATAAATCATTTCAAATTCGTTCGAGAAAACCAAATATTATTTGAAAATCAAGATTTTCCTTTCTCCATCATAATGTAATCATTTCCACATTTCTCCTCATTTTCATAAGGATTTGCTTATGATAAAGCAATTTCCACATATCTCAACATTTTTCCTTACTTCCATAAGGATTTGCTTATGATAAAGCAGTTCCGACATATTCCATGGTTGCAATATAAAAACATATAAAATCATTTTCAAAAAGTTTGCTTGCTTACCTTCTCAGTCCGTGTCCTCAACCTTCTCCTTTCCTCTTCATATACAAGAAAATTAGATATTTTATCCATCTATTCCACGTCTTAGATTGCTTTCCATGCATGCTTTATGATCACATATTATCTTATTTTTATAGAGGTTATCCCTTTATAAATACTTAGTCATTACCTCATATGGATTTTTATCCATAAATCCTTAAAAATTAAACCCATACATCCTTATAAAAATAAATCTTAATTTTTCCCAAAATCACGCTGTTCACTGTTCATAGTTACTGTTCACGATTACTGTTCACGCTTATTGTAGCAGGTTACTGTTCATCCGAGGTTACTGTTCACATCCGAGGTTACTGTTCACGGGTTTCAAAATTTGACATTTTTTCCAAAAATAAAAAATACCATGACATAGCTTTCAGTTAGTATATCATGGAAAAATTCATGAATTTTGAATTTATCATTATTTACTTGGCCAAATAAATCATTTTCTTCATATACTAAAATTCATCATAATTTCACTTAAGCATAATCCTTGAATTCAAAAATCATGAGATTAATATATCATCATTCTAACATCATAACTATCATAAATATTCATCCCAAATCATCATGTAGCAATTTTAGAGCATTATTTACACATATCATATGTTATTTTTCAAATGCTCTATCTTTGCTCCGAATTTTCGATATTTAGGCATCATTCCAATTTGGAATGGTAACTACACTTATTTTCTCATGCTTAGGCATTATCTAAGCATGATTTTACCCTATTTAACACTCAAAAGAAATTTAGAAAGAATTCACTCACCTTAAGTGAAGATACCCTCCTTCTCTTCTCACTTTCTCTCTCTAACCTTCTCTCCTCTCCTCCTCAAGGCTTGAACGTGGATTTGGTTGTTCACCCCATGCCCCTATTTATAGTCTTACATTTTTCACATATTTACAATTTACCCCCTTGCTCAAGGTATTTAATTCTAAATATATTTTTCCAAATCCCATGTGATATTTTGAGCTTTGTGCAGCCACCCTAATCAGCAGCTCCTGCCCCCTAGCTAGCCCTTATTTATTTATGATTTTTTATTTATTAAAATTAATTATTTTTAAGCTAATTTTTCTCAACCGTTGATTCTTGATAAGATTGATTTCGGACCATTGAATTTTGGCCCAAAAGTCAAACCTCCAGCAGCCATTGCAGATTTCATTAATTATTTAATTTTTTAATTAATTAAAATTAATCCAAAGTCAAATTCTAATTAATGAAAAAGTAAAGCTACTTTTTGATCTTCAAATGACTTTTAATCTTGACCCTTGATTCATGATTTTCATCACATCTTACACCATTCATCATGTTCATCATAAGATTTTGGCAATCTATAAAAAATTTCACCCCAATCCGATGTCCGGATTGCAAAATATGGATTTTTCTATGTTTTCTACACAAAAATCCATTAAAATCCAAAAATTAATATTTTAATCCAAAAAGCACTTTTGTCCTTTAGTGGAAAGCTTTCTTTTTTGTCTTTTATGGTCAAGTTAATCCAAAGTGTCACTCGAATAAAATAAAATATTATTTTTAGATGACATAAGTATGGTTTAAAATTAACGTGATTAAGGCTGCTCCTGATTTCACAACACTGTCTAGTACAGTAAAAATGGAAAAATAAATATATAATATTAATATTTCTTGCTGAAATTTTTATGAGAGTTAATTCATATAGTTATTGATTTATGATAGAAATTTCAGAGTTAAATACATTTATTTTATTATAAATTAAGATTTAAAAAAATTAGTACGCCTGATTTCAGCAAATGTGGACAGTTTTAGAAATAATTAAAAAGAAATATGAAACCTAAGTGGAAATGAACCAAATTGATATATATGTTATTCAGGAGTATAATAAAGGATTAAGGATAGCAATAATGATTAATAATTGATGTTATAATATATATGGAATTAATGGGTAAATAAGAAGATGAAACTTCGTGAAAATAAGAAAACAAAGGCTGTTTTGGAATTTAATAATAAGTTCCAGAAATTTTAAATGAAATTTATTTTCATTATAATGTAAAAACAAGGTTTACAAAAAAGGTACAAATTTATGATCACTAAGTAAGTGATTAAGTACCTAAGATATGATTTTAGAAAATATAAATGAGGGTAAAATGTAATATATAGGGCTGTTTGAGGGAAATTACAAAAAGTATAAAAAGTATAGACCCAAATTATAAGCCCTTACCCTTAAGAAAATATCTTGAGAGATTTTCTCAAATATTATAATATCAATTATAGAAAATATATGCTAAGTATAAAATGCTAAAATTCAAGATGTTGGATTTAGCTAAGTGTTACAAATCCTAAATAAGATTTGAAAAATTAACCTTAAATAATGATGTCAAAATAAATGGAATGGTTAGACCTTGAAACAAGTTCAACCAAATGAGGATAAGAGTGGTTGGTATTAGCCAAATATGAAAATGTGGTTAGAAGATAATTATATTGAAGTTACGAAAAAAGGAAGATAAACGGCTTATTTGAATTGGTGACATCAAATGATTTAGGAAGTTCATAAGCAATTGCCTTGAGAAATTGATTAAAGGAAAGAAAACAAGTGTTAAAGATGGAATTGATAAATGAGAGATGGTCAACATAAGTGAATTGGAACAGAGTGATGACAATATTGAACTAAAGGTAGAAATGGGTCAAAGTTGATATGAAACACACATAGGTTAGAAAACCCTAAGATAGATTTAGAGTTAATAGTAGAAATGTGCAAGCATGGAATATTATGTTTATATGAGAAAAAAATGGTCCTTTTCATTTGTATAGGAAAAGGAACGGAAAAAGTGGAAGGTACAAGTTGACTACGCAGGTAAGCAAGTTATATGCTTTCTAAAATATTTCTAAATATTTACAAATTATTTGCTCACATGATTTATAAAATATATTTAAGAATGGTCATTCCTATAATGCTTTACATGAAATGATTGCTAATTGCTTGTTAAATGCTTTTATAAAATGTTTATGATTTATAAATGTCATGTCGGCATATGTATGTGACTGATCATGGTGCACGAGGATTAGGCCATAGCTGAGGTAGTAAGCGGACCGGATGTCCCCCTCACTATCGCCAAGTCGCTTATACAGGCCCAGGCCGACGACGACCTCCCTGAAATGGGAGCAGGATCAAGTAGTGGACGCCTAGCTAGCGATCTATTTGGAAAAATGTCATATATGCTTGAATGCATTGTATTCTCATAATACGCATAAAGATGAAAAGATTTCTGAACTATTGGTATTTGATCACTTGATAAGTGTCTCCTACCCAATAGAAAGAAATGAATTTGAAGGAAAAGAAAATGTTTACTTGCAAAAGAAAAGGCTTGCTTACTGAGTATTATTACTCACATGTGTTTTCAAAATATCAGACAGGCTATGGAGCTGACTCATAAAGGATGCCAGGTAGAAATCATATACGGATATTATTTGCAATCCTATGTATGTGTCCAAAGGGGCGAATGTAAGATGATCATGTTTAAAGACATATTTTATGAATATCATAAGGATGATTGTACTTATGTGAATATATGAATTATTTCAATAAAAGAAGATATGAATGGTTTTGTAGTGATATGAATGATTATATGGAATTTTCAAAGTATGCATGTATGAAATATTTAGGTTGAGAGAACTTGCGATGTAGACAAGTCAGTTATTATGATATGAATAATACATGTGAAATAGATGTCAAAAATGTGTTTATATATGATAATACGATGTTATGTGATGAAAAAAAAATTGGACGAGATCCAATTAAAAATCCCGCCGTGTGACCAGGGCAACAATCCTAAGTCACATTTACCAACCCTTTTCGACCACGAAGTAAGGACTATGTGGAGCCTAGGGTCGGGGGCGCCACAGAAGTTGACGTCGGTTGCGACTTAGCGCTGTCAACTTTTGAAGCTTTGAGGTCGATACTGAAGTCGACTTCAGTATTAACTTCACCTAAGTCAATGCCTGAGTTGACTTGGCATGCGACTTGGCCTGCCAACCTTTTGACCTTTGAGTATATTAACCTTGGCATCAATCAGCAAATATATTAGTACTTAAATAATTCTCAAATTGAGTTGTTAATCATCAAAACATGGATTGTGCTTAATTTGCCTCATGTTTCAACAATTAAGAGTTGACTTTAAAGTTTTCAATGATGTTCTTTGCTTTGACACGACATACAGAATGAATCGGTACATGATGTCCTTTGCACCATTTGTTGGAATGAATTTCCATGAACAATCAAATTGTCTTCGGTTGTGCACTCATTAGCAAATGAGACTAATGAATCAAATATATGACTTTTCAATCAATTTAAGATTGCAATGAGAGAAGACAATCCAGTGGCAGTTATCACAGACCAAGATGCATCCATTGCATCAATAATTTCTGCTATCTTTCCTTAGATAGTTCACAAATTCTGCTTGTGACATATCCTACAGAAAGATGCCTGAGAAGTTAGGAGGTGTCTACAATGACTAATTGAAATTGAAAGTAGAATTTGCGAAGTTAATATACAATATTAGTAGTATAGATGAGTTTGAGGTGTTGTGGTCATGATTCCTTCAATCGTATGAATTGCAGAGCAATATCTGGTTATCGTCTTTGTTGCTATACAAGAGAAGTGAATTTCTGTATTTCAGAGTGATACTCGATTCATGAATATGTGCACTAACCAAAGGAGCGAGGGATTTTATTTAACTTTGGATGGATTTATAAGTCAACATACTTATCTGCTGGATTTTATGAAACAGTCTGACAAACTTCTAAGCAAGCGTCATCGGGATGAGGTCTTGGCAGATAAAAGGACCACGAGTCAACTTTTGTGCTTAAGACATCCATGGCTATGGAGAAGAGCATATTTCAATAATACATGTAAGAGTGCTCTAGAGACACATAGGTTTAGATATGGGAAAGTAATGCATACAATATGAGGACAGTCAGGGATGATGAGGAGAACACCATATGTGAAATCACCAATCCAAGCAAATAATAGGAAAGTCGATCCAAGCAAATAATAGGAAAGTCGCGTAATTGAATTTAGCAATTTTTGTCTATTTGGGACCAGCACATGTTTGTTGTGGGAGACAATAAGAATTATTTACCATCTTTTATTCGCTTTGATGTGAACTTTGCATATGCAAGAGATCCTTTATTTTGCATCTTATGTGTAGAGACCCTAGGAGACGCATCGTGTTACCATAATTCAACTAAATTGTTGCCACTATAGTCGATGATCAACTCATGGTATGTTTCCGTCATATTCATATATTGTTAGCTAGCAAAAACACATACTTCACGATGCTTATCATCGAGTAGAACAATTGAGGAACGAAATTCAATATATGATTGGGGTGTATGATGGTAATCTTGCTGTCACTCCTAACAAACAACAACATGAAGCTACTACTATAGATGGAGATGATCCAAGTGAAGACCTCAAGAACCCCCCTCTTATGCATGGAAGAGGTCAACTGGATGGGAGCACAGTGAAACATCGTTTGAAGAAAAAGATTCATAACAAATGAACGAATGAACCTCCGTATCCATGCTTGACTTTCTTTTTCAATTTTTTTTGTCATGGTGAAAGAGACTTATACCAATGTCATTTGAACTTAGGATTACTGTAAATGATCAAATGCGATAAAATGTTTTTGTTCTCTATGAATTTTATTATACATATGTTGGCTTCCCGAATAAGTTGTTGGTTTGCATTCACGATGTAGTTGTGTATTCAACTGTGATATATCACAAGTAAACTCTTATGAGTAATCTTATTTTCATTTCTTTTAGTGTTTAATTACAACTTTATATTTTCATTGGGTCCTCATGCTTTTTATCTTGTGTAGGTAGCAAAGTTTGAAGAAGGAAGGTGATGGTGCGGTCCTCGCTAAATCTCGAGAGAAGAGGTTAGAATCATCATGTAGTCTAAAGGCATTGCACACTATAGTGCATGAGATCTTAAAATACCAGCATGCTATTCTGAAAGTGATCAACTTTAGTGGACTGTTATCATTGGAGTGTAACGAATATTGCCCTCAGCTAATTCAATGGCTAGTGAATAGGTATGATGTTGATAGATGTATATTCTGTTGGTCCCGAGTTGATGATAATTACCCAAGAGGAGAGGGGTGAATTACATATTTAAA
Organism: Annona cherimola; assembly: GCA_030490835.1. Lineage (NCBI taxonomy): Eukaryota > Viridiplantae > Streptophyta > Magnoliopsida > Magnoliales > Annonaceae > Annona > Annona cherimola. The sequence goes on along the minus strand of CM059977.1, from coordinate 44,094,980 downwards.
ATTTTTCAACTTAAACAGAAATTTTACTCTGATTTAGTTTAATCCCCTTCAATAAAACAAAAGAAAACAATAAGATAATAAGAGCTGAAATAAAACAATGGACAAGATTTATAGTGGTTTTGGCAACCTTCCCTACTCCACTCTTCCAAGCTCACACCTCTTGTGACTTGGGTTCCACTATGTATTTCACAAATATAACTAGAGTCACTGCTCTCTTCTAGATTCCAGCTCTAGGGGGCATCAACAATTCACAACACAAGTAGGTGACGAGTTCCACTCCAATCACACACTACTTTAGTTACACTTGATCTTAGTTACCTAAACTAAATCAAGTTCAATACAACAATAAAAAGTAAAAGAGAGTTTCTACACGTTACTGATGTGTAGAGGCAGATTTTGCACAGAGAAGAACTTGTAAAGTAGCCTGAAAGATTCAACGAGCAGTTCTTGGCAGTTTGAAAGCAAGGTTCTTCTTCTAGATGTTGGCTTGATCACTTAATGTTCTTAGAGATAAGAGTTGTGCTCAATCAATGATATTTCAGCTTTTCTCCATGTTCATATTGAATGTCTTATATAAATGGCGAGGGAATCCGAACGTTTGGAAGTAGGTGGCGCGCATTTAATGCACCAACGTTCGAAAAATTTCCGACCGTTGCGACCCAAGTCGCAGGTGGAGTCGACCTCGGGTGCGACTTCGGCTTTCTGCAATTTCCAAGTTTGTCTTTTAGGTCGACTTGGTCTGAGACTTGACCCAAGTCGATGCTGGAGTCGACTTCGTTTGCGACTTGAGCTCCTTATCTTGCCGAGTGAGCTTAAACTCTCTTGAAATGCCTTTTAATTCCTTCAAATTTAAGTATTCTTCCTTTGTTTTGCATTTCTTGGAACACTGTATGATTATTTATCTTGAAAACCTTGGATTCCTTTTCTTAAATTCTTGATTACTTGAGTCTTGGAATGCATGGAAGATGTTCGAGTATGTGTTCATGATCCAACATGATGGATTCATGCAATCCTGCTTACTTTGGTCTTCATTTGATCTTCATTTGATCCAAGTCGAGTGTTTGAGTCGACTTGGCCCTCATCTTCACTCAAGTCTAGCATTGAGTCGACTTAATCTGCAAGTTCCGCACTGAAGTCGAAGCTGGAGTCGACTTGGTCTACGACTTCACCCAAGTCGCATGCGGAGTCGACTTGGGATGCGACTTCGGCAGCTCTCGTCTCCGATTTCAACTCTGGACAGAAAAATAAGTTTGAAGTCGATGCCGGAGTCGACTTATTCTGCGACTTCACCTAAGTCGTATGCGGAGTCGACTTCGTTTGCGACTTCGGCAGCTTGGCTCCCCGATTTCAACGCAGGACGAAAATGACGTTTTGAAGTCGCTGCTGGAGTCGACTTGGGGATCGACTTGGCCTAAGTCGATGCCTGAGTCGACTTGGAATTCAACTTAACCTGTCATGCTTCATTTTCTTCATTTTTGTAACCTTTAATCATCTCACAAACATGTTAGTAACCAAAACATACTCAAATTGATTTGTTAATCATCAAAACATAAACTTGGCTTATTTTCTACATGTTTCTAACAATCTCCCCATTTTTGATGATTGACAAAACCGATTTGAGTGTATACCTTTCAATGTCTTTAAAACATACTATCTTATCTTGTTTTGGTATCTTTAGAATAATCACTAGTCTTTTGTATTTTGAAGGTTAACATACATATTCCATTTCCAATAAATCACAAGTTAAAACAGTTCATACAAGCATTTAAAACCGAGACTACTCAAAACTCAAATCTTAATCTCTTCTCCCCCTTTTTGTCAATTGATCAAAAAATAGAGATGGCGCGGGTTAATCCTTTGAGAATGGCGGGGACTGCTCCCCCTGAACCCGTGCTCCCCCTCAGCTTGTGCTTTTCTAAGTTAGTTCAATCATCCCCATATCATTTCTAATTTTATAAAATGGTTCTTTTGCTAGAGGTTTGGTAAAAATATCTGCAATTTGATCTTCTATTTTTCACATATTCCAAACATATGTCATGATTTTCTACATGTTCTCTGATAAAATGATGTCTTAGGTCTATATGCTTGGTCCTAGAATGCAATACTGGATTTTTAGTTAAACATATTGCACTAGTATTATCACATCTAATAGGTATATCTTTAAAATTCATGTCATAGTCCCTAAGTTGTTGTTTCATCCAAAGCAATTGGGCACAACAGCTCCCGGCGGCTATATATTCGGCTTCCGCCGTAGATAGAGCAACACTAGTTTATTTTCTTGAATACCATGAAACCAACATGTTTCCAAGGAACTGACATGTTCCACTAGTACTTTTTCTATCTACTTTGTATCCGGCAAAATCCGCATCCGAGTAGCTGATAAAATCAAACGTTGACCCCTTTGGATACTATAGTCCAAGATTAGTGGTATTTATCAAATATTTAAAAATTCTTTTTACAGCCAATAAATGTGATTCTTTAGGACATGCTTGAAATCTAGAACACATGTAAACACTGAAAAGAATATCCGGTCTAGAAGCAGTTAGATACAATAAAGAACCTATCATACTTCTATATAGCTTTTGATCGATACATTTACTGTTTTCATCCGTGTCAATCTTGATTGTTGAACTCATTGGAGTGTTTGCTCCCTTGCTAGTTTGCATTCCAAATTTCTTTAACATTTCTTTGATATACTTGGACTGATTGATGAAAATTTCTTCACTTAATTGCTTAATTTGTAGTCCAAGGAAGAAATTCAACTCCCCTATCATACTCATCTCAAATTCCTTCTGTATAAGCTCAGAAAATTCTTGACAAAGAATCTCATTAGTAGCACCAAAAATAATATCATCGACATAAATTTGAATAATCAAAATATCTCTTTCTTTATACTTAATGAACAACGTGGTGTCTACATTTCCTTTTTGGAAGTTATGATCAATCAGAAATTTGCTTAATCTTTCATACCAAGCCCTTAGAGCTTGTTTTAATCCATATAGTGCTTTGGTTAATTTGTATACAAATTTAGATTGATCTTTCTCTTCAAATCCAGGTGGTTGTTCAACATACACCTCTTCATTTATATACCCATTCAAAAATGCACTTTTAACATCCATTTGAAACAACTTAAAGTTCATGTGAGATGCAAAAGCTAGTAAAATGCGAATGGTCTCTAATCTAGCAATTGGAGCATAGGATTCCTCAAAGTCAATTCCTTCTTCTTGTGAGTATCCTTTTGCCACAAGTCTAGCTTTGTTTCTCACCACAAGTCCACTTTCATCTAATTTGTTCCTAAAGATCCATTTTGTGCTAATGACAGTACAATCCTTTGGTCTTAGAACAAGATGCCAAACTTGATTTCTTTCAAATTGATTTAGCTCTTCTTGCATTGCTATGACCCAGTTTTCATCATCGAGAGCTTGATCAGTAGTGGTTGGTTCAATTTTTGATACAAAACCGTATTGTCCACAAATATTTTGTTTTGACCTTCTAGTCTTTACACCTTCATAAATATTGTCTATAACTTTCTCAATTGGATGGGCATTTTTAAACTTTAAATCAGTTGGAGGTTTATAGGAATTATTACCTTCACTTACCCTTTCCTCCGTGGATTCTTCTTGCTTTTCCACATGCAATTTTTCAAGGTTACTTGTGACATCATCTGTATCACTTAAATCATCTTTTCTTTTGGAGCATGAATTAAATTCATAAAAAACAACATGTATTGACTCTTCTACAACTTGGTTCCTTTTATTGAAGACTCTATATGCTTTGCTATTTGATGAGTAACCAAGAAATATTGCCTCATCACTTTTAGCATCCAGTTTTCCCAAGTTGATTTTTCCATTGTTAAAAACATAACATGTGCAACCAAAAGCATGAAAATATGAAATATTTGGTTTTCTACCTTTCCATAGCTCATATGGGGTCTTTTTCAAGATTGCTCTAATGGTAACTCGGTTTAACACATGACAAGTTGTACTTATAGCTTCACCCCAAAATTTCTTGGATAATTTACTCTCATTTAGCATTGTTCTAGCCATCTCTTGTATGGTTCTATTTTTCCTTTCAACCACTCCATTTTGTTGTGGAGTTCTTGGTGCAGAAAATGTGTGGTGAATTCCTTTTTCATTACATAATTCTATGAATTGTTTATTTTCAAACTCACCACCATGATCACTTCTAATGGTCATAATAGTACTTTATTTTTCATTTTGCACCAAGTTTACAAAAGTTGCAAACATAGAGAAAGCTTCATCTTTGCTAGCTAAGAGAATTACCCATGTGAATCTTGAAAAAATCATCAACTATTACAAACACATACTTCTTTCCACCAATGGTTAAAATGTCAGATGGCCCATATAGATCCATGTGTAGAAATTCAAGTGGCCTAGTGGTGGAAATCTCCTTCTTGGTAGAGAAAGACATTTTAGGTTGTTTTGATAGTTGACATGGCTTACAAATTTTATCTTTGTCATATTTCAATTTTGGCAATCCATCTACCAAACTCTTTTTCCATAAGGTCTTGATGTTTGACATGTTTACATGCCCAAACTGTTGGGTCCCGAATAGATGGCAAAACCCAAGAGGGGAGGGGTGAATTGGGTTCTTAAAAATTTCTTTGGTAACTTAAAAAACTTAACCCCTTGTAGAATTATTCCCCTTGAATGAAGAAACTGAATGGAAAGCAAAGTAATAAAGAGAGCAGAAATAAAAGCAAGTAGACAAGGATTTTATAGTGGTTCGGGCAACCTCCCTACTCCACTCTTCCAAGCTCACACTCCTTGTGACTTGGGTTCCACTATTGTATTCCGCGAATACAACTAGAGCCTCTTGCTCTCTTCTAGATTCTAGCTCTAGGGGGCATATAAAACCAGAGCCTCTTGCTCTCTTCTTGATTCTAGCTCTAGGGGGCATCAAACACTTAGCACAAGTAGGTGATGAGTCACACTCCAATCACACACTACTTTGCTACCTCTTGATCTTAGCTACGCAGCTAAATCAAGTTCAACATAAACAAGTAAACAATAAAAGTAAACTACACTTTACAGGTGTGTAGAAACGATTTAGCGCAGGGAAGAACTTGTAGATGATGGCTTTGAAGTTTCTGAATGTAGCTTTTGCAACTTGAAGCACAATTTTTCCTCTCTTGATTGGCTTGATCACTTTAATGCTCTTGTAGATAGGAGTTATGCTCACTTAATGTTTTCCAACTTCTTCCCTCGTTCACATTAACTCCCTTTTATAATTTTGGAGGGAATCCGAACGTTAGAAGGTAGGTGGCGCGCATTTAATGCGCCAACGTTCGAATTAATTCCGACCGTTGCGACCCAAGTCGCAGGTGGAGTCGACTTCGGGTGCGACTTCACCCAAGTCGCAGATGAAGTCGACTTCGGGTGCGACTTCGCGAACTTCGGTCTTCAGTTTCAACGCTGGAAGGTTTTGCCCACTTGAAGTCGATCATGAAGTCGACTTGGCTTTGCGACTTCACCCAAGTCGCAGATGGGGTCGACTTGGCCTTGCGACTTCACCCAAGTCGCAGATGGGGTCGACTTGGCCTTGCGACTTCACTGTCATAATGTTCTTGAACATTTGTGAATCTTGAAAATCTTGACTTTGATTCATCTTGAATCTTGACTCATGTAATCTTAGATATCTTCTTGATTTGAATGATTGAGTTTATGCTTCTTGCTTGTACTTGGATTTGTCTTCAAATGTTTCAGCTTGAGTATCTATGTTGCCTTGATCTTCATCTTCATTTAGTTTGGCTTGAAATCAAGTAATCCAGAACTTGTCATTTGAAGTTTTCCGTCTGCCTGAGCGAAGTCGATGTCTGAGTCGACTTCGGCTGCGACTTCACCTCAAGTCGCACGTGGAGTCGACTTGGGGTGCGACTTCGGCATTCTGCTGTTTCGAATTCAACTCTGGAAGGTTTCGCCCGACTGAAGTCGATGGTGAGGTCGACTTCGTTTGCGACTTGGCTACCCAAGTCGCAGGTGGAGTCGACTTGGCCTGCGACTTCACCTTCCCTTCTTCCGTTTTCAGCTCTGGACGTTCTGCATGTTTGAAGTCAATCTTGGAGTCGACTTGGGGATCGACTTGGCCTTCCTAACTTGATTTTCTTCAAATGTATATTCCTTAAACATTTCACAAACTTGTTAGTAGCCAAGACATACTTAAATTGATTTGTTAATCATCAAAATATGGATTTAGCTATATTTCCAACAATCTCCCCCTTTTTGATGATTGACAAAATCGATTTGAGTGGATACCTTTCATTAAAAATAATATGCTCATATTGCATTTTAAAATCATGCTTATGCTCATGCAAACAGAACATTCAAATATCATGTAAGCATATCCTACTCTCCTCCCCATTCTTACTCTTCTCTCCCCTTTAATCATCTCTCTCCCTTTTAATCATAAAGACTTATACTCAATTTTTCAACTCAAATACTCTTCTTCTCCTTAAATCTCTCTCCCCCTTTTTGTCAATATATCAAAAAGATTAGAGGGTAATCAAAGAGATAGGTGGGTTAGCTCCCCCTAAATGGGTGCTCCCCCTGAGTTTATGCTTATCCTAATTTTAGATACTACTTGTTGGACATGATACCAATTGTTATTACTTGTTAGATTTTATACCACTTGATTTACCAGCTGATACCACTTGTTATAGCATTTGTTGTTTTGTTACTTAGGTGAGCTCAATCATTCCCATGTCATTTCTAATTTTATAGAATGCTTCTCTTGCTAGGGGTTTAGTAAAAATATCTGCAACTTGATCCTCAGTTCTAACAAATTCCAAACATATGTCATGATTTTCTACATGTTCTCTAATGAAATGGTGTCTAAGATCTATATGTTTGGTCCTAGAATGCAATACAGGATTCTTGGTTAGACAAATGGCACTTGTATTATCACATTTGATAGGTATATCTTTGAAATCCATGCCATAGTCCCTAAGTTGCTGTTTCATCCAAAGTAATTGGGCACAACAGCTCCCGGCGGCAATATATTCGGCTTCCGCCGTAGATAGAGCAACACTAGTTTGTTTTCTTGAAAACCATGAAACCAACATGCTTCCAAGAAACTGACATGTTCCACTAGTGCTTTTTCTATCTACTTTGTAACCAGTAAAATCCGCATCCGAGTAGCCGATTAGATCAAAATTAGAGCCCTTTGGATACCATAGTCCTAAATTGGTAGTGTCTACTAGATATCTAAAAATTCTTTTCACAGCTACCAAGTGTGATTCTTTTGGACATGATTGAAATCTAGAGCACATACACACACTAAACAAAATATCTGGCCTAGAAGCAGTTAAATACAATAAGGAACCTATCATGCTTCTATACAATTTTAAATCAACTACTTTGCCCTTCTCATCTTTGTCAAGCTTGATTGTAGAGCTCATGGGCGTGTTTGCTCCTTTGCTATTCTCCATGCTAAACTTCTTTAGCATTTCCTTGATATACTTGGACTGGTTAATGAAAATTCCTTCATTTAATTGCTTGATTTGCAGTCCAAGGAAGAAGTTTAGCTCTCCCATCATGCTCATCTCAAACTCTTTCTGCATAAGCTCAGAAAATTCTTGGCAAAGAGTTTCATTAGTAGCACCAAAAATGATATCATCAACATAAATTTGAATGATCAATATGTCCTTTTCTTTATACTTGATAAACAAAGTGGTGTCTACCTTTCCTTTTTGAAAATCGTGATCAATCAGAAATTTGCTTAGTCTATCATACCAAGCCCTTGGAGCTTGTTTTAATCCATATAATGCTTTGGTTAGCTTGTATACAAATTTAGATTGATCTTCTTCAAATGTATATTCCTTAAACATTTCACAAACTTGTTAGTAGCCAAGACATACTCAAATTGATTTGTTAATCATCAAAATATGGATTTAGCTATATTTCCAACACAAACCTCTTATGCCAAACCCATGGATCATTGTCAATGGCCATTAGATATTGACCAACTAGTTCATCAAGTGAAACAAAATATACATTTCCATATCTTTTTCCTCTAAACATGATATGTTCTCCATCAAATACATTGCATATAGATGATTCAAACACAACCTTATATCCTTTGTCACATAATTGGCTACTACTCATTAAATTGTGCTTGAGTCCTTCAATAAATAACACATCCTCCATACATGCATTTGAAATACTATAAATGTTTTATTTACCTTTGATTTTACCTTTCTCATTATTTCCAAAAGCAACAGTTCCATCATTGCAAGGCTTGAGTTTATGAAATGAACTTCTTTCTCTAGTCATATGCCTTGAGCAACCACTATCCATGAGCCAAACGTTGCTTGCCTTTGCCTTGAAACATACCTGAAAAATGAGCAAATAAAACTTATCTCTTTGGTACCCATTTTATGGGTCTATTTGGGTTAGTAAACTGATTTAATCTTTGTTGTTCTATTCTTGAAAGCCCAAATCTTGTGTTTCTTGGAACCCAAACTAATTTTGCACCATGGTCATATAGTTTCTTAAAGTTGCATTTATAAATTTTGTGACCCATCTTATTACAAAAGTTGCAAGCCATTGGTAATCTAGGAGTAGGCCTCCAAATATGTAATGGTTCAAAAGTTGGCCTTTTAGTCCAAACAGCTTGTTTCCCTTTGGGTTTGTAAATAGGTGCAGCTTTAGCTTGATTTTTCCAAAGTTTTAGCACACTTGATTTGCTACTTTCTCCTTGCTCAAATGTGGAGTATCCAAGACCTCTTCTATTGTTTTGAGAGGTCATGTTTAGAAACATTTTTACACTTTCTCCTGGATTAGAGAACTTAGTTAATGATTAATTTAAGGATTTATTCTCCTTTTTTAATTTTTCCACTTCTTTCAATAGCAGTTCATTTTCTTCTTTCAGTTTTGTTGTTCTTGCTGCTAGTTTTCCATTTACTATAATAATGGAATTACATTGTTGTCTCTTTAATGATAACTTGTTTCATAGTTTTTTGATTTCATCATATAATGAATCATATGCATGTTGTAATTCCTCTAATTCAGCACATTTGAGACATTCTTGAATAGAAGAGTGAGTAGATTGAAAATAACAAAATTTGGAAGTTACCTCTTCATTACTTGTGCATTTTGTTGAGATGGTTTGCTCTTCCAAAACTTCCGTTGTGTTCGAAGTTTCTTTATGCTCAATCCGTGCCATGCAGCATATTCTTGCGCAATTTGCCGCTTCAAAATCATCGGTTGAGGAGCTACTTGTTGATGAAGTTTCTTCATTCACGTACATTCCTCTTCCCTTGGGCCTTTGAAATTTTCGGCTTTCATATCTTTCCTTCCTTTCTTGATGATCCTTTGATCTTTCTTTCGGTGTAGGACATTGAGCTTGCCTATGTCCCATACCGCCGCATCTATAACACTTTGTAGCCTCCTTCTTCTTCTCTTTTCGAGGTCTCTCTTTGAAATCTTTGAAGTTCTTTTCTTTTCTCACAAATTTTCGAAATCTGTGAGTAAGTAGAGCAATGTCTTCATCATCATTGTGAGTTGAGGAGGTGGACTCATCCGAGTTATGGGTGACTTTTAATGCAATTGCTCTCTTTCCTTTGTGGTCATCTTCATTTCTTTTCTTGATTAGCTCATGTGACATTAATGAGCTAATAAGGTCTTCTAGCTTCAATGTGTTTAGGTCCTTGGCTTCTTCTATTGCAGTAATCTTTGGAGTCCAAGATTCTGGTAGAGCTCTTAGAATTTTCATGACCTGTTCAGATTCGGAAATAGCTTTTCTAAGACCTTTCAAAGCATTAGTAATTTTAGAGAATCTGGCAAACATTTCAGAAATATTTTCTGTTTCTAGCATTTTAAAGCTTTCCAATTCTCCAATCAAAATATTTCTCCTTGTCCCTTGGACTTGAGAAGTTCCTTCATAGATAGATGTTAATGTATCCCATATTTTTTTTGCAGTTAAACAAGAGGATACTCTATCATATTCGGAAGCGGTAAGAGCACAAAATAGTGAGTTCATAGCTTTAGCGTTGCTCTTAACAGTTTTTACTTCCTCATTGGTCCATTTGGAAGCTCTTTCATCAATAGGCAAGGTTACACCGTCTTGGATTGCAATCCAAGAATCCATATCTGTAGCCATGATGAGTTATTTCATACGTAGCTTCCAATAGTCGAAATTATTCCCATCAAACAATGGTGGCCTAGTAGAAGATTGGCCTTTGGCAAATGCAGGAATGGAAGTAGATTGGGATGCCATATCAAAAGATCTCTTTGGTAAAACTCAAAGACCTACTCTGATACCACTTGTTGGTCCTGAGTTAATGGAAATTACCCAAGAGGGGAGGGGTGAATTACGTATTTAAAATTTTTCAACTTAAACAGAAATTTTACTCCGGTTTAGTTTAATCTCTTTCAATAAAACAAAAGAAAGCAATAAGATAATAAGAGCTGAAATAAAACAATGGACAAGATTTATAGTGGTTTTGGCAACCTTCCCTACTCCACTCTTCCAAGCTCACACTTCTTGTGACTTGGGTTCCACTATGTATTTCACAAATACAACTAGAGTCACTGCTCTCTTCTAGATTCCAGCTTTAGGGGACATCAACAATTCACAGCACAAGTAGGTGACGAGTTTCACTCCAATCACACACTACTTTGGTTACACTTGATCTTAGTTACCCAAACTAAATCAAGTTCAATACAACAATAAAAAGTAAAAGAGAGTTTCTAAACGTTACTGATGTATAGAGACAGATTTTGCGCAGAGAAGAACTTGTAAAGCAATGTGAAAGATTCAACGAGTAGCTCTTGGCAGTTTGAAAGCAAGGTTCCTCTTTTAGAAGTTGGCTTGATTACTTAATGTTCTTAGAGATAGGAGTTGTGCTCAATCAATGATATTTCAGTTTTTCTCCATGTTCATATTGAATGCCTTATATAAATGGCGAGGGAATCCGAATGTTTGGAAGTAGGTGGCGCGCATTTAATGCGCCAATGTTCAAAAAAATTTCGACCGTTGCGACCCAAATCGCAGGTGGAGTCGACTTCGTGTGCGACTTCGCCCAAGTCGCAGGTGGAGTTGACTTCGGGTGCGACTTCGGCTTTTCGTAATTTCCAAGTTTGTCTTTTAGGTCGACTTGGTCTGAGACTTGACCCAAGTCGATGCTGGAGTCGACTTCGTTTGCGACTTGAGCACCTTATCTTGCCAAGTGAGCTTAAACTCTCTTGAAATGCCTTTTAATTCCTTCAAATTTAAGTATTCTTCCTTTGTTTTGCATTTCTTGAAACACTGTATGATTATTTATCTTGAAAATCTTGGATTCCTTTTCTTAAATTCTTGAGTACTTGAGTCTTGAAATGCATGGAAGATGTCTGAGTATGTGTTCATGATCCAACATGATAGATTCATGCAACCCTGCTTGCTTTGGTCTTCATTTGATCTTCATTTGATCTTTATTTGATCCAAGTCGAGTGTTTGAGTCGATTTGGCCTTCATCTTCACTCAAGTCTAGCATTGAGTCGACTTGATCTACAAGTTCCGCACTGAAGTCGAAGCTGGAGTCGACTTGGTTTGTGACTTCACCCAAGTCGCATGCGGAGTCGACTTGGGATTCAACTTCAGCAGCTCTCGTCCCTGATTTCAACTATGGACAGAAAAACAAGTTTGAAGTCGATGCCGGAGTCGACTTGGTCTGCGACTTCACCCAAGTCGCATGCGAAGTCGACTTCGTTTGCGACTTCGGCAGCTTGGCTCCCCGATTTCAACGCTGGACGAAAATGACGTTTTGAAGTCGCTGCTGGAGTCGACTTGGGGATCGACTTGGCCTAAGTTAATGCCTGAGTCAACTTAGAATTCGACTTGACCTGTCATGCTTCATTTTCTTCATTTTTGTAACCTTTAATCATCTCACAAACATATTAGTAACCAAAACATACTCAAATTGATTTGTTAATCATCAAAACATAAACTTGGCTTATTTTCCACATGTTTCTAACATATTCAAGACAATGAAAAATTTGTATGCATGATGTAGTGCAACATGAAGATAACTTTAGGACTCTTTACTCGTGGAGAGCTAGTGGTGCCCCCAAAGTCACATAAGAGTGTTCAAATTCTTTGTGACAAATATAAATTAACCAAGAGGACAAGCATGTTATTTGTCAATCACTTCCTACCTGTAATACATGATGGTAAATGTGATGACGAGTTCTGCCAAGCTTTCACGTTGTGGATTCTTGGCTCATTTCTATGCCCTATTTCAAATAGTTGAACTCAAGGTTTTTATTTGTATTATGTTATAGATTCGATCGACATTCATAGGTTTGCTTAGGGTCTCATGTGATGGACATTATGAATAAGGCAGTTAAGTCTTACATTAAGAAAAGTAAGCAAATTGTTGGATATTGTGTTGCGTTGTTACACTAACTATTTTATCATAAGTAATGTCATAATTTAAATATCCTTATGAATGTTAGGCTCATTGACCTGTGTGTGTACTCGCAAATATGGTTCTTTGTACATGCAGCACATGAGGCGTTGTTACCACAGAGATACATCATGCTCTATCTCTAATTAGCTTTTTTGGGATGATGATCGCACCTCAAAGATGGATGAGAAATCGAGATCGATAGGATATAAAAATTCTTATGTATGTAACATTTTAGTTTGTCAAACTTCTCTTGAATGTATTCACTGAATATTTACGCGCTCAAAGTTAGTAATGCCGAATACTAATGGACTTTCTTTAATAAGTCATTGCTAGTATTAGATGTCATGGATGCACAATTTCACCAAATTATTGATTCTTCCATGCCTATAAAACATGTCTTCAAAGGAAAAACACCACTTGTTGATGAGAGAACAGACCACAGTGAAAGTAGGATAGGTATGCAATATGAAAGAGAGGACACCACTCTTTTCCAATATTTAGTTGATTCATCTGACTAAGGGCGTGTTGGTTGTTGGCTGGTAGGTCAACAGGCCTTTGATCAACAACAGGGTTCTATGGAGGTGAAGAGTACAAAATGTACTTTATTCCATAATCAAGGAGAAAAAAATTGGGTTCCAAGCAAAGAGGATGTCCACCTTGATTATTACTGGCCTACATTTATAAAGAATCATAAAGAATTAGGCACTTGGGAATAGACAAGTAGTGCCAATGCTAAGGTCACTACGCTGAAAAGCAATATGTAAGTTGGTCCTTGAGGCAGACATGAAGAGGTTAAGCGCGAAAGTTGATGAACTATCAAACATTATCATGTCATGAACATAATTTACAACTTGTTAGTAGCGTACACCTAGCTAATTTGATGGCCATTTATTTCATAAACTAACCATAATCACTATTATGGACAAATAACACGGACTTCTGCTGATGTAGTTGATATAGGCTACGATACCACCTGTACTGCTATTAAAAAACTGAGTCCAATAATATCGCAGATGTATATCTAATAATTGCCAATGCTATATTAAAATGTGTAATTTATTTACAACATATTACTGATTTACTTACAATGTATGTATATATTAAATTAATAGTTATACTCTTCTGATTCTTTGACAAACATTGAAAGTGTTATTTATCTGAATGGAGTGATCGTTAACTGTGCTCGTGGTGCTATATCCGAATCGATCACAACATGTATGGAAATATGGGTATTTCTTGTTACTTATTGTCAGGATCAATGCAAAAAAATTGATTACTTGTTTGCACATGTAGAGGGGCTCGCTCGATGTTGAGCAGGCTGTCTTATAGGGTTTTGGGATAAAAGAGACTTCATATGTGTGATTTTGTGTCTTGTTGGGATCAACCAAAGGATCCAAGATGCAACCACACATTCCAACTAATAAAAAGGATACATGTATTCCAGTGCATCAAATAGAACCAGAAGTGATAATGGTCAATGAAGAAAAAAAGGCTAGTCTAGAGATAACCGAAGTCGAGGGAGACTAATTGTAGCCATTAGGTCATGGGCAACGAACAAAAAAGAAGTCAAGTCAGTTGACCAGTCTCTACACTTCGATCGGTGCACACAAGTGATTATGTGTAGCGAGGGATCATGTCAATGTCCAAAATTAGATTCACTTATTATTTGTTATCGTGGAGTCCACTTTCTCTTTGTAATTACATTTGTTGAATTTTTCGCCATCCTTCATATTTTAGATGAAAAAATGAGTATGTTAATTGAGTGTAAATGACTATATCTTGTATTAAATTGTTGCATATGTGCTTTTTCACAGCCAATAGTTAGAGAGCAAGATTGATCTGCCCCGTGGATACGAATCTAATTGATATTGAGAGCAGACTTATAAATTTTGCATTCAAATGTTCATTTCACATTTCGACAATTTTCTTAAATTTTTCATTTTCAATGTGTAAAATGCTTTCCTCATATGCTTCTTTATGGCTAGTGAATATGTCTTTTCCTTGGGGACATTTCTTATAACTCATAATACTTTCCATAGTTTAGCACCATTATAAAAGGTGTTTACCCATGTAAGTTATTCTGGCATCTCCATTTCTTTGACTACATACAGTACATCCTTTATGCTTTGTTTTTATCCTGATCTATCCAAACATGATTGTGTGTTTACAACATATTTTTCATTTAAGGTTTTTGACATATACACAAGCCTACTAATGCAACAACAGGCAAAGAAAATGGCTAGTTTACTGGGGTGATATTATATGCATTTAAGATTTGTGGTATGTCAATTCAGTGTTAAAATGTCTATGTATTTAAACATTCCAAGCATAATCAATCTCACAAACTCTATACTATTAATACATAAAGATACTTTTTATTTTATAGAGTGATAATTCGTAAAAATGTGAGTTATTACGGCTCATTTTAGACTAGCTTTGGGTGTTAGTCCAAAGGAATTTAGTTAATTTACGCCCATTTAGCTGAGTTTTCATTCGTTTTGCATTTTATGCACAACATTGAGTTTTCATGCATTTTTAGTGTAAATTAGGGCCAATTTTGTGGTTTTTGGTTTGTAGTATTATCATCTCATCATTTATAAGTACAGTTATTGGTTTTAGTTTGTTTTGCAAGAAAAGAAAGGGTAGCTAACCTCTTTAGAGTGTGAAGAGATGAAGGAGGGAGCTAATAGAGTAAAGCAAGGCCGCAACAATATCCAAGGACACTAGCGCCCCGGTGTCGACTTCTGGCGCCTAGGCGGCACTTCACCGCCTTAGAAAAATTCTCCTGAAACCCTCAAGTTTGCAAGCTTCTAGAGAGTCGGCAGTGCACATGTGTGAATTTGAGCACGTGTTTCGTGCTAGGTTTAAGGGGGGTATTGATAAGTCTAAAAGTTTTCAGTTAATTCCATGTTAAATTTACACAATTAAATATTAAAATGATAATTAAATGCATGTTTTAAGTACTGTGATGCAACCAAAAACTTGATGCAAACCAAGTGCTTGTCGTTAAGAGCACTGTGATCACCAGTTTAATTTAAATTAACCGAAACACATTAAAGCTACCACTATACGAGTGATAGTGTAGAATAATGGTGAGTCGGGTCGAATCCACAGAGAGGCGATGTAGTTTTGAATTGTTTTTAAGAGAAAGAGAGGGTATAGAGAAGAGAGAGAAAGAGAAAGAGAGAAGAAAGAAGAGGGAGGAGAGAAGAGAGAGAAAGAGAAAGAGAGAAAAGAGAAGAGAGAAGAGAGAAGAGAGAGAAAGAAAATAGAAGAAAGAAGAGAGAGAAAGAAGAGAGAGAAAGAGAGAAGAGAGAAAGAGGAGAGAGAGAGAAGAGAAAGAAAGAAAATAGAAGAAATTTGAGAGAAAAGAAAAGGAGACAAGAAGCTAAAAGAAATTATAATTAACTAGCAACTTAATTAAAACTATTCTAAGAAAGCAGTAAAAGCTATGAAATTTAACTATTAAAGCAGGAAAGAGAATTACATTAAATTTAATCTAAAAATTACAAAGCATAAAATAAAGCAGTAAATCTAATCTAAAAATTAAAACTACAAATTAAAAAGCAATAACTACGAGACACTACAAAGCATAATAAAATTTACATCACCCGGATATGGAGAGCAACATCTCCACGTAATAGAAAATTTTATTGCTTGGCCCCACCTCCTTGCCACGGGTCCCACCAAATGGGTCCCACCCAAGGGGTATGTGGGGTATGGGGTGTGTCTTGCCTTGGGATGGGAGACCTTATTTTATAGTTGTAGGAGGGCCCTCTTTCCGTTTGAAAAATCGATGTGGGATTCATTGCTTCGTCGCCCACTTTGGCTGCCCTCTCTTTACGCTGCCTCACATTGGTTCTCCGCTTCTGGTGCTAGCATGCTTGGGTTTCCATCTGCCGATTTCACTTTCAACTTGGATTTTGCCAAACGGCTTGGTGGTGAAACAGAATCATGGCTGCGATGCATTCGGTTCTACTGCCTGAATCGGTGGTTGAAATCTGGAATTTCCGATTTGGAGCAGTTTGCAGTTGCCGATTGGGGAAGGAAAGGGATGCTTGCTAATATCAAAGCTGGTTGCCGTGCTTTTTCTGCCGCTGGTGACGTGCTGATTTTGGTTTGGGCGCGGGGAATAGGAGGCAATCGGAGCCATGGATTGCAGAACCGGAGCTGCTCTGCTACTAGAGATTTAGGCGTTTTGCCCTTTTGGAATTTATCTGTGCGATTGATCAATTTCTGCAGTTGGTTTTTTTTTTTCGGTTTGGGGCTGAGCGAAATCTCTGATTCATTGTTGGATTACAACTGCCGGAAAGGGGCTGTCCAATCTTTGGTGAAAATGGGGCTGCCAATGGCCAGTTGTAGAAGCTCGGGTTTGGTTGGTTGGACGAATTGGGACGTTTTGGATCGGATGGCCGAATCATGGCCGCCGCTGGTAGAAGATGGGTGGTTGGTTGATTTCGGTGGGTGCCCAAGCTGGATTTTAGATTTGGGTGGCTTGGAGAAGGTGCTGCACGTCATCCTGCTGGCGGTTGGAGCAGAATGAAACGGGTGGTTGAAGCTTGGATCAGCCAGCTGAGTTTTTGGTCGTTTAGAAGCAAACTGGATTTTGCGACTGGTTGGGTGCGTGCTTTGAATTTCATGGCTGCCATGTTGCGGAAAATCGATGCCGAAATCAAGGTTAGCTTGCCGGATTTGAGGTGGGCGATGGCTGCTTTTTGTTGAAGGAAAAATGCCAGCTGCAGATGAGTTTGCTGAAATTGGATTTGCGGTGGATTGGTGGGAGAAATCGTCAGCTGGATTTGAGTTGCTGAAACTGCAGAAAATGGATGCTCGGTGGGGAAGATGGAGTGCTGTAATACGCCGGTGCCGAGCTCTCGTCGATTTGGGGCTGGCCGGATTTCTCTGCCGTGATGACGTGCTGCCGGATCTGATGGAGAAGGGGCTCCTCGGTTTGTTTGATGAGAAAAAATCATAGGAATCGATGGGTTGTGCTGCTATGACAAGAACCTGCTCATAAGCCTCGACCAAAGCTGTCTGGATCAGATCGGCCCCTTCTGTCCAGCAGTGGCGTTCTGGGGGCTGGCCGGAGAAGAGGAGCTGCTGCCGGCGATTTTGCAGCTTGCAGATTTGGGCGATTTGGCCTGCGGTCGGTTTGGGAAGATGGAGTACCGGAAATGGTACTCCGGCGGCGCACAAACTCCTGTACTTATGCAGCGAGTTTAAATATATATATATATATTTAGTAAATAATTTCAATAACGACAGGTATCATCTTAGTTTAATCTTTTAATTTATCTAAATATAATATTTTGCTTTGTTTAAAATATTTTAAAATATAATTATAGATATATATATATATGATTTTCCAATTAAATGATTTTATACATTTGCCCAAATTATATTAACAAGCTAGTACACATTTCAATATTAAAATTGAGTTATAATTTTATATTTTCAAGAATGTTGCAAAATGACCCATTTTATAGCAAAATTTGAGATTTTATGAAAAATATGATTTTTATGAAATTTCACTTAAAACATGCATTTAATTATCATTTTAATATTTAATTGTGTAAATTTAACATGGAATTAACTGAAAACTTTTAGACTTATCACACCCCCCAACTTAAACATTGCTAGTCCCTTAGCAATGGAAATAGTTTAATATATATATATACTTTTTTTTATATATAAAAATCTAAGTGCACTGCTAATGATGATAGTAAACTTTAGAAGGAAATTTCTTTAGTGTATATGTGTAAAATTATTTTTCATGATCCATGAAAGAGTATATAGCACGTGTGTATGTGTATTAATGAACAAATGGGCATTAAATAAATTATTTTCAGCTCATCCAAGCTAAGCAATATTTATATCATCATTATGATAGTGACAGTTAATATATCTCTCTTTTCTTTTTCTTTTTTTTTTTTCTTTTTTTTTCATCATTTTTTTTCTCCCCTCACCATATTTCAGGGTATCTAGGGATTTTTTTTTTTTTTTTTTTTTTTTCATTTTATTTTCAACGTTTTTTTTTTCTTCCCCTCACCATTTTTCAGGATATCTGGGGTTTTACATTTTTTTTTTCTATTTTTTTTTTTTATATTCTCCCCTCACCATATTTCAGGGTATCTGGGGAAATTTTTTTTTTTTTTTTTTTTTTTTTTTTTAACTAACAGCTATCAATTATAATGATATTAAAGATTACTTACTTGGATGAGAGAGAAAAACTATATTATCATAATGCCCACAAGGTTCATTAACGTGTAAGTGCGATAATTGCTAATAAAATCATGAAAAAATATTTTTACAAATATAACTAAATACAGTTTGCTTCTTCACTTAATATCAAGCATAGCAAGTGTACTTTGATTTATATATTTTTTTTCATTTTTTTTTTATATGTTTTATATAATAATTTTTTATTTATTTATATTATATATATATATATAAATAAATCACGTTAAGCAAACCAGACCCCCCAACTTGAATAGAGCTATCTTTGATAAACATGCACAAAATATATAAATTCATGAAAATAAGAGAGCAGGGAAAGAGACAACCTGGGGTGTAATGATCTGATTAAATTATTACAGCTTTCTCCTACAAAAAGATGAAAAGAAAACTAACAGAAAAGAGATATATATACACATGTTAGGTTGCCTCCCAACCAGCGCTAAGTTTTACGTCTTCAGCCAGACATAATGATTCATTTTATCCAATTCCTGTTCTGTTAAAATTTTTAACACTATGTAGATTATTTATCATTTTCATATATTCATGCTCAAGATTTGTAAAGATTAATGAGTTATCAATGATGTCCAATATGTAGCATTCCTCAATTTGATCTAAATTATTTATTGAACTGTTACTTAATGGGAGCATGATTTTATTTTGGGTTAAACAGGATTCCATTTGAATACAATGCTCTTTGAGAAATTGACTATAATTTGGAATATATTGAATAACATCAAAGAGCGAAATTTTAACTTGAACCTGTTTAAATATGTGAATCATCTCTTCCTTTTTCATTAATTCATCTATGCTAATGAGCTCATCTTTAAAAGTACTTGAAATAGCAGGTATGTGCCTTTCAAAATTTTCATTAATAATTTCATTTTCACTTCCCCCCAACTTATCCTCAATAGATTCTTTATTTTTCACCTCATCATTAATTTGGTTATGATCTCTATCATTCATTTGAAACCTATTATCAATCTCCTCAATATTTTCTTGACATTTTTCTTCTTCAAATTTATCATTAATTAATTTTTCATTATTTTCTATCATATTTTCTTGATTATGAAGAGAGGAATTCTCATTAAGTTTATGATCTGAGAAACCGTCACTACATAATGTTGTAATTAGTACCAAATTTTCAGATAATAGATTTTCTGATAGTAATTGATCTGATTGAGTTTGATAATCAAAATGATTAATTGGAGTGATAGTTGATTCATTAGGTTCCTCCCCACATAATGTTTCAATATATTCATTAGTTATTTTCAAATTGTCTTTCTTTTGACCTAGCTTTGGTTCGTTAAGAGATTCAACTTCTAAAGCATTTGGAAATGCTAAGTCATTTTCAAAATATGGACTTTCCAAAGGTATTGGATCTATTTGAAAATTTGAATGATCAACTAGATTATCAATTTGGTCAGTATAAAATTCCTCTCCTCCTCTCCTCTCCATGGCTACTATTACTTGATCTTCATGATCTGTCGTTTTAGCAAATAATTGTTGGTTGGAAAGGAATTGTTGATTTAATCTTTCGAATCCTCCCTCTACGTTATCTAAGTGAGAAGGTTGTTGATAATCTACTTGATCCGATGAAAATTTTGAAAAGTACTCTTGTGGGGGATTTGACTGAAGATACATATTTTTATAATGTTCACATCGATTTACGCACTCTGCAAATCTATTTATACTATTTTCTAGTTTTTCAAGTTTCTCATAATTATATGTTTGATGAAAAGATTGGTTAATAGGTTGAGGTGAAAAATTTTCTTCAGGATATACCGGTGGCCCATATGTATTTTCATAATGATTATATTGATATTGATAATTTGAAAATTGACTTTGCTCAGGTGGCCACTGGGTTTGTAGATATGGAGGGTAAGATTGCATTTGTTGATTTGTCCAAGAAGGATTAGGACAACTCATCCATTCTGAGTTATGTGTATGTGAAAATGAATTATAATTAGGTATATGGAACTTATGAAAATTTTGCACTTGCTCTTGATATGGTAAAAATTGAGTCTCATTAGAATATGTCGTTTGAAAAGGAATTGATGGATTTACGAATGAACGGTTTGAGTTTTGATAGGCACGTAAATAATTAACCTGTTGGGTTAATTCTTCTAACTTATCTATCTTCTGAGCAATAAAATTCCAGTCCATTCTTTAATTTTAGTTTTTTTTTTTTTTTTTTTTTTTTTTTTTAAAAAAAAAAGCAGGAAAGAATCGAAATTGGTAATCCACAGTTCAAGTGCAATAAGTAAAGAAAGCAGATAAATAAAGCAGTAAAGATTATACTATTGAAAGCAAGTAAAGTAAATTTAAAGCAACTAATAAAACAATTCAAACCTCAATACGCCTCCCCGGCAACGGCGCCAAAAACTTGATGCAAACCAAGTGCTTGTCGTTAAGAGCACTGTGATCACCAGTTTAATTTAAATTAACCGAAACACATTAAAGCTACCACTATACGAGTGATAGTGTAGAATAATGGTGAGTCGGGTCGAATCCACAGAGAGGCGATGTAGTTTTGA
The DNA here is from genome assembly GCA_030490835.1 of Annona cherimola. Lineage (NCBI taxonomy): Eukaryota > Viridiplantae > Streptophyta > Magnoliopsida > Magnoliales > Annonaceae > Annona > Annona cherimola. The sequence continues at coordinate 44,073,800 of CM059977.1, read as the reverse complement.
ATTGTTTTTAAGAGAAAGAGAGGGTATAGAGAAGAGAGAGAAAGAGAAAGAGAGAAGAAAGAAGAGGGAGGAGAGAAGAGAGAGAAAGAGAAAGAGAGAAAAGAGAAGAGAGAAGAGAGAAGAGAGAGAAAGAAAATAGAAGAAAGAAGAGAGAGAAAGAAGAGAGAGAAAGAGAGAAGAGAGAAAGAGGAGAGAGAGAGAAGAGAAAGAAAGAAAATAGAAGAAATTTGAGAGAAAAGAAAAGGAGACAAGAAGCTAAAAGAAATTATAATTAACTAGCAACTTAATTAAAACTATTCTAAGAAAGCAGTAAAAGCTATGAAATTTAACTATTAAAGCAGGAAAGAGAATTACATTAAATTTAATCTAAAAATTACAAAGCATAAAATAAAGCAGTAAATCTAATCTAAAAATTAAAACTACAAATTAAAAAGCAATAACTACGAGACACTACAAAGCATAATAAAATTTACATCACCCGGATATGGAGAGCAACATCTCCACGTAATAGAAAATTTTATTGCTTGGCCCCACCTCCTTGCCACGGGTCCCACCAAATGGGTCCCACCCAAGGGGTATGTGGGGTATGGGGTGTGTCTTGCCTTGGGATGGGAGACCTTATTTTATAGTTGTAGGAGGGCCCTCTTTCCGTTTGAAAAATCGATGTGGGATTCATTGCTTCGTCGCCCACTTTGGCTGCCCTCTCTTTACGCTGCCTCACATTGGTTCTCCGCTTCTGGTGCTAGCATGCTTGGGTTTCCATCTGCCGATTTCACTTTCAACTTGGATTTTGCCAAACGGCTTGGTGGTGAAACAGAATCATGGCTGCGATGCATTCGGTTCTACTGCCTGAATCGGTGGTTGAAATCTGGAATTTCCGATTTGGAGCAGTTTGCAGTTGCCGATTGGGGAAGGAAAGGGATGCTTGCTAATATCAAAGCTGGTTGCCGTGCTTTTTCTGCCGCTGGTGACGTGCTGATTTTGGTTTGGGCGCGGGGAATAGGAGGCAATCGGAGCCATGGATTGCAGAACCGGAGCTGCTCTGCTACTAGAGATTTAGGCGTTTTGCCCTTTTGGAATTTATCTGTGCGATTGATCAATTTCTGCAGTTGGTTTTTTTTTTTCGGTTTGGGGCTGAGCGAAATCTCTGATTCATTGTTGGATTACAACTGCCGGAAAGGGGCTGTCCAATCTTTGGTGAAAATGGGGCTGCCAATGGCCAGTTGTAGAAGCTCGGGTTTGGTTGGTTGGACGAATTGGGACGTTTTGGATCGGATGGCCGAATCATGGCCGCCGCTGGTAGAAGATGGGTGGTTGGTTGATTTCGGTGGGTGCCCAAGCTGGATTTTAGATTTGGGTGGCTTGGAGAAGGTGCTGCACGTCATCCTGCTGGCGGTTGGAGCAGAATGAAACGGGTGGTTGAAGCTTGGATCAGCCAGCTGAGTTTTTGGTCGTTTAGAAGCAAACTGGATTTTGCGACTGGTTGGGTGCGTGCTTTGAATTTCATGGCTGCCATGTTGCGGAAAATCGATGCCGAAATCAAGGTTAGCTTGCCGGATTTGAGGTGGGCGATGGCTGCTTTTTGTTGAAGGAAAAATGCCAGCTGCAGATGAGTTTGCTGAAATTGGATTTGCGGTGGATTGGTGGGAGAAATCGTCAGCTGGATTTGAGTTGCTGAAACTGCAGAAAATGGATGCTCGGTGGGGAAGATGGAGTGCTGTAATACGCCGGTGCCGAGCTCTCGTCGATTTGGGGCTGGCCGGATTTCTCTGCCGTGATGACGTGCTGCCGGATCTGATGGAGAAGGGGCTCCTCGGTTTGTTTGATGAGAAAAAATCATAGGAATCGATGGGTTGTGCTGCTATGACAAGAACCTGCTCATAAGCCTCGACCAAAGCTGTCTGGATCAGATCGGCCCCTTCTGTCCAGCAGTGGCGTTCTGGGGGCTGGCCGGAGAAGAGGAGCTGCTGCCGGCGATTTTGCAGCTTGCAGATTTGGGCGATTTGGCCTGCGGTCGGTTTGGGAAGATGGAGTACCGGAAATGGTACTCCGGCGGCGCACAAACTCCTGTACTTATGCAGCGAGTTTAAATATATATATATATATTTAGTAAATAATTTCAATAACGACAGGTATCATCTTAGTTTAATCTTTTAATTTATCTAAATATAATATTTTGCTTTGTTTAAAATATTTTAAAATATAATTATAGATATATATATATATGATTTTCCAATTAAATGATTTTATACATTTGCCCAAATTATATTAACAAGCTAGTACACATTTCAATATTAAAATTGAGTTATAATTTTATATTTTCAAGAATGTTGCAAAATGACCCATTTTATAGCAAAATTTGAGATTTTATGAAAAATATGATTTTTATGAAATTTCACTTAAAACATGCATTTAATTATCATTTTAATATTTAATTGTGTAAATTTAACATGGAATTAACTGAAAACTTTTAGACTTATCAGGTATAAATACACACTTAGGGTTTCATTTTTTAAAAAAAGGGGTCGTGGCTGCTGTGGAGAAAGGGAAAAAACCAAGGCTTCAAGGAATGAGAGAAGAGCAAGTGGAGATACAAGCTGTCACTTCAAATCTATTGAGTTTCATCTCCTCTTCCCATCTATCTCTTCATTTTTGTTATTCTCCTTGTTTGGAATGATTGTAAACTTGATTTTAATTGGAATTGAAGTCATGTTTATGGGCTGAATATTCCTATGGTGGGAGACGAGACATGTATGATTTGAACTCATAGTCTATGTTATTTGGTTTTCTTATGCTTGAAATGATAATATAGTTGTATAGTGACTTGAGTTGCTTGAGATTACCCTTATATATCATGCTTAATGCTTTTACAAGCTTTGCAACCTTGTGGATTGATTGAACATTTAGATTCATGCTTGAAAAAGTGAAATTTGAATAAGATATATATATAAGCCACAGGTGTTCTAGATCTTGTTTGTGTTGGATGTTAATATGGATAGGGAAATACCTATTAACCTTGTGTAATCTTGATTAGGTTATATGGTAATCAACCTTATTTTACTTGTATGCATGGGAACATAGCAAATAACTAAAACTTGGTTATGTTTATATGTGTTAGAAGACATATATGAATATGAATGAACCTAGATTAGTAATCTCTGCACAACTAACTTAAATGGGACCAAATGACATAGCTATGATTCAAAGAATTCATATTCCCACCTATCTTAATCATCTCAAAGCAATCTCAATAATATCCACTCCATTTTGGTCATTTACTGTTTTGCTTAGTTTAGTTTAATTCAATTCTTTGAAAATAAATTCTCATTCACTTTACCAATTCACTTAGACAATTAAGAATTAAGGTGCTGATTTGTTTAACACAATCCTTGTGGGAACGATACTCTACTCATTCTTTATTACTTAATCGGCACTTATACTTGCGTTAAAATGAGTATTTTAATTAGATATATATGCAGCTCGTCATAGAGTTACATGCTTCGAGAGAACAATGTTCCAATCGGTATACTAAATGATGAAATGAACACATTGCATTTGTCAACCGCTAGCTGAGTTTGTATACCAAAGAATACTAACTCACCTAATTCTATTTTATCATGCTCATCAGTATGTCATGTTTATGTTATTCACTTCTACCTTCCTTTCCATTGGTCATCTGTTGATCCCGAGTTTGTGGCAAAACTCGAGAGGGGAGGGGTGAATTGAGTTCTTAAAAAATTCTTTGGCAAATTAAAACTTAAACTTTTGTGAGTTTAATCTCCTTGAATAAACATGCTAAGAGATAAAATGATAGGGTACAAATAAAACATAAAATGCAAGCAATTAAACCACAAAAGAGACAACAATATATAGTGGTTCAGGCAACCTTCCATACTCCACTCTTCTAAGCACACACTCGTTGTGTCTTGGATTCTACTATTATCAAGCATTTTCTGACCTTGCATTGATATATTTTATATTCAAACTTATTACAATAATAGCAAATAATTCTAGCATAGGTTGGAGTAACATGATAGCCCTTTGGTTGCCAAGTAGATATTTTTATCCATGATTTATCAACAAACTTCTTAACATGAGAAATTTGTCTCCTCACATTTGATATAATAGAAGCCTTAATCCAAATAAGAGTATTTGATTTATTTAATTTGGCATCAATGTGCTTTACATATCCAAGACCTCTCTTATCAACTAGAGTGGTCATTCTAAAAAATTTCTGCATATTTTCTCTCGGGTTAGAGAACTTAACTAATGAATCTTTCAAAATTTTCTTCTCCTTTCTCAATATCTCTGTTTCATTCTTCAAGGCATTTATATCATTTTGCGATGATGTATTCTTCTCCGCTAACTTTCTATTTGCATTGGCGGTTGTATTGAACTTTTTTTCTTTTGAGCAAATTTGATACCAAAGCTTTTAAATTCATCAAATTATGAGTCATAAGTTTGTTGTAAATCATTCAACTCATCACATCTATAACAAATACCAGAAGATGAAATGCAATAGGAATCATGTGAGCTTACCTCGATATCCATTGGTGCATCCAATGTTGGCAGTTTAAACTTTCTTGTATTATCATTTTTCTCTCCAGATTTATGGCAAACTTCCTTTCCATCTTCTACAATGGCCATGCAACAAACTCTTGCCCAATTTGCTGCATCTTCTCCTTCACTCTATGAAGTTTTAGAGCTTGAGGCAGTGTCTTCTTTTGTAAGCATTTTTCTAGCCTTTAACTTTGAGAAAATTTTCCTATTTTGAATTTTCTAATTCATCTAGTGTGGTGCATTCAATTTGTATATGTCCAACACCACCACATTTATAACATGTTGAAAATTCTTTTCTTCTATCCTTCATTTTCTTGTGAGAGTTAAAATTTTTATTTTTCGTCATGTTGGAGTATGAGCTTGATGTGGATTCACTTGAGCTATTGTGGCGCCCCAGCCCAAGCGTCACAACCTTACTTCAAGATTTATCGATTGGTAAACATGATCAAGATTGTTGCCCTGTCACACGGCGGGCTTATTAAATATTTATCCACTTAACTCCTTAAGAGTTTATATCCTTTCATACATTTAAATTTCCATCAAATGTCTTTTTAAGTCATTATACCATTTGAGAAATACACATGTCATCTCATAAAATTCATACTTAATCATATCATGATAATTCATACCTTAACTTTTGTCCATAAAATTTTTTTGCCTTTTATGGTCACAAAACCATAACATAATTCATATACAACATTAAACAACTATTTAATGTCATTATTCATACATAAAGTCATATATAGGTGTTCATAAGAATTCATTCATTCTTGAATCTCCACCTGTGCTCCTTGCCTCCTTTCTTTCACCTGTCTTTGGGTTTAAAAAACAAAACGTGAGTCAAAACCCAATAAGCAAGCTATAGGCTTTCAGGCAATTCATTTTAAAGGCAACACTATTTAAGAGCATTTCTCTCCATTCGGTAGAAGACACTTAGCAAGTGATCAACTACCAATGGAATAGAAATATTTTCATAAACCATTCAGGTAAACCAGTCATGTAAACCAGTTTAATCTCAATTTTGGGCATTTCATAAACATTGGATGTGCAAATGCATCATTTCTATTCATGACATAATCCTTCATGTGAGGGTACGCTAGCTCGGGGAACATTCTTTCATAACGTGATTCTTTCCATCCTTAGCACCGGACCTTCCAACTTGGCAACGTCAAGGGCGGACTTCGTGTCCTGCTTTCTGCCTTGACTAGCCTACTTGATTTCCATTCCATGCATGACTTTTAGTCACCCCGATGTTATATACCTCTTACACATGACAACTTTTCATTCTCATGTAGAGAATTCTTTGCACCGTCCCTTTTAAACATCGTTTCAATGAAACATCGTTTAAATCCATGCTACATCACTTTTCATACATAATTGTGAAACAGTAAGCAATTCATTCATCATAATTGAAATAACAATTCAACACATATTGAAGTAAATGAATGATCATCCTTAAATAACTTGAAAATAATTCATCAATCAATTGCAAAATGGTTTGAAACATTTAGAACATCATTTGCAATCATTTTATCATATTTTGATAAAACGAAAAGCATTTAAAAAATTGTTTGCTTACTTGTTTCGCCTTAGCTTTCCGTATCGCTTATTTCTTTGCCTTTGACTATACATATAAGAATAAAATTGCATTTATAACATTTTCATTTTCTTGCTTAGTTTTTTAACCCATAATCCATTAACATACATAACCCACTTGAATTCCAAGTCGGGTATACATACATCGCACTCACTTGTGCATCATACCATCCATTCCATATTGTGTTTTAAACTCATATTTAAGGTAAACACATAATTATCATTCATAAATCAACATATGAGGATTTATATCTCTCATTAACCATTTTTCATCTATTTTTCATGTTTCCTACGTCAATGCTTATTCTAAGCATATAAGTGACGTTTTAAGCTTCATAAATAAATCTCAAAATTTGAGATAATCAAACATCATTCATACAGAAACATCCTTATGCATTTCATCACATATTCATGCATATTTTCATTCTCGCAATTCATATAAACCATTTACCACTTATCCATACTTAGCCTTCCACATACACCCATTTTACAACACAGAACTTAGGTGTTTCTTAAAATTTCTCAAGTCAGAAACTTGTGTCCTTATTCAGCATGATTAAACTCATTAATTAAAATTTAATTTAGGGTCTAATTTTGGATTTTTAATCTATTCATCATAGGGTTCCAAAACAGCAACGTTATGACCCGTTTTTCATCCTTTCAACTCCTCTTTCAAAACTTAAATCATAACAAAAATTTTAAGTTATAATTTTCAGCAACTAAGCATGATTTTATTAACCCAAATTTAGAATATTATCACATATTCAAAATTCATAATTTAGTTGCTTCCAAAACAGCAACATCTTAAGCATATAGGGTATCCATTTTGACTCGTTTTGACATGTCCAAACATAAGTCCTTAAAAATGAGTTTTAGGGAAAATCTTTCCAAACCCTTTTGGATACTCAAAGTACCTTAATATTAGAGTAATTTATCCTCCATAACATCCATAAATCATTTGTTTGCAAAAAGCAACAAAAATCACATGTAAAGTACCCGTTTTGGCCCCCATTTGAACGTTCCATACACATACCCTAAAAAATCAGATTTAGGGCAAACTCATCCAGCCCACTTAGGCCATCCAAAGGGTCTTTAAGTTAGGGTACTTTACCCTAAAATTCTTCCATAAACAATTTAAGTACTTCTTTGTACCATTTTTAACTCAAAAATGGAAAAATCGAGTATTACTTGAAACCCTAAGTTCCATTTTTGCTAAAATCATTAAAAAATGTTCAAATCAACATATGTGATTCAAAAGAACATGAACTACATCCAAATAATCATGCTTTAATCATACAAAAACTTGGTTTAGGGTTTTGAGAAATTTCAAATGAGATTTCATCTCAAAATTCAACTCTAACTTCCCTTTTCACTCTCTTGAACTCTTGATTTCATTTATATCTTTCAAAACTCATTCAATACCCTTATCAAAGCATCATAACTCATCTTTTAAGAGTTATTTATAAATAAAATTCATGATCCATATCTTGAGAGAAGAAACTTAGGTTTCAAGAATCCAAAACTCAATCTATACTTACTTGATTCTAGGAAACATTGAATCCAAGCTTCCCTAAATTGGTTTCTCCTCTTTCCTTCCTTCTTTTCCTCTTTTTTTCTTCTTCTTTTTCTTCCTTTTCTCCCCCTTGGTCGTGCTCAAGGCTGCTGCTCCTTTGGAGATTTTTCTCCCTTGAATTCTCACCCCCAAATGGTCGTCCCATGTGATGCTCCCCACCTTTATATATTGCTGATTATTTTCCATCTTGTGGGGCCCATTTTGACACATCATTTAGAGGGTAATTAATGGGCATCTTATCCCTTGATGTGGTGGCACAATATTACCCTAGTAAAAATATATCCATTTTTATATATTAAAATATAATAATACTTCGTAGAATTATTTATCCATATAGTAATAATATTTAAAATGATTTAGATACTGAAAAACATGACTTTCAAAATGATATTTAGTACTTAAACCATTTTATTATAATGACTTTCCACATTTGTAGATTTGAGCCCATGTACAACCACACTAGACAAATAAAGAATTTTCATAATAACATAAATAGTATTAAATATAATAGATAAAATGAACTTCCTATCAAGCATCAATATATTAAACATGGTGGTTTAACCGAATCATTTTATAAAGCAAAACCCAAAAATAATAATTTTATTTGAAGGAATAAAATTAAAATTTTACAAAAAATAAATTGAATGTTTATAAATGTATAAATGGATGTTATTTGATAATGTGCGCGATTGTACAACAAATTGGGAATGAACGGTTTGTTAATAATTATATTATACAATAAATGAAAGGATATTTTAAAAATATGAAGTTGAAAGTTGAAAAGCACCCTATGAGCATCGTATCACCAATCTATCAAAATAGAGAAATAAGACCTCTTAGGTAAGTGTCATTAAACAAACCCAATTTCAAGATATCAAAATAGAGAAATAAGACCTCTTAGGTAAGTGTCATTAAACAAACCCAACTTCAAGATATCAAAATAGAGAAATAAGACCTCTTAGGTAAGTGTCATTAAACAAACCCAATTTCAAGAAGCTCCTCAAATATGCCTTCAGCATCAAAAATAAGCATTAATCAAACAAGATCATACATAACTTACTTCATAAAGCTCATAGTTATGAAAAGTGCCTTAAGCAACCAAAATAAGCAGAACTAACCAAGACCCAAAACTAAAAATAGAGACCTTGATATCAGTCACAAGGTAAACCACCCTGGATGGAAATTTTTTCTTCGTCCTCTCCTGTAATGGGACAAACTGCTGCTGTACAAAGAAAAGAGATTATCATCATTCATCAGCTACAGGATTTTCGGCAGGTGTCTCTTTACTCTTTTTGTACAAAGTTATGTGCTTATGGTAATCTTCCAATTCTTTCTCTAGCTTCTCGATGAAGTGACCCGTGTGTTCAAGAGACTGCTCAAATTTGTACTTCTCCAAAGCCTAAAATACCAGCAAGATAAAAGAAACAAGTAAATTAGAAATACATGTTATAAGCACCTACAACAGAATAGGAATCAATGGAATACACAGAATGTAACCTTGAACCAAGAATCCCATTATTCTTCTTCATACTACTTTTAACTAAGCTAACAATAAAAAATAAAAAATAAAAAAAAGCAGCACCTTGGAAAAGCTAAATCCATTGTCATGGAGACAAATCTTTCTTGCAACGCCAACCATCGATACAACATTTGTGAAAATAGAAGTGGTCAGTGTGCTCTCTAACTAACTTTCTATGTAAAATAAACAGAAAAAGGCATCTTAGAAACTTCATGACCATCCTGTGCCAAAGCCCCATGCCATCAATTTTAGGAAACCGATTGAAGTAACTAAAAGATGTATCTTATGTTAAAATCAAAATGCAAGAGGAACAATTAGATTCTCAGAGGTATTAATAGGCATGCCTCACAATGACATGAAATACATGTATTTTCCAACATAATGCAAAATATGATAAGGGTGTGTCGTGTCATTAGCATGAACAGAAACCCCAAAACACGGGAGCATATATGGCGTACACAAAGGATATGGGTGACTCAATACATCGTCTAAAATCAACATAAATGAATTAATAACCTTCATCTACTATGCTAGCTATTCTGAAATAGATTCTGTTTTCTTCAACATGCCTGAGACGATGATGATGACATCACATCTGACATCAACATGAGGTGATGATGATCTGCTATGCTGAAGGATGCAGATGAAATAGAAAATCAAAAACATATCAATTGGATATACTCAAGCACAGACAATAATCCGTAATAGATTGACATTTCCGTTTATTTATATTCACATTCCATACTGATGTAAGCGCACATTGAGTGCTTCAAAAGTGTGTATCGAATGAGCAAATTTGCATCAAAATTCCTCTTCGTGCAATATCCTGAGACGGTTCACGCAACCATTAAGGCACATCATAAAGAAAGGTAAGTAGCATCAAATAGTTCATTCCAAAAAGGGGGAAAAAAAGTAGCGTAAAATAGGAATTATACCTTACTCTTGGACAGCGTGTCCGGAGGAGACATAACCTCTGGCTGTACATAATTCTTTCCACGGTAAAATATTATGACATTATTGGGCTTGATGTCAATCGCAATGCCTTTACTCAGCCTTGCCAACTCCTCAGCATATTTATATACCTGCCCTGGCCTGCAAGGCTTGCAAACAACCTTTACAGTCTCATGTTTCTTCCAGTGGAGATGCATGTTAAGAACTACACCCCCAAATACTCCTCGTCTACCAACAGGGACATAGTTCTTCTTTTTTTCACCTGTGCGCTTGAGATAAAACTTCTCCTCTTCAGTCAATATTTCCGGATCATATGTTTCTTCAGGAGATTTGACTACCTCAAATTTCCTTAGCTTCTCAATCAGCCATTCTTCTTTTCTCTTAGCCTGGTATGGAAGTTCATAATCAGCTAAGATCTTAACTTGATATTCCTGCTTGAATGAAGCCATATGTTGAAACAGAGGAAGATAGCTGATCCATGCAAGAAACAAAATTTTCTTCCTTTCCACTTTATTGGTTTAGAAAATAAAAATAAGAAAACTATGTTCACCTTTTCAAAGTGCACAGTCAAATCCACTGGTAATTAAAGTATATGAGTTTGGAAATCACAGAGTAGAGTAAGGTCACCAACCTTTTCAAGCTTGTACCTAATTCTAACTTCTGGATTTGGAGACGTCATCTTCTTCTTTGCTCTCAGACGATAAAGCCTGAGCTCATTTACCTTTGCTTTCTTAGACATCCTTTTTCTCTTGGGTTTACTGTTTGCTTTCACTTGATCCTTGCAGTCAACATACGGTTTATCAAGATAAAACTTGACTACATCATTCTCTGCCTTCAGAGTCACTAACGCGTTGCTTGTAAAATTATGCTGCTGCAATCTTAGCCAAACACCATGATTTTGAGATAAATACAAACCTAGCATTGACGAGAAAGAAGATGGAGCACATAAAAAAGATGAAATTTTAGGAATTGTTCTGAATCCCCTATGACATTTCATAGAAGAATATAAATATATAGCAGAATGTGAGGAAAAGATGGTTCTCAGCATGAACAAAAGACTTTGATGGGTTCCACCATTGCTCATTGCAAATGAATTCCTGTCAACAAGAATACATATCATCATGGACAAAACCGGGGAAAGAGCCAATATAAAATTAAATAAACAGACCTTCAGAAAAAAACAAATAAAGATCTTTCAGTTACTCAGGAAAGACACAGGCAGCAAAGGAAAGATTTCTATAGAAGATATGGGAATGTTAGCCTTCAGAAGATCATGAGAGTGAATGGATGAGCTCCAATGGTCTTAAACTATAACAGAGAATACTGGTTTGTTTAGAGTCCGGATACCGACAAGACCAACAGAAATTTACAATTGTGCATCATCCAACATTTTTTGCAAACTAAAGCTCTCACCCCGTCTTCCCAGATATCTAACTAGAATGCTGCGTTTCTAATCTTGAGTCAAGAATTGAAGAAAGTAACAGAGTCCATGCCATGGCTTCTTGTGATGAAATGATCAACAAGAGTGAGAGAGAGGACGTGTTAAAAAATAGAACACAAAAGATACGCATGCAACCACGTCAGCAAAATATGCGAATATATAGACAGGAAAATAGAGCTATTTAAATGAATAGTTAAGGTACAACAATTGAAAACAATAAATAAGTAATGGTAAATTTCAAAACAAAGAACCAGGTGAGGCTTTTTGTATTTAACTTTAAAATAGCTACCTAATACCGTTCACATTTTGGCTGACCAAAGCATTCTCTTGAAACCCTCACTCCATTTTTATTTCCCATTAATCAAACACAAACATCTGGACTGCACCAAATTTCTGGCAAAGCATAAGGTGCAGGACGAGCACAAAACACTCTTAAGGAAAAATATAATAGAAATAAAGCAAGAGCACTGATCGTATGCACCCGCTCAATGCTCCCACTCTCGGAGCCCTTTTTAGTTCTTTCTAAATATGTTTTGAATCCATATGTGGGCCCGAGCATTAAGTTCTCATATATGCAATAGTACATTTTTTTGATTTTTTTCTTTTTAAAATTTTGAAAATGGGAAAAAGCCATTTTTCATATGTGAGCACATCAAAAAGGGCTTTTTTCATTTACAAAATTTGAAAAAAAAATTAGAAAAATCAACAAAATGTAAAATTGCATATATGAAAATTTCATGATTGGGCCCGCATATGAGATCCCAAAATATATATATATATACACACACAACAAGGCTCCAAGGAGAATACAATCCCCATTGGTGATAGCCCAATTACAAGGACCACAACATAAACGGAAAATTAGAGTCAATATGTTGAAAATACATTATCCAACATTTTAGAGTCAATATAAAAAAGGAAGATTAGTGTCAATACAAAAGCGGAAATTTTACTCAAAGAGAGACTGAATCAAGCAAGCTGTAGCTGAACAAAAATAGTAGCACAGTTAAAGTGGCATCGCAGCATGGTAGATTCAGACATATCATTTGAATTCTGCAGTGACCTACCTGCCTGATCCAGTCAGCTGGCCAGCAGAGGCTGATACGTCAACCCAAGATCTGTCCTTAGAAGGCTGAGAAAATAAGGGATCACCGTACAATATCACACCCACGGCTAAATTTAGTTTATTGAGCAAGAGGAACTAAATACATAAATAAACAACTTCACCTCAAGCAGAAGGTAAGATCAATAGAGACAGAAACATCATACACATCATTTTACAAATTTATAAATATTTCAAGGGAGTCACCAACCAAAAAATATATATTCATCCATACAATCTCCAAAATATACAAAATACATAAGAAAGAAATACCATATACATGATCTCTCACACTCAGAATCTAGTATCTTGACGCCTCTCCAAGTCATCATCATGCTCCACTACTTGACCAGCTTGCCTATCATCTAAAATCAGCAAAACAACACAATGAGCTCGGGCAATCTCAGTAAGTAGTGTAAATCAATAAATTCATTTTGAAATCAATAATTCACCCAGAAAATCATGTATGGACATACACGTAGGAGCACCACAATACACCTCCATTCTCAAAATAGGATATTAAAATACTCCTGCATAATATATAACCAGGGTGGCTCTCTTGTCAACATCAAGCTCCCAAATTTTTGTCATTCAGGAGCACCTCTCTCTCATTGATACCCCAGGCCACACCACCTATACACCAACATGTGCCCAAGATATTTGCCACTTGGGCTATAGCAACACACACTCGTGAGTGCCTACATCTCCACAAGAACTCATGCATCATATGGATACAACAATGTAAGACAACAATAATGAGCACCGTGCTGAATATAAAACAAGTGAATAAACATGTAAAACACCAAACTAACTCCATAGTAAAAGTGCCAAAAAAAAGGAAAACAACTCCATATACACCCCTAGGTCATGCCCCTTTCCACTGCTCAATTCTCAGCACCAAAACACCATGGGGATTCACCCTATACTCCAATACATGCAAATCCACCATCTCCATGTCCAATTCCACCACCTCCACAAGTCACTACTTAAGCGATTTCTAAACCCTAATTCCATACTCCGATCTGACCTATAAATCCTCCTCAAATTGCTCTCACACTTTTGCGATGGAAAGCCATGAAATCAAAACACAAAAATCCTCTTCACCTTCAAGTAGGGTTTCTGAACCCCTTTATCAAATCATCATAAAATCACCCAAAATCAAAGGAAATGTCCATAACAGCATAAGGAAGAAGAATAAAAGAAAATAAAAAGAAAACTGCTTAGCTAGAAGCTTTAAAAATGTGCACCATATCAAAGGCCCCACTTTCTTTGCCCCAAGTTTAAGAATCCACAAGAAAAAGCAAGGATTTCTAGCCCCACATCTCCAAGATCAACCCATTGTGGAAAACCCCCGACTCTTTTTGTGTCTCCAGAGCTCTAAAAGAGAAATAGAAATGAAAGATATGAATTTAGGGCTGCTAGGTTGTGTTTGTAAAATTTCTATTCCTAAATCATCCAAGGTAACTTCAACCTCCTAACTCTGCCTCTGAAATTTCAAAAGCATCCTCAAAACCCCGAGGATGCCTCTAACTTGTACCTCAATGAACTGAAAGTCACCAAAATTTTCTTCCTTCTGGATACATTTTTCAAGCCTTTTATGCTGCTTCTTAGCTTTAGAGGCAATCGTCAAACCTCTCATGCTGCCTCTTAACTTCAGAAGCAGTCTTTAAAACTCTTAAAATGCTTCTTACAAATTCTAGAATTTTTCATCCACCTTGTAGTTCAAACCAAACATGCATGGATCACACACAAACTTGCATACTTAGTTCATTTTATACATATTGCAACTATCTCAACTGGATTCACATCAAATATTAATGAAAAAAATCCACTTTCTTTCATTTTAAAGGGAAATTTCATCCCTTTATACATGCCAACTACCCCTAAAACCAACCCTGATGAAATCAAAATTTCATAGAAACTATCCGTGCACATCACATAAGTGGAATGCAACATGTCCATGTCATTCTCCACTCCATTAGGGGTTAAATGTTAAAAATCGCCTATTGAGTTCCTCTTTTTCCCTAAGCACTTCCATAAGTTACTACTAGGTTATTTCCATTTTAACTACAACCAATGCCCAAATTAACACCACCCATACTCTGCATAGATGTTAAGCAACACTCCTAAACCATCTAACTTGCCTCCAAAGACTAAATTTCAAACATGGCCTCCTTGTGGTATGACTCTACATCCACCACCACGTAGGTTACTTCCACACAACCAACCCATGCCATTTCTTCCACACACATACACACCACATTTCACACAAGAAACATGTAGGGCATGTTAAATGGACTAACATAACATATGACTCATATGCAATCAAATGCGGCCTCCTTATAAATCTTACTCATAAACTAAAATATACGCAAGACCTACAAAAAAAAAGGTAATAATAATAAGTTTTTTCCTCAAACCTTGAAGCTCTCATAAAAAATTTAAATAAAGAAAAAAAAAACTTGCTTGAAGCCCATGAGTAAAGGTATTTCTCCTTGGTCTCATCTTCAAGCTCCCAAGTAGACTCCCTCTCAATTCGATTGCTCCAATGCACCAGCACCAATTGGATCACCTTATTTCTTATCCACTTTTCTTTAATGTCAATATGTGAATCAACCTCTCCTCGTATGAGTATTTGGCTCTACTTATATTTATTCTATGGGGAGCACATGTGATGAATCTATTCATACTTCCTTAAGGTGGATATATAGAACACATCATACCCTGATGCCAAAGATAGTGGCTTTATACTTCCTTAAGGTGGATACACGGAACATACCATGCACTGATGCCAAAGAAGGTGGCAAAGCTACTCTTTATGCCACATTGCTAACAAGCTCCAAATCCTCATAGGGTCCCTTGAGTCTAGGGCTCAATTTGCCTTCCTACCAAACCTCGCTACTCCTTCCTTTTGAGAATACCCTGAGAAACACTCTACCACCTACATAGAACTCTTAAGTCCCTTCTCCTCATACCAGCATTATTTGTCTACCTTCATTAGGCCACCTTAATTCGCTCACAAATCTTGGCAACCAAATTCACCACATCCTCCACAATCATAGGATTCATTGTCTGCAACTCACCCATCTCATCCCCAAACAACGGGAATCTACATCTCTTTCTATAAAAAGCCTCATATGGGGTCATCTAAATGCTAGAATGATAGCTATCAGTGTAGGCAAACATGATCAATGACAAGCGTCACACCAAGAGTTGTAGAAATCAAGCACACACATTAGCAACATATCTTCCAATTGTGGGCTAACACTATCTAATAGCAACATATCTTCCAATTGTGGGTTAATACTATCTATCCATTCATCTATAGGTAAAACGTTGTGCTAAACTTGAGTTGGGTCCCCAGGGCTTTATGTCAACTTTTCCAAAACTCAAAAGTAAAGATGGCACCTCTATCTAAGATAATGGACTTCGACACTCCATAAAGTATCATTATCTCCTTATGATATAACTATGAAAACTATTCTGCAACATGTTTGGCCTTCATTGGCAGCAAGTTTGCCACTTTAGTCAATAGATCCATATACACAAATGGAGTCATACTCGGTTGCTATCCTAGGTAGACTCTCAATAAAATACATGCTTATTTCATCTCATTTCCACTCTAAAAACTCAATATGCTATAACAGACCTCTCGTTCTCTGAAACTCTACCTTGACCTACTATCAAGTGAAACAACGAGTCACAAATCTACCAATATCTTTCTTCGTACTCATCCATCAAATGTTTCTTTCAGTCCCGGTACATCTTAATACCTCTAGGATTCACTGCATAGGGGAATAATGTGCCTCCTTAAGATCATCTACTTCATTGGGGCCCTCAATAGGAATTACCATTCAACCTCTAAATCTCACAAAACCATCATCATCAATTGTGAAGTTGGAGAACTTCGGCGTTGTCGCCCTTAGCTTCTAATAATCTTTATTACTCTTCTGTGTCTCTCTAATTTGCTCCTTTAGAGTCTGTTGTAAGATCCAACCTGCTCGTATCCTCAAAGTTAACCATCTGACCAGTTATCAACATAGTCATACTACTCCCCATCTTCCGGCTTAATGCATCTGTCACCACATTTGCCTTATTAAGATAATAATAAATCTTCAAATCATAGTCTTAAAGTAACCCAACCACCTCCTCTGCCACATATGCAACCCTTTCTAGGTGATCGTGACTCTTATGATCAATATAAATATCTCCATATAAGTAATGTCTTCGTATCCTCAAAGCAGAGATCACAATTGTCAACTTCAGATCATGAGCCGGGTAATTCTTCTCATGAGGCTTCAACTGTAGAAATGTGTATGCAATCACATTTTAATGTTACATCAAGACACACCACAACCTATGCTTGGAAGCATCACTATACACAACAAATCTTTCATGAACAGAAGGGACTACTAATATCAGTGCCTCAACCAACCTCCTTTTTGGCTCTTGAAAAGCTGGTGCACACTCAACACTCCAAACAAACGAAACCCCTTCTAGGTCAATTGAGTTAAACAACTTGCAATTGCAGAGAATCCATCTACAAATCTCCAGTAATAACAAGCTGATCCTAAAAAATTTCTAGCCTCAATGACATTCGTGGGTCTGAGCTAATTAAAAACTACTTCGATCTTGGCAAGGTCCATTGCTATTCCATTGCTTAACATCATATGGCCCAAAAATACAACGTTATTCAACCAAAAATAGCATTTCTTCAATTTCGAATGCGATATTTCTTCTCTTCATGTCTATAGAGCCACCCTCAAATGTTGCGCGTGCTCCTAAATGTCGTCTTCTGCACATCTGCACTGTCATCTAGTGGTATCTTGATTGCAAATCAATCTTTAAGAAAGCTCCTTGCAATTGATCTAATAAATCGTCCATCCTTGGCAATGAATACTTATTAGTCACCAACACCATATTCAACTCATGGAAGTCAATGCATAACCTCAAGCTACCATCATTGGTGTTCCTCGGGGTGACACACTAGGCCTAATAAAGCCTTTGTTTAGTAACTCCAACTATTCCTTAAGTTTTGTCAATGCCATCTCATATGGTGACCTTGAAATGGGCTATAGCGCACGCTGCAATTCCATAGAAAACTCCACTTTCCTCTCCAGTGGCAAACCTACTAACTCATGAAGAAGTAAATGCATCCGGATATTCCAGCATTACTAGAATGTCTTCCAATCTTTTAGGTGCATCGTCGTCCACCACAACTAAAGCCAAAAATCCACACAGCCCTTCCTCACCAACTTCACAGCATTCATGACCGACACAAGTATAGGGCCCTTTGTCTTTTACTTTGCTTCAAATACCATATCCTCCTCTCCTAGAATGTTGAATATCATTCTCCAATCTCCATAGCTCTATGTTATTGTTCCACCTTAACAAACCAATTCATACCCATAGTTATCAGAGGTGCAAGGGGGTCCTGGAGCCTAGGAGCAAGGAACACTTTCAAGGCTACATAAAATTTGTCTAAGAAATTTATACTACTCAAACGTCTTAAACTAGTGAGTCAAAGTTAGCATTGAAACTCAAGAGTCAAATAGATGCACATCCACTACAATTTTCAAGAGCAAAAAACTAAATTTCAGCACCAATTCATATTAGCATTTATATAATTTCAGCAACAATCACAGTAGCATGTATAATTTCAGCACAATTGACAATAGCATATATTTTCAGCAACAATTAACAATAGCATGTATAATTTCAGCAACAATTCAAAATAGCATGCATAATTTCAGCAACAATTCGTTGTAACAATATTATTCTAATTCATTTGATGAATTAGAAAAGCAGCAAGGACGTGCAGTACTGCCAGCAACCAACATAAAAAATGAAAAAACAGGACACGTGGAAGTTGCAGTAGACGAAAAGAAAAACCACACAGAGAAGAAGAAAAACCAAACAGAGAAGAAGAAGAAGGGAAAAAAAAGGAAAAAATAGAAAGAAGAAGAGTCGAACAGAGAAGAGAAGAAGAAAGGGGAAAATAGAAAGAAGAAGAACGAAAAGAGAAGAAAACGAAGAAATGGGACATGATAGCAGAAGAAGAAAGGGGAAATGACAGCAAAAGAAGAACGAACAAAGAAAAAGGAGAAGAAAGGGGAACCGGATAGAGAAGAAGAAGAAAAAAGGATTAAAAAAAAAAGAGAGCAGCACAAACAGGTAGCACCGTAGCAGAGAAATGACTCTATGGGAATGAAGAATCAGAGAG
Organism: Annona cherimola; assembly: GCA_030490835.1. Taxonomy (NCBI): domain Eukaryota; kingdom Viridiplantae; phylum Streptophyta; class Magnoliopsida; order Magnoliales; family Annonaceae; genus Annona; species Annona cherimola. Next base: position 44,054,835 of record CM059977.1, on the reverse strand, counting down.
GAAGAAAGGGAGAACCGAAGAAGAGATGGAGGGGGGCAAAAAAAAAAAAAAAAAGCAGCAGCAGCTTGGGAGAGATGAAGTGACGAACCGAGCAGCAGCGGGGAATGGAAGAATGGAAGCCTGAACGGAGGCAAAGGAAAAAACAACCAGCAGCAATCGGCAGCCTACAACAGTCGCCACTTCGTCGTGTTCAGCTCTTCTTCGTAGTTTTTTGGGTTATTCCCAGGTGCATTCGTTGTGATTATAATTCCGAATATACCTATTATATTTTCAAAATCTCAAATATATTTATTACGTTTGCATTTAATTTCAAAAATACCCATACTGTAAGTTAATGTCATTAGAAAATATATAAAATTACTAATATGCCCATCAAATTTAGGACATAATTAAAAAAATTAAATGTTATAATTCATTAATGATGTAATTGCACATAAATTCTAAATTTAAAACACCTTAATTTCATTTTATTTTTATTCTTTTTATTAGTTATTATTTTACAATAGGGATATTTTGGGTATTTAAAAAAATTTAACAACCGCTTTTTAACGAAACTGGCATTTTTGGGATTAAGTGCAAATGTAATAGGTATAATTGAGATTTTGGAAACGTATTACGTATATTTAGAAAAAGTCAAACATAGTGGGTATATTTGGAAATAATCCTTTTTTTTTCCTTCTCAGCACCGTCTTTGAGGCTGAATGCCCTAATGATTAGACGCAGGAGGCTAGAGCACGCGGATCCCACTCTAGCAGAATCGTTATATGTACGTGGGCATATACAGATGGAAAATAATCAAATGCGTTCAGATTGCACCATAATTACGACACAATCCATGTACTATGGGGTCCACTCGATCATTATCTACTTCATCTATTATATTCAGAATTATTAACTTTATTAGCACATAAATCTTCATCCAAATCCAACTTGTGTATGTGCCCCATCTTAAAATGGTAAAAAATCAATGTAATAAAATAGTTTAATATAAATATCAAGTTTAAAGTGATATTTTCAGCATTTAAACATCTAAAATATGATTTTTATATGGATAAATAATTGTATAAAGTATATATATGATGATGATGATTATATCCATCATGATATATTTTGGGCTAAAATACAACATTCATTATTTTTACAATTAGTTACATTTTTTATATTTTTTCTTCGTAAACATGTTTTCTTGAATGTGTTCAATCTATAAACAAATTTTTTCCATTTTACAATATTTTTACATATTTATTTTTGAATTTTTAAAAACATAATTTTAAAAAATCAAAAATAAATATGTCAAAGTATTGTAAATTTTAAAAAAATTGTATATTGAATGAATACACTTAAATAAACGTGCTTATGAAGAAAAAATTAAAAAATATAACTAATTATAAAAATAAATCAATGTTGTATTTTAGCCTAAAATACGCCATGATGTATACTAGGACAATTAGGAGTCTGTAATTCATAGGGACTGAATCATGGAAATGCATGTGGCTTAAGTTGAGTAATTGGGATATTGATGGTTGTTTGATAATTGCATGTTGAGGATTATATTTAACAATTCTACAAACCCATTTGACATTCAATTCTTGTGTTATTGAGATTTGGCCAAATTACTGATTTTGCATTACTTGAAAACTTTTGAATCCTGAATTTGATTTATAATTTGTGACATCATTTATTATTTGCTTGAGGACAAGTAAAGGTTCAAGCGTGGGGGGATTTTGTTAAGTCATTTTCATACTATATATCTAGAATAATAATTGGATGAGAACGTGAGTGATTGAGATGATTTGAAACATTTAATGAGGTTCCACTTAATTTGATGATTTAACGAATCATGTGCAAAAATACTTGTTACAATCTCTTCGCAAGTCCATAGGTTATAGATTTTAGTATATAAAATATTGACCCACAAGAAATTTGGTACATTAGACGTTGGATTTAAATACATTATAACCCAAATTAAGAAGGTAAGATAAGAAGAATGAAAGAAATGTTGTAAACGAATAGTAAATCAAGCACAATCTATGTTTTGATTATTAATAATTCACTTTAAGAGATTTTAAGGCACTAACATGTGTGTTGAGATGTGTTAAGGATGAGATACTTCAAGATTCAAAACTTGGCAGGTCAAGTGGCACGCCAAGTCAACTTAGGTTAAGTTGATACCGAAGTCGACTCCAGCATCGACTTCAAGAGGCCATTTTTCGATAGCACTGACAATGTGGATGCTTGAGCAGGCGAAATCGCAACCGAAGTCGACTTTGCATGTGACTTGGGTGAAGTCGCAACCCAAGTAGACTCTGTTAGCGACTTGGGATATCTTTAGGGGTCCGAAGCTGAATTTAACAAAATCAAGTCACAATCAAAGTCAACTCCAACATACGACTTAGGTGAAGTTGTACATGAAGTCGACTCAAACATGCGATTAGAGTGAAGTTGTAAACCAAGTTGACCCCAACATTTAACTTGGATACAAGAAGTTCAAATCATGAAATTTCAAACCCAAGGATGATAAGTTTGACTCAATAAACATCATTACAACATGATTTACGATCTAAGACAAGATTACTCAAAAGTGCTCAAATGAACTTGACCAAGCTCAATATTCAAGAAGTTCCAAAATCCCATATACAAAAGTGAAGACTTATGAAGATAAATCATAAAGAAACAAGGGTAATTATCCTAATGGATCAGTTCACACTGTGTCAAGGTTCCAATAAACTAAGTAAAGACCGAAGTCACAACTCAAGTCGATTTCACTTGCGACTTTTGCCAAGTCTAAGATCAAGTTAACCTGAAATGGAACCTAATTGAAAAACTGAAGACCGAAGTCACAACCCAAGTCGATTTCACTTGCGACTTTTGCCAAGTCTAAGATCAAGTTAACCTGAAATGGAACCTAACTGAAAAACTGAAGACCGAAGTTGCAATCCAAGTCGACTCAAGTCTACGACTTGGGCAAAGTCGCACCCAAGGTCGACTCTGAGTGTAACTTGAATCGTAACGGTAGAAAAATTCTAACGTTGGTGCATTAAATGCGCACCACTTACTACTAAACATTCGAATTTACTCCTCTTCTATTTAATACCTGTCAAATGGAAGGGAGAAAGTTAGCTAGAGCATTAAGTACACTTCACCTTCCATTTTCCTTGCATTTAAATGTTTATTAAGGAGATCCACAAGAAGAACTTTGCTATCTAACTGAAAGTGCTCGAGTGCACATCCATTCATTCATTCTACAAGTTCTTCTACGAGCTAAAAAATTTACTTACACAACTGTAAAGTGTAAACTTTCATTTTCATTCTCCTTGTTTTTGATTCCACTTGGTTTGGTATTGAAGACTAAGACCAAGTGAAAGCAAAGTAGTATATGGTTGGAGTGTGACTTGCCATCTACTTGTGCAAAACTTGTAAAAGCCCCATAAATCTGGAATCTATAAGAAAGCAAGTGCTCTAACTATATTTCCATTAGCATAATGGAACCCAAGGCACAAGAGTGTGTTCTTGGATTAATGGAATAGAGGGGATTGTCCTAAACCACTATAATTTCTTGTGTTTGTTTTACTTGCTCTACTCATTATCTCATTCTCTACGTTTTTCATTCCAGGAAACTTCGTTTACAAAGGGAGTCACAACTAATACATTGAAATTTTTTTAACCTAATTCATCCTTCCCTTCTTGGGTTTTACCATAAACTTGGGACCAACAAGTGGTATCAGAGCAGGTCTTTGAGTTTACACTAAAGAAATCTTAGTTAAATGACATCCAATCAACTTCCACCCCTGCTTTTACTAAAGGTCAATCATTCACTAGACCACCTCTATTAGATGGTAGTAACTTTAGTTGCTGGAAGTTGAGAATGAAACAAATAGTTATGGCTATAGATATAGACTCTTTGATTGTCATCCAAGATGACATTACATTACCCAAAGGTGAGAGAGTCTCCGAATGGAATGAGGAGGAAGTCAAATTGGTAAAAAGTAATGCCACGGCAATGAACTTTATATTTTGTTTCTTAACTTAGTTGAGTAGGATAGAGTATCTTCTTGTTTAACTGCCAAAGAGATATGAGATACTTTAAACTCGATATATGAGGGCATCTTTCAAGTCTAAGGGATTATAAAGAATATTTTAATTAGAGAATTGAAAAGTATTAAGATGCTTGATACCGAAAACATATCTGAAATGTTTGCAAGATTTTCTAAGATTACTAATGCGTTAAGAGGTCTTGGAAAAGCAATTGGTGAACCTGAACAGGTTGTAAAGATCTTAATAGCCCTACTGGAGTCGTGGACTCCAAAGATCACAACCATCATCCTCTTCCCAAAATGATGATAAGGAAATTACATTACTGACAAGCTGCGCATATGTCTATTTAAAATGCTCGTTTTAACGCAAGTATATGTGTCGATCAAGTAATAAAGAGTGAGTAAAGTATCGTTCCCTGGAGGATATGATCTAACTAGGTTTATTAATTAGTTTAGTTGTTTTCGGTGAGCAGAAAATTGAGAATTCACAATTAAAACTAAAATTATCAAATGCAATAAGGAAATAGAAAAAGTTCACGGAACAATTGGAATACAAAGGAGATATCAATTGGGGATGACAGATGGATGGTTCGGAATCCTTGAATTTAAACTATATTGCATTGGTTTCTTTTCATTAATTGTGCTGGGATTTGCTAGTCCAAGTTCAATATTCCTTATATATATCTTCCAACATATATAAGGCTAATTACACCCTATTCAATTGCTATGTTCCGATGCCATTAAATAAAGTGAAATTGATAGATTCATAACTTGTTCATGACTACATAGGATTTAATGGTATATTTCTATCCATTAAACAACTCCCCTTAACCAAGAGGAAACCTATGCCCTACACATGGATCTAGCAGAGATCTTCCCTTTCCAAGGATTAATCCTGCAATTGAATCATCTTACAAGGTAGCTAATCTTGTAAAAAGCATTAAAAAAAATATGCATGGGTAAATCCACATCACATAATCATATTGGAGTCAAATATTCATTCATGAATTTTAAAGAACCAATACAATATAGTTAGATATCAATTCATCCTAACTATCCATCTAATGGAAGTTTAGCTCAAAGACATGACATTAAAATCCTTTACATCCATATTGTAAATATCCAGAAAAACAGAGAAAAGGAAATAGAAAGATGAAGAGAAAACGGATCTCTGGAAGTTTCCACCAACGGGGTTGAATCTCCTCTTCAATCCGCGCTTTAAACGGGTTCTTTTCCTTCTCTGGGTGTCTATTCTGTTGGCTCTCTCTCCCTTCACACGAATCTCTAGGTTTTTATTTAAACCTAACAGCTTGCACAACACACGTGCAGAAACCTGCGCGTGTGGATTCACCGTGGTGCCTAGGCACCCCTAGCCGACGCCTGGGCGCCAACTCCCTGTGTGCTGTGTAACCTAAAAAACCTTCGGGATGCCCTGCATGTTGGAAATATGTGGAAAATAATCCAACTCTATGTTTTGATGATTAACAAATTAATTTGAGTAAGTTTTGGTTACTAATATGTTTGTGAAAATGATTTAAGGTTATAAATTTGAAGAATATAAAGCATGGCAAGTCAAGTCGATTTCCAAGTCGACTCAGGCATCGACTTAGGCCAAGTCGATCCCCAAGTCGACTCCAGCAGCAACTTCAAGACGTCATTTTCTTCCAGAGCTGAAATCAAGAATGAGAGGTGCCGAAGTCGCATCCCAAGTCGACTTCGCTTGCGACTTGAGGTGAAGTCGCAGACCAAGTTGACTCCAGTAGCGACTTGGAGGCGTCATTTCTGTCCAGAGTTGAAACCGAGAACAAGGGCTGCCGAAGTCGCATCGCAAGTAGACTCCGCATGCGACTTGGGTGAAGTCGCAGATCAAGTCGACTCCGACTTCGACTTCAATAAGGAAACATGCAGATAAGATAACTCAATGATAGATTCAAGAGATTCAAAAGAAAATGAAGATCAAATGAGGATCAAGTGAAGACCAAAGCAAAGCTGCATATTTCTCATGGAGAATCGAGATCATGCATTTGGATTTCTCTTATGCACTCTAATACTCAAAGACTCAAGACTCAAGACATGGAGTCAAATGTGTTTAAGATAAAAGAATCATAAAGAGTCTTAAAGGAAGAACAACCAAACATGAAGAAACTCAAGCAAACAAAGCATTCCAAGGATTTCAAGTTCATCAAGCAAGCTGTCGAGGTGAAGTCGCACCCGAAGTCGACTCCACCTGCGACTTGGGTCAAGTCGAGGACCAAGTCGACCCAGACTGGAACTTGAAGTTGTTGCGAACAGGCAAAGTCGCACCCGAAGTCGACTCCATCTGCGACTTGGGCGAAGTCGCACCCGAAGTCGACTCCACCTACGACTTGGGTCGCAACGGTCGGAAAATTTTCGAACGTTGGCGCATTAAATGCGCGCCACCTACTTCCAAACGTTTGGATTCCCTCCATAATTATAAAAGGCAATCAATATGAACGAGGAGGATAGCTGAGAATTCATTAAGTGAGCATAACTCCCATCTTTAAGAGCTTCAAGTGATCAAGCCAATTTTTAGAAGAAGAACCTTGCTTCAAACTGCCAAGAGCTGCTTGCTGAATCTCTAAGCCTACACTACAAGTTCTTCTCTGCGCCAAATCTGCGTCTACACAACAGTAACGTGTAGAAACTTTCTTTTGTTATTTCTTGTTGTATTGAACTTGATTTAGTTTGGGTAACTAAGATCAAGTGTAAGCAAAGTAGTGTATGATTGGAGTGGAACTCGTCACCTACTTGTGCTGTGGTTGTATATGTCCCCTAGAGCTAGAATCTAGAAGAGAGTGGAGACTCTAGTTGTATTCGCGGAATACATAGTGGAACCCAAGTCACAAGGGGTGTGAGCTTGGAAGAGTGGAGTAGGGAGGTTGCCCGAACCACTATAAAATCTTGTGTGTTCATTTTTGTTTCTGCTCTTTATATTATTGCTCTCATTTTGTTTCTTCATAAAGGGGACTAGATTAATTCGGGGTAAAGTTTCTGTTTAAGTTGTAAATTTTTAAATACCCAATTCACCCCTCCCCTCTTGGGTAATTGCCATTAACTCGGGACCAACATTGCATACTTGTGCCATGGTGCCTCGGCGCCAACTCCTTGGAGTCCTTGTTGTTGGTCCCGAGTTGATGGCTAAACCCAAGAGGGGAGGGGTGAATTGGGTACTTTTAAAAATTCTTTGGTAAATCAAAAACTTAACCCCTTTCAAAAATTAATCCCCTTATGAAAGCTAATGGAGAGCAAATTAAAATAACGCAGTAATAGAAAACAGAACACAAGATTTATAGTGGTTCGGGCAAACCTTCCCTACTCCACTCTTCCAAGCTCACACTCCGTTGTGACTTGGGTTCCACTATGTATTCCTTGAATACACTTAGAGTCACCGCTTTCTTCTAGATTCAAAGCTCTAGGGGGCATATACAACTAGAGCCACTTGCTCTCTTCTAGATTCTAGCTCTAGGGGGCGTAACAACTCAATGCACAAGTAGGTGATGAGTCTCACTCCAATCACTCCCTTCTTGCATACACTTGATCTTAGCTATCCAAGCTAAATCAAGTTTAGTACAACAAAACAATAAAAATAAGCAAGAACTACACTTTACAGATTTATGTAGACAGATTGAGCTCGAGAAAGAAATCAAAGACAGCTGGGATGATGATCGTTGAAGCAACTTGCAGTTTGAAGCTCTTTCTTCCTTTGAAACACTCAAATATGGAGAAAAGGGATTTGAAAGTCTTTCTTGCACTTCTTTTCTCTCTATGATCCTTAGAGTAGTGAGTATTCTTGTTTCTCACGTTCATTTGAATGTCTTTTTATAGAATGAGGAAGATTGGAACGTTGTAGGAGTGGTTGGCGTGCAATAAATGAACTCCAATGTTCAAAAATTTGACCGTTATACTCCAAGTCGAAGATGAAGTCGACTTGGCCTGCGACTTGGTTTCCAAGTCGCACATGGAGTCGACTTGGCCTGCGACTTGGGTTCTTTAGAAACTCAAGTCTGAGACTTGGGTCGACTTGGCTTTCAGACTTTAACTCAAGTCGATCCTGAAGTCGACTTGGGTTGCGACTTGGCTTGGTCAATTGCAAAAAATGCCTTGATCCTCACTTGGTTTGCTTTAGCTTTCTCCCTTTAGTCTTCATAAGTGTTGAGTGGCCCTTATGTTTGTAGTTCTTATGATTCAATGTAGAGCTTGGCCTTGATCTTCTTGAAATGTCTTGAATCTTGCAAACCATTTGAAAGCTTTGAGTCCTTGCACAATATATGTATGTTCCTTGCTTTGCTTTGGACTCACTTGGTCTTCATGACTTGGATATTACTCCATTTGGAAGCTAGCTTGAAGATTTGCTTTGAGCTTGATAGACTTGATTTGAATTTGTACTTAGATTCTTGCTTTGATCTTCAAAACTTAAGTTTCTCTTTAAGAGTAGTCTTTACATCTCATTTGTATGTGAGAAACTTCAAATGGATGTCTTGAATATGCTTTGAAACTTCAGCTTAGACCTCAAAACTTCTCAAGTCGAAGTTGGAGTCGACCTGGTTTGCGACTTCGCCCAAGTCGCACTTGGAGTCGACTTCGTCTGCGACTTCGTAATCTTCGGGAGCCAGATTTCAACGCTGGACATTTTTGTGCACTTTGAAGTCGATGCTGGAGTCGACTTCGTATGCGACTTGACTATCCAAGTCGCATGTGGAGTCGACTTGGCCTGCGACTTCACTCGTCAGAATTCCATTTTCAACTCTGTCCAGTTTTGGCTTGTTTGAAGTCGTTTGTGGAGTCGACTCCACTATCGACTTCACTCCCAAGTCGAAGTTCAAGTCGACTCGAAGATCGACTTGACTTCTCTGCTTTCCTTAAACACTTGGCAAACATATTAGTCATATATATATATACTCAAATTAGTTCTTGTTAATCATCAAAACTCAATCCTTGGTCAATTTGTTTTATTTTGAACATTGTTTCCAACAATCTCCCCCTTTTTGATGATTGACAAAACTTCATTTGAGTTGATACCTTTCAAAAAAAATTCAAACATGTTCATTTGAGAAAACAGAGCATATAAGTATCTTTGAACATATAATTTAGAGTTTTGAGTTTAAATGAGAACATTTTCAGAACATTAGTCATTTTGGCATAGAGTATGCTTGAATACCTTACAAGCCATATATTGAGTATTAATCATTAAGAATACTTTGTATTCATAAAAATTGCAATCACTTATCAAATATATCAATCATATCAATCAAAAACCAATAAAACATCTTTTCATATATATATATGAAGTTTCATTACAGAGAACAAAAATTAAAGCATAAATGAAACCTTAAATACAATGTACCCAACCCAAAACTTAAAAAAAACTTTCAACTCAATTCCTATTCTATCTATTCTATCTCCCCCTTTTTGTCAATCAAGCAAAAATAATGATTTGATGAATTGAAATTGAGAGATCGGATATGGAATAGGTTTGATGGGACAATGATGGGCCGAGGAGTAAACAAGAGAAGCGTGATCGGGAGTTGCCTCTCTATGAACTGAACCCGACTCGTAGGGATCGAGTTCAGGCATGGGTCTCTTCTTATGATGGCCTGAGGCAAGATGATAGCGGATTTTTCGCATTTCCCGCTCGATTCTATCTTGTCGGGAATGCATATCTTCAAGCGCATTAAGGACACCGGTGACAAGACTTGTCATCCGGTTTTCTTGATAGCCCATTTCTGTCCTCATGGCAATGATTTCATCTTTGAGATCCCTTAGGGTGACCTCCTCAGAAGAGGTGGGAGGCACCCGTTCTCTTGCAGCGGACCCTTGTGGAGAGTAAGATCCGTGCGATGGAGGAGAAGCGGCCCGTGCAGGTGAAGCCATGGGAGATTGCTCCCCCTCAGCTTGTGCTTGGTCTTCTCGATGCTCTTCTTCTGGAGCTTCGGACCTGAGTTCAAGCACATTTATCTTCATCCTCTGGATTAGTGCTTTGTTGATTGCATTGGTGGACTTGAGCACTTCGAATGGCTCGCCTTCAATGTCCACTTCAAAATGTTCGAGGATCTTTGTGATCCAAGTGCCATAAGGAAGGACTCCCCTCGGATTATCCTTTCGACTCGCCAAGGCTTCTAGAAACAATCTAGGTAGACTCACCTTGACTTTATTTGTTACTTTCCATAAGATCCCAGCTTCTTGTGGGTTCAATTGATTTCTTCCACCGCCCTTTGGGTAGATGCAGTGGGCAATGAGAAGTCTTAGAACCCGTAGTCTTGGTGATAAATCCATGTATCGAAGAAATTTGATGCCCGGATGATACTTGTTACTCCGGGTGAGCTGATTGTATATCTGATCCATTGTGAGATCCTCAGGAAAAGGTTCTTCAACATAGGGGACTCCAAGTATTTGTCCTAAATGACTCATTGCTCTGGTCTGGCTTGGATTGAACCCGATTCCAAAATCCATTTCCACTTCTTTGACATATGTACCAAAATTTTCTTCATCCCACTCATAGTAAAAGATTCTGGTAAGATCTGGATAGACCCTGTCATCCTCCTTTAGCAATTTGGTCCATCCTTGAAAATCTAATAGGTCTTCTATGTCGGACCCATAATCTTTTAAAAATTTAAAATCTATGATTTTTGGTATGAATACCTTTCGTTCATAGAAGTTCTTGTAGAATCGGCCATGATTGATCTCTGTTCTGAAATAGGTAGTGGGCATCTTTAGTACTTGAGTTTTTCCAGCCACGGCGCCCCTTCTACTTGCCCCGGAGTGTGTGCTCTGTGAGGTTTGGGCTTGTTCCTCACGACCCGCAGTGTTGGATGGAGTTCCTTCTTGGAATCGGACTCTTCTGCCCGTAGATGTAGAGGGTTCCTCTCTTGCCCTTTTTGCGGGTGTCCTAGCTTTTCTAGGAATTTCTTTCTCTGTGAGAGATTTGGAAGGTCTAGGCACAGGCTTTTGTGATGGTTTTGAGACGGCTTTCTTTGGGGCCATTTGGAATGAGATATGAGGTTTGAAAATGGAGTTGTGATAGGCTGCCTGTTGGCAAGAAAATGAGAGAGAGAAGCCGGAGATGGAGGATTCAACCGGAGAATCGCCGGAAAAAATGGTATGCCGGAGGAGAGAATCGCCGGGAGAGAAGAAAAAAGGATGGTCTGGCGGGAAATGAGGGAGAAAGAAAAAGAAAGGAAAGAAATAGAGAAGAGAAAGGAATTCGGACGGTCGCGCGCTCGCGGAGTCGACTTGCCCTAGGCGAAGTCGACTTCGGTCCTTCTGGAGTCGACTTCGCCTGGAGGCGGAGTCGACTTCGACCCTAGCGGAGTCGACTTCGCTTCTGGAGGCGGAGTCGACTTGGCGTCCTTGGAGTCGACTTGACTCATCGACTTGACATTTTCCAATTTAATTTTCTTATTTATTTTTCCTAGTTTAGCTCTATCATTCCCATATCATTCCTAATCTTATAAAATGAATCCTTGGCTAGAGGTTTGGTAAAAATATCAGCAATTTGGTCTTCTGTTTTTACATATTCTAAGCACACATCATGATTTTCAACATGCTCTCTAATGAAATGATGTCTCACATCAATATGTTTGGTTCTAGAATGCAATACAGGATTTTTAGTCAAACAAATTGCACTTGTATTATCACATCTAATAGGAATATCAACATAATCAATACCATAGTCTTTCAACTGTTGTTTCATCCAAAGTAATTGGGCACAACAACTACCGGCGGCTATGTATTCGGCTTCCGCAGTAGATAGTGCAACACTTGTTTATTTTCTTGAATGCCATGAAACTAGCATATGTCCAAGAAATTGACAAGTTCCACTGGTACTTTTTCTATCTACTTTATATCCGGCAAAGTCTGCATCCGAATAGCCGATTAGATCAAAGGTTGTCTCCTTTGGATACCATAGTCCAAGATTGGCAGTTTTTATCAAATACTTAAAAATTCTTTTTACAACGTGTAGATGTGATTCTTTAGGGTATGCTTGAAATCTAGAACACATACAAACACTGAATAAGATATCGGGTCTAGAAGCAGTTAAATATAACAAGGATCCAATCATGCTTCTATAGAGCTTTTGATCGATACTTTTACCGTTTTTGTCCGTGTCGATCTTGATTGTAGAGCTCATTGGAGTGTTTGCCCCTTTGCTATTCTGCATTCCAAATTTCTTGAGCATTTCTTTGACATATTTGGACTGGTTTAGAAATATTCCTTCATTTTGTTGCTTGATTTGAAGTCCAAGGAAGAAATTTAATTCTCCCATCATGCTCATTTCGAACTCGCTCTGCATTATCTTAGAAAATTCTTGACAAAGATTTTCATCAGTAGCACCGAATATTATGTCATCCACATAAATCTGTACAATCAAAATATTTTTATTTTTGTACTTGATGAATAAAGTAGTGTCTACTTTCCCTCTTTGAAACTCATGATCAATCAAGAATCTATTTAACCTTTCATACCAAGCTCTTGGTGCTTGTTTTAGTCCATATAATGCTTTGGTTAATTTATAAACAAACTTTGATTGATCCTTTTCTTCAAAACCAGGAGGTTGTTCAACATATACTTCTTCATTCAAATAACCATTCAAAAATGCGCTTTTTACATCCATTTGAAACAATTTGAAGTTCATATGAGAAGCAAATGCTAGTAGGATGCGTATGGCTTCTAATCTAGCCACGGGTGCATACGATTCTTCAAAATCAATTCCTTCTTCTTGGGAATACCCTTTGGCTACTAATCTTGCCTTGTTTCTAATTACAAGACCGCTTTCGTCTAATTTGTTCCTAAATACCCATTTTGTACCAATGACTGTATGATTGTTTGGTCTAGGAACTAAATGCCATACAATGTTTCTTTCGAATTGATTTAGCTCTTCTTGCATTGAAATAACCCAATTTTCATCATTAAGAGCTTGTTCAATGGTATTTGGTTCAATTTTCGATACAAACGCATATTGGCCATAAACGTTTTGTTTTGATCTTCTAGTTTTTACTCCTTCATATATGTTTCCAATAACTTGTTCAATTGGATGGGCATTTTTGAACTTTAAATCAGTTGGAGGTTTGTAAGAGTCATTACCTTCACTTACCTCTTTCTCCACTGGATTTTCTGGCTTGAGCTCGAGTTCCTTTGGTTGTTCTTTGCTTTTTGTCTCATCTGCATCACTTAGTTCATCCTCCTTTCTCGGACTTTGGTTAATTTCATCAAATACAACATGTATGGATTCTTCTACAACTTGGTTTCGTTTGTTGAATACTCTATATGCTTTGCTATTTGATGAATAACCAAGGAATATAGCCTCATCGCTTTTGGCATCTAATTTGCCCAAATTGGTTTTTCCATTGTTTAAAACATAGCATGCACATCCAAAAGCATGAAAATATGAGATATTTGGTTTCCTTCCTTTCCATAGTTCATATGGGGTCTTTTTCAAGATTGCTCGAATGGTAACTCGGTTCAAAACATGACAAGCTGTTCACAGCTTCACCCCAAAATTTCTTGGATAGATTGCTCTCATTTAGCATAGTTCTAGCCATCTCTTGTATAGTTCTATTTTTCCTTTCTACTACTCCATTTTGTTGTGGAGTTCTTGGTGCAGAAAATGTGTGGTGAATTCCTTTTTCATTGCAAAATTCCATGAATCGTTTGTTTTCGAATTCGCCACCATGATCGCTTCTTATGGTCACAATAGTACTTTGTTTTTCATTTTGCACCAAATTTACAAAAGTTGCAAACATAGAGAAGGCTTCATCTTTACTAGCTAAGAGAATTATCCATGTGAATCTTGAAAAATCATCAACTATGACAAATACATATTTCTTTCCACCAATGGTTAGAATGTCGGATGGTCCGTATAGATCCATATGTAGCAATTCAAGTGGCTTAGTGGTGGAAATTTCCTTTTTGGTAGAGAAAGGCATCTTGGGTTGTTTTGATAATTGACATGCCTTGCAAATCTTGTCTTTGTCATATTTCAATCTTGGTAATCCTTCTACCAAACTCTTTTTCCATAGGGTTTTTATGTTGCCCATGTTTATATGTCCAAGCCTTTTGTGCCAAACCCATGGATCGTTATCAATGGCCATTAGACATTGACCATCTAATTCATCAAGTGAAACCAAATAAATATTTCCATGTCTTTTACCACTAAACATGATATGTTCTCCATCAAATACATTACATATAGATGATTCAAACACAACTTTGTATCCTTTATCACATAATTGGCTAATGCTCATTAAATTGTGTTTGAGTCCTTCAACAAACAAAACATCTTCCATGCATGCATTTGAAATACTATGTATATTTCCTTTACCTTTAATTTTACCTTTTTCATTATTGCCAAAGGCAACCATTCCATCATTACAAGGCTTAAGTTTGTGAAACAAACTTCTTTCACCGGTCATATGCCTTGAGGAACCGCTATCCATAAACCATTCATTGTTTGCCTTTGCCTTAAGACATGTCTGAAAAATAAGCAAATAAATCTTATCTTCTTGGTACCCATTTTATGGGTCCATTTGGGTTAGTAATATAGATCATTCTTTGTTGTTCTAACTTTGAAAGCCCAAATCTTGTGTTTCTTGGAACCCAAACTAATTTTGCACCATGGTCATATAATTTCTTAAAATTACATTTGTAAGTTTTGTGCCCCATTTTATTGCAGAAATTACAAGCCATAGGTAATCTTGGAGTAAGCCTCCAAGTATGCAATGGTTCCATTATTGGTCTTCTAGTCCACTTAAAATTTTTCTTTTGTGGCTTGTATATAGATGCATTTTTAGTTTGATGTTTCTCAAATATTTGTACATTTGATTTGCTACTTTCTCCTTGCTCAAATGTATGATACCCAAGACCTCTTTTATGTGTTTGGGAGGTCATATTCAAAAACATTTTGACGCTTTCTCCTGGATTAGAGAACTTAGCTAATGATTCATTTAATGATTTGTTCTCCTTTTTTAGCAGATCATTTTCGTCTTTCAATTTGTCTAATCTTTCTGCAAGTTTACCATTTACAATTATTGTTGCATCACATTGTCTTTTCTTAATTGTAAACTTGCTTCCTAATTTCTTTATTTCTTCATATAATGAATCATATGCAGTTTGTAGTTCATCTAATTCAGTACATTTGAGGCATTCTTGAAAGGAAGAATAACTTGATTCAGAAAGGGAGAGTTTAGAGCTTACCTCTTCATTGCTTGTGTCTTTTGTTGAGGTAATTTGTTCTCCTTGCTCGATTTGTGCCATGCAGCAAATTCTTGCACATTCTTCCGCCTCTATGTCGTCGGTTGAGGAGCTACTCGTCGTAGATTCTTCATCATTTACGTACATGCCTCTTCCTTTGTATTTCTGGAATCTTCTATTGTTCCCTCGATCCTTTCTTTGTTCTTTTGCCTTGTTTTCTTCGGGAGTTGGACATTGAGCCTGCATATGTCCCGAACCGCCACATCGGTAGCATTTGGTTGATTCTTTCTTCTTTTCTCTGGGAGTTCTTTCTTTGAAGCTTCTGAAATTCTTGCCTTTCCTCACAAATTTTCTGAAGCGTTTTGTGAGTAGGGCAATCTCATCGTCGTTTTGAGAAGAAGATGTGTCATCGGTGTCTTGTGCGGCTTTTAAGGCAATTGCTCTTTTGCCCCTGTGTTGATCTTCATTTCTTCTCTTGATTAGCTCATGTGACATGAGAGAGCTAATTAAGTCTTCAAGCTTTAATGTGTTAAGATCCTTGGCTTCTTCTATTGCAGTGATTTTTGGGGTCCATGATTCGGGTAGAGCTCTTAAAATTTTCATAACCTGCTCAGATTCAGAAATAGCCTTTCCAAGACCTTTTAGAGCATTAGTAATCTTTGAGAACCTAGCAAACATTTCAGAAATATTTTCTGTTTCTAGCATTCTAAAATTCTCTAGTTCTCCAATCAAAATATTTCTTCTCGTCCCTTGGACTTGAGAAGTTCCTTCATAGATAGAGGTTAGTGTATCCCATATCTCTTTGGCGGTTAAGCAAGAGGATACTCTATCATACTCAGAAGCAGTAAGAGCACAAAATAAAGAGTTCATAGCTTTGGCGTTGCTCTTAACAGTTCTTACTTCCTCATCGGTCAATTTGGAAGCTCGTTCATCGATAGGCAAAGTTACTCCATCTTGAATAGCAATCCAAGAATCCATATCGGTAGCCATGATGAGTTGCTTCATACGAAGCTTCCAATATCCAAAATTGTTCCCATCAAACAACGGTGGCCTTGTAAAGGATTGGCCTTCAGCAAAAGCGGGAACGGAAGTAGATTGGGATCCCATATTGATAGGATCTCTTTGGTAAACTCAAAGACCTGCTCTGATACCACTTGTTGGTCCCGAGTTGATGGCTAAACCCAAGAGGGGAGGGGTGAATTGGGTACTTTTAAAAATTCTTTGGTAAATCAAAAACTTAACCCCTTTCAAAAATTAATCCCCTTATGAAAGCTAATGGAGAGCAAATTAAAATAACGCAGTAATAGAAAACAGAACACAAGATTTATAGTGGTTCGGGCAAACCTTCCCTACTCCACTCTTCCAAGCTCACACTCCGTTGTGACTTGGGTTCCACTATGTATTCCTTGAATACACTTAGAGTCACCGCTTTCTTCTAGATTCAAAGCTCTAGGGGGCATATACAACTAGAGCCACTTGCTCTCTTCTAGATTCTAGCTCTAGGGGGCGTAACAACTCAATGCACAAGTAGGTGATGAGTCTCACTCCAATCACTCCCTTCTTGCATACACTTGATCTTAGCTATCCAAGCTAAATCAAGTTTAGTACAACAAAACAATAAAAATAAGCAAGAACTACACTTTACAGATTTATGTAGACAGATTGAGCTCGAGAAAGAAATCAAAGACAGCTGGGATGATGATCGTTGAAGCAACTTGCAGTTTGAAGCTCTTTCTTCCTTTGAAACACTCAAATATGGAGAAAAGGGATTTGAAAGTCTTTCTTGCACTTCTTTTCTCTCTATGATCCTTAGAGTAGTGAGTATTCTTGTTTCTCACGTTCATTTGAATGTCTTTTTATAGAATGAGGAAGATTGGAACGTTGTAGGAGTGGTTGGCGTGCAATAAATGAACTCCAACGTTCAAAAATTTGACCGTTATACTCCAAGTCGAAGATGAAGTCGACTTGGCCTGCGACTTGGTTTCCAAGTCGCACATGGAGTCGACTTGGCCTGCGACTTGGGTTCTTTAGAAACTCAAGTCTGAGACTTGGGTCGACTTGGCTTTCAGACTTTAACTCAAGTCGATCCTGAAGTCGACTTGGGTTGCGACTTGGCTTGGTCAATTGCAAAAAATGCCTTGATCCTCACTTGGTTTGCTTTAGCTTTCTCCCTTTAGTCTTCATAAGTGTTGAGTGGCCCTTATGTTTGTAGTTCTTATGATTCAATGTAGAGCTTGGCCTTGATCTTCTTGAAATGTCTTGAATCTTGCAAACCATTTGAAAGCTTTGAGTCCTTGCACAATATATGTATGTTCCTTGCTTTGCTTTGGACTCACTTGGTCTTCATGACTTGGATATTACTCCATTTGGAAGCTAGCTTGAAGATTTGCTTTGAGCTTGATAGACTTGATTTGAATTTGTACTTAGATTCTTGCTTTGATCTTCAAAACTTAAGTTTCTCTTTAAGAGTAGTCTTTACATCTCATTTGTATGTGAGAAACTTCAAATGGATGTCTTGAATATGCTTTGAAACTTCAGCTTAGACCTCAAAACTTCTCAAGTCGAAGTTGGAGTCGACCTGGTTTGCGACTTCGCCCAAGTCGCACTTGGAGTCGACTTCGTCTGCGACTTCGTAATCTTCGGGAGCCAGATTTCAACGCTGGACATTTTTGTGCACTTTGAAGTCGATGCTGGAGTCGACTTCGTATGCGACTTGACTACCCAAGTCGCATGTGGAGTCGACTTGGCCTGCGACTTCACTCGTCAGAATTCCATTTTCAACTCTGTCCAGTTTTGGCTTGTTTGAAGTCGTTTGTGGAGTCGACTCCACTATCGACTTCACTCCCAAGTCGAAGTTCAAGTCGACTCGAAGATCGACTTGACTTCTCTGCTTTCCTTAAACACTTGGCAAACATATTAGTCATATATATATATACTCAAATTAGTTCTTGTTAATCATCAAAACTCAATCCTTGGTCAATTTGTTTTATTTTGAACATTGTTTCCAACAATCTCCCCCTTTTTGATGATTGACAAAACTTCATTTGAGTTGATACCTTTCAAAAAAAATTCAAACATGTTCATTTGAGAAAACAGAGCATATAAGTATCTTTGAACATATAATTTAGAGTTTTGAGTTTAAATGAGAACATTTTCAGAACATTAGTCATTTTGGCATAGAGTATGCTTGAATACCTTACAAGCCATATATTGAGTATTAATCATTAAGAATACTTTGTATTCATAAAAATTGCAATCACTTATCAAATATATCAATCATATCAATCAAAAACCAATAAAACATCTTTTCATATATATATATGAAGTTTCATTACAGAGAACAAAAATTAAAGCATAAATGAAACCTTAAATACAATGTACCCAACCCAAAACTTAAAAAAAACTTTCAACTCAATTCCTATTCTATCTATTCTATCTCCCCCTTTTTGTCAATCAAGCAAAAATAATGATTTGATGAATTGAAATTGAGAGATCGGATATGGAATAGGTTTGATGGGACAATGATGGGCCGAGGAGTAAACAAGAGAAGCGTGATCGGGAGTTGCCTCTCTATGAACTGAACCCGACTCGTAGGGATCGAGTTCAGGCATGGGTCTCTTCTTATGATGGCCTGAGGCAAGATGATAGCGGATTTTTCGCATTTCCCGCTCGATTCTATCTTGTCGGGAATGCATATCTTCAAGCGCATTAAGGACACCGGTGACAAGACTTGTCATCCGGTTTTCTTGATAGCCCATTTCTGTCCTCATGGCAATGATTTCATCTTTGAGATCCCTTAGGGTGACCTCCTCAGAAGAGGTGGGAGGCACCCGTTCTCTTGCAGCGGACCCTTGTGGAGAGTAAGATCCGTGCGATGGAGGAGAAGCGGCCCGTGCAGGTGAAGCCATGGGAGATTGCTCCCCCTCAGCTTGTGCTTGGTCTTCTCGATGCTCTTCTTCTGGAGCTTCGGACCTGAGTTCAAGCACATTTATCTTCATCCTCTGGATTAGTGCTTTGTTGATTGCATTGGTGGACTTGAGCACTTCGAATGGCTCGCCTTCAATGTCCACTTCAAAATGTTCGAGGATCTTTGTGATCCAAGTGCCATAAGGAAGGACTCCCCTCGGATTATCCTTTCGACTCGCCAAGGCTTCTAGAAACAATCTAGGTAGACTCACCTTGACTTTATTTGTTACTTTCCATAAGATCCCAGCTTCTTGTGGGTTCAATTGATTTCTTCCACCGCCCTTTGGGTAGATGCAGTGGGCAATGAGAAGTCTTAGAACCCGTAGTCTTGGTGATAAATCCATGTATCGAAGAAATTTGATGCCCGGATGATACTTGTTACTCCGGGTGAGCTGATTGTATATCTGATCCATTGTGAGATCCTCAGGAAAAGGTTCTTCAACATAGGGGACTCCAAGTATTTGTCCTAAATGACTCATTGCTCTGGTCTGGCTTGGATTGAACCCGATTCCAAAATCCATTTCCACTTCTTTGACATATGTACCAAAATTTTCTTCATCCCACTCATAGTAAAAGATTCTGGTAAGATCTGGATAGACCCTGTCATCCTCCTTTAGCAATTTGGTCCATCCTTGAAAATCTAATAGGTCTTCTATGTCGGACCCATAATCTTTTAAAAATTTAAAATCTATGATTTTTGGTATGAATACCTTTCGTTCATAGAAGTTCTTGTAGAATCGGCCATGATTGATCTCTGTTCTGAAATAGGTAGTGGGCATCTTTAGTACTTGAGTTTTTCCAGCCACGGCGCCCCTTCTACTTGCCCCGGAGTGTGTGCTCTGTGAGGTTTGGGCTTGTTCCTCACGACCCGCAGTGTTGGATGGAGTTCCTTCTTGGAATCGGACTCTTCTGCCCGTAGATGTAGAGGGTTCCTCTCTTGCCCTTTTTGCGGGTGTCCTAGCTTTTCTAGGAATTTCTTTCTCTGTGAGAGATTTGGAAGGTCTAGGCACAGGCTTTTGTGATGGTTTTGAGACGGCTTTCTTTGGGGCCATTTGGAATGAGATATGAGGTTTGAAAATGGAGTTGTGATAGGCTGCCTGTTGGCAAGAAAATGAGAGAGAGAAGCCGGAGATGGAGGATTCAACCGGAGAATCGCCGGAAAAAATGGTATGCCGGAGGAGAGAATCGCCGGGAGAGAAGAAAAAAGGATGGTCTGGCGGGAAATGAGGGAGAAAGAAAAAGAAAGGAAAGAAATAGAGAAGAGAAAGGAATTCGGACGGTCGCGCGCTCGCGGAGTCGACTTGCCCTAGGCGAAGTCGACTTCGGTCCTTCTGGAGTCGACTTCGCCTGGAGGCGGAGTCGACTTCGACCCTAGCGGAGTCGACTTCGCTTCTGGAGGCGGAGTCGACTTGGCGTCCTTGGAGTCGACTTGACTCATCGACTTGACATTTTCCAATTTAATTTTCTTATTTATTTTTCCTAGTTTAGCTCTATCATTCCCATATCATTCCTAATCTTATAAAATGAATCCTTGGCTAGAGGTTTGGTAAAAATATCAGCAATTTGGTCTTCTGTTTTTACATATTCTAAGCACACATCATGATTTTCAACATGCTCTCTAATGAAATGATGTCTCACATCAATATGTTTGGTTCTAGAATGCAATACAGGATTTTTAGTCAAACAAATTGCACTTGTATTATCACATCTAATAGGAATATCAACATAATCAATACCATAGTCTTTCAACTGTTGTTTCATCCAAAGTAATTGGGCACAACAACTACCGGCGGCTATGTATTCGGCTTCCGCAGTAGATAGTGCAACACTTGTTTATTTTCTTGAATGCCATGAAACTAGCATATGTCCAAGAAATTGACAAGTTCCACTGGTACTTTTTCTATCTACTTTATATCCGGCAAAGTCTGCATCCGAATAGCCGATTAGATCAAAGGTTGTCTCCTTTGGATACCATAGTCCAAGATTGGCAGTTTTTATCAAATACTTAAAAATTCTTTTTACAACGTGTAGATGTGATTCTTTAGGGTATGCTTGAAATCTAGAACACATACAAACACTGAATAAGATATCGGGTCTAGAAGCAGTTAAATATAACAAGGATCCAATCATGCTTCTATAGAGCTTTTGATCGATACTTTTACCGTTTTTGTCCGTGTCGATCTTGATTGTAGAGCTCATTGGAGTGTTTGCCCCTTTGCTATTCTGCATTCCAAATTTCTTGAGCATTTCTTTGACATATTTGGACTGGTTTAGAAATATTCCTTCATTTTGTTGCTTGATTTGAAGTCCAAGGAAGAAATTTAATTCTCCCATCATGCTCATTTCGAACTCGCTCTGCATTATCTTAGAAAATTCTTGACAAAGATTTTCATCAGTAGCACCGAATATTATGTCATCCACATAAATCTGTACAATCAAAATATTTTTATTTTTGTACTTGATGAATAAAGTAGTGTCTACTTTCCCTCTTTGAAACTCATGATCAATCAAGAATCTATTTAACCTTTCATACCAAGCTCTTGGTGCTTGTTTTAGTCCATATAATGCTTTGGTTAATTTATAAACAAACTTTGATTGATCCTTTTCTTCAAAACCAGGAGGTTGTTCAACATATACTTCTTCATTCAAATAACCATTCAAAAATGCGCTTTTTACATCCATTTGAAACAATTTGAAGTTCATATGAGAAGCAAATGCTAGTAGGATGCGTATGGCTTCTAATCTAGCCACGGGTGCATACGATTCTTCAAAATCAATTCCTTCTTCTTGGGAATACCCTTTGGCTACTAATCTTGCCTTGTTTCTAATTACAAGACCGCTTTCGTCTAATTTGTTCCTAAATACCCATTTTGTACCAATGACTGTATGATTGTTTGGTCTAGGAACTAAATGCCATACAATGTTTCTTTCGAATTGATTTAGCTCTTCTTGCATTGAAATAACCCAATTTTCATCATTAAGAGCTTGTTCAATGGTATTTGGTTCAATTTTCGATACAAACGCATATTGGCCATAAACGTTTTGTTTTGATCTTCTAGTTTTTACTCCTTCATATATGTTTCCAATAACTTGTTCAATTGGATGGGCATTTTTGAACTTTAAATCAGTTGGAGGTTTGTAAGAGTCATTACCTTCACTTACCTCTTTCTCCACTGGATTTTCTGGCTTGAGCTCGAGTTCCTTTGGTTGTTCTTTGCTTTTTGTCTCATCTGCATCACTTAGTTCATCCTCCTTTCTCGGACTTTGGTTAATTTCATCAAATACAACATGTATGGATTCTTCTACAACTTGGTTTCGTTTGTTGAATACTCTATATGCTTTGCTATTTGATGAATAACCAAGGAATATAGCCTCATCGCTTTTGGCATCTAATTTGCCCAAATTGGTTTTTCCATTGTTTAAAACATAGCATGCACATCCAAAAGCATGAAAATATGAGATATTTGGTTTCCTTCCTTTCCATAGTTCATATGGGGTCTTTTTCAAGATTGCTCGAATGGTAACTCGGTTCAAAACATGACAAGCTGTTCACAGCTTCACCCCAAAATTTCTTGGATAGATTGCTCTCATTTAGCATAGTTCTAGCCATCTCTTGTATAGTTCTATTTTTCCTTTCTACTACTCCATTTTGTTGTGGAGTTCTTGGTGCAGAAAATGTGTGGTGAATTCCTTTTTCATTGCAAAATTCCATGAATCGTTTGTTTTCGAATTCGCCACCATGATCGCTTCTTATGGTCACAATAGTACTTTGTTTTTCATTTTGCACCAAATTTACAAAAGTTGCAAACATAGAGAAGGCTTCATCTTTACTAGCTAAGAGAATTATCCATGTGAATCTTGAAAAATCATCAACTATGACAAATACATATTTCTTTCCACCAATGGTTAGAATGTCGGATGGTCCGTATAGATCCATATGTAGCAATTCAAGTGGCTTAGTGGTGGAAATTTCCTTTTTGGTAGAGAAAGGCATCTTGGGTTGTTTTGATAATTGACATGCCTTGCAAATCTTGTCTTTGTCATATTTCAATCTTGGTAATCCTTCTACCAAACTCTTTTTCCATAGGGTTTTTATGTTGCCCATGTTTATATGTCCAAGCCTTTTGTGCCAAACCCATGGATCGTTATCAATGGCCATTAGACATTGACCATCTAATTCATCAAGTGAAACCAAATAAATATTTCCATGTCTTTTACCACTAAACATGATATGTTCTCCATCAAATACATTACATATAGATGATTCAAACACAACTTTGTATCCTTTATCACATAATTGGCTAATGCTCATTAAATTGTGTTTGAGTCCTTCAACAAACAAAACATCTTCCATGCATGCATTTGAAATACTATGTATATTTCCTTTACCTTTAATTTTACCTTTTTCATTATTGCCAAAGGCAACCATTCCATCATTACAAGGCTTAAGTTTGTGAAACAAACTTCTTTCACCGGTCATATGCCTTGAGGAACCGCTATCCATAAACCATTCATTGTTTGCCTTTGCCTTAAGACATGTCTGAAAAATAAGCAAATAAATCTTATCTTCTTGGTACCCATTTTATGGGTCCATTTGGGTTAGTAATATAGATCATTCTTTGTTGTTCTAACTTTGAAAGCCCAAATCTTGTGTTTCTTGGAACCCAAACTAATTTTGCACCATGGTCATATAATTTCTTAAAATTACATTTGTAAGTTTTGTGCCCCATTTTATTGCAGAAATTACAAGCCATAGGTAATCTTGGAGTAAGCCTCCAAGTATGCAATGGTTCCATTATTGGTCTTCTAGTCCACTTAAAATTTTTCTTTTGTGGCTTGTATATAGATGCATTTTTAGTTTGATGTTTCTCAAATATTTGTACATTTGATTTGCTACTTTCTCCTTGCTCAAATGTATGATACCCAAGACCTCTTTTATGTGTTTGGGAGGTCATATTCAAAAACATTTTGACGCTTTCTCCTGGATTAGAGAACTTAGCTAATGATTCATTTAATGATTTGTTCTCCTTTTTTAGCAGATCATTTTCGTCTTTCAATTTGTCTAATCTTTCTGCAAGTTTACCATTTACAATTATTGTTGCATCACATTGTCTTTTCTTAATTGTAAACTTGCTTCCTAATTTCTTTATTTCTTCATATAATGAATCATATGCAGTTTGTAGTTCATCTAATTCAGTACATTTGAGGCATTCTTGAAAGGAAGAATAACTTGATTCAAAAAGGGAGAGTTTAGAGCTTACCTCTTCATTGCTTGTGTCTTTTGTTGAGGTAATTTGTTCTCCTTGCTCGATTTGTGCCATGCAGCAAATTCTTGCACATTCTTCCGCCTCTATGTCGTCGGTTGAGGAGCTACTCGTCGTAGATTCTTCATCATTTACGTACATGCCTCTTCCTTTGTATTTCTGGAATCTTCTATTGTTCCCTCGATCCTTTCTTTGTTCTTTTGCCTTGTTTTCTTCGGGAGTTGGACATTGAGCCTGCATATGTCCCGAACCGCCACATCGGTAGCATTTGGTTGATTCTTTCTTCTTTTCTCTGGGAGTTCTTTCTTTGAAGCTTCTGAAATTCTTGCCTTTCCTCACAAATTTTCTGAAGCGTTTTGTGAGTAGGGCAATCTCATCGTCGTTTTGAGAAGAAGATGTGTCATCGGTGTCTTGTGCGGCTTTTAAGGCAATTGCTCTTTTGCCCCTGTGTTGATCTTCATTTCTTCTCTTGATTAGCTCATGTGACATGAGAGAGCTAATTAAGTCTTCAAGCTTTAATGTGTTAAGATCCTTGGCTTCTTCTATTGCAGTGATTTTTGGGGTCCATGATTCGGGTAGAGCTCTTAAAATTTTCATAACCTGCTCAGATTCAGAAATAGCCTTTCCAAGACCTTTTAGAGCATTAGTAATCTTTGAGAACCTAGCAAACATTTCAGAAATATTTTCTGTTTCTAGCATTCTAAAATTCTCTAGTTCTCCAATCAAAATATTTCTTCTCGTCCCTTGGACTTGAGAAGTTCCTTCATAGATAGAGGTTAGTGTATCCCATATCTCTTTGGCGGTTAAGCAAGAGGATACTCTATCATACTCAGAAGCAGTAAGAGCACAAAATAAAGAGTTCATAGCTTTGGCGTTGCTCTTAACAGTTCTTACTTCCTCATCGGTCAATTTGGAAGCTCGTTCATCGATAGGCAAAGTTACTCCATCTTGAATAGCAATCCAAGAATCCATATCGGTAGCCATGATGAGTTGCTTCATACGAAGCTTCCAATATCCAAAATTGTTCCCATCAAACAACGGTGGCCTTGTAAAGGATTGGCCTTCAGCAAAAGCGGGAACGGAAGTAGATTGGGATCCCATATTGATAGGATCTCTTTGGTAAACTCAAAGACCTGCTCTGATACCACTTGTTGGTCCCGAGTTGATGGCTAAACCCAAGAGGGGAGGGGTGAATTGGGTACTTTTAAAAATTCTTTGGTAAATCAAAAACTTAACCCCTTTCAAAAATTAATCCCCTTATGAAAGCTAATGGAGAGCAAATTAAAATAACGCAGTAATAGAAAACAGAACACAAGATTTATAGTGGTTCGGGCAAACCTTCCCTACTCCACTCTTCCAAGCTCACACTCCGTTGTGACTTGGGTTCCACTATGTATTCCTTGAATACACTTAGAGTCACCGCTCTCTTCTAGATTCAAAGCTCTAGGGGGCATATACAACTAGAGCCACTTGCTCTCTTCTAGATTCTAGCTCTAGGGGGCGTAACAACTCAATGCACAAGTAGGTGATGAGTCTCACTCCAATCACTCCCTTCTTGCATACACTTGATCTTAGCTATCCAAGCTAAATCAAGTTTAGTACAACAAAACAATAAAAATAAGCAAGAACTACACTTTACAGATTTATGTAGACAGATTGAGCTCGAGAAAGAAATCAAAGACAGCTGGGATGATGATCGTTGAAGCAACTTGCAGTTTGAAGCTCTTTCTTCCTTTGAAACACTCAAATATGGAGAAAAGGGATTTGAAAGTCTTTCTTGCACTTCTTTTCTCTCTATGATCCTTAGAGTAGTGAGTATTCTTGTTTCTCACGTTCATTTGAATGTCTTTTTATAGAATGAGGAAGATTGGAACGTTGTAGGAGTGGTTGGCGTGCAATAAATGAACTCCAACGTTCAAAAATTTGACCGTTATACTCCAAGTCGAAGATGAAGTCGACTTGGCCTGCGACTTGGTTTCCAAGTCGCACATGGAGTCGACTTGGCCTGCGACTTGGGTTCTTTAGAAACTCAAGTCTGAGACTTGGGTCGACTTGGCTTTCAGACTTTAACTCAAGTCGATCCTGAAGTCGACTTGGGTTGCGACTTGGCTTGGTCAATTGCAAAAAACGCCTTGATCCTCACTTGGTTTGCTTTAGCTTTCTCCCTTTAGTCTTCATAAGTGTTGAGTGGCCCTTATGTTTGTAGTTCTTATGATTCAATGTAGAGCTTGGCCTTGATCTTCTTGAAATGTCTTGAATCTTGCAAACCATTTGAAAGCTTTGAGTCCTTGCACAATATATGTATGTTCCTTGCTTTGCTTTGGACTCACTTGGTCTTCATGACTTGGATATTACTCCATTTGGAAGCTAGCTTGAAGATTTGCTTTGAGCTTGATAGACTTGATTTGAATTTGTACTTAGATTCTTGCTTTGATCTTCAAAACTTAAGTTTCTCTTTAAGAGTAGTCTTTACATCTCATTTGTATGTGAGAAACTTCAAATGGATGTCTTGAATATGCTTTGAAACTTCAGCTTAGACCTCAAAACTTCTCAAGTCGAAGTTGGAGTCGACCTGGTTTGCGACTTCGCCCAAGTCGCACTTGGAGTCGACTTCGTCTGCGACTTCGTAATCTTCGGGAGCCAGATTTCAACGCTGGACATTTTTGTGCACTTTGAAGTCGATGCTGGAGTCGACTTCGTATGCGACTTGACTACCCAAGTCGCATGTGGAGTCGACTTGGCCTGCGACTTCACTCGTCAGAATTCCATTTTCAACTCTGTCCAGTTTTGGCTTGTTTGAAGTCGTTTGTGGAGTCGACTCCACTATCGACTTCACTCCCAAGTCGAAGTTCAAGTCGACTCGAAGATCGACTTGACTTCTCTGCTTTCCTTAAACACTTGGCAAACATATTAGTCATATATATATATACTCAAATTAGTTCTTGTTAATCATCAAAACTCAATCCTTGGTCAATTTGTTTTATTTTGAAAATTGTTTCCAACACTTGTTGTCTAAAAGCTCTCTGGAATGCCTGTACACTATTGAAGTGGCACCTAGGCACCCCACGCCGGCGCTTGGGTGCCAACTCACTAGGAGCTTCTTGCAGTGTGAGGTGTTGGATCTTTTGGCTAAGGCATGTAGGGTGGCGCTTGGGCGCCAGCCTACCCGCTTCTTCACTTTGCTTCTTTCTACCTTCGACTTGCCCGCATGCCTGTGAATTTCTGTCCTTCCTACAAAAATGAATGAAACTAAATAAATGAATTAAAAATACTTAATTTATACTAAAAATGCATAAAAACTACGTAATGCTCTTAAAATGTAAAGAGAGTGAAAATTTAGCTAAATGGATGCAAACTAAACCTAATCTCTTGGACTAACACGCAAAAATAGTCTGAAATGGGTCATGATAACTCGCATTTTTACGAGTTATCATACCCCAAAACTTAAATGTTGCTAGTTCTCGAGCAACACATGCAAACATAATGAATGAATGAATAAATGAATAAAATTGGACTTTGTCAACTCAACCTGATTCCCATTATACTTCCAACAATCCATCTTTCTATTCAATAAGATCAAGAATAATCTAGACTTGAAAAAATCATCCATTTCTCAAAATAGGACATGCATTTTCATGTATCATTCGCAAACCAAGTTACATGTAGATAATCGTATTTCTAGTACAAAGTAGTAATTCAAACATGTTAATCTTTCTCTTGATCAAAAGAAACTGGTTATAAGATCAATCCAAATAGATAAACCAAGGTTTAAGTTGAACTAACTAGTCAAAGAACATGGTAATCATTCACTGGATTCAATTTTTCCCAACTACACATTCTCCCCCCTAAACTTATTGCAAAACTCTCCTTACCATATTTCAGGATATCTGGAGATCTGATTTTTTTTTGTTTTTATTTTTGTTTTTGGCTCCACTCATAATATTTCAGGGTATCTGGGGAGAGTTTTGATTTTTAAAGTGTTATTACTGAGATTTTCCTTTACTTTTTTACGCGAACCTTGACATTTGTTGATGCCAAGTTCCGGTTACTCAACTTAGGTCAATCACCCCCTTTTATTGTTCCGATAACTTGGTAGGGATACTGAACATGCTAGAAGAATTTTTGTGAAGTATTACCATTTCTGAATCCATTAATTCCCTTAAAGCACGTGGTTCATATTTGTTTAATTTAGTTCTTATCACTTTAATTGAAAAATTAACATGTACTATGAAATTCTTTTGATTCATTCACATGTCACTTGGAACTTGCTTTTTACATATAGTCCTTAATCTGAAATGCCCATTTTTCATTAATTCAATTTCAAGTCAAAATTTTTCTCAACCTTGCACATTTTCATCAAAATGGATTGAAACAAGATAACTTTGATCAGTAGAAGTCGACATACATGCAACCTAAATAAAAAATATGGAAAACAACCCTACGGCCGAGAATTATACACCCCTCAAACTTGAGAGATGCATTGTCCTCAATGCATGATACTAAAGATGACCGAAGAAAGAAATACAAAGTAAAATAAAAGAAAATAGAAAGGACCAGAATTCCCTTATGAATCAGATTCAGTCGCATCATCGTCATCGCTCTCGCCACCATGTTGCTGGGAGGATTGCCCGAAGCATGCTCGGAACTCAGGAGGCGTCTACGGGAATTGTGGTAGAGTCGTTGCATCAATGTGGCACTCCTCCATCAACCGGTGAAAGCAGGCCTCCATCGCCTTGTTGGATTGCCACAAAAACCTGGCTTGAGCCGCCATTAGGTTCTCCAGGTTGGTCAGCGTCTCACTGGTGGATGGCAGCTGAGAGGATGGTCCTGTAGGTGGTGCTGCCGTGGGGAAAGTCGTGTTTGAGTGCGGAATGACAGATCATTGACGATGGCCTGGCTGTTCAGGACTTCCTCAGTCACCTCCCATCTGACTCCCGGCCTCTTGTATAGCCCTATGATCAGGGACGAGAACCAGTAACTGCCACGGGGAGCCATCGAGTTGGCACAAATTTGATAGTAAATAAGGCCCCCCATGTCGATCGCCATCCCGGCGTAGATGGCATGTATCAGAAGCGCCCTGTCCATCGTCACCTCTCTCACGTGAGTCGACCTCATCATTTCGGCGAAGATGAAATAGAAAACCATCCTCCCATGGTAGAGCATATCCCCATGCTTGAAGGATGTAAGCTGACCTCCTGTCGACTTCCACGTGGGTGGCCATTCACAGTAGAAGCTTGTGATTGCATTTATATCTCTATCCTCTCCTTCCAGAAGCGCCTCGTACTGATATGGGCGATCAAAAGTGGGTGTCCCATAGAAAGAGTTGATTGCCTCTGGGTGGAATGAGACTATTTTGCCCCGAACCTTTATCCTGCCTTGCTCGTGCTCCACAACATTAGCGTAGAATTCCTTTACCACTGGTATAATAGTAGGTTGTGGTTGCGCCAGGAACTTTTGCCAACCCCGAGCATTTAAAGCATTGATGAAATTGTCGGTGAATGCATCGATCTTGATTCCCCTCTCTGGAATCAAGTGGCGCTTCTGCAATGAATTTGTGTACCGCTTAAAAGCTTGAGCGGATACGAAGTGGTTAGCATCAAACTCTACGGGATCTTGAGTTTTCTTCCTTTTTGCAGAAGATGAGGAAGCCATGTCTCCAAATATATCAATCAATCACCAACACAACAATTCACAACCAATCACAGAATCTCCAATCCAAACTCCAACCTTGCAGTACACCATACTAAGAGTTTGCAAAACACTTAGAATACACCAAAGAACAAGAGAATTTACCCCAGGAGCTTTTCAACTTGGAATTCTAAAACTGCAAATTTTCTGAACGAGTTCGGGGCACGAGATGGTGGCACCTAGGTGTCGCTCTGCTGTCATCGAAATCCGGCGTCGACCGGAAGAAAAAGATGAAATGGGGATTGAAATGGAGGTGAAATGGAGGGAAAATGGATGTTAGGAATGGGGCTAAGGATTTGGTGTGGAAAAACTTGATTTTTCGGTGGATTTGAGTGGGATCTAAGAAAGGGGACGAGTTGGAAATGAAATGGAAAATGGAGAGGAATGATTGGGGGTGTGATTGATGATGAAATGAAGTTGAAATGGATTGGAATCAAGTTGGCAAGAGTTGGAGATGAAGAGAGGAGAAAGGGGTGGCGCCGGGGCTCGGGGTTTAGAACCCTAACCCAAGCCTTATAAGGTCGTTCAGGTCGTGCTGTCCCTGACCAGGCACCGGGGCGCCATCCTGCGGCCCCTAAGCGCCAGTTGCGCGCTCCGAGTACTTCGGGATAATGCTCACTGCGCCGGGGCGCCGCTGTTCTTCAGTGACTTTTCCAAATTTTTCTCCAAATACTTCTTTGCTGATCCATAACCTGAACATTGGTGCTTTGAGTGAATTCATATGCCTCCCTTCGCTGGAATCTTCCTGAATTTTCATCTTTTCAGTCCAAGTGAGATACTTTCTGACTGATGGACTCGAACTGCCATGGTCTTAAGCTTCTTCATACTTCATAAAGAAATCCTAAAAATTATCAAAATCAAATAAGAATAATGGGTTGCCTCCCATTCAACGCTAAGTTCATCGTCTTAGCCCGACGTCCCATTTATAATTAACCAATTCCCGCTCTATTGAACTTCCTTCCATACGGCGTATGCACTAGAAGTTTAGATCTCTTCCTAGCTTCTTCAAATAGATCAGTTAGTCTCTTTTCTTGAATTTCATAGAGACTATAAAAGAGTTTTTCTTTAGGGTCTTGAATTAATGATTGCTTCAATATGCTACTTTCCAGGGCTATGCATTGATCAATTAAGTCATGTTGCATCTGAATTTGAGGAAGATAAATTAGAGGCGTGTTGATATGATAATTTTCAACTTTCTCGATTATATCAACCTCTATTTCTTCATCAATTTCTTCTTCCACTTCCTGGCTTTTCATTGGCTCAACCAATTGTTCAAGGATGAATTGAGGAGCAAATTGTTCTGCTGCATAAATGGATATATCTTCTTTAATGCTTGTAGTGACTTGATAGCCTTCATTCAACATAGATTCCTTTGAGTCCTCCTCAATATCAGTTGAAGAAAACTCTTGATGCCTACTTTGGATTGCAGTAGCCAACTGTTCCACCCGCTTTTGCATGTTCATGTTAAACTCCATTTGGCTCTTCATAAATTGCATGAACATGTCCTCTAAAGATGACTTGCTTTCAAGTAGCGATAGCTCCCCTTCTCGATATGCTTGAAATCTCATCGTCATCATATTTTCTGATTGTGGGTCTCCATAGTTGTCCTGTGCATCATTAGAATAATCAAGATAGCCCATGGATACTGAGTAATAGACGTATTGAATTTGTTGGAAACAACTGTTAAAATCAAATGCAAAATATCCAAAGCATATGTTTTGATTATTAACAACTCAATTTTAGTATGCTTTAGCTACTAACATGTTTTGTGCAATGTTTAAGGTTATAAAAATGAAAAATGTTAAGCATAACAGGCCAAGTCGATCCCCAAGTCGACTCAGACATCGACTTAGGCGAAGTCGCAGGTCAAGTCGACTCCAGCAGCGACTTCAAAGCCCTATTTCTGTCCAGCGTTGAAATTGGGGAGCAAAGCTGCCGAAGTCGCAGGCCAAGTCGACTCCAAATTCGACTTCAGATTGAAAGTACAGAACTTCAAGAGCTAAGTCGCAGGCCAAGTCGACTTGATGCCAGACTTGAGTGAAGTTGAAGACCAAGTCGACTTAAACACTTGACTTGGATCAAATAAAGATCAAATGAAGACCAAAGGCAAGCAAGTTGCATGAATCCATCCATTTAAATCAAAGACTATAAATTGGACATGTTCATGCATACCAAGACTCAAGTTTTCAAGATTCTGAGACATGAAGCTAGAGGATTTCTTATGCAAAGTAAATATACTAACTTTCAAATGATGCAAATCAAAGGAAGAACACTTATGTTGAAGAAGTTAAGCAAGCAAAAACATTTCAAAAGAGTTTTAAGTTCACTTGGCAAGATAAGGAGGTCAAGTCGCAAACAAAGTCGACTCCAGCATCGACTTGGGTCAAGTCCCAGACCAAGTCGACCTAAAAGACAGACTTGGAAACTGGAAGAATCCGAAGTCACACCCGAAGTCGACTCCAGCATGCGACTTGGGCGAAGTCGCTCCCGAAGTCGACTCCATCTGCGACTTGAGGACATAAAGTTTGAATTTTTGAACGTTGGCGCATTTATTACGCGCCAACCAACTTCATAACGTTCAAAATTCTCCTTCCTCTATATATAGACACTCAAGCAAACGTGGAAACACACAAGTTAGAGCTGAAAAAGAGAAAAGAAGAGCTACTAAGACTTACAATCCACTTTCTTCTACATTTGAGTGATCTATACTCTTTCAAAGGAAGAACAAGCTTCAAAGTTGTTGTTTGCTTCAACACAGAATGATTCGTCGCTTCTACAAATTCTTTCTCGAGCTAAAACGTGCTACACAAATCTGTAAAGTGTAGATTTCTTTCATTTCATTTTGATATTCAGTTTTTGGTGCTTGGTTTGAGTTTGGTATTTCAAACCAAAGTTATAGCATAGTAGGGTTGTGAATGGAGTGGAACTCGTCACCTACTTGTGCTACGTGTTGTGTACGCCCCCTAGAGCTGGAATCTAGAAGAGAGCGGAGGCTCTAGTTGTATTCACGGAATACATAGTGGAACCCAAGTCACAAGGGAGTGTGAGCTTGGAAGAGTGGAGAAGGGAAGGTCGCCCGAACCACTATAAATCTTGTCCATTGATTTTTATTTCCGCTTTCTTTATTTTGTTGCTTTCCATTTGAATCATCAAAGGGGACTAAATTAATCCAGGGTAAAGTTTCTAATTGAAGTCTTAAAATTTTTAAATACACAATTCACCCCTCCCCTCTTGGGTAATTGCCATCAACTCGGGACTAACAAGTGGTATCAGAGCAGGTCTTTGAGTTTTACCAAAGAGATCTTTTGATATGGCATCCCAATCTACTTCCGTTTTCGCATTTGTAGAAGGCCAATCTTTTACTAGGCCACCATTGTTTGATGGGAACAATTTTGGCTATTGAAAGCTACGTATGAAACAACTCATCATGGCTACAGATATGGACTCTTGGATTGCGATTCATGATGGTGTGACTTTGCCTACTAATGAAAGAGCTTCCAAATGGACCGGTGAGGAAGTAAAAGTTGTTAAGAGCAATGCCAAGGCTATGAATTCATTATTTTGGGCTCTTACTGCTTCCGAATATGATAGAGTATTCTCTTGTTTGACCGCCAAGGAGATATGAGATACATTAACATCTATCTATGAAGGAACTTCTCAAGTCCAAGGGACAAGGAAAAATATTTTGATTGGAGAATTGAAAAGTTTTAGGATGTTAGAAACAGAAAATATTTCTAAAATGTTTGCTAGATTTTTCAAATTTACTAACGCCTTGAAAGGTCTAGGAAAGACAATTTCTGAATCTGAATAGGTAATGAAAATTTTAAGGGCGCTACCCGAATCATGGACTCCAAAGATTACTGCGATAGAAGAAGCCAATGACCTAAACACGTTGAAGCTAGAAGTTCTTATTAGCTCGCTAATGTCACATGAGCTAATCAAGAAAAGAAATGAAGATCACCACAAAGGCAAAAGAGTCATCACCTTGAAAGCCGCATAAGATTTGGATGACACCACCTCGTCGTCACAAAACGACGATGAAATCGCCTTACTTACAAAATGATTCAGAAAATTTGTAAGGAAAGGTAGAAATTTCAAAAACTTTAAAGAAAGAAATACTAAAGACAAAAAGAAAGAAACTACAAAATGTTATCGATGTAGTGGTTCGGGGCATATGCAGGCCCAATGCCCAACACCCGAAGAAAATAAAGCAAAAAAGCAAAGAAAAGATCGAGGCGACAACAGAAAATTCCAAAGAATCAAAGGAAGAGGCATGTACGTAAACGAAGAAGAATCAACGACATGCAGCTCTTCAAGTAAAGAATCTGAAGCAGATTGCGCAAGAATTTGTTGCATGGCAAATTCCGACGTATGTTTTGTAGCAACGGAAATCTTGGAGGATCAAGCTACTTCAACGAATTGCACAAGTAATCAAGAAGTAACCTCCAAAGAAAAATCTTTTTCAGTTTTTTCTTCTATAAATGAATGCCTCAAATGTGCTGAATTAGAAGAACTTCAACAAGCCTATGATTCATTATATGAGGAAATAAAGAAACTAGGAAACAAGTTTACAATAAAGAAAAGACGTTGTGATGCAGTAATGATTGTGAACGGTAAACTTGCTGAAAAGATTATCAATTGAAAAATGAAAAGAATACCTTGGTAAATGAGTTAGAGAAACTCAAAAATGAAAATAAATCATTAAATGAATCGCTTGCCAAGTTTTATAATCCAGGAGAAAGTGTGAAAATGTTCTTGAAAATGACTACCCAAAGTTGTAAGAAAGGACTTGGGTATACCACATTTGAGCAGGGCAAATCTAATGCTCCAAGGAACAAAACCAAACTTATTCATGTTAAACCCAAGATAAATCATGTGGCTTGGACCAAAAGACCAATCGGGGAACCAATTACTAAATGACTTTCCATTCCTAGACTCCTGGGAGCTTGTAATTTTTGCAATAAGTTGGGACACAAGGTTTATCAATCCAAATTAAGAAAATTACAAAACCTTGGTGTGAAATTGGTATGGATTCCCAAAAGCATTGGATTTATTACTTCAAAGGAAGATCAACATAGATTCCAATGGATAACTAACCCAAATGGACCCATAAAATGGGTACCAAAAAGATGAGCTTCGCTTGACTTGATTTTTGCAGGTTTGTCTTAGAGCTAAAGCCAATAACATATGGTTTATGGATAGTGGCTGCTCAAGACATATAACAGGAGAAAAAGGACTGTTCTATAAGATCAACCTATGCAATGAAAGAACAGTAGCCTTTGAAAATAATGAAAAAGGTAAAATAAAAGGTAAAAGAAATGTTTATGGTATTTCAAATGCATGTATTGAGGATGTACTATTTGTTGAAGGACTTAAACACAACCTAATGAGTATTAGTCAACTACGTGATAAAAGATATAAAGTTGTATTTGAATCCTCTATATGCAATGTCTTTGATTATGAACACATAGTATTTAGTGGCAAAAGACATGAAAATGTATATTTGATTTGCCTTGATGAACTCGAGGGAAAATATCTAATAGCCATAGAAAATGATCCATGGATATGGCATACAAGGCTTGGACATATAAATATGTCAAATATTAAAATATTGTGGAAAAAAAATCTAGTACAAGGGTTACCAAAGCTCAAATATGATAAGAATAAGATTTGCAAAGCTTGTCAACTATCTAAACAACCCAAAATGTCATTTTCCACCAAAAAAAAATTTCAACAACTAGACTACTTGAATTGTTGCATATGGATCTTTATGGACCATCAGACATTTTAACTCTTGGTGGGAAAAAGTACGTGTATGTAATTGTCGATAATTTTTCAAGATTTACTTGGATTATACTCTTAGCTAGCAAAGATGAAGCATTTTCTATGTTTGTCATGTTTTGAAATTTGGTGCAAAATGAAAAACAAAGTTTAATTATTTCCATTAGATGTGATCATGGTGGTGAATTTGAGAATAAATGATTCATAGAATTCTGTAATAAAAAAGGAATTCATCATAAATTTTCTGCACCGAGAACTCCACAACAAAATGGAGTTGTTGAAAGGAAAAATCGGACAATACAAGAAATGGCTAGAACTATGTTAAATGAGAGCAAATTGTCAAAAAGATTTTGGGGTGAAGCTGTAAGTACAGCTTGTCATGTATTAAACCAAGTTACCATTAGAGCAATATTGAAAAAGACCCCATATGAACTTTGGAAAGGCAGAAAACCAAACATATCATATTTCCATACTTTTGGTTGTACTTGTTATGTGTTAAACAATGGAAAAATAAATTTAGAAAAATTAGATGCCAAAAGCGATGAAGTAATTTTCCTTAGTTATTTATCAAATAGCAAAACATATAGAATTTTTAACAAAAGAAATCAAATAGTAGAGGAATCAATACATGTTGTTTTTGATGAATTTAACCAAACTCTGAAAAAGGAGGATGAACTAAGTGATGCAGATAACACAATGAAGAGTTCAAAAGCAAAACAACAAGTTCAACAAGAGGAAACCAAGCCCAAGCCAGAAAATTCCATGGAGGAAAAGGTAAGTGAAGGTAATGATTCTTATAAACGTCCAATTGATCTAAGATTCAAAAATGCCTATCCAATTGAGCAAGTTATTGACAACATCTATGAAGGAGTAAAGACTAGAATGTCAAAATAAAACATTTGTGGACAATATGCGTTTGTATCAAAAATTGAACCAACAACTATTGATCAAGCTCTTAATGATAAAAACTGGGTTATTGCAATGCAAGAAGAGCTAAATCAATTTGAAAGGAACAATGTATGATATTTAGTTCCTAGACCCAAAGATTGCACTATTATTGGTACCAAATGGGTATTTAGGAACAAATTAGACGAAAGTGGGCTTGTGATAAGAAACAAAGCTAGACTAGTAGCCAAAGGGTATTCCCAAGAAGAAGGGATTGTTTTGAAGAATCATATGCACCTATGGCTAGATTAGAAGCCATACGCATTTTACTAGCATTTGCTTCTCACATGGATTTCAAATTGTTTCAAATGGATGTGAAAAGCGCATTTTTAAATAGATACTTGAATGAAGAAGTATATGTTGAACAAACCCCTGGATTTAAAAAAAAGGATCAATCAAAATATGTTTATAAATTAACCAAAGCATTATATGGACTAAAACAAGCTCCACGAGCTTGGTATGAAAGGTTAAATAAATTTTTGATTGATCATGAGTTTCAAAGAGGAAAGGTTGATACTATCTTATTCATCAAGTATAAAAGTAAAAATATTTTAATTGTTCAAATTTATATAGATGATATAATATTTGCTGCTACTGATGAAACTCTGTGCAAAGAATTCTCTAAGATTATGCAGAGCGAATTTGAAATGAGAATGATGGGAGAATTAAATTTCTTCCTTGAACTGCAAATCAAGTAACAAGCCGAAGGCATATTCATAAATTAGTCCAAGTATATCAAAGAAATGCTAAAGAAATTTGGAATGCAAACTAGCAAGGGAGCAAACACTCCAATGAGTTCAACAATCAAGATCGACACGGATGAAAACGGTAAATGTATCGATCAAAATCTTTATAGAAGTATGATAAGATCATTGTTGTATTTAACTGCTTCTAGACCGGATATCCTTTTCAGTGTTTGCATGTGTTCTAGATTTCAATCATGCCCTAAAGAATCACATTTATTGGCTGTAAAAACAATTTTTAAATATTTGATAAATACCACTAATCTTGGACTTTGGTATCCAAAGGGGTCAACTTTTGATCTAATCGGCTACTCGGATGCGGATTTTGCCGGATACAAAGTAGATAGAAAAAGTACTAGTGGAACATGTCAATTCCTTAGAAACATGTTGGTTTCATGGTATTCAAGGAAACAAACTAGTGGTGCTCTATCTACGGCGGAAGCCGAATATAAATCCGCCGGAAACTGTTGTGCCCAACTACTTTGGATGAAACAACAATTAAAAGACTATGGTATTAATTATTATAATATTCTAATTAGATGTGATAATACAAGTGCAATTTGTTTAACTAAAAATCTTGTATTACATTCTAGAACCAAACATATAGATGTAAGACATCATTTTATTCGTGAACATGTTGAAAATCGTGATGTTTGTTTGGAATATGTGAAATTTGAGGATCGAATTGCAGATATTTTTACCAAACCTTTAGCAAAGGAATCATTTTACAAAATTAGAAATGATATGGGGATGATTGAGTTCAATTAGGAATAGTTAGATGGGGAAAATGGACTTAGTAAAGTCCAAGTCGATAAGCTAAGTCGACTCCAGAGCCCCCAAGTCGACTCCAGTGAAGTCGACTTGGGTATGGTGAAGTCGACTCCGTGTCAAGGCGAAGTCGACTCCGCTGAAGCGAAGTCGACTTCGCCTAGAGGAAAGTCGGCTTCACACGCGACCGTCGGACTTCTCCTTCTCGTCTTCTTCCCTCTTCTTTTTCTTTTCTCTTTCTTTCCTCCCATTTCCCTTCTCGCGCCGACAGACCATCTCCCTCTCTTCTCTCCGGCGATTTCTCTCTTTTTCTCTCTGGCGATTTTTTCTCTCCGGCTACCTCCCATCTCTCTCTCACAGTTCCGAACCAGTCCGGCACTTTGTCTCTCTCCCATTTTTTCTCTCCTAGCTCGGCATTCTGGCATCTCTCTATTTGCTGTCATTATTTTCTCTCCATTTTCCGGCCACTCTCCTCATTTTTCGGCACCACTCCGGCAGTTCCTGGCCGGCAGGCTCTCCTCATTTCTATCTCTCTCCCTCTTGAAGTCAGACAACTCTCGGCTCTCTCAAGTTCCATTTTACAACCCATCTCCATAAAAATCCCATTTTCATCAAACTAAAATGGCTCCCAAACCTCAATTACCCAAACTAGCAGTGTCCAAACCATCAGAAAAGCCTATCCCGAGACCTTCCAATTCCCAAAATGAAGAAGAGGTACCTAAAAAGGCACCAAACCCCCTCGAAGCGAGCTCGGGAAGAGCCTTCGACTTCTACTGGTCGACGGGTTCGATTTCAAACTGCAACTCCATCAACCACGACTGCCTGGGGAGCAGAAACTTAGACGTCTGAAAGCACGCAATCTGGGGCCAGAAGGAAGGGAACCCTTGCTGCCAAATCCCAAGTCTTGAAGACGCCAACAATATATTTCAAGACTGAATTGCAGCACAGCCGATTCTACAAGTCGTTCTATGAACAGAAGGTATTCATTCCAAAGATCATTGACTTCAAGTTCTTGAACGACTATGAGTTTGAGGAGCTTTTAGACTTCTAATGATGGACCAGACTACTGAAACAAGATGAAAAAGTTTACCCTGATTTGACTAGGATATTTTATTATCTATGGGATGATGAGACCTTTAGTAACTATGTCAAAGGAGTCGAGATGTATTTAGGTACTAGAGGGGAGTACAGTCTCGACAATGCCATTAGACAGGTGGAACGAATCTTGGAGGTCCCCTATGAGGAAGAGCGTCTCACCATCACTAAGATCTACAATCACTCACTAGGAGCAACAAGTATCATCCCGGGATCAAGTTCCTGCACCATATGGACTTATCCCCGAGGTTACGGGTCCTAAGGCTGATGATAGCCCACTGCATCTACCCAAAAGGTGGAGGTAGAAACCAACTAAACCCTCAGGAGGCAGGAATTTTGTGGAAAGTAGCAAACCGGGTCAAGGTCAGCCTTCCGCGACTGTTCCTAGAAACCATGGCCTCGAGAAAAGACAACCCATGAGGGGTTCTACCATACGGGACTTGGATTACCAAGATCCTCAAATATTTTGAGGTTGACATCGATGGCGAACCGTTCGAGGTTCTGAAATCAATAAACGCCATCAACAAGGCCCTGCTCCAACGCATGAAAATCAACGTGGAGCAGTTCAGGGCCGAAAAATTACAAGAAAGGATGGGTGTACCGGTGTACCGGCTCAAGCCGAAGCCGGGGATGCACAGGCTCAGGGGGAGCAGCCCCCGTCACCTCCGGTGGAGCAGCCAGCTCCACCTCAGGATGCTCCAGAGAAGCCAGCCTCGCCAGCATCACATGGCTCATGTTCGCCTCATGGCTCTGAGATACCGGATCTCGCTCCTAGGCCTCCATCATGGGATACCTCCGTGAATGCAGTTCGGGAGCATTTAGAGCAGATTGAAGATCGATTGACAAGTCAGATCTCTAGGGTTCTAACGGCCATCATGGATATGCATTCCCGCCAAGATCGCATGGATCGGGAACTGAGGACGATCTGATACCATTTGGCATCCGGGAGCCATAAAAATCAACCCATCGCCGAATTGGATCCATTTGACACCGGATCTGTTCGTAGAGATCCAACTCCGGCACCCGTATCGTCTTTTTACTCCTCTGCATATGTCAGACCTATCCATCCTACCCGTGATTCCCAATCTTCATACTCTATATTGGCATTCTTATATGC
The DNA here is from genome assembly GCA_030490835.1 of Annona cherimola. NCBI lineage: Eukaryota > Viridiplantae > Streptophyta > Magnoliopsida > Magnoliales > Annonaceae > Annona > Annona cherimola. Next base: position 44,014,226 of record CM059977.1, on the reverse strand, counting down.
CAAATCTCACCAAATCAACCCCTATTCAATTTATTGATAAAAAAGGGGAGAAGAGTTGAGTTTTGAGTTTAGATTTTTTAGGATTTTTGGGTTGGGTAGCTTGTATATAGGTTTTATTTACTTTTGCAACTTGTATGAAATTTTTATATGAAAAGGTTGATTATGAACAAGTTTGTTTGTGTTCTGATTACTTATGCAAAGTTTATACTTATCACTTGTAATATGCTTTGTTTTATGCTTTGATTATGTTTTGCTCTGATCACTAATGTTCTGTTTCAAAATGGTTGGTTGAATGATTGTTTAAATAAGATTCAACTTGTGATTATTAGAAACAACATATGCAAATGATGAAAATGAAATATAAATGACAATTTCACCAAGTTCAAAAGGTAAATGACTTATGATTGTCCTAAAAATAACAAAACAGGATAAAATGACATATTGAAAGGTATAAACTCAAATTGGTTTTGTCAATCATCAAAAAGGGGGAGATTGTTGGAAACAACTATTAAAATCAAATGCAAAATACCCAAAGTATATGTTTTGATGATTAACAACTCAATTTGAGTATGCTTTAGCTCCTAACATGTCTTGTGCAATGTTTAAGGTTATAAAAATGAAAAATGTGAAGCATAACAGGCCAAGTCGATCCCCAAGTCGACTCAGACATCGACTTAGGCGAAGTCGCAGGTCAAGTCGACTCCAGCAACGACTTCAAAGCCCTATTTCTGTCCAGCGTTGAAATTGGGGAGCAAAGCTGCCGAAGTCGCACATGAAGTCGACTCCATATGCGACTTGGGAGAAGTCACAGGCTAAGTCGACTCCAGATTCGACTTCAGATTGAAAGTACAGAACTTCAAGAGTTAAGTCGCAGGCCAAGTCGACTTGATGCCAGACTTGAGTGAAGTTGAAGACCAAGTCAAATCAAACACTCGACTTGGATCAAATAAAGATCAAATGAAGACCAAAGGCAAGCAAGTTGCATGAATCCATTCATTTAAATCAAAGACTATAAATTAGACATGTTCATGCATACCAAGACTCAAGTTTTCAAGATTACGAGACATGAAGCTAGAGGATTTCTTATGCAAAGTAAATATACTAACTTTCAAATGATGCAAATCAAAGGAAGAACACTTATGTTGAAGAAGTTAAGTAAGCAAAAACATTTCAAAAGAGTTTTAAGTTCACTTGGTAAGATAAGGAGGTCAAGTCGCAAACAAAGTCGACTCCAACATCAACTTGGGTCAAGTCCCAGACCAAGTCGACCTAAAAGACAGACTTGGAAACTAGAAGAATCCGAAGTCGCACCCAAAGTCGACTCCAGCATGCGACTTGGGCGAAGTCGCACCCGAAGTCAACTCCATCTGCGACTTGAGGACATAACGTTTGAATTTTTGAACGTTGGCGCATTTATTACGCGCCAACCAACTTCATAACGTTCAAAATTCTCCCTCCTCTATATATAGACACTCAAACAAATGTGGAAACACACAAGATAGAGCTGAAAAAGAGGAAAGAAGAGCTACTAAGACTTACAATCCACTTTCTTCTACATTTGAGTGATCTATACTCTTTCAAAGGAAGAACAAGCTTTAAAGTTGCTATTTGCTTCAACACAAAATGATTCGTCACTTCTACAAATTCTTTCTCAAGCTGAAACGTGCTACACAAATCTGTAAAGTGTAGATTTCTTTCATTTCATTTTGATATTCAGTTTTTGGTGCTTGGTTTGAGTTTAGTATTTCAAACCAAAGTTATAGCAAAGTAGGGTTGTGACTGGAGTGGAACTCGTCACCTACTTGTGCTACGTTTTGTGTACGCCCCTTAGAGCTAGAATCTAGAAAAGAGCGGAGGCTCTAGTTGTATTCACGAAATACATAGTGGAACCCAAGTCACAAGGGAGTGTGAGCTTGGAAGAGTGGAGTAGGGAAGGTTGCCCGAACCACTATAAATCTTGTCCATTGATTTTTATTTCCGCTTTCTTTATCTTGTTGCTTTCCATTTGAATCATCAAAGGTGACTAAATTAATCAGGGGTAAAGTTTTGTAATTGAAGTCTAAAATTTTTTAAATACCCAATTCACCCCTCCCCTCTTGGGTAATTGCCATCAACTCGGGACCAACAGAATTGACAAATGTCCCTCGGCTCCGCACAAATCGCAGTAAGTTGAATAAGAATTGATCATATCCTGCATTTGATTGTCAAAACCTGCAAATTGAGCTAGAGGTGCCCATATATTATCATACTCATGAAAACCCATTGTACTTGGTGTTGAAAATTCTGCATTTGGCCAATGGTAAGCATTTGAAGCCATTGAAAATTGCAATAAATAGATCCCTGAAATAAAATTTTATCAAAAGAGAAGAATTGAAAAAAAGAAAAGAAGAAAATGTAAAATGAAATATAATTACAAAATTGTACAAGAAAGCAATAAAACTAACAATAATTAGTTATACCATTTCTCCGGCAATGGCGCCAAAAACTTGACGAGTTGCGTATATGTCTATTTAAAATGCTTGTTTTAATGCAAGTATATATGCTGATCAAGTAATAAAGAGTGAGTAGAGTATCGTTCCCACGAGGATATGATCTAACTAGGTTTAGTAATTAGTTTAGTCGCTCTCGGTGTGTAGAAAATTGAGAATTCACAATTAAAACTAAAATTATCAAATGCAATAAGGAAATAGAAAAGAGTTCATGGAACAACTGGAATACTAGAAAGGAGATATCGATTGGAGATGTCAGATGGATAGTTTGGAATCCTTGAATCTAAACTATATTGCATTGGTTTCTTTTCATTAGATTGTGCTGGGATTTGCCAATCCAAGTTCAATATTCCTTATATATATCTTCCAACACATATAAGGCTAATTACACCCTATTCAATTGCTATGTTTCGATGCCATTAAATAAAGTGAAATTGATAAATTCATAACTTGTTCATGACTACATAGGGTTTAACGGTATATTCTTATCCATTAAACAACTCCCCTTAACCAAGAGGAAACCTATGCCCTACACATGGATCTAGCAGAGATCTTCCCTTTCCAAGGATTAATCCTGCAATTGAATCATCTTACAAGGTAGCTAATTTTATAAAAAGATTAAACAAAACATGTAAGGGTAAATCCACATCACACAATCGTATTGGAGTCAAATATTCATTCATGAATCTTAAAGAACCAATACAATATAGTTAGATATCAATTCATCTTAACTATCCATCTAATCAAAGTTTAGCTCAAAGACATGACATTAAAATCCTTTACATCCATATTGTAAATATCCAAAAAAATAGAGAAAAGGAAATAGAAAGATGAAGACAAAACTGGATCTCCGGAAGTTTCCACCAATGGGGTTGAATCTCCTCTTCAATCCGCGCTTCAAATGGGTTCTTTTCCTTCTCTGAGTGTCTATTCCGTCGGCTCTCTCTCCCTTTGCACGAATCTCTAGGTTTCTATTTAAACCTAACAGCCTGCGTAGCACATGTGCAGAAACCTGCGCGTGCGGATTCGCAGTGGCGCCTAGGCGCAACTCCATGTGTGCTGTGTAACTTAAAAAACCTTCGGGATGCCCTGTATACTTGTGCCATGGCACCTGGGCGCCAACTCCCTGGAGTCCTTGTGGTCTGAAAGCTCTCTGGAATGCCTGTATACTATTGAAGTGGCGCCTAGGCGCCCCACGCCGGCGCCTGGATGCCAACTCACTGGGAGCTTCTTGGAGTGTGAGGTGTTGGATCTTTTGGCTAAGGCATGTAGGGTGGCGCTTGGGTGCCAGCCTACCCGCTTCTTCACTTTGCTTCGTTCTGCCTTCGACTCGCCCGCATGCTTGTGAATTTCTGTCCTTCCTGCAAAAATGAATGAAACAAAAAATATGAACTAAAAATACCTAATTTATACTAAAAATGCATAAAAACTACGTAATGCTCCTAAAATGCAAAGCGAGTGAAAATTTAGCTAAATGGATGCAAACTAAACTTAATCTATTAGACTAACACGCAAAAATAGTCTGAAATGGGCCATTTGCCAGTTATCAATTACTCACAAGGAAATTTAGAAAATTTGTGAGGAAAGGGAAGAACTTTGGCTCTAAAGGATTCAATAAATATTTATTGATGATTTATGAAGCTCTTGACAGGGTTATTAAATGTTAAATGAGATGAATGATTCAATTCAAGCATCAAGGAAGTGACATGCATGACCTAGAGTTGTTTTCAACAAGTGCACCATGCTGAAATTTTAATTTATTTCAGTTATATGTTGTTGGTTTAATTATCTATCATGTATGGATTATGTGAATTATTTCCATATTTAATTTATGTTAAACTAAACATGTTTGATGAACCTTAGTTGGGTGAAAGTTTGGTTTAACAACTAAGTGAAAATCTCATTCATTTAAGGTGGAAATGAGGCATGACCTAAACAACAAGATATATGGAAAATTAATAGGGTAAAATACCCCATTAATGGAGTATTATGGACATCTAAATGGGTGGAAATAAAAATGTAAAAATCTATTTATATGACCATGATGATGGGGACGTCCGAGGTGGAGAAAAGACGAAGAAAAGTTGCCGTTTCGAGTAATTTAATTGAGGAGTTTTGATTTCATGATTATACCCTAATTAATGTGAAAATAAGTGCTTAACCTAAGCCAAAATAGAAAGAAAAATTCTATTTTATTTGAGCTTGATTAACACATAATGAATGTGTAATTAGAAGGAACACATGAAGGGCATAGATGACAAGAAAGGTGTAATACCCAGACCCAAGTAGGGCACATATAAGTGCATTTAAACTGTAATTATGATTCATGTATGAATTGATTGATTTATGAATGATTTTTTATGATTTAATGATATTTTGCAATTAGAGTTATGATTAAGAAGGGTGATTAAGTTAATCGCCATAGCCCAATGTGAGTCAATATGACTAAAGGGGCTTAATGAGGATTAGAAAATATAAATGTATCATGAATAATTAGTTTAATTATCATGATTTGATTAATGGAAATTAGAATGATAATTATGGAATTAAGTTGGAAAATGCAAGAAAATTCATAACTTGACGCCTATAAGGCGGATTGAGATGAAATTTGAAAGATAAGCACATGATTTTGTGCCAAATCTGAAAGGATGGATTTGATTAAGAAAAATGTGATGGGATTAGGATGATAATTATTTATTTTCATCCCCAAACCCAAAAGTTAATTTCAAATGATTATAACTTGAAATAGAAAAGTCGTATTGAGATGAAATTTGAAATGGTCAGATAAAATTATATGATTAACGTTATGGAAGGGTTGGATTAATTTAATTATCATGAGAATATACTTAATCGGAAAAAAGGCGCATAGCTTTGACTTTGTGCACCATAAACTAGCATTGCATTTATGTAAAAGCTAAGAGATTAAATGAATGTTTAATGGCACAAATGACGTGCCGAATGGAGGTAATTCTAAGTGAATTTTGTGAATTTCCTAAAATGACAAAATCCATGATAAATCAAGAGGTTTAATGCATGATTTAAGAGGCTAAAGAGTAGCTTCAATGAGGCTTGGAGTGGTGGCACAAGGGGTGACTCCCAAAGGAAGATAATGCATGATCTTTTGATTTTTTAAAATTGCCAAATATGCATCTAATTACCTAGGAACCTAGATTAAGTAATGAGCAATTAAACCAAGTGGAATTTTGGGCACAAAATGCCAAAAATGGTTGCTGCATGGGACATTTCCAAGGTGGATAGCAATATGGCCCATCAATGCAATGGATTTTGATGATTTTTGATATATGGTAAATACACATTTTACTTGGATAGGAATTAGCCAAGACATTAAGGGCTAAGGGGGCATTGATTTACCCTCATGTGATGTGGCAAAGTGGGCCCAAAAAGATGAAAAAAAATATCAAATATATATATACATGGAGAAAGGTAGGGACATCCATTTGGGAAAATTGCAAAGGGGAGAAAATCTCAAGAGGAGCAGCCCTTGGACGTGCCCAAATTCAGCAAGGAAAGAAGAGGAAAAGAGGAGAAAAAGAGAAGGAAAAAGGGGAAGAAAGAGAGGGGATTCAAGCTATGGAAATTAGATTCAAAGTTGATTCAATTCAAGTAAGTGAATCTTGAGTTTTGAATCATTTAAACCAAGTTTTCTTGCCTCTATTTATGAGTCATGAATATGATTCATAAAGAAACCTTAAATGAAACCTTGATTAGGGTATTGAATAAGGATTGAATGTTGTAAATGGAAACAAGGATTCAATAGAAAGAAAATGGAAATTAGGGTTAATTTTTGAGATGAAACCTATTTTGAATTTTCGTAAAACCATAAGCTAAGTTGTTGCTTGGTTTAAGCATGATGATTAGGACATGATTCTTGTTCTTATGGATTATACATGTTGATTTGGTCATATGCTAAAGATTTTAGCAAAAATAGAACTTCAAGTTTCATGTATTACCTGATTTTTCCATTTTTATGTTAAATGTGATGCAAGGAGTAGCTTAAATGATTTATGAGTGAATTGTAGGATAAAGTACCCTAAATTAAGGACCCTTTGGACGTCCTACATGGGGTGGAAGAGATAGCCCTAAATCTGTTTTTGGGGCATATGCATAAGAACGTCCAAATGGGGCTAAAATGGATACCCTACATGTATATCATGTTTCTGTTTTATAAATAATTAAATCATGGATGATTTAGATGGTAAAATATCCTGAGATTAAGGTACTTTGGATGATCAAAATAAGTTGGGAATGTATGCCCTAAATCTGATTTTTTTAAGGATATACAAAGGGGTGTCCAAAGAGGGGTGCAAAAGGTATCCAAAACATGTGTAGAAGTTGTTGTTTTGGAAGCAACCAATATATGGATTTTTAACATATGATATTAACCTTAATTTGGGTTAAGAAAAGCATGATTAGTTGTTAGAATTTATAGATTAAAAACCTATTTTGATTTAAGTAGAAAAAGATGCGTTGAAAAGATGAAAAACGGGTCCTAATGTTGCTGTTTTGAAACCCAATGATAAATCGATTAAAATTTCATAATTAAACCCTAAATTATATTTTAATTAAGGGATTTAATCATGCTGAAATAAGATATAAGTTTTTGTGTTGAAAATTTTTAAGAAACACATAAGATATGTGTTGTAAGTTGAATGTATGTAGAAGGACATGTATGGATGAATGATAAATGACTTATATGAATTGTTAAAATGAAAAAATGCATAAATATGTGACAAAACGCATGATTATGTTGTTTTTTTGATGATTAAGTATAATCTCAAAATTTGAGATTAATTTATGAAGCTTAAGACGTCAACTATGTGCTTAAAATGAGCATCGACGTAGGAAAAATAAAAAATAGATGAAAAATGATAAATGAGAGGTATGAACCCTCACATGATGATTAATGAATGATTATTATGTGTTTACCCTACATATGGGTTTAAAACGCAATATGGAATGGATGGTATGATGCACAAGTGAGTGTTATGTATGTGTACCCGACGTAAAATTCAAGTTGGTTGTGTATGAAATGAATTATGAGTTAGAAAACTGAATGTATACAAGAAAATGAAATTTTTATAAATGCAATATCATTCTTATGTATAAGCAAAGGCAAAGAGAAAGTTAACTCGGAAAGCTAAGGCGAAAGAGGTAAGCAAGCGATTTTATAAATGCTTCTTGTTTTATCAAATATGATAAAATATTTGCTAATGATGTTCTAACTATTTGTATGGTTTAGCAAATGAATGATTTCAATTATTTTTAAGGTGTTTAAAGATGACCATTCCTTTATCTCAATATGTATTGAAATGATATTTCCATTTCGATAAATGAGTTATACAATGCTTTCTCAATTGATTATGTCAAATGATGACACATGAGTTTATAACTAAAAAATCATGCTAGCATGTCAAAAAGGATGTTTATGAAAGATTCATGTGCACAAAGCATGAGGTCCACCTCAAAGGTATAAGCGAACCGATTGTCCCCCTTTGGTATGACGCTAAGATAGGCCTCAGGCCGGTGACGTCACTCGGGATTGGGAGAGACGTTGGAGACAGATGGTTGCCTAACTAGCCACTATCCTATGATGTCATGTTTAAAAATAATACATTGTATTGTTCATGATATACCCTTGATGGGTATAAGGAATCATATTTTTATACCCTCTAGTGGGTATAATATTGCTTTCCAAGATGTTTTAAATGAAAATGAATTACCCGAAAACCTTATAGCTTGCTTATTAATTTTCGACTCACGTTTTGTTTTCCAAACCTAAAGACAGGTGAAAGGAAGCACCAAGCAAGGAGCACAGGTGGAGCTTCAAAGAATAATGAATTTTTATGAATTCCTGTATATGAACTTATGGTTGAATGGTCGTATGATGATCCTAAATGATTGTCTTGATGTTGTATGAGAATAATTTTATGATTATGTGACTATGGATGACGAAAATTTTTATGGACAAATGCAAAGGTATGAATTATCATAGTATGATCGAATATGAATTCTATGATATCACGTATGTATATTCCGATGTTATAATGACCTAAATGGGCATTTGATGGAAATTGGAATATGTTAAATGATATAAACTCTTAAGGAGTTAAGATTAAGTGGATAAATATCCAATAAATCCCGCTGTGTGACAGGACAATAATCCTGATCACGTTTACCCATCAATAACGGTCCCGGAATAAGGCTAATGTTGTGACGCTTGGGCTGGGGCGCCACAAAAGAGGAATAAACATGTATACTTAGCTAAGGTGCAAAAATAAGAAGGAAATATTGCAAAATGAGAAAGTATAGAGCTGTTTTGAGAAAATTATAAAATCTCAAAAATTTGGGATTTAAATTAGTAGCCCTGACTCATAAATAGATGCTTGAATGAGTACCAATGTGAAAATAAAATGAATGGGTGTTAAATGATAAATGGAAAGTCATAAACATTCATATGTTGAGCTAAACTCATTGGTTATAATGAGCTTGGGAACTTACTTAAATAAGAGTGTTAAAATGAAAGGAAAGGTCAAAATGGAATCATAAGTCACACCAATGTGTATATTGGAAAATTGACACTCAACTTGAAATACAAGTGGGTTAAGTAAGTTGTCACGAATGTATGCGGATTGAAAAACTATAAGATGTGCAAGCATATGAAATTTTATGAATATAAATGAAATATAATTTTCATGTATCTAGGCAAAGGCAAAGACAATATGGAAGAAAGGGATTGAAGCTATCACAGGTAAACAAGCTAACTTTTGAAATTAATGATTTCATCCTATGTGTTGAAATGATTGAAAGTGTTTTATATTGATGCTTCTAAGAAATTTCCTACAAGTGAGCAAACACAAGTCTTGAAAATTATGGCTATAATGAAACGCCTTAAGGATTGCTTCATTGGTAGTAAGCAACACTTTTAAAAAGTTTATTTTATCTCAAATATTACAATGTTTGGAAATGCTTTACATTAATGATTTTAAAAGTTGCTTATAAGTAAGCAAGTTCTTTAAGATGCTATTGCTGAAGGGTTTTATGAAGAAAAATGAGGTTTTGACTGTTTCATAAAATAATATTGCAAACAAGTTTTAAGTTTACTCCTACATGATTTTGTGAAAAACAAGTGTGTTTATAAAAGAAAAGAAAAAGGGATTTGGTTTATAGAAAGAAAATGCTTAATCCATGACATGACACTTGAAAATAAATGATGATTTGGAAATGGTCCATTTATTCGAAATGGTTTATTGGAAAAGTTTTGATTTCCTTGAAAATTACTTGGAAAATGCCTTCAAAATGTTTATATGGATGATTCTAAAAAGGGTTTAATGGTGGCCAACCTGATAAGTTAACTATATAAAATGAAATGATTTTTGTTTCTATTATTCAAAGAGTATGCAAGCTCTTCTTTACGTAATAATGACAAGGTTGATATGTGGACAAATATATGATACTAGGATGGATAAAGGAAGATGATGCAATTGCATAATCTTTGTTTATGAAAAGCCTGAAATGGAAATAAAGAAAATATTAGTAAGAAAAGTTCTCTTCATAAATATTGAAATGATTTGAAATCCTTTTACTATGTCGATTTTAAGATTTATTGCAAGCAACACTTTTGAAAGATTATATTCCCAAATATTACAAATGCTTATCAAAATATTTTACTTAAATATTTCTAAAATTATTAAGGGTGGTCATCTTAAAATTAGAATTCAAATGATGTTTATGAAAATATGTTTAAAGTGGGTGCACCCACTTTTCAAGTTGCTAAAAAGGATACGGACCGCAGTTTGTGACATTTCATGAAATCATGCTAGCATATGGATATATATGATGATTCTTGGTGCACCAGAACAATGAATAGGTTGATTGTAGAGACGGTAGCAGATGGACCGGGGCCCACTTTACATAAGGTCAAGTCGCTAAGGGAAGGCACCAGGCCAGCGGTGCCCTCCTTGAGATGAGAGCAAATTCAAGGAACGACCGCTTGGCTAGCGTGCTGTTATATGATGAATTCTCTTCCAAAAAGTAGAATGATCACTTGGTAAGTATCACTACTGGATGGGGAGAAATGCATTTCTATATATTTTGCTTTTGAAAAATCCAGAAACTGGGATATGAAATTATTTATGCAAAAATATTACCCTAAATGGGGTAATATGAGCTTATGCGAAAAAGTGTATTTTACACAAAAGTGTAAATATCAAGGTTTAGATGAAAAGATTTCTATGCAAATGCATTCATGAAAAAGGATTACATGCATAATGCTTTCTTTGTTTGAAACAAGCCCTAAAATAGGGTTATGAAAAATGATTTATAAGAAAAATAATTTAGGACATAAAAATGTCCATTGCCAAAAAGGGTTTATGCGGAAATTTTTAGGATCTAAAAATGTCCATTGCCAAAAAGAGTTTATCTAGAAAATGTTTTTAGGATATAAAAATGTCCATTCGCAAAATGAGTTTATGTGAAAAATATTTGGGATAAAAAAATGTCCATTGACAAAAAAGGATTTTGTAAAAATGTCTTGGAACATTAAAAAAATATTTACACAAGATCAAAAGAGAATTACCTAAAAAATTTTATACGCATATTGTGAAACCCCAACCTATGTAGGACTTAATGATATGCACTAAACATATATATGTGATTTAAATGAATTTTGAATGATTTTTGTAAATTATGCCACATTTTGAATTAAGGTTTCCATTGGAAACGATGATTAAAAATTTAATCGCCAGAGTCCAAAGTGAGCACATGTCAAGAATAATCATGTTAATAATCATGATTTAATTTATAGATACTAAAATCTAATTATGGAATTAAGATGAAAAATAATAGAAAATTCATAACTTGACGCCTACAAGACGGATTTTGATGAAATTTGAAAGGTAAGCTCACGACGGTGGGCCCAATTTTATAGATGGATTGGATCAAGGGAATCATGATGGGATTAGGGTGATAATTAATTATTTTTATCCCCAAATCCAAAAGATAAATTCAAGTGGTCATAACTTGAGTTAGAAAACTCGGTTTGCGATGAAACTTGAAATGATTGAATAAAATTATGAAATCTATGATATGAATGGAATGGATTAAGCTAATTATCATTGGATTTGATTAATTACAAAAAGACGAAAGCCATTAAATGCAAGTCAAAGTAGGAAGCTTCATGGACGTTGCAATGAGGGCATTTTGGGAAGGTTAAAATGGAAATTACTTAAGTACCCATGGGGTTGCTTGGGGAGCAAGAAAGGAAGCAAATAAAAAGAGAAAAGGGGCAGCAAGGGCTGGCTGTTTCCAACAAGAGGGAGAGCAAGAGAGAGAAAGAGAGAGAAAGAGAGAGAGGAGAAGGAGAAGAGAAGGAAGAGGAGGCCATTTTGGAAGTTTTCTTGGGGATTGATTTCTCTCCAAAAAAATTCAGGTATGTGGTGATTTATTAACATGTTTCAAGGATTAAATATTCTTAGTTAAATGAGTTGATTTATAAAGTTTAATTTGGGGATTAATCAGCCCATATCCTCTAATCTACACTTATGTGTAGTAAATCTGGACCTAGAAAGGAAAATAGGGAAGAAATATTTAATGAACGAATTTTATCATGAAAATTAGTGGGAAGACTCATGATTTAGTGATTAAGGAACGACCCAATTTTCAGCTTAAAAGGATAAGCAAGTTGCAAATTACAAATCCGGAAAGATCAACCTGGACAGGATTGAATGGGTGGCAGGATCAGCTGTACCAAATAATTTTTAATAATTTGTATATAAGGAATTTTGGGCTAAATATTTTACAGGATATATAAAACATATTGAGGATCACACGACCAAAATAAAAATTAAGTTTTGAAAGGTATAAACATACCCCATAATTTACGTGATTCAGGCTGTCTGAAAAGGGATGCTGCTGTCTAGCAGAGTAAAAATACCAAAATAAATAGAAATACTAAATATTTCATGCTGAAAATATTTATTTTGATTAATTCATATAGTTATTAAGATATGGTAGCAATTTTAGATCAAAACTACTTGATTTGATATTAATTCAAGATTTTGAAAATTCCATGTGCCTGAATTCAACATTATGGACGGCTTAAGGAATAAATCAAGATAAATGTTAAATTTCATGTGCCTGAATTCAACATTATGGACAGCTTAAGGAATAAATCAAGATAAATGTTAAATTCCATGTTTTGCGATGGAATTTAACTTATAATGGGATATAAACAAGTGATTATGAGGGTTTAACCTATTAGAGGTAAACAAGATTACCCTAAATATGATTTTTTTAAAGATATACAAAGGGATGTTCAAAGAGGGGTGCAGAGGGTACCCAAAATGTATATGGAAGTTGCTGTTTTGTAAGCAACCAATATATGGATTTTAAACATGTTTTAATACCCTAAATTTGAGTTAAGAAAAGCATGATTAATTGCTGAAATTTATGGATTGAAAATCTGTTTTGAAGTAAGTATCCAAAGAGGCATTGAAAGTGTGTAAAACGGGTTCAAAAGTTGCTGTTTTGGAACCCTATAATACATGGATTAAAATTCCAGAAATAAATCCTAAATTATATGTTAATTAAGGGGTTTAATCATGCTGAATTGCGATACAAGTTGCTGACTTGAGAAATTTTAAGAAACACCCAAGTTATGTGTTGTAAGATGGGTGTATGTGGAAGGCTAAGCATGAATGGATGATATATGATTTATGTGAAGTTTCTAAAATGAAAAATATGCATGAATATGTGATGAAATGCATAAGAAAGTTGTTGTATGAATGATTATTGAATTATCTCAAACGTTGAGATTTAATTATGAAGCTTAAGACGTCATTCATATGCTTAGAATGAGCAGGGACGTAGGAAAGGTGAAAAATAAATGATAAATGATAAATGGAAGGTAATGAACCTCCATATGATGAATTATGGATGGTTGTTATGTTTATGAATGAACACCCTACCTATGGGTTGGGGACACGATGAGGAATAGATGTTATGATGCACAAGTGAGTGCGATGTATGTATACCCAACTTGGAATTCAAGTTGATTATGAATGTTAATGGATTATGGGTTGGAAAACTGAGTTGAATGCAAGCAAAAGAAAGTATATGAATGTTATGTCATTCTTATATGTATAGGCAAAGGCAAAAGGATAAGCGAAATGGAAAGCTAAGCAAGCAAGGTAAAGGTAAGCAAGCAAATTTTTTAAATATTTTTGGTTTTCATTACAAGGTATTTAAGGATGGTCATTCCTTGTCTAAAAGTGTATTGAAATGTTATTTCTATTGAAATAAGTGATTTGCTTACCGTTTCGCATTTATGTATCAAATGTGACGAAGTATGGATTTATACGATGTTTCTTTGAAACAATGTTTAAAGGGGATGGTGCAAAGAATTCTCTACATGAGAATGACAAGTTCCATATGTAAGGGATATATAATGTCGGGGTGACTAAAGGTCATGCATGGAATGGAAGTCAAGTAGGCTAGTCGAGGTAGTAAGTGGACAAGGAGTCCCCCTCGATGTTGCCAAGTCGGAAGTTCCGGCGCCAAGGATGGAAAGGATCAAGCCATGAAAGAGGGTTCCCCGAGCTAGCGTACCGTTACATGAAGGATAATTTCATGAATGAAAATAATGCATTTGCACATCTAATGTTTATGAAATGCCCAAAAACTGGGATTTACAAATGGTTTACGTGAATGGTTTTCATGAATAATTTTCATGAAATGTTTATGAAAGGTTTATGAAAAAGTTTCTGCTTCGCAAGTAGTTGATCACTTCCTAAGTGTCTCTACTGAATGGAGAGAAATGTTTTTAAAGAATGTTGCCTTCAAAATGATTTGCCTGAAAAATATACGTTGCTTATTGAGTTGAATTTCAACTCACGTTTTGTTTTCTAAACCCAAAGACAGGTGAAAGGAAGGAAACAAGGAGCACAGCTGAAGATTCAAGGATGAACGAATTTCCATGAGTACCTGCATATGAACTTATGAATGTTAACAATTAAATTGTTATTCAATATTGTAGAAGGATTATGTTATGTTTTATGCCTATGGATTGGCGAAATTTTTTATGGATAAATGGTAAGGCATGAAATATCATGATATGATTAAGTATGAAGGTTATGAGATGACATGTGTAATTCTCAAATGAGATAATGGCCTAAAATGACATTTGCTGGAAATTAAATGTATGACATGATATAAAATCCTAAGGAGTTAGGGTTAAGTGGATAAATATCCAATAAGAACCCGCCGCGTGATCAGGGCAACAATCCTAGGCCACATTTACCAATCGATAGATCCTGAGGTAAGGATGTGAGTCTCGGGCTGGGGCGCGCCACACATATGCATTGCCTTGAAAAGCCTAGACGTAGCTTATAAAAGGTTTATATGAAAAACATTTTTATAAAAATATTTTACAGGAAAATGCTTGCCTAAAGATAAAATTCTTGCTTATTGAGTTATCACTCACGATTTGTTTTTCCAAACCTTAGTTAGGTATAGGGAAGCTTAAGAGGTAAAGAACCTGAGCAATTGAGAAAAAGTATAAGATGACATTCATGTGTATGCTAAAATTATTAGCTATAATGTATGGAATGGTATGATTGGAATGTTTAAGGTATGTTAACGTATGTAAATTTATTCATAGTTCTAAACGCTAAGAAAATTGATGATTGAATGTATGTATACAAGTATGAATATTGAATATTTGATGATGAATGTATTTTACATTATTATGGCATGGCCAGGTTGATAAAATCAATGATGTAAGGAAATAAGATGAAGTTCATGAATGTTATGTGTAGTTGATGACAACTGCCAGAAGATGAGATTATGAAAATATATATAAGGAAGGTAAACTAAGTAGGATTTTGAAAATGCTATATATAACAAATTACAAGTGTATCATTTACTTGTAAAATGAATGAAGAGAAATGTAAAGAGATAAATGATGAAGGAAAAAGGAATGAAACGAAACAAAATTTGGACGAGATCCAATTTAAGAACCCGCCGCATGATCAGGTAACAATCCTGACTCACATTTACTTATCAATAACGATTATAGAGTAAGGCTTTGTATGACGCCTCGGGTTGGGGGCATTACAACAATGTCTTTGATGAAAATCACACAGTATTCAGTGGCAAAAGACATAAAAATATATATTTGGTTTCTCTTGATGAATTGGATGAAAATTATCTTATGGCTATTGATAATGATCCATGGGTATTGTATAAAAGACTTAGACTACGAATAATTCAAACATTAAGACCCTATGGAAAAGGAGATTAGTAAAAGGGTTATCAAAACTCAAATATGATAAAGATAAAATTTGCAAGGCATGTCAAGTGTCCAAATAGTCTAAGATGTCATTCTCACCTAAAAATGAAGTTTCAACTTCAAGGCCACTTGAATTACTACACATGAATCTTTATGGGTCATTTGACAAGCCTTGGAAGAAAGAAATATATTTTTGTTATAGTAGATGATTTTTCAAGATCACTTGGAAAATGCTATTGGCTAGCAAAGATTAAGTCTTTTTAATGTTTGTTAGCTTTTCAAAATTGGTGCAAATGAAAAATAAAATACAATCATATCAAATTAGAAGTGACCATGATGTTGAATTTGAAAACAAACGCTTTGTATAATTTTGCTATGAAAAAGGAATTCACCATACATTCTTTGGTCCTAGAACCCCTCAATAAAATGAGGCAGTCGAAAGGAAAAAATAGAACAATACAAGAGATGGCTAGGACTATGCTAAATGAAAGTAAATTATCCAAGAAATTTGGGCTGAAGCTGTAAGTATAGGTTATCATGTATTAAACCGAGTTACCATTAGAGCAATCTTGAAAAAGATCCCATATGAGCTATGGTGTGGCGCCCCGAACCCAAGGCACGGAGCCTTATTCCAAGATTATTTTTTATTAATAAATATGAAACAGGATTGTTGTCCTGATCACATGGCGGGATTTTTGTATACATTTCATTTAGCGAAATTTTGTCATTACATTTCATTCATTCTTCTTTAAGCAATATCTACTTAAAATTAGCTATACCTATCATTCACAAACCATCGATTCATTCATATCCTAATAATTCCATATCAGTATAAAGTATTCGTCTATTCTCAACATACAAGCGCTTTTAACTAACATTTCTCTTGTCTCAGTCATATCATATCGATACAAGCCATTCATGAATATTCGTAAGTCAAACAACTTGATCATTTATATTACAAACTTTCATCGTCTAACCTTAACATTTGTATATCATATAATTGATACACAGGTAACCTTATTTCATGTTACAAATAATCATACATTCAAAAGCTGAATTCAAATAGAATTTTCAACATGAACACTTATCTGTTCACATCAAGCTGGAGATATTTATAATCTTGAAACTTCATTATCAATGCATACATTCATTCATTCACAACATGCAGGTAAATAATATTTAACTTTGCTCATCCGCTTGTGCCTTGTACCTATCTAGGGTTGGGAAAAACAAAACGTGAGTAATAAACCCAATAAGCAAGCATTTCATTTTTAGGAAAATATTTTCATGAAACATTTTCATACAAACCTTTTCATGTCCTAATTTCTGGGTTTTTCAAAGGCGAAGCTGCGGCGCCCCCAACCCAAGGCACCAGAGCCTTACTCCAGGATCGTTTTCAATTGGTAAATGTGACATAGGATTGTTGCCCTGTTCATGCTGTGAGATTTTTGCATTCATTTCATTTAGCAGAATAATTTTTTCTTTTCTTTTCATTCCATTTCCTTCATCATTTTTCAAGTAATATACTTGAGATTAGCTATGCATATCCTTTACCCCTGTCATCTTGTTCATTTGCATCACATACTTTCTTATACTAGCATCAACATTTGTGTATCACATAATCGATACACAGGCAACCTTACTTTCATATTACAAATAATCATACATTCACAAGCTAAATTTAAATAGAATTCTCAACATAAATACTGATCTTTGCAAACCACATTAGAGGTATTCACAACCTGAGACTTCATTATCAAAACATTCATTCATTCATTCTCAACACATAAGTAATTAATATTTATCTTTGCTCCTCCACTTGTGCTTCGTACTTGCCTAGGGTTGGGGAAAACAAAACATGATTGATAAACTCAATAAGCGAACATTTTCATTTTAAACCTTTTCAAAACTTTTTTCCTGTAAACATTTCATGACCAAAATTCTAGGCTTTTCAAAGGTGAAGCATATGCAAACACGCTTCTATCCATTTGGTAGGTGACACTTACCAAGTGATTATCTTTTCATAGGAAAGAAACCTTTCATTTATGTGATAGTATGCTAGCTAGGCAACCATCCATTCAACCTTCTCGCATTTCAAGGAGGGCGCCGCTGGCCTCCTACCTTTCCTTAGCAACTTGGCCACATGTAGAGAGGGGCCCCAGTCTGCAACCGCCTCCACAATGGACCTATTCATCATTGTGGTGCATCATACACCATTCTTATCCACATTGACATGCTAACATGATTTCATAAAAACAATATCGACATCAACCTATGTTAAAACTTGGCTTAATCATTTCATAAAATCCACACAGGCATTGTCCTATGTCTTTTTCAAAACTGAAAACTTGGCATAATCATTTCATAAACAATGATTATACAAACACATCATTTCCATCAACGTCATAATTCTTCATGTGATACAACAATATCATTTCCATTAATGTCGTAATTCTTTATGTGATGGTACGATAGTCCGGTGAAATTCTTACCATATGGTAGATAACACTTACCAAGTGATCAACTACCCATGAAAACATGACCTTTCTACTTAGGGACGTCAGACAGAACGACTTGAAAATTACAAAGGCACGACTACCTACGAAAACATGACCTTTCTAGTGGAAGACATTGGACACACCGACTTGACAACATCAAGGGCGGACCTAGTGTCCTTTTTCATGCATGACTTTCATTCACCCCGGCATCATATACCTTATTTACATGACGTTGTTGTTATTCTCATGTAGAGAAGAGCTTGCATACTCATTTTGAACACAATTTGTAAAACAATATTCAAATCACAGTATTGGGATGACCACCCTTAAATGGTTTTCAAAATTATCAATACAAAACAGTTTTCAAAATACTTCAAAATTCGAGAAATTTCAAAACATGTTGATTTTTAAGAAAAATTAATAATTTCAAAAGTTTTTCTTGTTTGCTTGAAATTTTTTTTAGAATTATCACAATAAAGCAATTTTTGAAACATTTCAATATTTGAGAAGAAAATAACATTTTCAAAAGCTTTTCTTGCAAATTTTTTATTCCCACTTTTAGGCTTTCCAAAGGATATGCAAACGCATCGTTCCCATTCTTCCACTCTGGCCTCATATTTTTCATTTTACGACATCCTTGTCATTTTCATATAAAAAATAACGTGAATTTTCTTTGAACACCATTAACAAATAGAAATCAAATTATTTTATACAATCAACTAATTTGGATGGTCACCTTTAAACCCTTTTAGAAATATCAATATAAAGCAATGTCAAAGAGTTTCAATATTCAAAGAGATTAAAGAAATTTCAATATTCATGAAAATTTTAAAATATTTCCAAAGAATCATTCGCAAAAGCTTTGCTTACAAATAATATTTCATGTCGAAATTAAACTTTCCTTTCACAAAATCTTTTTGGAATAGAAGTTCAAAAGACTTGCTTATAACTTCCATTCCATTAAAGAATCAATTTTTCTTTTCACAAAACTCTTTTGAAATAGAATTTTCGAAGGGTTTGCTTACACATATCATTTCAGTAAAGCAGTTTACAAAAACATTATTTTCGAAAGTGTTGCTTGCTTACCTTGCGACGATCAACTCGTTCCTTGGATTTTTTCCTTGCCTTTATCTAGGCAAGTGAAATGATCATCTTATGTACTTGCAAATCATTCTATACTTGAATGTCTTGCGTTTTATTTAATCCATGTTCATATATCATTTGTTCCCAACCCTTACATGACCTCAATCTATATATGATTCATAGCATGTTTGCCTTAATTATTTCTTTATTGGAGATGAACATCATCATCTCTTTAAGTCACATATTTTTATTTTTCTCAATGAATAACCATTCTTTTCTCTCAATACCCTAATCTAGGACATTTACTCTTTTTAATTATTCAAGGTACTTACTTGAAATTGTAATAAGCTAAGTTCAAGTAAGGTTTCTCAATCCACATTTACTTTTTCTAACAATCGCATATGCATATTTATATAGCCTTAATGATTGATCATCCATTCCTTCCACACTTAAGTATATAATTTGCAACTTTTTCAATCATGCAAGGCTTTGATTCTTAATCTATAACAAGTCAAATATGTTGGCCCCGAGTTAATGGCAAAACCCAAGAGGGGAGAGGTGAATTGGGTATTTAAAAAATTTATAACTTAAACAGAAACTTTACCCCGGATTAATCTAGTCCCCTTAATGAAGAAACGAAATGAAAAGCAATGTAATGTAAAGAGCAGAAATGTAAATCAAGCAGACAAGATTTTTATAGTGGTTCGGGCAACCTCCCTACTCCACTCTTCCAAGCTCACACTCCTTGTGACTTGGGTTCCACTATTGTATTCTTCAAATACAATTAGAGCCACCGCTCTCTTCTAGATTCCAGCTCTAGGGGGCTTCAACACAACACAGCACAAGTAGGTGATGAGTTCCACTCCAATCACACACTACTTTGCTTACACTTGATTTTAGTTCCTCAAACTAAATCAAGTTCAATACAGACAAATGAAATAACAGAAGGAGTCTACACTTTACAGATGTGTAGAAACAATTTGGCGCAGAGAAGAACTTGTAATGTAGGCTTTGAAGATTCAGAAGTTGAGCTCTTGCAGTTTGAAGTAAAGTTCTTCCTCTTTGAATGGCTTGATCTCTTTTTAAGGCTCTTGAAGATGGGAGTTAAGCTCTCTTAATGATTTCAGCTACTTCCCTCGTCCACAATAACTCCCTTTTATAATTATGGAGGGAATCCGAACGTTTGAAGGTAGGTGGCGTGCATTTAATGCGCCAACGTTCGAATAAATTTCGACCGTTGCGACCCAAGTCGCAGGTGGAGTCGACTTCGGATGCGACTTCGCCCAAGTCGCAGATGGAGTCGACTTCGGGTGCGACTTCGCCTCTCCGTCGCAACTTCAAGTTCCAGGTCGGGTCGACTTGGGTATCGACTTGACCCAAGTCGCAGGTGAAGTCGACTTCGGGTGCGACTTCACCTTGTCAGTTGGCTTTGATGACCTTGAATAATTCCGAGATGCTTGTTCCTTCATGCCTTTATTTCTTTTGCATTTCTCATGTCTTTCCTTTATTGTTTTTGCTTTTATTTGCTCCATGTTTTGTAAGCCTTGAATCATTGAATAACTTCTTGGTCAAGCTTATGCATCTTGTTTTGAACTTAGATTGATCTTCATAGCTTGAGTTTCTTCATCTTGAGATACGCTTGGAGCTTTGCTTTGGTCTTGATAGATTTAAGTTGATCTTGCACCTTTGATTTGGTTTTGAGAACACTCAAGTTGACTCTTGGAATGAACTTTAAACTGCATCTTTGAGCTTGAAAGCATCAAGTCGAACTTGGGGTCGACTTCGTCCGCGACTTCGCCCAAGTCGCAACTGGAGTCGACTTCGTTTGCGACTTCGGTATTCTTCCATCCCAAATTCAGCTCTGGAGTGAATCTCCCGACTGAAGTCGATGCTGGAGTCGACTTCGTTTGCAACTTGGCTTCCCAAGTCGCAAGTGGAGTCGACTTGGCCTGCGACTTCACTTGTTCTTCTCCCATTTTCAACTCTGGACAGATTTGGCTTCTTGAAGTCGATCTTGGGGTCGACTTGGAGAACGACTTGGCCTTCCATGCTTTATTTTCTTCAAATGTATATGCCTTAAACATTTCCACAAACATGTTAGTAGCCAAGACTTACTCAAATTGATTTGTTTAATCATCAAAACATAGATTTAGCTAGTTTTCCACATATTTCCAACAAAATATACTTAAAATTTTGAGAATTCAAATTTACTTTTCAAAACAACCCTACATACTCTTATTTCCATTGAATTTCACTTTCACAATTACATCTTAACAATATTTACATAGAATATTATCTATCCACCATTCTTGTAATCTTTTTAAGGACTTGTTTTGGATCTAAATGAGTTAAATTCTTTTCAAATTTTCTGAATTTAATTACCCTTTCTAAAATAGTTCCATATGTGCATGTATTTTTCATATATCATCTCTACACTTGCACTTTAAGCATACCTATAGGCAAAATTATCAATTGACAACCCTTGTAATCACTAACTCTTGATTCCAAATTCAACCTATATCATCTGTTTAATTGTGGGATTAACATGCATAAACAAAATTTTATCCTCAACATACCTAGCTTAGACGTTCCAACATATGGACATATATACGTGATTCATTTCACACTTGTAAGTATTAGCACATAACCTATATGAGAGCTTGACTTGCTTAATCATTCATCAAGTATTCAATGAGTTATTAAACCATGAATCAAACATTCATGAACCATTATATCATTAAACATCAACCAAGCATGACTTAAGCTAATATATATGATCAAAATAAATCTTTAATACTTACCTAACTTAATGTGAATAGGGGTAAGCTTTGTTGAATCCTTTTTTCCTTCTTTTCTTCTTCCCCTTGCTGCCTTGGACATTTCTAAGTTGTTTCCCTTTGTTTAATTTTTTTTCTAACTTTTCTCTCTCTAACATGGCTAAAAATGTC
Source organism: Annona cherimola (assembly GCA_030490835.1). Lineage (NCBI taxonomy): Eukaryota > Viridiplantae > Streptophyta > Magnoliopsida > Magnoliales > Annonaceae > Annona > Annona cherimola. The sequence goes on along the minus strand of CM059977.1, from coordinate 43,991,902 downwards.
CCTTGCGAAGCCCCTTTAATGCCTTTTATATGCTGCTGGTTTTTTCCCCTTGAATGACACATCATAAATGTATTTTATAAATTCATTTTTCATGTTTAATGTGGTGCGCCTGACCCGAGGCACCGGAGCCTTACTCCGAGATTGTTTACGATTAGTAAATGTGACACGGGATTGTTACCCTGTTCACGCAGCGGGATTTTTGAATCCATTTCATTTAGTGATTTTTTTCTTTTCATTCCCTTCATCTATTACAAGCAACGTATACTTGTAATTAACTTTACATGTCATTTACAAACTGTCAACTTGATCACTTAAATCATATAACTTCATAAATCAAATTCTCATAGAATACCAACATAACCATTTATTTGTTCAAATCATACATATCCATAACCTAAAAATTTTATGATCACTGCACACATTCATTTGTACTTGTTCTGCAACCAATTATACCTTGAAGTTTTCTCGAGGGTCACTTCCACTTCTGCCTGAACTTTATACCCATCTAGGATTAGGAAAACAAAACGTGAGTACGAATACTCAATAACAAGCATTTTTCATTTTTTTGCAAACCTTTTCTTGAAAATATTTTCGTTCCCATTTCTGGGATTTTCATAAACAATGCATTTGCAAAAACATTTCATATAAATACTCTCATGCCCCAAATCTTGGGCTGCTCATGAGCAAACCATACTCAAATGCGTTCATTTCTTCCCATTTGGTAGTGAAATTTACCAAGTGATCATTTCACCTATGGAGAAGAAACATTTCATGTGAAGGCATGCTAGCTAGGCGGCCATCCATTCAACCCTTTCCCATTTTAGGGAGAGCACCGCCAGCCTTTGGCCTTTTCCTTAGAGACTTGGCCACATGTAGAGGATCACCGATCTTCTACCGCCTCTACAATGGATCAAATCATGATCTGGGTGCACCATACCTCATTTCCATTCATATCCACATATACATGTTAGCATCATTTTATGAAATCCACACATGCATTATCCTGTGTCTCTCTCAAAACTGAAAATTTAGCGTAATCACTTCATAAAATCCACATAGGCATTATCCTGTGTCTCTCTCAAACTGAAAATTTAGTATAATCACTTCATAAAATCCACATAGGCATTATCCTATATCTCTTTCAAAACCAAAAACTTAGCATAACCATTTCATAAAATCCACATAGGCATTATCTTGTGTCTTTTTCAAAATCGAAAATTTGGTGTAATCATTTCTTAAAATCCACATAGGCATTATCCTGTGTCTCATTCAAAATTGAAAACTTGGCATAATCATTTCATAAATAATGAGTATGCCAATGTATCATTTCCATCGATGTCATAATTCTCCATGTGATACAGCCCATCATTTCCATTCACGTCGTAATTTTTATGTGATGGTACGATAGCTCGGTGAAATCCTTGCCATATGGTAGATGACATTTACTAAGTGCTCAACAGCCCATGAAAACATGACCTTTCTATTAAAAATGTCAAACAAACCGATTTTGAAATAACAAGGGAAAAACTACCTACGAAAACATAACCTTTCTATTGGAAGACACTAGACTGATTGACTTGACAACATCAAGGGAAGACCTAATGTCCTTTTTCATGCATGACTTTTATTCACCCCGGAATCTGTTCGCAATCTCACCGCAAGTGCACGGGTCGTAGATTGTAGTATATAAATATCGATCCACAGGGAATTTGAGACTTAAGATGTTGGATCTAAATACTTTCTAACCAAATAAGATAAAGAGAAGAAAGAATAGGAAAAAGAAAAGTTAATCTGTAGAACATAGAACAGGGATTAGAAATCACAAGATTGAGAGCACTTAGGATCTAGGACTTCATATACGTCTTCTGCAATGGATACATGGAGTGTTCGCTTAATCTGGATATAATGTGTTAAAGGAGAACTATTCCTATATTATCCTTGTACCTTCTCTCAAAACCTACAAGACGTACCCTAATCTTCTTAACCATCTATTCTTATGGGATTAAGTCAATTAGAATCCATAAAGTTTTGTGTAAGTTTATGAAATTTCTCAAGGTCATTATGCCTATTCTCATGGTCTTAGATTTTCAGGTTTAGTGTAACACCCCATTCAAAGAATTACTCAAGAACTAGTCAATGGGTACTACACAATCTAGGAAAAATTCGGCAGCATCTCCCCATAACATACAAGGGGTAATATGGAATACATGACCTGATATTCATAACATTTCCATCTGTAACATTCAATCCTATTTATATACTTGCATCTTCATATAATAAGAACATTCATATAGAAGGAAATCATTAAATATTTTCCTTACACAACAAACAGATATAATAGTCATGCATATGTGCATCAACAAGGATTATAATCCAATCTGAAATACCAAATACATTATAGTTGTCAAAGCGGATCCGCCTAAATAATTGTCTACATATATGATTATCAAAAAGAGCACAAATCTAAAGAACTGAAATCAACATATTGTGCTAAGGTCTCTCATGTTTGATCTTCAACTTGTCCCATCCTTAAGTTCCCCTTCTGACCTGCGATCTAAAAGCACAATAACAAATGATATGAGTCTAAATAGACCCAGTAAGTAGATAGTGGTTAGCACAAAATGGAAATAAGCATAATGATGGATGCTCATATAGTGATGAAGCTGATACATATGGGTCCAATACCCACTCCCAAGATCGTATGCATATAACCATACACACAAATTGAACAACACAACCAATCATCTACTCATGTCCATCAAGGGCCATGAACAACCCTCTCCTCATGTCAATAAGGGGCCATGAACAACCCTTACAACCAACTATTTGAGATAACACATCATACATAACAGACAATGAAACACGTCGCAAACCACGCATACAACATCAACACAATTCAGATTCAACATATAGATCTGTCACACAAGCATTTTATCAAACACATGATAGGTGCGAAATGAAAGAACCTTCAATTCATACTCTCGATTGGGGCAAATCAATTCACGTCACATTCCAACAATATAAAAACTGCTAAGAAGTCTTTTACATCATAGAAATCACGCATTCAAAGTAAATTCCCCATGAACCCTAACTGTTACGAACTCTACGCCTAATACCATGGAGTCGTTAGAAGCTATACATTCCCTCTAGCCTCGCATCGCGTTTAACATAAAATTTCATCACTAAATCGAGAAGGGGCGACATCTACTTACCTTGACCGTGATCCCTCCCAAGACAACGACCCTAGATGTGGACTGCAGAAATTCAGAGCCTTGGAGCTTCCTGGACTCGGATCTATGACCTTTAAGGTAGTTGGTATAGTTTCCCTCAAGCGATCACGGGTGGTTCGAACTGAGTGGAAGAGAAATTAGAAGAGGAACGAAGAACCAGAAGAGGAGGAGGAGAAAACGCGGTCGGGCGCGAAATGGGAATGAAGCCCTAGAGCGCGAGCCGCTTATGTTAATAGAATCCATTGAGTCGGGTCGGGGCATGGGTTGGGTCCAGTCGCAATTAGTAATTTAATTCCCCGTACCTACTCTGCGAAGGGAAAAAAAATAGTTATAGTGCTTAACAATGACACACTAATCATACACATTTAAATTTATACTCAGTGTGCTAAGATCATAATACATGCATATATGTTATGCATCCATTAACATTATAAACTCCTAGTGGCATGTTCATAAGTTATCTCATAAATAGAGAAGGGTTATAATGAAAATAAAATAAAATAAAATACCTGGTCCTTACATTTAGTATCTTGATTTTCGTATATTAGACTTCCACCTCTCGATTCTATTACCTAATATATGAGAATCATTGCCAAAGAGTAGACTTTTATGCCAAGCAAGCATTAAATCATAAGATATTAAATTAACACATAATATCAAACCACGATATCCGCTACATTATACTTATGCTACATCCTAAACCCTAGATTAAGGATTTAGCTTAGCATGTTTATAATAAAAATCAAACACAAAATAATATTGTATTCAAAGTCCATCACAAACAAGACAACTAAATGAACATAAAAAAAGAAAACAAAAGCTTATTGATTAGAAGCCCCAATGGTGTCTCGACCACCTCAAGCAACTCGCCGCGTCTCCTCTTGCCTCGTGCTCTACTCCTTTTCTCGCTCTTCGGACCTCAACTCAAACTTCTAGGACGTTCTCAGATGCTTTAGGACATTCCCCATAAGTGTTTATATAGAGGTGAATAGTGCACATGGACAGTAACATGAATAGTGCGCATGAACAGTGTGCAAATAGTGTGCGTATGGATAGTTATACATGAATACTCAACGCATGAACAGTTGCGTATGAACAGTTGCGCGTGAGCAGTACCACATGTGAACACTAACTACGTATGAATAGTTCTTTTCTAGAAACGTAGTTTTGCTTCAAATTTGAGTTTTGAATTTGCAATTTACTCCTGCTTTTATCGATGCTTATTAATTTGTCCATGTTGTATACTAAAATTGTACATATTCCTTATACTTTACACAAATTAGTCAATCGTGAGTATTTTATGCTTTGTAAAGCTAAATCAATCAAAATATGATTTAAAATATCTTAAACACTCAAATTCTTCTCAATTAATAATCAAAATTCATAATATAAATGTGACCTAACAAATACCCCCACACTTGAACCTTGGTTATCCTCAAGCAAATACAAAATAATCAAGTCACAGAATTTCAAGAATTGGCCTTTCAAGAACTTTGAGAAAAAACTAAATGTAAATGATCATCAAAACTAGTGAGGATGTTGAATAAAAAACTTTGAAATAGAGCATTTATCAAAATGTCAATCAAAAATCCATTTTCATTAGATTAATATTGTACACCCTGTTACCGTTTCTGCTTTCAATCACTAAAAGTTCAAAATCTCCTGCAATATAAACTCCTAGTTATCAAATATCCTCCCCTTTTATCTGGTTATTCAATACACACATTCAATAATTCAAATAATGGTAGTGATGAAGAAAAATATCAGTCACATTACGTCATATACATCTCATCAAAGTCTTGCATCCAAATTTCCTCTACCAACTTAATCAACCAATTCATGGATCATAAAGACTTGGTGGGACAACGATTTAGTTTAGCACAAGAAATAAAAATTCAAAAAAACTTCAAAAATTGAGTCGTTTCCACATTGATTTGAGTCTGATTTTACAATAGGAAGTAGTGTTACCCCCACACTTAGTGCCTTTTCTAAACCGGGTCTCACCCCTTGGTTTAACATATATTTTTTTGAAATATTTTTTTAAACCAAGTCTAGTAATACTTCCCCTCACCATATTTCAAGGTATCCAGGGAACTTTTTTTTACAAACAAATCCCCTCACCATATTTTAGGGTGTTTAGGGAGTCATTTTCATAAATGCACTAGCCATGTGGTTGACCTCATTCCCATCATTCTTTTTAGCTCTAGATTCAAATTTAAAGTCGATTCAATTCAAAAAGGTGGGAATTAAGGTTTAGAGAAGAAAATTTAAATTCATGCTCGATGGGGGTAAACAACAGCTATGCTCTTAAAGATAACCTCATCAGAAGGAATTCCTTAATCATGTCCCATAAACAAGTCAGGTTGAAAATTAAATCCTTCAACTAGAATAAGATTTTCAAATATATGGGAAAAACTACCTTTTTAAATGACCAATTGTGTGTATTACAAATAACCTTTGAAAAATTAGAGATGATTAATCTGATTTTGAAAGAAACAGAATTGGTTCCTTCGTGTATCAATTTCATTAAATAATCTAGGAAATAAATATGAGTATTTTCAACAAGTATATGTTCGAAAATAAATTCAACATCTCACTAAAATTCAGTTAATTGCATAACTCAAAGTTTTAGAAATCCCAATTATGGTCTGCTTAAAGGAACAATCAATAATTTAAAGTGAAGTTTAAATCAATCCAGTGTCAACAATCATGAATATTTTCAACAAAATTTAGTAATTTTTTTTAAAAAATGTGAAAAATTCAGCACAATATTCATTAAGCTTGTATTCTTTCAATCAAAAGGGTAATCAAAGAAATAATGCAACGCATTCACCCCACGCTTAAAATTAACATTTTCCTTAATGTCAAGGACAATTCATTCAATCAAACATGAATCAATAAGCGTGTACTTTTAGTGATATTTATCAACTTCCTTGTTAATTTGCAGAGGCTTTCAAATTACATTCTTCCTGATCGAGTTCCTGCAAACACTAAATGAAAACTCCAAGTCGAAAAGCATCAAAATCCTAAGAATAAAAAATAAAAAAAATAGAAAGAAACTAATACTTCCATAACTAAACCCTGGGTTACCTCCCAAGCAGTGTTAAGTTTAACGCCTTCAGCCAGACTGTTGAAATTGGGTCAACCAATACCCAATCTTTCAAATACAAGTTAATGTGGATTTTTCTCTAAGTTCTCTTGTGTTGCATTCCGCATGCATGTGAAACTTAGACAATCACCAGGCGTGATATCCAACAACTCTTTCTGCAACATCATCTTGTTATGGTTTCCTACAAAATCATAGATGTTGTTAGTATCTAAATAAGGATCTAAATAAAAAGGGAGAGAAATTTTCTTAAAGTTATGTTCATCACTTTAGGATTAATGCAATGTTCATCTTCTCTCTGCGAAAAAAAACTAATGATGGCTTGTGTGGCTTGAATGGTATGGATGATTCCTCGGATATGTTGATAATCATCTCTTTCTCACTGCTTTCATCTTGAACTTCCTTAGGTATTGACTGATTTGGAATTTTCTCATTGCTATCATCCTGCACCTCACTCTCCTCTTGATTATCATCTTTTAGAACGACTTCATGATATGCCTGGTTTGGAATCTGCACTTGTTCATCTGCATGCATTTCATCCTCTACTTGATCGTCTTTAATCGAGATGATTTCATCATAATCCTCAGAAAAATACATAGAGTCCATGCATGACTGACTAGGAGGTTCGTCAGATTTCTTATTTAGATGAATGACTTGTTGTGCAACTTGCTCTCCTAGAATTAGAAGCTGCTCATTCATTTTATCAAGTTCTTGAAGAAGTAGTTTTAAGATTTTATCTTTGGTAGATTCTTCAGGCTCTGGTGCAACTGTAAGTGGAATGGAGGAAAAATATTTTTTTTAACAAATTTTCATAGTAAAATTCATGAGTTTGAGGTGGAAAACAGTTTTGTTCAGATTGAAAGAAAAGATTGTCGGATCAGGAAAAGTTTGAATGTGTAGGCCTATCACGATTGTAAGTGTTTGAGAGAGAATTGTCAACAAAATGGGGGTTGTTATAGTTATAATAATTTTGTTGCTCATGAATCCAGTCTTGTTGGTATTGTGCATTTATCATTGAAGTCCCCTCTCTATATGAATTATACTGGTTCACTACTTTACAATTCTCATAAAATTTATTAGCAATCATTCTATCATCATGAAAATATTTATCGCTCATTCTATCATCATACAATTGATTATAGTATTCCATAAAATAACTTTTTAGAAAAATAAAAGAAAAATCCTACAAAAAATGATACAGGAATAGAAAATAAAAAAATAAAAAAAGAAAGAAAAGAAAAGTATTTAAATACAAAATCCTAAATAATGCTGAATTCCCTAGCAACGGGGCCAAAATACTTATTTGTCATCTTATTGCAAGTGTACGAGTCATAGATTGTAATATATAAATATCGATCCACGGGGAATTCGGGACTTAAGACGTTGGATCTAAACACTTTATAACCAAATAAGATATGGAGAAGAAAGAATAGGAAAAAGAAAAATTGATCTGTAGAACGTAAGCTTATTGGTTAGAAGCCTCGATGGTGTCTCGACCCCCCAAGCAACTCGCTGTCTCTACTCTTTCCTTGTGCTCTACGCCTTCTCTCGCTCTCCGGACCTCAACTCAAGCTCCCGGAACGTTCTCAGATGCCTTAGGACATTCCCCATAAGTGTTTACATAGAGGTGAATAGTGCGCATGGATAGTGACGTGAATAGTGCACGAATAGTGTGCGTATGAACGGTTGTGCATGAACAGTTGAACGTGAACAGTAACTGTGTATGAATAATGCCTTGCTTGAAACACAATTTTGCTTCAGATTTGAGTCTTGAATTTGCAATTTACTCCAGCTTTCATCGGTACTTATCAATTTATCCATGTTTTGTACTAAAATTGCACGTTTTCCTCTTGCTTTACACAAATCATTCAATCGTGAGTTCTTTATGTTTTGTAAAGCTAAATCAATCAAAATATGATTTAAAGTATCTTAGGCACTAAAATTCTTCTCAATTAATAATCAAAATTCATGATATAAATGTGATCCAACAACATCATATACCTTTTTCATATGACATTGTTGTTATTCTGATGTAAAAAAAGCTTGCATACTCATTTTGAACATAATTTATAAAATAGTATTCAAATCACCGTATTGGGATGACCATCCTTAAATGGTTTTCAAAATCATCTATACAAAGTAATTTTCAAAACACTTCAAAAGTGAAAGAATTTCAAAATATGCCAATTTTTAAGAAAAATTAATAATTTCAAAAGTTTTGCTTGTTTGCTTGAAAACAATTTTAGAACTAGCACGATAAAGTAATTTTTGAAATATTTCAAGATTCCACAATAAAATGGCATATTCAAAAGCTTTTCTTGCAAATCTTTTTATTCCCATTTTTGGATTTTTCAAAGGATATGCAAACGCATCGTTCCCATTCTTCCACTCTAGCCTCATATTTTTCATTTGTACAACATCCCTGTCATTTTTATATATAAAAAAGAGCATGCATATTCTTTGAACACCATTAACAAACAGAAATCAAATCATCTTATACAATCAACTTATCGGGATAGTCACCCTTAAACCCTTTTAGAAACATTGGTATAAAGCAATCTCAAAGCATTTCAATATTCAAAGAGATTCAAAACATTTCAATATTCTAAGAGATTCAAAACATTTCAATATTCAAAGAAATTCAAAATATTTCAAAAGCATCATTTTCAAAAGTTTTGCTTGCAAAAATCATTATTTTTTAAAAAGTAAAACTTTTCTTTTCATAAAACTCTTTTGAAATAGCATTTTTGAAGGGTTAGCTTACCTGTAGGAAGCTCAACTTGTTCCCTCAAAATTTTCCTTGCCTTTGCCTCGACAAGTGAAAATGATCACTTAATCATACCTGTATAATATCTTATGCTTGCATGGTTTGCCTTTTCCGTGCATTTATCACTTGTTCCCAACCCTTTTATAGTCTCATTCTATATGTGACTCTTAGTATCTCAATCTTATTCAATTCTTCCTTTGAGATGAACACTTTCATTTCCTTAAGTCACATATATCGATTTTTCCAATAATCAATCATTTTCTTGGCTCAATACCCTAATTTAGGGCATTCGATCTCTTTAATCATTTGAGATACTTACTTGAAATTATAATAAGCTAAGTTCAAGTAAGATTTTCAAAGTTCACATCTACCTTTTAAACAATCACATATACATATCTATGTAATGTAGTGATTGTTTGCTTACCCTTTTAAAACTTACACTTAATATATTAAACTTTCTTAATTACTTAAAATACTTGTTTACTCTATATTGCAAGCGAAATTCTATTCTAAAAATATGAAATTTAACTTTCATTTTCAAAACAGCCACTTATATTCTCATTTCCACCACGTTTCACTTCTTACAATTCCACTTTAACCATATGCACATGTAGGGTTATTAATCAACAACCCTTGTGGTTATTTAAGGGCTTGTGTAGAGCCTTTAATAAGTTAAATTCTAATGAATTTTCTGGAATTTACATTCACTTGCAACAACAACCCTATTTAATCTCATTTTCGCTAGTTTTACTTTTACAACTTCACCTTAATCATACCCACATAAATTACAAATTATCAACCACTCTTGTGATCTTTTCAAGGCTTGTTTACCACCTTTATCAAGCCAAATTCAACCCAATATTTCTAGGATTCACTTCCCTTTTCAAAACAGCCCCTTATGTGCTTAAATCCATCTAGTTTCACTTTACTAATTGCATCTAAATGATGCATACATGAATTGCAACCTATCCACAACTCTTGAAATCATTTTAAACACTTGTTTACAACTTATAGCAAGTGAATTTTACTTCAAAATTTCTAAAATTTATCATCTTTTTTCAAACAGCCCTATTTAGTCTCATTTTTGCTAAGTTCAACTCATGTAGCACATAAATCCAATCATATATGCAATTTAAATACATATATATGTGATATTATCATTCAACACCCCTTAAATATGAGAGTTCAACCTATGTCATCTTGCTTAGTCCTTGAATTCCCTAAAGTAAACAAAAATTTCCCTTATCATCTAGTTGGGTGTCAAGTAAGCATATAGTAAAAACTAATTCAAACCTGCTTGAATGTCGACCTTTCCCCTCTTATTTTTCTGAATTTTCCTTTTTTTCTCTTCTCTTTTAGTGTTGTTTGGTCATTCCTAAGTTGTTGCCCTTTGTTTCCATTTTTTCTAAGTTTTCTCTCGCTCAATGCTCAAAAACGTCCATCTAATTGCTGCCCATTTCTTATTTATAGGTTGGTGCTCTAACCCTCTTGATGCCACCTCATTATTCATGACTTAAAATATATAAAATTCAATTTAGTTGCTGCATTCATCCTAGCCATCCATTTGCCCCTATTGTTGCAACATTTTGAGCCATCCATGTGTCCCATTCTTAGCCACATTTACCATGCATTTTGCATTTTAACTTTTTATCAAAAATCCCCTAAAATATAAGCTTGAACACATTCATACTCAGCTTCATTTCATCATGCATTTTATTTATTTCTTGTTGACTTATCCCTTGCTCAATGCACCATAAACTGGACACCTCAAAAGTGGGCTTCAAAAGTCAAAGTTGACTTTTCCTTCTCATTAATGGCATTTACCTTTAATACCCATAAGTCAAATGCTTTAAATCAATTTCATCATTAAATTACACATGCCACCTAAGCATTCTCTACATTCTTTTTCGTCCTTTAGTGTATTTCATCTTTTAGTATACATAATTACCATAGTAATTAAAGCGATTAACTTAATCACCTTGCTTACTTAGTTGCCCAAATCTCATCCATCTAAATCATAAAGCATAAAATTTAATATCGCCCATTGAATTGTCATGCCAACATGATTTACCCATACTTAGATTTATTGAAAACTATATAGGTGATCATAAACCCTCCATATCATGAACATTTCAAATTCCATCATTTTACAAGCTCCAATTTATATTTACTATGCTTTAAAATAGATGGGGTTTCACATTTAATTACTACCCTCATCTAAGCCATCCACTTGTCCCATTCTTAGCCACATTTTGACTTACTTTCTCCCCAAGTCACCTAACTACACATGTCTAAAGTGAGTTGCATTTCATTTGATGTTTTTGCATTTTATTTTATTTTTATCAAAAATGCCTCAAAATCCCCATGCTTACATGTCCATACCCAACTGGATTTAAATCATGTATTTTATTTAATTTTTAATAACTTATTTGCCTCCCAAATTAACCTCCTTTTGACACCTCAAAAGTGGGTTCCAAAAGTCAAAGTTGACTTTTGCATTGCATTTATGGCAATTACCTTTAATGCCCATAAGTCAAATGCCTTAATTACATTTCATCATTAATTTTTATAATAATTCATAATACCACTTTCCAATGGGATTAGGTTTAATCTAATCAATTCATCACTTAGAGCACATCAACTTACTTAGTCATATAAATTTTCATCTCAAAACGATGAATATATACTAAGATATTAGCAAAATGAATTTAATTCATAAAATACCATGCAACTCTAATCATTTAACCCCTTTCCATTCATACTTCTCATGATCCAAACCGTTCATCTTGTAGGGCATGCCAACTTAGGCTTTCCCTTAAAATTTCATATCAATTCACACTATACATCACAAGATTTTAATAGATCAAGTATTAAATCAAATAATAAAATGAGAAATGACATTAATTACACATGCCACCTAAGCATTCTCTACATTCTTTTTCGTCCTTTAGTGTATTTCATCTTTTAGTACACATAAGTACCATAGTAATTAAAGCGATTAACTTAATCACCTTGCTTACTTAGTTGCCCAAATCTCATCCGTCTAAATCATAAAGCATGAAATTTAATATCTCTCATTGAATTTTCATGCCAACATAAGTTACCCATACTTAGATTTATTAAAAACCATATAGGTGATCATAAACCCTCCATATCATGAACATTTAAAATTCCATCCTTATACAAGCTCCAATCTATATTTACTATGCTTTAAAATAGGTGGAGTTTCTCAGAAGCATATGCATTTAAACCTTTCCATGTAAACCATTTTTTCATGAGGACATTTCTATGCCTTAAAATATTTTCATGACCTCATTTTGGGGCTTTTTAAAACAAAGCAGATGCAAACACGCCTCTATCTATCTGGTAGGTGACACTTATCAAGTGATCATCCTTTCATAGGAAAGATACCTTTAATGTGATGGCACGCGAGCTCTACAACTATCCTTAAACCATCTCCCATTTCAGGGAAGGTGCCGCTGTTCTTCTGCCTTTCCTTAGAGACTCGACACATGTAGAGGGGGGCCCCGATCTGCGACCGCTTCTACAATGGACCTATTCATCATTTTGGTGCATCATACATCATTTTTAATCACATTGACATGCTAGCATGATTTCATAAAATAATAGAGACCTCAGACTGTGTCCTTTTCAATTTGAAAACTTATGTGGCGCCCCCAACTCGAGGTGTCACACAAAGCCTTACTCTGGGATCGCTATTAATTGGTAAATGTAAGTCAGGTTTGTTGCCTTGATCATGTGGATGGTTCTTAAATTGGATCTCGTCCAAATTTTTTTCCGTTCCATTCCTTTACCTTTCATCAATTCATTTCTTTGCATTTCACTCCATTCATCCTGCAAGCAATGATAAACTTGTAATTTGTCGCACTTAGTATTTTAAAATACCACATGGTTCCCCTTTTATTCTTATATCTGTTCAAAATCTCACCTCCTGGCAATTGTCATCAACTACACATATCATTCATAAAATTCAACTTCCGCCATGCCATAATTATATAAAATACATTCATCATCAAATATTCGACATGCATACTGATATACATACATTAAATTATCAATTCACTTAGCCTATAAAACTATCAATAAGTTCATATACGTTAACATTCCTTAAACATTCCAATCATATCATTCCATGCATTGTAGCTAATCATTTAAACACACACATGAATATCATCTCATACATTTCCTCAATTGCGTAGGTTCTTTACCACTTGAGTTTCCCTATACCTGTCTAAGGTTTGGGAAAACAAATTGTGAGTGATAACTCAGTAAGCAAGCATTTTTTTGTAAAATATTTTCATAAATTTTTTTTCATATAAACCTTTTATATGTCACGTCTGGGCTTTTCAAAGGTGATGCATAGAGTATAAACCTTTTTAGGTAATTTCCTTTGTTCTTAAATGGACGTTTTTATGTCCCAAGACATTTTTCATATAAACCAATTTTTCCAATGGATATTTTTATGCCCTAAAACATTTTCCACAGAAACTTCTTGGCAATGGACATTTTTATGTCCTAAAATATTTTTCACATAAATCCTTTTAGCAAGTAGACATTTTTATGTCCTAAAATATTTTTCTTATAAATCATTTTTCATGACCCCATTTTGGGGCTTGTTAAAACAAACAAGTATATGCATGTAATCCTTTTTCATGAATGCATTTGTGTAAAAATCTTTTCATCTCAACCTTGATATTTACACTTTTGTTTAAAACATCCAATTCACACATTGGTGTGACATAGGACTCAATGATGACCATTTTTCCCATAGTGACCATTCCTTTCATTTTATTATCCTTACTTAGGGTAAATTCCCAAGCTCATTATAACCATTGAGTTTAGCTCAACATATGGAAGTTTATCACTTTTCATTTATCATTTAAAATCCATACTTTGCATTTTCACATTGGTGCTCATTCAAGACATCTATTTATGAGTTAGGGTTACTAATTTCAATCTCAAATTTTTGAGATTTTATAATTTTTTCAAAAAAGCCCTATTTTTCCCATATTTCCATATTTCCTTCTCAGTTTTACACTTTAGCTAATTATACATGTTCATTCTTCCTCCTTGCCATCCATACCCTTCATTTCACTCTTTTAATCACACATATAATATGTGTTAAGCAAATTCATATAAAACAGAAATTTTCCTCTCCAGTTTAGCTTAGTTTAAGCACTTATTTGCACATTAATTAGGATATAATCATAAAATCAAAGTTCCCCAATCAATTTTTCCAAAACAACAACTTTTCTTCATGAGTTTCCACCTTGGACGTCCCCATCATTATGCCCTATAAAACAGATTTTTACATTTTTATTTTCAGCCCTTTGGATGTCCCATCTTGCTCCATATTTAGGGTATTTTATCCTTATGTTTATACATATAATTTGTTGTTCAAGTCATGCATCATTTCCACCCTAAATGAATGGAAATTTTCGCCTAGTTGTTAAACCAAAGTTTTACCTAACTAAGGTTCATCAAACAAGATTGGTTTAATATATATTAAACATGAAAATAATTCACATAATCCATACATGATAAATGATTAAAACAACAACATATAATTAAAATTAATTTAAAATTCCGCATGGTTAACTTGTTGAAAACAACTCTAAGTTATGCATATCATTTCCTTGATGCTTGAATTGAATCTCTCATCTCATTTAACAGTTAATACCCCTATCAAGGATTTCATAAATCATCACTTGACCTAGAAAACTTGGCAATTATCAAACCAAACTTGGTTAAACACTTTCTTGAATTATTAGAGTTGCTTGGTCCTTGGTCAAGTTAGTCTCTCCCCTTTCTCCTTTTTTTTTCCTCCTCTTTTCTTCTTCTTTTCCTTCTGCTTTTTCCTTCTTGCTTGGTCGTCCACCCTGCTGCCTCTTTTTTTTTTCACCTTGCTGTCCACCAAATGACCTTGCAAGGTTGCCCTCTCTTTTCCTTTTATATTGCTGAATTTTTACCCCTTAAATTCCACCTCATTTTGGACTTAATTAAATCCATATTTATCCATACATGAGTTGTCATGTTTATCCATGGAATTTCCTATTTTTCACATATTTTTAAACACAAAAATTCTGCCATTAGTTGTCCACCATCATGTCCCTAGTTGTCCTCCCTTTTTTGGCATTTTATGAGCACAAAAATGCTCAATATTGCTGCCTACTTGCTGCCCATTGCACGTCCTTACAATGCAGCCTTTATCATGGATTTTTTTGAATTTTAAAAATTGTAAAATTGCCCCCAAAAATCTCTCCTTACGACACCTCATTTGTACTCTTAAATGCATTGACTTTTGCATTAATGAATTCACTTTTCGAAAGAAAAAGGTCAAAGAGTTTTAACCATAAGTGATTAAGCATTTTCCCATGATATTTAGCTTAATCAAATCCATCCATATGATAGAACACTTTGTTTTAACCGTTCATAAAAAATTTCATCTCAAAATGACCATTCTAGTGCAAGTTATGATCATTTGAAAATATCATATGGAAATTGATGAAATTAATTCATTATCATCTTAATTTAATCATGATTAACATAATCGATACCATTCATGAGGTAGAGTATGTCAACATGTGCTTACCTTTCGAATTTTACGTCAATCCGCCTTATATGCGTCAAGTTATAAATTTTTCAAGCTATATCTCACTAATCCTATAATTATCATCAATTTAACATAATTATTGGAATTAAAAATCATGCCAAATCATCATTTTCGTACCTCATTTTGTCTCTTTGTACACATTAATCCACATTGGGTAAAGGTGATTAACTTAACCACCTCACTTGGTCATTCGCCCTAATCTCATCCATCTAATTCAAAGCATACATTAATAACTCTTGAATACCTAGATTACATTTATTGATCTCTAAATGTTTTAGGTATCACAATCCTCCCTCCTTATAAAAGGTTTCATCCCGAAACCTATTACATTTCAAATAACTGGGGTAAGACTCACATGACATAGCCAGCTTATCATTATTTTTCAATACTTCCAATGACTCACCACGCTTCCACTGCACTACCCTGATTTGGTGGCATTCATGGCCTTGGTCTGTTAGACCTACTACTCATCTCTACTGTTTCCTTTTAACTTATGAGTTTTTCATTGGCAATTGCCCTCCTTTTTTTTTTACACAGAGAAATTATATTTGCATAATCTCTAATCTTATCATAGGATAACTCCTATCATACCTATTCAGTCATATCAAATAGAGATCAATGGTAACCACCTCCTTTTCACATATACTTATCATATAAGCATAAATATTTTCAATTCTATAGTCTATTCATTCTCACTACATAATGCCTACAACTGGGTTATACAAGCGTAAATTGCTCAAAGAGGGTGCTGGTGCTAAACCAGTCTAGAACTTTCCCTTTCTTATTCTCATTTCTATTTTCTATAAACCAGTGAAGGGTCCTCATCATCCTTTCTAGTCTCATTTTCCCATAAGTTTATCATCATTATGAAGGGATAATCCTCTCATACTTATCTTCCAAACACATTAAGATTGGAGAGAATCTTAAATAATTTTCCTTTCTTCCCGATCCATAACATTTTAATCTTATATTATGAAAAATGGTAAATGATATAATTATCATGATTTTAATTTCTTTCTTGCCTTTATTTTTCTACACTTATTTACCGTTTCTTACTATGATATCACTCTCTGTGGTATCATACCTATATCCTTCTTTTCCTTCCATTCGTAATAATTTGACGTGGTTTAATACACACATCCGTACTAAAATTGCGGAGATTCCCTATTGATTAGCAACTGTAGTTAGTTTTTGTTGAGCTAGCCCTCCTTATCTTGTTGCTTCTTATGTCTTGATCCAACACTTTGAGGTAATTTGTCCCACTTAATCATAATTGAAGTATTTTATCTTCCTTGCTTCAATAACTTGATAATTTTTGCCACATGGCCAACTTGTCCACATTTATAACATTAGTTTAAACCCCATAAACATTCCCCAAAATGACATTTTTGATAATTTCCACAAATTGGAGGACCTATTATGATATAGTTTCTTTTCCTCTTTCTTGTCACTACCTTCTTGCTTCTTTCCTTCCCTGTATCAGGTTCATTGGTTTTAGGGTCAAGTTGTCCTTGCCCTGATTGTAATCATTCAAACTCAACATTTGTTTTACTTTGGAGTCCTACTAGGAAATATTCCTTATTAAAATTTTCCATAAAAATTTACCACGTTACCTTTCTTGGTTGTGGCATAGTGGCTATTAGGATCTCTCATCATTCATAAGCATCCCCAATCAATAATTGGGTGGCGCGTAAAACTTTCTGATCATCACTACATGGAAAAATTTTAAATAACTTCTTAATTTTAGTCATCCACTGCTTAGCTTGAACAAGGTCTGATTCACCTGAGAACTTTGGTGGATGTTGAGCTAAAAAGGCGTTGATAACCTTCCAATCTCTTTCATTCCCTTCTAATTGATCATGTTGGGCTCTTTTCTAAAAACCTTGTATTACTTCTATTGCTTGGGCTACCTAATCTCGGGTGACCTATTGCACGAATTTTTTTACAACCACAGTTATCTTTTCTTCTATTAATTCTACCTGTACGGTGTTACCTGTAGCGGCGGCACTATCAACCTTTGACTCAAGGTTTACATTTGCCCGTCATTGACGAGTCCTTGGCTTTAGTTGTCTTCTCTGCCTTGGTCTCTTAGATTTGTTATTGGCTTCTCGTACTTCCTATTGACTTACAAGTCCATCATTTACAAATACCTTTCCCTTGTTCAGCTTAGCTCTTACTCTGGTGATAGGCATGTTGTTTTCTATACATGTAAAAGTTATATCAATATCATCCATTATCATAATACAATTCATATCATACATCGCCAATTATTTCAAATAGAAAGGTCGCTGACCTTTCCATTTCACATGCACTTATCATATGAATAAAATCAAGTGTACTTGGATCTTCGCACTTGTATCTTCATAATATCTTTTCTTCAAAACATCATACATTCATTTATCATCTTAAAAATCAAAAGGATTTTTGCTAACTTTTTCTATCCCATTCGTATTCTTATATCCACTTTCATTATTATTTCCATCCTCGCCTTTCATGATGTAAGGTTGCCTTTCTTACTCATTAAGATTATGTTTGCATAATCTATCATTTTATCATAAACATAAATCCTAAATCGACAAGCATACAGAGAGTCGGTGCCTAGGCGACGCCCAAGTGACACCACGATGTCGCACGCCACACATGTAAAGTCTAGCATGTTCTTGTACTATGTGAAGTAGGGTGTGGTAAGCTTCAGGTATGGGGGTCTAGATGTAAGGTCCCATTATATGACCCATCATCTATTCATATTCCCTTCCATCCTCTGTCTTCTCTCGGCTTCCCTTTTCTTCATCTCATTTGGCCCCATTATCATTTTTTCTTCATATATTATCTACATTGTGAAACATAGCAAGCCAGCTACATTTCCTACAATGTGGCACCCCAACCCAAGCGTCACAATATGAGCCTTACTCCGGGATCGTTTATTGATTGGTAAGTGTGAACAGGATTGTTGCCCTGTCACATGGCGGGTTCTATAGCATGAATATACATTTATCATTCCCTCCATAGGAATTTATCTCATGACACTTAGTCATTTATTCCTCAAATTGCCCATTTTGGACATCATCAAGCCTTGCTTTATACATTCAACA
This sequence comes from Annona cherimola, assembly GCA_030490835.1. Lineage (NCBI taxonomy): Eukaryota > Viridiplantae > Streptophyta > Magnoliopsida > Magnoliales > Annonaceae > Annona > Annona cherimola. The sequence goes on along the minus strand of CM059977.1, from coordinate 43,973,073 downwards.
TTTATTTTCTACACATTATTTCCATCATATAACATAAAACCTTATAACATTCATATCATGTTGTAATATACATACATCATCCATCATATTTTTTTTAACAATTTGACATATTTCAATCCACATCACACATCAACAGTACATAATCCCATATAGATGCAACAATTTGAGACATCCATCTCATAAAACACCATTCTTTATATAGATGCATACAAAGGAATACAAGAGTTATTTTTTCTTCATTTAACATGTGCTTCTCCCCTGTAGCCATCATATACTTGTCTAAGGGTTTGGAAAACAAATTGCGAGTATTAACTTAATAAGCAAGCTGCATAGTTTTCAGGCAATAATTTTCATGCAAAGTTTTTCTTTTGCATAAACATTTTTGAGTAACCAACGTCATACCCAACAAGGGTATATCATGAATAATGAAAATGCATTATTATCAACATAATATAAACATCATATGATGGTACACTAGCTAGGCGACCATCTCGTCATCCTGCTCCCATCTTAGGGAGGGCGCCGCTGACCTTTGGCCTATTTTAGCGACTTGGTCACGCTAGAGGGGGACAACCGATTCGCTTACACCTCTAAAGTGGACCTAGTACCTTGTGCACCATGAATATAGACATGTTAGCATGATTTTCATGAATAACCATTTGAACCATAATTTCTCAACATCATTTTAATGAAACAGTATTCAAGTCATTTTGCAAGAGTTATAGGAATGACCATCCTTAAATAATTCCAAAAGCATTTAAAAATTCATTTGAAAAATATATTTCAAAGTATTTAAATATCAATTTGCAACATATTGTCAACATTTTAAGAAAGCAAGTTTTTCAAAAGTTTGCTTGCTTACGTGAATTCACTTTAGTCCATTTCTTCAACTTTTTCCTTGCCTTTGCCTATGTACATGAGAATGACATTTCATTCATACACATAGAATTCCATATGCTTGCACATCTTATAGTTTTCCAACCCACATAATTTTCATCAACTTACTTAATCCACTTGACTTTCAAGTTGGGTGTCAATTTTTACTAATTCACACATTGACGTCACTTATGCTTCCATAGCAACTATTCTATTCATTTTAATACTTTTATTTTGGGTAAATTTTCACACTCATTACACTCATTAATTTAGCTCAACATATGAAAGTTTATTACCTCTCATTTATCATTTTACGCCCATTCTTTACATTTTTTACATTGGTGCTCATTCGAGGCACTAATGAGTTAAGACTACTAATTTTTAATCCCAAATTTTTGAGATTTTATAATTCTCTCAAAACATCCCTCTCTTTTCTCATTTGGCCACATTTTCTTTTCATTTTTTCATTTTAACTAATCATACTTGGTCATTCCCCATTCTTGTCATCCATACCTTTCAGTTGCCCTCTCTTAGTTACACATACATTATGCATTATTCAAGTTAATATAAAACATAATTTTTCCTTCATTTTTGCCTAATTTAGATATTTATTTTTCACATAATTTAGGGTATAATCATGAGATCAAAATCCATCAATTAAATTGCCCAAAACAACAACTTTCCTTCCCATTTTCCACCTTGGACATCCACATCAACATGACCATGAAAAAAAGATTTTTAGAATTTCCATTTCAGCCCTTTTGGACTTCCATACTACTCTATATTTAGGGTATTTTACCCTCATAATCACCCATATATCATGTTGTTTAGGTTTTGCATTAATTCCACGTTAAATGGATGGAATTTGCACCTAATTGTCAACTCAAGTTTCATCCTTATAAGGTCCATCATATAAGCTTAGTTTAACATATATTAAACATGAAAATTATTCACATAATCCATTCATAACATATGCTAAAAAAACAACATTAAATGGAAATCAATAAAAATTCCAGCTTAGTGCGCTTGCTGTAAACAACCCTAAATTCACACATAACTTCCTTGAAAGCTTGAATTGAATTTCCTAAATCATTTGGCATTCAATAACCTTATCAAGGGATTTATAAATCATCACTTATCATTCATAATGAATCAAATTTATGATTCATTGATTGAGCTAGAAAACTTGAAATTATCAAACCAAACTTGGTTTAATACGTACTTGTGATTGTGTGGTTTTGATTCCACCTTGCCTACCTTGTTTCTCCCTTTTTTTCTCTTCTTTTCCTCCTCTTTTTCTTCTATTTTTTCTTCCTTTCCCCCCTGTTTGGACCCTTAAGCTTTTTTATCTTCTCCAAAGCTATCCAAAATGGACGTGCAGCAACCCCTTTCCTGTCTTTTATAATGAGGTTTTTAACCCTCATTTTCCGCCTCATTATGAGGTGAATTAAATCTTTATTTATCCACCCTATTGAGCTGTCCACTTGATCACGTCCCATGTGTCCATGATTTTGGCAGTTTGTGCATCATTAAAAAGCTGGCCAATCTATGCATTGAACATCCCTGCCATACTGCCCCCTTTTCATGCCATTTTTTATTTTTAAAAATCACAAAATTTGCTCAAAATTCACCCCTTTGGACACCTCAAATGACCCCTTACATGCATTGTCTTTTGCATTATTGATAAGCCACTTTTTAAAAGCAACAAGTCAAAGGATTTTGTTCATAAGTGATTCAACATTTCCTCATACAATTTACTTAACCAAAGTCATCCATATGATAGGTCATCTCATTTTAACTATCAATAAAAAATTTCACGTCAAAATAACCTTTCTAGTGCAAGTTATGGTCTTTTGAAAATGCGTCTTGCATTTTAATAAAATTAAATAATTATCACCCTAATTTAATCATAATTAACATAATCCATTCCATTCATAAGGTAGAGCACATTAACATGTGCTTACCTTTCAAATTTCATGTCAATCCGCCTTATGGGCGTCAAGTTATGAATTTTCAAACAATAACCTCATTACTTCCATAGTTATCACCGTAATTATCATCAATTTATTATAATAAATGAAATAATTAATCATGCCACATTATCGTTTCCTATAACTCATTTGGTTTCTTTGTACACATTAAACCACATTGAGTTAAAGTGATTAATTTAATCACCTTTCTAAATCAATTGTTTTAATCTCAATCATCCAATTGAATCATATAATTAACAATGATTAAATACCTAAATTACATATATGGGTCTCAAACGTTCTTGGTAACACAATTCTCTCACCTTATAAAAGGTTTCGTTTTGAAACCATCTACTTTTCAAATAATTGGGGGTATTTATTTTCAACTTCTTCTCATAATTCTTAGGTGGCTTTGCTTTCGGAGTATTGATTCCATTGAACCTTAACATATTCGATTTCTCAATTTCGAAGATTATGCACTTTATGATCCGAGATCTTGATTGGTCTTTCCTCATAATTCAAGTGATCTTGAATTGGAAAATTTTTTGCTATCAGAATGTGGGTGGGCACTGGGATATATTTCCTGAGCATGGAAATATGAAATACATTATGTACTAGGGCTAAGCCCGAGGGTAAGGCTATCCTGTATGCCAATTTCCCAATCTTCTTCAGTACTTCAAATGATCTAATATATTTGGGATTCATTTTACTCATTTTCCCAAACCTTGTAACTCCTTTGAATGTCATTACCTTTATAAACACGTGCTCACCAACTTAGAAATTTAAATCCCTTTTCCTGAAAGTCTGTGTAACTCTTTTGCCGACTCTGGGTTGTGAGTATACACGTGCATATCACTTGCACTTTGTCTGCCATTCTTTTGGACAAGTCTGGGGCTAACTTCCTTTCTCCAACCTCATCTCCGTTGAAAGGGGTTCGACATCTTCGCCCATATAACGCTGCAAAAGGGGCCATCTGAATATTGGCTTGATAACTGTTGTTGTAAGCAAACTCAGCAGTACATATTCATCCCATGATCCTTCGAACTCTAATGTGCACATCCGAAGCATATCCTCGATAATTTGATTCACTTGCTCCGTTTGCCCATTAGTCTGGGGATAAAATGCAGTGCTAAACTTAAGTTGTGTGCCTAGGGTTTAGTGCAAACATTTCTAAAATCGAGATGTGAAAGTTGTATCTTGATTGGACACTATTGACTTTGGCACTCGATGGAGACATACAATCTCCTTATAGTATACTCCGGCTAGCCTTTCCATAAAAATTTTTCTCTTTATGGGTAAGAAATGTGCAACCTTCGATAATCGATCCACTATTACCATATAGAGTCATTTCCAGCCTGTGTCTCAGGTAACCCTTTAATAAAATCCATTGTAATATCATCCCATTTCCACTCAAGAACTTCGAGTGACTATAACTTTCTGAGTATTTATTGGTGATCTGCTTTCACCTTTTGACATGTCAAACACTTGACTACATACTTAGCGATTTTTTTTTTCATATTGCTCTACCAATATCCTTTCTTAAGATCCTGATACATCTTGGTACTTCTTGGATGCATAGAGAATGAAGAAAAATGCGCTTTCTTGATATCTGTTCTTTCAATTTAGCTAAATTTCGTATGCAAAGCGACCCTTGTACTGATACATACCCTGTTCATCAACGACATACTCATTTAGGCCTTTTTGCCTCATTTTCTCCACATGCTTTTGTAGTTCTGAATCATTTTGCTATGCAGTCTTAATTTGCTCAAATCAGGAGGATTGTATCTGCATTTGTGATAATCTTGCCTGTATACCAAATGGACATATAATCAACTCCAATTGTCTGATTTCTTGAAGAAACCTTTCTTCCTTCGTGATTAGGTGTGCTATGCTGGTATTTCTGCTCAATGCATCGACTAACACGTTTTCCTTACCTGGATGTTATAATATATTTAGATCATAGTCTTTTAATAATTCCATTCATCGTCTTTGCCTCATATTAAGCTCCTTTTGAGTGAAAATATACTCGAGGCTCTTATGATCCGCGTAGATTTCACACTTAGCACCATACAGGTAATGTCTCTAAATTTTCAAGGCAAACACCACTGCCGCCAATTCTAACTCATGAGTGGGGTAGCTTACCTCATTAGGTTTCAACTGTTGAGATGCATAGGCTATCACCTTTCCTCTTTGCATCAGTACACATCCCAACCTTTCCTTGAGGCATCGGTATAGAATACAAACCATTCATTTCCTTCGGGTAGGGTTAAAATAGGTGTCTCTATCAGTCATTGCTTCAATTTCTAAAAACTGCTCTTGCATTCATCAGACCATACATACTTAACTCTTTTACGCGTTAATCGAGTCAATGCGCAGATAACTGTTCTTGCAATTAATTGTGGCTCCCCATTGACTTAGCCAATCCATTCCTAGTATCACATCAAACTCGATCATTGGCAGCAGGATTAGGTCGACTTCTAATATCATAGACCCTATCCTAATCAGACATGCCTTACATACTTGACTAGTACTAGTTAACTTGTATATAGGGGATTCTACATGAATTATTTTGTTCATTTCCTCTACGGGCAGTGCATGTGTGGTTATGTATTGGCAGGCTATAAATGAGTGGGTAACACCAGAATCAAATAAAGCTACCACAGAATTTCCTAACATATAAACTATACCTGTAACCACTTTTTCTTCTTGCTCCTGTGACTCCATATGAGTCAATGCATGCACGTGCACTGGATTCGTAGAAGTACCCTGTCGGTTAGCAATTGTGGTTAGCCTTGGCCGGGTTGGTCTTCCTCGCCCTTGTGTCGTTTGTGGTTTATTTGGACAATTCGGGGCAATGTGCCCTACTTGGTCACAAACAAAACACTTGATAACCTTTGCTAACCTTGTTCCACACTTCTTGGCTATGTGACCTGTCTGCCCACACTTGAAGCATTTGTTTGATCCTTTCAAACATTTGCCTAGATGACACTTTTGACACTTTTTACAAAGAGGGGAGCTTCTTTTCTTGGGAATGCCTTTTCCCTTCCTCATTCCTCCTTTCTTACTCTTTTCCTTTCTCGTTTCTGTCTCTTTAACACCCGGACTAAAACATTTCTGCCCTCGTCTCAACTGTTGGGTCCTCAATGCCTCTACTTCTAATGCCCTTTCCCTCTTAAGACTTGTGCATAATCTTTAATCAGAAAAAGGTGCAAGGCTCTGCCTTAGATATGGCCGAAGTCCCTATTGAAACCTCTGTACCTTGTTTTCTGGCACATTGGCAATCCATGACACATATCTCACTAAGGCATTGAACTTGGTGGCATATTTCGTGACTAACATCATTTCTTGATATAGTCATTCAATCTCAATCACCTTCTGACTCTGGAGTCCCACTGGAAGGTATTCTTTATTGAACTCTTCAACGAAGGTTTGCCAAGTCACTTCCTTCGAGTGGGCGTAGTGATCAACATGGTCTCCCACCACTCTGGGCATCTTTAGCTAGCAAATGAGTGGCACATAAGACCTTCTGCTTATCACTATATGAAGATATTCTAAATAACTTCTTGATCTCTGTCATCTATTGTTCAGCTTGCATAAGGTCGGGTTCGCCTAAGAACTTGGGAGGACATTGAGCCAAAAGGCATTAATGGCCCTCCTGTTTGCTTCCAATATCTAATTCTCATCTCCCACTGGTGCCGGTGTGGGGGTAGGGTTAGCGTTTATATGGGTCTTTCTCTTTCATTATTATCCAACTGCGCTCGCTGGGTCCTTTCTCATAAGCCTTAGATTATATCCGCAGTCTAGGTTGCCTATTCACGAGTAGCCTGCTACATGGCCTCCTTTACAGCCACAACTACCTTTTCCTCAATCATCCTTGCCTGTCTCACTTCATTTTCATTTTCAATGTTCGGTTCCGGGCTTATGTGCTCTCATTGTTGATGAGTCCTTGGATTTTGCCCTCCTAGTCCCGGTCCAGGTCGCTTAGATTTATTACTAGTCTCTCTTGCTTCATGCTGGCTTGGAATTTCATCATCAGCTATTGCCTTTTCCTTGTTCTGCTTAATTCTTGCTCTTGTGTTAACCATGGTGCTTTCGTTATATTCAAAAACACATTAACATAGCTTTCATTTATGATTAGGGTTTAATCATATCATGCATATACTAATCATATCATATTTAATCATTTATCAACATAAACATTCATGGACATTCATAACCATCCTTTTCACACATTCATGATTTCCAAACATGGCAATTTCATATATACATAAAAAAAATTCATACATTCACATATTATCCATTCGCATGATTAAACATTCCATCTTGTAAATAAAAGTTTCATCACATAACCATATAATACATTCATATACACATAGAAAATCCATCTTGAAACGAAAGTTTCACCAACTATAATGTACATATACATATCACAAAAACAAAGGAAACCTTCACCATACCCATCTACCTCATCCTCCTTAGGTAACACCCACGACTAGGTGACACCTGTGTAGGCTCATCGGTAATAGTGCTAGTATCAGACCAGTCAGGGAGGTTTTCATTATCATTATCATCATCACTTTCTTCTTTGGGTTTGATGAACTCCTCTATGGGTCATCGTCATCATTTTCACTTCCCATATCTATTGATCCACCATCACTTTCTACCACCCTCAATATATGCTCATTGGGGTGGGGTGAGGGAGGCTCTTCCACTACACGCTCACCTTGAGCGCAATACTGCTCCCTTACTCTCACAACTTCCCTTTCATTTTGATCTATACACTCCCAACTCATTCCATGTAGGAACTGAACGTAACCATCGGCAAACTGATACCACGGGCCATGATCTGGGGGTGTAGGAGCGAGTATCTGATCCCAAAAGGCCTGAAGCTCTCTAGCATTAAACTTATCAGTGGGTACAGGTGGGAATGACCATGTGTCAGGTTGAGGAGCTAATATGACTTCAGCTCTAGGAGCCCTTCTAGTGGACTCTCCTGGATCATATCTAGTCTGCATGTGGTAGAGGTAGGGATCTGCGTCATTTTCCCTCTTTATAGGTGGTGGAGGGTAGGTGTGGTGATAATCTGCTGGGGATCGTTTATTGATTAGTAAACGTGAGCAGGATTGTTGCCCTGTCACACGACGGGTTCTACACATGAATATACATTTATCATTCCCTCCATAGGAATTTATCTCATGACACTTAGTCATTTATTCATCAAATTGCCCATTTTGGACATCATCAAGCCCTGATTTATACATTCAATATTTATTTACTACACAATATTTCCATCATGTAACATAAAACCTTATAACATTCATACCATGTTATAGTATACATACATCATCCATTATCATTTTTTTTCAATAATTTGACATATTTCAAACTACATCAGAAATCAACAGTATATAATCCCATATAGATGCAACAATTTGCAACATCCATCCCATAAAACACCATTCTTCATATAGATGCATACAAAGGAATACAAGAGTCATTTTTTCTTCATTTAACCTGTGCGTCTCCCCTGTAGCCATCATGTACCTGTCTTATCGAAAACAAATCGTGAGTATTAATCTGTAAGCAAGCTGGATAGTTTTCAAGCAAAGTTTTTCTTTTGCATAAATATTTTTATATAACCAACATCATACCCAACAAGGGTATATCATGAATAATGCAAATGCATTATTATCAACATAATATGAACATTATATGATGGTATGCTAGCTAAGCGACCATCCTGTCATCCTACTATCTTAGGGAGAGAACGCTGGCCTTTGGCCTATTTTAGCGACTTAGTCACACTAGAAAGGGATAACCGATCTGCTTACACCTCTAAAGTGGACCTAGTACCTTGTGCACTATGAACATAGACATGCTAGCATGATTTTCATGAATAACCATTTGAACCATAATTTCTCAACATCATTTTAATGAAACAGTATTCAAGTCATTTTGCAAGAGTTATAGGAATGGACATCCTTAAATAATTCCAAAAGCATTTAAACATCCATTTGTAAGTTATATTTCAAAGCATTTAAATATAAATTTGCAACATATTGTCAATATTTTAAGAAAGAAAATTTTTCAAAAATTCGCTTGCTTATGTGAATTCACTTCAGTCCCTTTCCAAAACAAATTTCCTAGCCTTTGCCTATATACATAAGAATTACATTTTATTCATACACATAAAATTCCATATGCTTGGACATCTTATAGTTTTCAAACCCACATACTTTTCATTTACTTAGCCCATTTGACTTTCAAGTTGGGTGTCAATTTTTACCAATTCACACATTGCGTGACTTATGATTCCATAACAACTATTCTTTTCATTTTCATACCCTTATTTAGGGTAAATTTTCACATTCATTACACTCATTAATTTAGCTCAACATATGGAAGTTTATTACCTCCCATTTATCATTTTACACCTATTCTTTACATTTTTCACATTGGTACTCATTCGAGGCACTTATGAGTTAGGGCTACTAATTTTTAATCCTAAATTTTTGAGATTTTATAATTCTCTCAAAACATCCCTCTCTTTTCTCATTTTGCCACATTTTCCTTTCATTTTTGCATTTTAACTAATCATACTTGGTCATTTCCCATTCTTGCCACACATATTCTTCATGTGCCCTCTCTTAGTTACACATGCATTATGTGTTATTCAAGTTTATATGAAACAGAATTTTTCCTCCCATTTTTGCCTAATTTAGACACTTATTTTGCACATAATTTAGGGTATAATCATGAGATCAAAATCCATCAATTAAATCGCCCAAAATAGCAACTTTCCTTTCCATTTTCCACCTTGGTCGTCCACATCAACATGACTATACAAAATAGATTTTTAGAATCTCCATTCCGGCCCTTTTGGACATCCATACTACTCTATATGTAGGGTATTTTTCCCTCATAACCACCCATATATCATGTTGTTTAGGTTATGCATCAATTCCACCTTAAATGGATGGAATTTGCACCTAATTGTCAACTCAAGTTTCACCCTTCTAAGGTCCATCATATAATCTTGGTTTAACATATATTAAACATGGAAATTATTCACAAAATCCATTCATAACATATGTTCAAAATGGCAACATTAAATGGAAATTAATAGAAATTCCAGCTTAGTGCACTTGTTGTAAACAACCCTAAATTCACACATAACTTCCTTGAAAGCTTCAATTGAATTTCCTAATTCATTTGGCATTCAATAACCCTATCAAAGGCTTCATAAATCATCACTTATCATTCATAATGAATCAAATTTTTGATTCATTAATTGAGCTAGAAAACTTGGAATTATTAAACCAAACTCGGTTTAATACGTACTTGTGATTGTGTGGTTTTGCTTCCACCTTGCCTAGCTTGTTTCTCCCTTTCTTTCTCTTCTTTTCATCCTCTTTTTCTTCTCTTTTTTTTTCTTCCTTTCCCCCTTGCTTGGGTCATCCATCTTGCTGGACGCTTAAGCTTTTCTTTTCTTCTCCAAAGCAGTCCAAAATGGACGTGCAGCACCCCCCTTTCCTCTCTTTTATAATGAGGTCTTTAACCCTCATTTTCCACCTCATTTTGTGGTGAATTAAATCTATATTTATTCACCCTATTGAGTTGTCCACTTGATCACGTCCCATGTGTCCATGATTTTGGTATTTTGTGCATCATCAAATAGCTGCCCAATCCATGCATTGAACGTCCCTGCCATACATTCCCCTTTTCATGCCATTTTTTTATTTTTAAAAATCATAAAATTTTCTCAAAATTCACCCCTTTGGACACCTCAAATGACCCCTGAAATGCATTTACTTTTGCATTAATGATGAACAACTTTTGAAAGTAAAAAGTTAAAGGGTTTTTTCCATAACTGATTCAATATTTCCTCATGGGATTTACCTAATCAAAGCCATCCATATGATAGGCCATTTCATTTTAACCATCTATAAAAAATATCATGTCGAAATGACCTTTCTAGTGCAAGTTATGGTTATTTAAAAATGTCTCTTGCATTTTGATGAAATTAAATAATTATCACCCTAATTTAATCATAATTAACATAATCCATTCCATTCATGAGGTAGAGCACGTCAACATGTACTTACCTTTCAAATTTCACATCAATCCTCCTTATGAGCGTCAAGTTATGAATTTTCAAACAATAGTTTCATTATTTCCATAGTTATCACCATAATTATCATCAATTTATCATAATAAATGAAATAATTAATCATGCCACATTATCATTTTCTATACCTCATTTGGTCTCTTTATACACATTACACTACATTGATCTAAGGTGATTAATTTAATCACTTACTAAATCAATTGCTTTAATCTGAATCATCCAATTGAATCATACAATTAACAACGATTAAATGCCTAAATTACATATGTGGGTCTCAAAAGTTCTTGGTATCATATAAAATAACCATATCAATTCATCATAATTATACACATTAAACGGAAATACATATCATATACATCTTATAACTTCAATTTGTCTCTTTCATCATTTCTTTTTCCTCTCATTTTCTACTTCTACACCTGTTTACCAATCCTTCCTCTGATACCAAGCTCTGTGGTGCCCCCAACTCGAGGTGTCACACAAAGCCTTACTCCGGGATCGTTATTGATTGGTAAATGTGAGTCAGGATTGTTGCCTTGATCACGCGGCGGGTTCTTAAATTGGATCTCGTCCAAAATTATTTTTTCGTTTCATTCCTTTACCCTTCATCAACTCATTTCTTTGCATTTCACTTCATTCATCTTACAAGAAAATGGTACACTTGTAATTCATCACACTTAGCATTTTAAAATACCACTTAGTTACCCGTTTATTCTTATATCTTTTCATAATCTCACCTCCTGGCAGTTGTCATCAACTACACATATCATTCACAAAATTCAACTTACTCCCTTACATCACTGGTTTTATCAACCTAGTCATGCCATAATCATATAAAATACGTTCATCATCAAATATTCGACATGCATACTGGTATACATACATTAAATCATTAATTCACATAGCCTTTATAACTATCAATGTGAAACCCAGACCATATACGCATCATTTCGGGTTGTAAACCCTAGATTCTTTGTAATTATTTTTATGATGAATAAAAATTCATAAAATATATTTGTGGATATGTGTATGAGAGATTAAAATAATGCAATTAAGAATTTAACCCACGTGAATAGTGCACATGAATAATAACTGAGGATTAAGACACGTGATTAAGAGTTAATCACTTGGATTAACTTAATCGCAAAAAAACGAAAAAGGGGATTTAATCACTACCGGACGAAATAAAAATTATTTTTGATATTTTAATACAAATTTGGATTTTAGTAGAAAAATAAAGAAAAAATCATAATTTGCAATCCAGGCGTCGGATTTCGAAGACTTTTTTTATGGATGGTTAAAAATTCATGATGAACATGATGAATAGGTTAAGATGTGATGAAAATCACAAATCAAGGGTCAAGATGAGACGTCAAATGAAGATAAAAAAAGTAACTTTTCTTTTTCATTAAATTACTTTTGACTTTTTATTAAAATAAAAAATTAAAAAATTAAAAATTAAATGAAAAGGCAGCCGCAGCAGGGGCGTGGCGGGGGGGGGGGGGGTTGGTTGAGAAATTTGACCAAATCAACGGTCCATGATCATCATCATCATAAATCAACTGTTAGGATTTAATTAGCTTAAATTAATTAATTTTAAAAATAAAATAAATAAATAAAAAATAGGGCTGCATAGGGTGGGCGTGAGCAGGCATAGGGTGGCTACTCTTATCTCAATGCATCTTTTAAATTTAGAAAAAAATACATTTTATAATTTAATACCTCAAGCAAGGGGGGGTAAAATCCAATTTTTTGAAAACTCAAGCCCTATAAATAGGGCCAAGGGGAGGACTTCCAAGGAATCACTTCTCCCAGCTCCAATTGAGCAAATCTCAGCTCCCAAAACCCTCCCACACGTCCAAGGAAGAAAATGAGGAAGTTAGAGAGAGAAAGTGTGAGAAAAAGTGGGATAACTCCACTTCAGGTTAGTGATTTCTATCCAAATTTCTTTTGGATGTTAAGTAGGGTAAAACCATACTTAGATAATATCTAAGCACAGAAAAATAAGTATAGTTATAATGCTTAATAAAAATTATGCCAAAATATCAAAAATTTGGAGCAAAGATAGAGCATTCGGGAAGTTAGCATATGATATGTGTAAATAATGCTCCAAAAATGATAAATGATGATTTGAGATGTATTATTATGATCAATATGATGTTTAAATGAAGATATATTAATTTCATAATTTTTGGAATTAAGGATTTGCTTAAGTGAATTTATGTTGATTTTTAGTATATGGAGAAAATGATTTATCTAGCCAAATTATTGATGGTAAATTCAAAATTTGTGAATTTTTCCATGATATACTAAAAATAAGCTATGTCATGGTATTTTTATTTTTGGAGAAAATGTCAATTTTTGAAACCCATGAATAGTAACCCACACGCTGCGAACAGTAACCACGGATGAACAGTGATTTGCTACAGTAAATAGCGTGATTTTGGAGAAAATTTGAGATTAATATTTAAATATAAGGATGAAATTTTTGAAGAACCTATGGATAAAAATATTCGTATAAAAAAATAATGCTCAAATATTATAAAGCATGCATGGGAAGCAGCTTGAATAGAAGAAATGAAATATCCTTTTTCCTTGAATAGGAAAAGGAAAAGAAAAAGTCGAGGACACCCATTTATTTTCAAGTGTCATGTCAAGAAGCAAACAATTTCTTTCCATAAATCAAACTCCTTTTTCTTTTCTTTTATAAACGCACTTGCTTTTCACAAGTCCTGTGAAAGTAAACTCAAAACTTATTTTGCAATATTATTTTATGAAACAGTCAAAACCCCTTTTTTCTTTATAAAATCCTTTAGAACTAGCATCTTAAAGAACTTACTTATAATCAATTCTTAAAATATCCATGTAAAGCATTTATAATCTTTGCAACACTTGAGATAAAATAAATATTTTAAGGAGTGTTGTTTGCTTATCATGAAGCAATTTTGGGGCATTTTATTTAAGCCAAAAATTTCACGACTTGTGCTTGCTCGCTTTTAAGAGATTCTTAAAAGTATCAATGTAAATACTTTCAATCATTTCAACACTTCGAGATGAAATCGATAATTTTAAAAGTTTGCTTGCTTACCTGTGATAGCTTTAATCCCTTTCTTCCACCCTTTTCTTTGCCTTTGCATAGATAAATAAAAATGACATTTCATTTATATACATAGAATTTCAAATGCTCGCATCCCTTAGGGTTTTCCAACCTACATGAATTCACATGAATTTACAACAAACTAACTTAAACCACTTGTCATTCAAGTTTGGTGTCAATTTTTCTAATTCACACATTGGTGTAACATATGACTCAATAATGACCATTCTTCCCATTTTTACCATTCATTTCATTTTATTACCCTTATTTAGGATAAGTTCCCAAGCTCATTATAACCATTGAGTTTAGCTCAACATATGGAAGTTTATCACTTTCCATTTATCATTTAACATTCATACTTTGTATTTTCACATTGGTACTCATTCAAGGCATCTATTTATGAGTTAGGGCTAATAATTTCAATCCCTAATTTTTAAGATTTTATAATCTTTTCAAAGCAGCTCTATTTTTTCTCATTTTGTCATATTTCCTTCTCATTGTTACACTTTAGCTAATTATACACGTTCATTCTCCCTCCTTGTCATCCATACGCTTCATGTTCACTTTTTAATCACAAATATATTATGTGTTAAGCAAATTCATATAAAATAGAATTTTTTCTCTCTATTTTAGCTTAGTTTAAGCACTTATTTGCACATTGATTAGGGTATAATCATGAAATCAAAGTTTCCGAATTAATTTTTTCAAAACAACAACTTTTCTTCATGAGTTTCCACCTTGGACGTCCTCAACATCATGCCCTATAAAACAGATATTTACATTTTATTTTCAGCCCTTTGGACGTCCCATCTTGCTCCATATTTAGGGTATTTTACCCTTATGATTATCCATATAACTTGTTGTTCAAGTCATCCATCATTTCCACCCTAAATGAATGAAAATTTTCACCTAGTTGTTAAACCAAAGTTTCACCCAACTAAGGTTCATCAAAAAAGCTTGGTTTAATATAAATTAAACATGAAAATAATTCACATATTCCATACATGATAAATGATTAAAATAGCAACATATAACTGAAATTAATTTAAATTTCTGCATGGTTAACTTGTTGAAAACAACTCTAAGTCATGCATATTATTTCCTTGATGCTTGAATTGAATCTCTCATCTCATTTAACATTTAATAACCCTATCAAGGGCTTCAAAAATCATCAAGAAATATTCATACATAAATGAATCAATTTATGAATCATCACTTGACCTAGAAAACTTGGCAATTATCAAACCAAATTTGGTTAAACACTTACTTGAAGTTGTTAGAGTTGCTTGATCCTTGCTCAAGTTGGTCTTTCCCCTTTCTCCTCTTCTTTTCTTCTTCTTGTCCTTCTTGCTTGGTCGTCCACCCTGCTGCCTCTTTTTTTTTTCACCTTGTTGTCCACCAAATGACCGTGCAAGGCTACCCTCTCTTTTCCTTTTCTATTGCTGAATTTTTACCCCTTAAATTCCTCCTCATTTTGCACTGAAATAAATTTATATTTATCCATACATGAGTTTTCATGTTTATCCATGGAATTTCCTATTTTTCACATATTTTTAAACACAAAAATTTTTCCATTAGCTGTCCACCATCACGTCTCTAGCTGTCCTCTCCTTTTTGGCATTTTGTGAGCACAAAAATGCTCAATATTGCTGCTCACTTGCTGCCCATTGCATGTCCTTACAATGCAGCCTTTATCATGAATTTTTTTGAATTTTAAAAATTACAAAATTGCCCCCAAAAATCTCTCCTTAAGATACCTCATTTGTACCCTTAAATGCATTGACTTTTGCATTAATGAATTCACTTTTTAAAAGTACAAAGTCGAAGGGTTTTAACCACAAGTAATTAAGAATCTTCCCATGGTTTTTAGCTTAATCAAATCCATCCATATGATAGAACACTTTGTTTTAACCGTTCATAAAAAATTTCATCTCAAAATGACCATTCTAGTGCAAGTTATGATCATTTGAAAATATCATATGGAAATTGATGCAATTAAATCATTATCATTATAATTTAATCATGATTAATATAATCCATATCATTCATGAGGTAGAGCACATCAACATGTGTTTACCTGACATCATATATCTTATTTTCAGAACAATCTTATCTTACTTATATAAAGAAGAGCTTGCATAATCCTTGATCTTCATTTTAACAAAATAAAAATCAAATCCTTGTATAAAATCAACTTATCGGGTTAGTCTTCCTTAAACCTTTTTAGAAACATCAGTATAAAATATTTTCAAGTCATTTTACTATTCAAAGATATTCCAAACATTTTAAAAATATATTTTTCAAATGCTTTGCTCGCAAATACCATTTCATAAGGAATAAAACTTTCTTTTCACAAATCAAACTTCCTTTTCCAAAAGAAACTTTCTTTTAGAATATACCCATGAGACAATCTCAAAACATTTCAACATTTTTGAAGGGCTTGCTTAGCAATTTCAAAACATTTCTATATTTGAAAAGTAACATTTTTAAAAGTTTTGCTTGCTTACAACAATATTTCATAAAGGAATCAAACTTCCTTATCATCAGAATCCTTTTGAAATAGGATTTTAAAGAGTTTGCTTACACATATCATTTAAATAAATCAATTCACAATTTATCTCAATAATTGAGAATAAAACATCATTTTCAAAAGTATTGCTTGCTTACCTATGAGAAGTTCAACTTGTTCCCTTTATCTTTTTCTTGTCTTTTCCTAGACAAGTGAAAATGATCATCTTATACACTTGCATTGTAATACTCAGACTCAAGTAAGACTCATATAAGTGCATTTAAGGTATAATGATGAATTATGTATGAATTAATTAATTTTTGAATGATTTCATGAATTGATGAATTTTGCAATTAGGGTTTGCAATTAAGAATGGTGATTAAGATTAATCGCCATAGCCCAATGTGAGTCAAGATGACTAAAGGAACTTAATGAGGATTAGAATATGATACTATGGCATGAATATTTATTTTAATTTTCATGATTTAATTAATGGAGATTAAAATGAAAATCATGGAATTATGTTGAAAAATGTAGAAAATTCATAACTTGACGCTTATAAGGCGAAATGAGATGGAATTTGAAAGGTAAGCTCACGATTTTGGGCTCGACCTTATGAGTAGATTGGATTAAGGAAAAAGTGATGGGATTAAGTTGATAAATATTCAATTTTAATCTCACACTCTAAGGTTATTTTCAAAAGTTCATAACTTGATGTAAAAAAGTCGGTTTGAGATGAAATTTGAAACGATTGAATAAAATTACGAAATCTATGATTTGGAAGGATTGGATTAAGCTAATTCTCATGGGAATGTGCTTAATAGGAAAAAGGTACATAGCATTGACTTTATGCACCCTAGACTACCATAGCATTTATGTTAAAGCAACTAGATTAAATGACTTGGTTTAATGCTATGAGAGGTGTCAAATGGAGGTGAATGGAGCTGGATTTTTTGGATTTGTTTAAGGGTCAAATCCATGGAAAGTGGGAGCTTAAATGCATGGGTTTAATGACATAATATGTAGCTAAATGGAGGCATAGATAATGTGGCATGACCATGGACGTCCAAGGGCATATATGGCATGAAATTTGGATTTTTAAAAATCCTAAATTGCATATTTAAATAGCCTAACACCTAGGTGAAGTAAATGAATACTTAAATGTATGGAAATTGAGGCATAAAAATGTCAAAAAGCATGCCTAAGAGGGGATGCCCCTAGTGGATAGTAATGCACTCCATCAATGTGTGATATTTGATGATTTTTGTTAATTATTAAATGGGTATTTTACCCTCAAGACATGTGGCAAAGTGGGTCCCATGGGCTGGTCAAAAATTATAAAGGGGGCCTTATCCTTGGAAACGTGCACATGAGAGGAGGAGAGAAAAATCTCTTAAAAATTTTCTAAGTGAGGCAAGCTTGGGCATGTTCAAAACAAGCAAGGAAGAAGGAGAAAATAGGAGAAAAAGAGAAGGAAAAAAGGGGAGAAAAATAAGAGGAACCAAGCTAAACAAGTTGGATTCAAGTTAGATTCAATCTAAGTAAGTGAAATCTAAGTTTTGAATCATTTAAATCAAGATTTCCTCTCTCAAATCATGAGCCATGAATATGGTTCATAAAGAACTCTTAAAGGATGAGTTATGATGCCTTGATAAGGGTATTGAATAATTTTTGAAAGGTATAAAGGAAATCAAGAGTTCAAGAGAGTGAAAAGGGAAGTTAGGGTTGAATTTTGAGAAGAAATCTAACTTGAAAATTCTCAAAACCCTAAACCAAGTTGCTGTATGATTAAATCATGATTATTAGGATGTAATTTACGTTATTTTGGATTACATATATTGATTTGGTCATTTGTTAATGATTTTAGCAAAAATGGAACTTAGAGTTTCAAGTATAACCCGATTTTTTCATTTTCGAATTAAAAATGATACAAAGAAGTAATTAAATGGTATATGGATGAGTTTTAGGGTAAACTACCCTAAATTAAGGACCCTTTGGACGACCTTAGTGGCTTGGATGAGTTTTCCCTAAATCTGATTTTTTAGGGTATATGTATGAAATGTCCAAACAGGGGCCAAAATGGGTACCGTACATATGGATTTTGTCGCTGTCTGTAAACAAATGGTTTATGGATGTTATAGAGGGTAAATTACCCTATGGTTAGGGTACTTTTAATGTCCAAAAGGGTTTGAAAATATTTTCTCTAAATCTGATTTTAAGGACATGTGTATGGACACGTCAAAATGGGTCAAAATAGATACCCTATATGCTTGAAAATGTTGTTGTTTTGGAAGCAACTAAATTATGGATTTTAAATATGTAATAATATCCTAAATTTGAGTTAAGAAAAGCATGTTTAGTTGCTAGAAATTATGACTTAAAATTTTTTTAAGATTTAAGTCTTGAAAGAGGCATTGAAAGGATGAAAAATGGGTCCTAACATGGCTGTTTTGGAACCCAGTGATAAATGGATTAAAATTCCGAAATTAGACCCTAAATTATATGTTAATTATAGGGTTTAATGATGTTGAAATTGGATGTAAGTTTCTGTGTTAAGAGAATTTAAGAAACATATAATATATGTGTTGTAAGTTGAACGTATGTAGAACGTATGTATGAATGGATGATATATGAATTATGTGGAATTGCTAAAATGCACGAATATATGATGAAATACATAAGGATGTTGTTGTATGAATGATGTTTGATTATTTCAAACTTTGACATTAAGTTATGAAGCTTAAGACGTCACTTATGTGCTTAAAATGAGCATTGATGTAGGAAAAATGAAAAATATATGTAAAATGATAAATGGGAGATATAAATCCCCACATGTTGATATACGAATGATTATTATGTGTTTACCCTAAATATCGGTTTAAAACACAATGTGAATGGATGTTATGATGCACAAGTGAATGTTATGTATGTATGTCTGACTTAAAATTCAAGTTGGTTATGTGTGAAATGGATTTTGGGATTGGAAAACTAAGTAAATGCAAGCAATGGATTGTTATGAATGCAATGCTATGTTTATGTATAGGCAAAGGGAAAGAGATAAAGAGATACGGAAAGCTAAGTGAACAAGGTATGCAAGCAGTTTTCTAAATACTTTTTGTTTTATCAAATGTGATCAAATGATTATCAATGATATTCTAACTATTTAAAATGAGTTGGAAAATGATTGATTTCAATTCTTTCTAAGTTGTTTAAGGATGGTCATTCCTTATCTAAATGTGTATCGAAATGATATTTCAAATGAGTTAAATGAATTGCTTACTTCTTTTCAAGTACTTATGTCAAATGATGAATCATGGATTTATGAATGAAAAATCATGCTAGCATGTTAAAGTTCATGTTTATGAAAGGAAGCATGTGCACAAAGCATGAGGTCCACCTAAAAGGTGTAAGTGGACCGAATGTCCCCCTTTGGTGCGGCCAAGTCGCTAAGATAGATCTCAGGCTGGCGGTGCCTCCCTAGAATAGGAGAGAGGATGAAAGTGGATGGTTGCCTAGCTAGCTTCTATCCAAAGGAATGTCATGATTTCAAATAATGCACCGCATTATTTATGACATACCCTAGACGGGTATAAGAAGCGTGTATTAAGATATACCCTCGAGTGGGTATAATGTGACTTTCCAAGTTATTTTAAATGAAAATGAATTGCCTGAAAACCTTATAGTTTGCTTATTGAGTTTTGACTCATGATTTTGTTTTCCATATCCTAAAGACAGGTGAAAGGAAGCGTTACGCAAGGAGCATAGGTGGAGATTCAAGAAAATATGAATTTCTATAAGTTACCTGTGTATGAATTTATGAATTATATGGTTGTATGAATGATGAAATTGAATTTTGGGTTTAATGATGTATAAGGATTATGATAAGTTTTATGACTATAAATAGCGAAAAATTTATGGTCAAATGATATGGCATGATTGATCATGATATGACTAAGTATGGAATTTATGATATCATAGGTGTATGCTAAATTGATTTAATGACCTAAAAAAGGCATTTGATGGAAAGTGAATCGAAAGGTATGATTAAACTCCTAAGGAGTTAGGATAAAATTGATAAATATCCAATAAGCCCGCCGTGTGATAGGGCAACAATCCTGATCACGTTTACCAATCGATAGATCTTGGAGTAAGGTTGTGACACTCGGGCTGGGGCGCCACATGCATATCATTCTATACTTGTATGTCTTGCCTTTTATTTAATCTATATTCATATATCATTTGTCCCCAACCCTTACATGATCTCAATCTATATGTGACTCATAGCATGTTTGCCTAAATTATTTCTTTCTTGGAGATAAACATCATCATCTTTTTAAGTCATATATTTTCATTTTTCTCAATGATTAACCATTCTTTGCTCTCAATACCCTAATCTAGGGCATTAAGTCTTTTTAGTTATTCACGGTACTTACTTAAATTATAATAAGCTAAGTTCAAGTAAGGATTCCCAATCCACATTTATTTTTCTAACAATCACATATGCATATTTATATAGCCTTAATGATTGATCATTCATTCCTTCCACACTTAAGTACATGATGTGCAACTTTTCCAATCATTCAAGGCTTTCATTCTTAATCTATAACCAGTCAATATACTTAAAATTTTGGGAATTCAAATTCATTTTTTTCATAACAGCCCTAGACGTATATGTTGGTTTTAAATCCTTCTTAAAATTGCACTTTTAGCATACCTATATGTCAAATTATCAATTGACAACTCTTGTAATCATTCCAAAGGTGAATACATTGACCCCTTTTAATTTAAATTACCATAAATTTTCTAAAATTAAATTTCATTTTGAAAATAGCGCTATATACCCTTGTTTCCATCAAATTTCACTTTCAAAGTTATATCTTAACAACATTTTCATAGAATGTTACCTATTCTCCATTCTTGTAATCCTTTTAAGGACTTGTTTAGAATCTAAACAAGTTAAATTCTTTTCAAAATCTGTGAATTTAATTACCCTTTTCAAAATAGTTTCATATGTTCTTATTTTCCTTAAGTTTTATCCTTCACAATTCCATCTTAATCATATATACATGTTACCCCATAAATCCACAACTCTTAGGGATATTTTATGTACTTATTTATACTTTTTAATAAGTAATATTTAGACCAAAGTTTCTGGAATTTAACTCTATTTCCAAAATAGCTACTAATATTCTCATTTCCACCACATTTCACTTCTTACAATTCCACTTTAATCATATGCATATGTAAGGTCATTAATCAACAACCCTCGTGATCGTTTAAGGGCTTGTGTAGAGCCTTTAACAGGTTAAATTCCAATAATTTTTTTGAAATTTATATTCACTTACAATAACAGCCCTATTTAATCTCATTTTAGCTAGTTTTACTTTTACACTTCACCTTAATGATACCCACATGAATTACAAATTATCAATCACTCTTGTGATCTTTTCGAGGCTTGTTTACCACCTTTATTAAGCTAAATTCAATCCAAATTTTCTGGGATTTACTTTCCTTTCAAAACAGCCCCTTATGTGCTTAAATTCATCAAGTTTCACTTCATTAATTGCATCTTAACTCAACATACATGTTATACCCTTAATCACTAACTCTTGATTTTAATTTCAACATATATCCTTTGTTTAATCATGAGATTAACATATTTAAACAGAATTTTATTCCCATCATACCTAGACTTAGGTGTTCCATACATATAAGCATATATATATATATATATGTGATTCATTTCATGCTTGTAAGCATTAACACATAACCTATATGAGTGCTTTGCTTGCTTAATCATTCATCAAGCATATACAGAACTAACAAATCATAATGTAACTATTTATAAATCATCATAATATTAGACATCCATTTCTTATCTGAATTTTTTTCTTCACATGCTATTGGACGTCACCCCATTATCATATATGCATAAGATAAAATTTAAATTTCCAAATATTGATGATGTTAAGGGCATCTCATACCTGAAATTTGGAAGGAGAAATCCCCTCTTTAGGTGTTGCTTGGACGTCCCCACCTAGCTGCTCTTCTTCCCCTTTTTTTCCTAAGTTTTCCTCTCCCAGCACGTTGAAACATCCAACCTTGTTGTTGTTTTGCCCCTTATATAGCTACTGGATTTTTTCCTATGATGATACCTCATAATTCATGATTTAAAGGATGTGTTTGGTAATAAGTAAAAATTGTCAAGTTAAAATTTTTCAATCTAAAACTTTTCACTCTCCACAACTATCCTATGTTTTAATAATTTCTTCACATTTTTCTATACAACTACTCTACTTTTCAATCATTTCTACACAACTACTAACACAACTAACTTATCTATTTCAACTTTATCCTATTTATTCATCATCATTACCCCTATCATATCACATCATTTGACAACTTCTACTCTCTACAATTTTTCATCAAAAGTTTTATCCATTCCCAAACACACCCAAAATACATAAAATTCCATTTACTCACTGCATTCATACTAGCCATCTGTTTGCCCCTGTTGTTGCCACATTTTGAGCCATCCATGTGTCCCATTCTTAGCCACATTTATCATGTATTTTGCATTTTATATTTTTAATCAAAATACTCTAAAATCTCATGCTTGCCATGTCCATACCCAGCTGGTTTGATTCAAGCATTTTATTTAATTTTTATTGACTTATTTGCCTCCCAAATTAACCTCCTTTTGACACCTCAAAAGTGGGCTCCAAAAGTCAAAGTTGACGAATTAAAAAGTGAGCTTTTTATTTATGGGAAATCATCTTTATCACTAACAAGTCAATGGCTTTAATTAATTTTCATCATTAGTTTTTATAACCATTTATAATACCGCTTTCCAATGGGATTAGGTTTAAACTAATCCATTCATCACTTAGAGCACATCAACTTATTTAGTCATAAAAAGTTTCATCTCAAAATGACGAATATATGCTAAGATATTAGAAAAATGAATTTAATTCATAAAATACCATGTAACTCTAATCATTTAACCCCTTTTCATTCACGCTTTTCATGATCCAAATCGTTCATCGTGTAGGGAATGCCAACTTAGGCTTTCCCTTAAATTTTCCTATCAATCCACATTATACATCACAAGATATTAATATATCAAGTATTAAATCAAATAATAAAATAAAAAATGGCATTAATTACATATGCCACATAAGCATTCTTTACAACCTCTTTGTCCTTTAGTTTATTTCGTCTTTTAGTACAAATAATTACCATAGTAATCAATGCGATTAAGTTAATCAACTTGCTTACTTAGTTGCGCAAATCTCATTCATCTAAATCATAGAGCATGAAATTTAATACCTCCCATTATATTTTCATGCCAATGTGCGTTACCCACACTTAGATCTATTGAAAACCATATAAGCGATCATAAACTCTCCATATTCTGAACATTTCAAATTCCATCCTTATATAAGCTCTAAGCTATATTTACTATGCTTTAAAATAGGTGGTGTTTCACCAATTCGATGGTAGAAAATCAAATATTTCACATTTTCATGCCTTTGGTTGCACTTGATATGCATTGAATAATGGAAAAGACAATCTTGGAAAATTAGATGCTAAAAGTAATGAGACAATATTTTTTGGATGTTCATCAAATAACAAAACATATAGAGTTTTCAAAAAATGAAATTAAGTAGTAGAAGAGTCCATTCATGTTATATTTGATGAATTTAACCCAACTCCCAAGAAGGACGATAAGTTAAGTGATGCAGATGATTTATCAAAGAATTTTGAAAAGCTACAAGTGGAAAAACAAGGGGAAGAAGAACCAAAGCAGGATCAAAGCTCAGAGAAGGAGGTAAGTGAAGGTAATGCTCCCTACAAACCTCCAGAGGATCTAAAATTTAAAAATAATTATCCAATTGAGCAATTGATTGATAACATATATGAAGGTGTAAAAGCTAAAGGCTCTAGCATAATATATGTGGACATTTTGCCTTTGTATCTAAAATAGAGCCAAATTTAATTGATCAAGCTCTTAATGATAAAAATTAAATCATAGTCATGCAAGAAGAGTTAAATCAATTTGAAAGGAATTGAGTATGACACCCGGTTCTCAGACCCAAGGACTGCACAATCATTGGTACAAAATGGGTCTTTAGGAACAAACTAGATGAAAGTGAACTTATTGTAAGAAACAAAGTCAAACTTGTAGCCAAGGGATATTCACAAGAGGAAGGAATTGACTTTGAAGAATCATATGCCCCTTGTAGCTAGGTTAGAAGTCATACGCATCCTATTGGCATTTACATCTCATATGAGTTTCATATTGTTTCAAATGGATGTAATAAGTGCACTATTGAATGAATATATAAATGAAGAGGTGTATGTTGAACAACCTCCTAGTTTTGAAGAAAAATATAAATCTAAATTTGTTTATAAGTTGACCAAAGTCTTGTATGGACTAAAGCAGGCTCCAAGATCTTAGTATGAAGGCAAAGTAAATTTTTTATTAAAGATAAATTTCATAGAGGAAAAGTTAATAATACCCTATTCATTAAGTATGAAGGAAAAATATGTTAATTGTTCAAATTTATGTTGATGATATCCTATTTGGTATTATTAATGAATCTCTATGCCAAGAATTTTTCAAGCTTATGTAGAATGAATTTGAAATGAGCATAATGAGCGAACTCAATTTCTTCCTTGGACTACAAATTAAGCAATTAAATGAAGGAATTTCTATAAATCAGTCCAAGTACGTCAAAGAAATGCTCAAGAAATTTGGAATGCATAATAGAAAAGGAGCAAACACAACCATAAGCTCAACTATTAAAATCGACAATGATGAAAGAGGTAAACAAGTTAATCAAAAATTGTATAGAAGTATGATAGGATCTTTGTTGTATTTTGATTGCATCTAGACCGGATATATTATTTAGTGTTTGCATGTGTTTTAGATTCCAGTCATGTCCCATAGAATCACATTTGGTAGATATGAAAAGAATTTTTAGATATTTGATTGACACTACCAATCTAGGGCTATGGTATCATAAGGGCTCAACATTTGATCTAATCGGCTACTCAAATGCGGACTTTGACGGTTACAAGATAGATAGAAAAAGTACTAGTGGAACATGTCAATTTCTTAGAAAATGATGTTTCATGGTTTTCAAGAAAATAGATTAGTGTTACTCTATCTACTCCAAAAGCCGAATATATAGTCGCCGAGAGCTATTGTGCCCAATTGGTTTGGAAGAGACAACAACTTAGAGATTAAGGAATAGATTACAAAAATATACTTGTTAGATATGACAATATAAGTGCTATTTGTCTAACCAAGAATCCCATATTGCATTCCAGAACCAAACACATAGATGTAAGGCATCATTTCATTAAAGAACATGTTGAAAATAACGATATTTGATTAGCATATGTCAAAACTGAAGATCAAATTGCAGATATTTTTACTAAACCACTAGAAAATGAATCATTTTATAAAATTAAAAATGAAATCAGTATGACTTTGTTTAGCATATGTCAAAACTGAAGAACAAATTGCAGATATTTTTACTAAACCACTAGAAAATGAATCATTTTATAAAATTAAAAATGAAATCGGTATGACTGATATTGATGTATGAAACTGGCATAAGATAGCAAATTTGATGAGAGTATGCAATTCATGATTGTTATGATTGTTGAAATAATGTGTACGAAATGGGTCAAAGGTAGAAAATTGAGGATATTAATAATTGGGCAGGTGGAGCAATGTTGACTTCATTGAAGTCGACTCCGTGGGCGTCGTTTTAGCTGGCCCCATTTTAGGCACGAATTTGGCCGACTCCTTCATTTCTCTCTTCTCATTTTCACTCCTGCTCCATTTTTCTCTACTCCCCAAAGCTCAAATCCTTAGAAATCCCCTTTGTCAGACTCCAATCTTTAACTTTCCATCTCCAAATCTCACCATCTCCCCAAGCTAACCTCTCCATTCCTCAAATAGCACCCAAGGCTTTTTCAAAGCCCTCAAAGCTCCTTGTCTCTCGGTCATCCAATTCGGCTACCCGAGAGGACATCCCACGCCAATAGAGAACTCCATCTAAACAAGATAGGGATGAGGCCAAAATATCTATGAGTCATCAAGTCAGATTCCAAGCAGGTAATCCATCTACCTCCGTGCCTAGAGAAGATGCACATCCTGAAACTAGTGAGAGTGTGGAGATTGTGGGGAGAAGAAGGGGAACCCCGTCAAGTTTTAAAAATGCCAATAGAACATTTCAGGAATGAGCAACAACATAGTCAATTTTGTAAGAATTTTTATGAGAGGAAGAATTTCCCACAAAAAATCATTGATTTCCACTTCTTACATGGGTATGAATTTGGTATTGAGAAGTTGTTAGATTTTCAAGGTTAGACTACTTTGTTTAAAGGATGATGGAAAAATTTACCCAGATTTAATAAGACTTTTCTACTACCTATGGGATCAAGAAAACTTCAACACATATATTAAAGTAGTATAAATTAATCTGGAAAATGCACAGGGAATTAGCGAGTTCAATGCACACAGTATGGTGGGTCATATTCTTGGAGTGCCCGTGTTTGAAGATCCACTTACAGCGGGGCTCACACTTACTCAAATGTACAACCACTTAAATAGAAGCAACAAATACCACCCAGGTATTAAGTTCCGACATAACGTGGTGTGGCGCCCTAGCCTAAGCATCACAACCTTACTCCAAGATCTATCGATTGGAAAACATGATCATGATTGTCGCCCTGTCACACGATGGGCTTATTGGATATTTATCTACTTAATCTTAACTCCTTAGGAGTTTATACCATTTCATACTTGCTAATTTCCATCAAATGCCTTTTTAGGTCATTATAACATTTGAGACACACACATGTGACCTCATAAATTACATACTTAATCATATCATGCTAATTCATACCTTACCATTCGACCATAAATTTTTTTTGCCTTTTATGGTCGCAAAACTTAACGTAATCCTTATACAACATTAAATCATAATTTAATATCATCATTCATACATAAAGTCATATACAGATGTTCATAAGAATTCATTCATTCTTGAATCTCCACCTGTGCTCCTTGTCTCCTTCCTTTCACTTATATTTGGGTTTGGAAAAAAAATGTGAGTCGAAACTCAATAAGCAAGCTTAGGGTTTTCAGCCAATTCATTTTAAAGGAAACACTGTTTAAAAGCATTTCCCTTCATTTATTAGGAGACACTTAGCAAGTGATCAACTACCTACGGAATAGAAACCTTTTCATAAACTATTCATAAAAATCATTCATGTAAACCAATCATGTAACACAATTTAATCCCAATTTTTGGGCATTTCATAAACATTGGATGTGCAAATGCATCATTTCCATTCATGATATAATCCTTCATGTGAAGGTACTCTAGCTCAGGGAACATTCTTTCATAACATGATCCTTTTCATCCTTGGTGCCGGACCTTCCGACTTGGCAACATCAAGGGCGGACTCCTTGTCTTGCTTTCTGCCTTGACTAGCCTACTTGATTTTCATTCCATGCATGACTTTTAGTCACCCCGGCATTATATACTTCTTACACATGGAAACTTGTCATTCTTATGTAGAGAATTCTTTGCACCATCCCTTTTAAACATTGTTTCAATGAAACATCATTTAAATCCATGTTGCATCACTTTTCATAAATCATTGTGAAACAGTAAGCAATTCATTTATCATAATTGAAATAACATTTCAACACATATTGAAGTAAAGGAATGGTCATCCTTAAATAACTTGAAAATAATACATCAATCAATTTCAAAATGGTTCGAAACATTTAGAACATCATTTGCAGTCATTTTATCATATTTTGATAAAACGAAAAGCATTTAGAAAGTTGCTTGCTTACCTACTTCGCCTTAGCTTTCAGTATCGCTTATCTCTTTTCCTTTGCCTATACACATAAGAATGACATTCCATTCATAACATTTTCATTTGCTCGCTTAGTTTTCCAACCCATAATCCATTAACATACATAACCCACTTGAATTCAAAATCGGGTATACATACATTGCACTCACTTGTGCATCATATCATCCATTCCTTATTGTGTTTTAAAACCATATTTAAGGTAAACATATAATTATCATTCATAAATCAACATATGGGGATTTATATCACTTATTTATCATTTTTCATCTATTTTCCATTTCTCCTACGTCAATGCTCATTCTAAGCATATACGTGACATTTTAAGCTTCATAACTTAATCTCAAAAATTGAGATAATCAAACATCATTCATACCGAAACATACTTATGCATTTCACCACATATTCATGCATATTTTGCATTTTAGCAACTCATATAATTCATGTACCACTTATCCATGCTTAGCCTTCCACATACACCCATCTTACAACACATATATTATGTGTTTCTTAAAATTTCTCAAGTCAGAAACTTGTGTCCTTATTCATCATGATTAAACCCCTTAATTAAAATTTAATTTAGGGTCTAATTTCAAATTTTCAATCTATTCATCATAGGGTTCCAAAACAGCAACGTTAGGACCCGGTTTTTCATCCTTTCAACGCCTCTTTCAAGACTTAAATCTTAACAGATTTTTAACCCCTAATTTTCAGTAACTAAACATGCTTTTCTTAAACCAAATTTAGGTTATTATCACATATTCAAGGTCCATAATCTAGTTGCTTCCAAAACAGCAACATCTTAAGCATGTAGGGTATCCATTTTGACCCGTTTTGATGTGTCCATACATATATCCTTAAAATCAGATTTAGGGTAAATCTTTTCAAACCCTTTTGGACACTAAAAGGACCTTAAACTTAGGGTAATTTACCCTCCATAACATCTATAAATCATTTGTTTACAAACAACAACAAAAATCATATAGAAAGCACCCATTTCGGCCCGTTTGGACGTCCCATATACACACCCTAAAAAATCAGATTTTGGGCAAATTCATCCAGCCCACTTTGGTCCTTCAAAGGGTCCTTAATTTAGGGTACTTTACCCTACAATTCATCCATAAAACATTTAAGAACTTCTTTGTATAATTTTTAACTCAAAAATAAAAAAATCGGGTATTACTTGAAACTCAGGGTTTCATATTTGCTAAAATCATCAGCCAATGCTTAAATCATCATATGTAATTCAAAAGAACACGAATTAAATCCAAATCATCATGCTTTAATCATACAACAACTTGTTTAGGGTTTTGAGATTTTCCAAGTTAGCTTTCATCTCAAAATTCAACTTAAACTTCTATTTTCACTCTCTTGAACTCTTGATCTCATTTAAATCTTTCAAAAATCATTCAATACCCATATCAAGGCATCATTACTCATACTTTAAGAGTTATTTATGAACCATATTCATGGCTCATGATTTGAGAGAGAGAACCTTAGGATTAAAGCATCCAAAACTTGAAATATACTTACTTGAATTGAATCAAACTTGAATCCAAACTTTCCTAGCTTGAATCCCTTTCTTTCCTCCCCTTTTTCCTTCTCTTTTTTTCCTATTTTCCCCCTCTTTTCCTTGATATTTTGGGTCGTGCAAAGGGCTGCTCACAACACTTAGAAAATTTTGGAAATTTTCTCCCCTTGTGCGTGTGGACGTCCCCCCCCTGGATAAGCCCATTTTTATATTTTTTTCCATTTTTTGGGGCCCGCTTTTCCACATCTTAGATAGGGTAATTAAGGGGTATCTTATCCCTTGATGACATGGCTCATTCATTTCCAAGTAAAATGGGTATTTATCTTATTTCTAAATTTCTAAATCTTAGCTCATAAGTGAGCTACTTAAGCCCCTTAGGTTAGACGTCCATATGGCTGCCTTCCATGGCTTGCTTCGCCACCAAGTCTCCTTTAATTTATGAGCATTTACATGCCCTCTCTCCCTTAGCATAGCTAGGTTTTGATTTGGATTAAAAAAAATCACAAAATCCATGTAGAGATCCCCTTGGGCGTCACCACATCATGCCACATATGTGGTCTCCCATGGCTACTCCCTTAGCTATTTAACTCATGCATTTAATACCTTGATTTTCCAAGGATTTCAGCCTTTGACTTAATTCAAAAGATCTAGCTCAACGCACCTCCTTTTGACACCTCATATGGGACATTAAACCATGCATTTAATTCACTTGCTTTTTAATAAATGCTATGGTAGTCTAGGGTGCACAAAGTCAATGCTAGACACCTTTTCCAATTAAGCATATTCCCATGGTAATTAGTTTAATCCAATCCATTCATACCATATATTTCATAATTTTATTCAATCGTTTCAAATTTCATCTCAAACCGATGTTTCTACTTCAAGTTATGAGTCTTTGAAAATAACCTTAGAGTGTGAGATTAAAATCAAATAATTATCACCTTAATCTCATCATATTTACCTTAATCCAATCCTCACATAAGTTTGAGCCCAAAGTCATGAGCTTACTTTTCAAATTTCATCTCATTTCTCCTTATAGGCGTCAAGTTATGAATTTTCTACAATTTCCAACATAATTCCATAATTTTCATTTTAATCTCCATTAATTAAATCATGAAATTAAAATAAATATTCATGCCACATTAGCATATCCCAATCCTCATTAAGCCCCTTTAGTCATCTTGACTCACTTTGGGCTATGGCGATTAGTCTTAATCACCATAGAACCTACCAATGCAATCAATAGAACCTACCAATGCAATCAATAGAGCTCTGTTGACCCATATGAAGATTGATGTAGAAGCATTTAGAGCTGCACAGCTACAGGCACGGATGGGAGGAGACCCTCAAGAATCTCAAGACAAGCAGGAACCTAAAGCAGAGGCAACTCCATTTGTGGGGGAGGATCAACGTTACTAAGATTCATGACCACCTCCACCTGTTGCTCTGAGAGCCCTAGAATCTCTTGCTTCTCATGCTTCTTGCTCTCCTAGAGGATCTCGAGCTACAGATCACTTTGCACAATCCCTTGCTCAACCGTCTACCTTTAATGCAATTCTAGAATATCTTCAAGCCATAGAGAGTAGAATTTCTCAAGAACTTAGATCTATCAATATCTCACTCATGGAAATGTACAGGAGGCAAGATAAATTGGACTAAGAGCTCAAAACATCAAATATCATCTTGCCTCTGGCAATCGAAGAGGCGAACCTATTATCAGTTTGCCTAATTTTGGTCCTTATTGGGGCGAATCAATACCTGCTGACCCAACTATTCAGGATCGATCATTACCTTTATTCTCCTCACTGATCAAGCTCTCCTCTGCTTCACAAGCTCTATATGATGAACTTATTCGTCAAATGCTTCTCGCTCAGCAGCTACCTTATCCTATCTCTCCATTTTCTTTTCAAAAATCTCAACTCATCGATTCTACTCCCTTTTGGAGATTGAGAAAAAGGGAGAGAGGAATGTGTGAATTTTAGGTCTAGGATAGCTATCTTTAAAGATTGGGTAGGTTGTATTTAGGAAAACATGTAAAGGTTTTGTTGAATGAGTTAACATTATTAACTATGATTAATTATAAATGGAATAACATTTTGATATAAACGGTTGAATGCTATGAATGTTTCTCTTGATTAGGTATGTATGTTGAATGATTTGAAATATTTGTATGTCTTGGCATATGAATTGGCTTGAATAATTCGACAATGGATAACTGAATGCAATGAAATACATGCCTAGTGTGAAATGATGTAGCTTGGATTAATGAAATTGCAAAGAATGAAATGATCTCGCAAATCCATCTACTTAATGAAAGATTAATCTCAAATTGGTTTTTCCAATCATCAAAAAGGGGGAGATTGTTGTAAATAAATGGTAAATCAAGCATAATTTATATTTTGATAATTAACAATTCAATTTGAGAGGTTTTAAGGCACGAACATGTTTGTTGAGATGTGTTAAGGATGAGATACTTCAAGATTCAAAACTTGGCAAGTCAAGTCGCATGTCAAGTCGACTCAGGCATCGACTTAGGTTAAGTCAATAACAAAGTTGACTCTAGCATCGACTTCAAAGGGCTATTTTTCGATAGCGCTGATAATGTGGACACTTGAGCAGGCGAAGTCGCAACTGAGTCGACTTCGCATGCGACTTGGGTGAAGTCCCAACCCAAGTCAACTCTGGTAGTGACTTGGGATATCTTCAGAGGTCCGAAGCTGAATTTAACAAAGTCAATTTGCAACCGAAATCTACTCCGACAGTCGACTCAAATATGCGACTTGAGTGAAGTTGTGAATTAAGTTGACCCCAACATTCAATTTAGATATAAGAAGTTCAAATCATGAAATTTCAAACCCAAGGATGATAAGTTTGACTCAAGAAACACCATTCCAACATGATTTAAGATCCAAGACAAGATCATTCAAGAGTGCTCAAATGAACTTCACCTAGCTCAATATTCAAGAAGTTCCAAAAGCCCACATACACAAGTGAAGACTTATGAAGATAAATCTTGAAGAAACAATGGCAATTATCCTAATGGATCAAGTTCACACTGTGTCAAGGTTCCAATAAACCAAGAAAAGACCAAAGTCGCAACCCAAGTCAACTTCACTTGCGACTTGGGGCAAGTCTGAGATCAAGTCGACCTAAAATGGAACCTGACTAAAGAGCTAAAGACTGAAGTTGCAACCCAAGTCGACTACATTCTGTGACTTAGGAGAAATCCACCTGAGGTCGACTCCAAGTGTGACTTGAATCATAATGGTCGAAAAAATTTAAACGTTGGTGCATTAAATGCGCGCCACCTACCATTAAGCGCGCGACCTACTACTAAACATTTGAATTTACTCCTCTTCTATTTAATACCCATCAAATGGAAGGGCGAGGGTTAGCTAGAGCACTAAGTACACTTCACCTTCCATTTTCCTAGCATTTAAGTGTTTATTAAGGAGATCCACAACAAGAACTTTGCTCTCTAACTAAAAGTGCTCGAGTTGTACATCCATTCGTTCATTCTATAAGTTCTTCCATGAGCTAAAAATCTGCTTACACAACTGTAAAGTGTAAACTCCCATTTTCATTCTCCTTGTTGGAGTGTGACTCACCACCTACTTGTGTAAAACTTGTAAAGGCCCCCTAGAGCTAGAATCTAGAAGAGAACAAGTTTTCTAATTG
Source organism: Annona cherimola (assembly GCA_030490835.1). NCBI lineage: Eukaryota > Viridiplantae > Streptophyta > Magnoliopsida > Magnoliales > Annonaceae > Annona > Annona cherimola. Next base: position 43,939,377 of record CM059977.1, on the reverse strand, counting down.
TATTTCCATTGGCATAGTGGAACCCAAGACACAAGAGTGTGTTCTTGGAGGAGTGGAGTAGGGAGGGTCCGAACCACTATAATTTCTTGTGTTTATTTTTCTTGCTCTACTTGTTATCTCATTCTCCACATTTTTCATTCAAGAGGACTTAGTTCGTAAAGAGGGTTACAACTAATACATTGAATTTTTTTTTTAACCCAATTCACCCCTTCCCTCTTAGGTTTTGCCATAAACTCGAGACCAACAGGAAATAACAAGAAGAATTGATCTTTAAAAAAAAAGGAGGATTAGAAATCACGGAATGAGAGTACCTAGAGTCTAGGATTTCCCATATGTCTTCCGCAATGGATACGTTGACTGCTTATTTAATCTGGATATTATATGTTAAAGGAGAACTAACCTTAAATTATTCTTACACCTTCTCTCGAAACTTATAAGGTGTAACCTTAATCTTCTTAACTACCTATTCTCATGAGATTAAGTTGATTTAGATTTCATTAAGTTTTGTAGCAGTTCATGAAACTCCTCAAGGTCACCATGTCTATTCTCGTTGTCTTAGATTTCTAGGTTTAACATATTAATTATCGTATATTAGACTTTTACCTCTCGGTTCTATCACCTAATATATAAGAATCATTGCTAAAGTGGGAGATCAAACACTAAGCAAGCATTAAATTATAAGATATTAAATTAACATACAATATCCTTCATAAATAAATCAAAATCATAATATACGCTACGTTGTACTTATGCTACATTCTAAACCCTAGATTAAGGGTTTAGCATAGCATATTCAAAAAAAATCAAAGCATGCAAGAATATTGTATCTCAAATTCATCTCAAACAAGACTACGAAACTTAGAAAGGAAGAAAAAAAAGCTTATTGATTAGAAGCTTCAGTGGTGTCTTGAATGCCTTAAACAACTTGTCGTCTCACTCCTTACCTTGTGCTTCGCCTTCTCTCGCTCTCAGACCTCAACCCAAGCTTCAAAGACATTCTAGGATGCCTTAGGACATTCCTAGGAGCTATTTTTATAGAGATCTCACAACCCCTTGTGCATCCAGTCCATTTTACACATGAAATTGCGTACCCACATCCGCTCGGTTCAAACTGTTTGGCACTCTGGTTGCTTGATTTTGCTCTAAAAAAATGTACCTAAAAAGTTTTTAAGTCCCATGTGAAACACATTTTAGCCTGTTTTGATCACTGTTTTGGCTCTTTTAATTCTTCAAAATCATCAAATTGTGTGGGTCTTCGTCATCATGATTCAATTCCCCAAGAATTGCATGTGTTTTGCTCCAATTTCACCTAACTTTTGCACATATTGATCAATCTTAAGTGTTTTATGCTAAACATAGCTAAATCAATCAAAATATATTTCAAATCATCTCAATCACTTGCATTTTCATTCAATTATCATTTTAAATATATAATATGAAAATGTCTTAACACCCATGACTAGTGAATGAAGGAATCAACTAAGGGAATGGGCCAATGTGATTCTCTAAAAGCAAAAGCATAGGCCAGCTTCCTAAGATCCTGCTCTAAGTTGTCATGCATGTCATGCATGGTGAGTAACGAGCTATTTATTATTCCTAATGCTTGCATGTTGTGATCTTCCATACCAATCAAAAAGGATATAGGCTAAGGTTAATTGATGCATGAAATGCATGAGATGCAGATGGTGCAAATACATGTGAGTGTGCTTTTGCAGCATTATGAATGGGTGATGCCACCCCTTCATCTCGAGCCTCCCTCTCATTAGGAGGATGTCTCTCCTCTTATGCTTGCATATCTTGCCTTTCGTGACAACCTTGTCTTGCTACCAATTGGTTTAGCCTGAATTCCTAGATATTGATCTCCACTCATTTCAATAAGTTCTTATGAATAACATTGGTGCTCCTTAGCACATGAAATTGCTCTCCTGTTAAGTCCACACGATAATACTTCATAATTTTTGTGATCCACATGCAATATGGGATCACACTTCTAGAATTGTCCTTCCTCATGTCAAGTGCTTGCAAAATGAGTTAGGGCTATGAAATCTTTCTAAAGTTTGCAAGTTTCTAGATTATCTCCACTTCTTGCAGATTCATGAATCTTCTTCCTCCTCCCTTAGGCAATATACATTGTCTAATAAGTAACCTCAAGACTTAAAGTTGGGGTAGTAGATCCTTGTAATTTAAGAACTTCTTGCCTTCTATATATTTGTTGCTCTGGGTCAGATTATTGTATATTTTTGAAACTGTGAATCCTTCTAATGTTAATTCTTCTTCATGTGGAACACCCAAAATAAAATAAATCCTTTCACAATCGCTGCTCAGACTCCTGTCTAATCTAATTTCTATACCTTTAATAAAGGCTATGTGGTCTTTCTGACTCTAATAATAGTAAACTTGGAGAGTTAGGTTAGGATAGGTGTTGTTCTCTTCTTTTAAGAATTTAGTCTATCCTTAATAATCAAGCATATCCTCAATATCAAATTCTTGTTCTTTTAGGAAGTCGAATCTATACTTTTGGGAAGAATAATTTCTTAGCATAGAACTCTTGTAAAACCTACAATGTTGCATAGGATTTATTAAAATAAGCATCAACCATTTCAACAACCTTTTCTTGTGAGTAAGCTTACTCTTCCTTCTACTAGCTACTTCTTCCTCTTCATTCGAAGATCTTTCTTCTTTATTTATTGTTCTCGCTTCTTCCTCTTCTTCATGAGCAGAGGACATTGACATATTACCTTATTGAAAATGAACTCGTCGTCTTGTAGAAGGTTACGAAGAGGTGGCTTTTAGCCTTGATATTTTTTCGGCGTCCACTGCTTCTTGGGTAGCTTGATTTTATGCCTCGAGAGGACGCAATGCCTTTGGTTCTTGTAGTCTAACTAACGTTGAGTTTGAGAGCCCTTTGGATGAATGTAATGAGATGCAATATGGCTTGATGGATTGAAGCTAGATTCAACTGAAAATGGAGTGCCTTAGAGATTATAGGAGAAATGGTGTGAATAATGGGAGAAATGAGAGGAAAAGGAGGAGGGCCAATGTTTAGAACAAGTGGGTTGTCAAAACAGTGCACCCTGGGGTCGACTTTAGCGAGGTTAACCTGGCCTAGCTGAGGTTGACCAAGCTATCCTGCCAAATTAAGCTTAATCGCTAATTCTCTTGCTATATTTAATGTATTTTCTCCCCATTAATCTTATGTGAATTTACCAACCAAAAATAAAATATCTACAAGAAGCACATTATCACAAAAGTACATCACATCAAATAAAGCAATTAGTTTCATCTTCTAAATTATTGTAATATTGTATGTTCTTTAATTTTCTGAGTCTATCATTCCCATTTCTCTTCTTATTTTATAAAATAATTCTATCTACAATCGTTTGGTGAAAATATCTACAATTTGATTGTCTATATGAACATATTCTAAGCATGTCTTTGTTTTCAATATGTTCTCTTATAAAATGATATCTAACATCTATATCTTTGATCCTTAAGTACAAACCAAGATTTTTAGTTAGATATGTTACACTTGTATTATCACGTTTAATAGGTATATCATTGTAGCTTAGCCTATACTCTTTTAGTTGTTGTTTCATCCATAAGATTTGTGCACAATAGCTTCCTGTTGCTATGTACTCAGCTACAATGGTAAATAGAGTTATACTTGTTTGTTTCCTTAAAAACTAAGACACTAGCATATCACCAAAAATTGACAAGTACCACTAGTGCTCCTTCTGTCTACCTTATTTCCTGCAAAGTTTGCATCTTAATAATCTATTAAATCAAATATTAAGCCCTTGGGGTACCATAATTCTAAGTTCATGTATCAACTAAGTACTTGCAGATTTAGTTTTACTGCTAACATGTGTGATTTCTTAGGGTTTGATTGAAATCTAGAGAACATACACACACCAAACAAGATGCCAAGCCTAGATGACTGTTCGCAATCTCACCGCAAGTGTACAAGTTGTAGATTGTAGTATATAAATTATCGATCCACAAGAAATTTAGGACTATAAATTTTGCTTTTAAACGCTTTTGTGTCGAATATGGAGAGAATATAAAATGAAAAAATAGAAAAATGGGAAGAGACAATTGAAAATTATAATGAGTAGAGAAAATGAGAGTGCAAGTACCTAGGGTCTAGGATTTCACATGCGTCTTTTGCAACGGGTAGTGGTATAATGATTTAATCTGGATATTGTTTGGTCTTAGATTTTCAGGTTTAATATCTTGATTATCGTATATTAGGTTTTCACCTCTCGGTTCCATCACCTAATATATGAAATTATGCCAAAGTACAGGCCCATGCACAAAGCAAGCATTAAAATCACAAAATATTAAATTAACAATAATATCCACCATAAATAAATTAAAAACCCACACCACGCTACATTGTATGCATGCTACATCCTAAACCCTAGATTTAGGGTTTAGCCAAACATGTTTATGTCTAAAATAAAATTAAAATCCAAATCTATCTTAAACAAGACAATAAAAATTAAAAAGGGAAAAAATAGGAAAGCTTATTGGTTTGAAGCCTCCGATGGTGTGTCGGCCGCTCCATGCAACTCGCCGGTCCGCCTTTTTGCCCGTGCTGTCCACGTTGCTCTCTCTCTCTAATTCTGCTCTAAATTTTCTCCTCTAAAATCTGCCTCCGGAATTCTACGTCTAAATTTCTGTCCCTCGAATTCTCTGTAATTCCCCCTTTTTATAATCTTGCGTAAAATTCAGATTTGCGTTAAATGGCCATAACGCATTCAATCCGAATTCGTGCCGAGGATATACTGCTGAAAATCCCGATTTGCGTAAATCTCCTATGGGACCCACTGATTTTTGACGACATCAATTGCTTTGATTAAGCGGTAAAAAAAACTGGATTGAATGGATGATTCTGGATAACTTGGGCGGCCAGATATGCTGATTAATCTATTTGACGGCTGGGATTTTGATTAATTTCTGGACACGTTAACTTGCAGAATTTTCAGCCATTAAAAATATCATTTTGGACAGCTGAGATTTATTTGATTTAACATCAGAAATATTTGACGGCTGGATGGTGGATAAAAATCTGGACATGCTGATTTTTGGCCGTTGATTTCTGGACAATTTGTGGGGCCCGTGATTCCCTTTCCATGTTGTCTTGCACAATATTTGCCGCTGCCAATCCATGCATCTGCCACTTTATTTTACGCAATTTGAATGGCATTATGATTTGGATGATTATACGCTGAAACTAATAGAACAGCCGTGGAAGCTTGGGCATGCATGGAATTAACTGGGAGGATAATTTGAGCGAGCCTTTGATATGATGCTACATGGAAAGAATTTTGCTGGATAAGAAAAATGCAGTGCAGATCTGGTTGATGGCCAAAGTATTTAGTTTGGACGATCTTGATTTAGATTTAGGCAGTGGAATAAAAAGATGCTGAAATATGGATGATCAGCTTGCTTGGACGGCTTGGATCAGCTTGGATGCATATTTTTTTCTAGCCGTGAACAGCTGGAAATAATGAAATTTCTGGACAGTTTGGATTTGATTACGTGGACAGCTTGGTCAATGGCTTGAGATTGAAATGGATGGACAGCGCTGATTAAATGGAACGGCTGGACTTTGGATTAAATGGACAGTGCTGAAGATATTAAGTGGACAGCAGAATCTTGATGTTTGGACGGCTGAGGATTGTCTGGATTTGTGGCTTGTTCACGTGATTAGGTAGTGGCCCCATGACTGGAATCTGTTTACCTGCATAAAATAAAAAATTTAGGCCACTAACTGCTCAAATTAATAAATGATTTTCCAATATAAAACTTAATTCAAACCCATTTATTCTATAGTAACAAATAAAATATAATCTCAAGTCAAAAGATTATAAAAATATTGAAATAACTTGAAATTAATAGTTAATACTCAAATGTTGCGAAACCACATTTTAGAGCAAATTTCTCATTAAAGTCAATTAATTACCCACCAAATTGGTATAAAGGAGCCATAAAATATATTATTAATTTCCAATTATCAATGAGTTAAGTACAACAAAGAGTCAATCATGCTTTTATAAATGTTAGACTACAGATCTACCTTTTTCATCCTCATCCATTTTCCCTTGTAGCCTTGCATGCCAAATTTCTTGAGTATTTTTTTTTATATGCTTAGATTGATAAATATATTCCTTCTTTAAGTTGCTTGATTTATAATTCAAAAATGAAGTTATGTTCACTCATCATGCTCATCTCAAATTCATTCTACATTAACTTTGAAAAGTACTTGCACGAAGATTCATTATTAGCACCAAATATTATGTCATCTACATATATTTGAACAATCAAGATGTTTTGATCTTCATTCTTAACGAATAATTTGGTGTGTGCTTCTCTTTTGAGACCATAATCAATCAAAAATTTGCTAAGTCTCTCATGCCAAGCTCGTAGAACTTATTTTAGTATATACAATTGTGAAACCCCACCTATTTTAAAGCATAGTAAATATAGCGTAGAGCTTGTATAAGGACGGAATTTGAAATGTTCACGATATGGAGGGTTTATGATCACTTATACAGTTTTCAATAGATCTAAGAGTGGGTAACCCATGTTGGCATGAAAATTTAATGGAAGGTATTAAATTTCATGCTCTATGATTTAGATGGATGAGATTTGGGTAACCAAGTAAGCAAGGTGATTAAGTTAATCACTTTGATTACTATGGTAATTATGTATACTAAAAGGAGAAATAAACTAAAGGACAAAGAGGTTGTAAAGAATGCTTATGTGAAATATGTAATTAATGTCATTTTTCATTTTATTATTTGATTTAAAACTTGATATGTTAATATCTTGTGATGTATAATGTAGATTGATATGAAAATTTAAGGGAAACCCTAAGTTGGCATGCCCTACATGATGAACGGTTTGGATCATGAAAAGTCTGAATAGAAAGGGGTTAAATGATTAGAGTTACATGGTATTTTATCAATTAAATTCATTTTGCTAATATCTTAACATATATTTATCATTTTGAGATGAAATTTTTATGACTAAGTAAGTTGATGTGCTCTAAGTGATGAATGGATTACATTAAACGTATTCCCATTGAAAAGTGGTATTATGAATGGTTATAAAAACTAATGATGAAAATTAATTAAATCCATTGACTTATTAGTGATAAAGATGATTTTCCATAAATAAAAAGCAATTACCATAAATGAGAAACCAAAGTCAACTTTGACTTTTGGAGCCAACTTTTGAGGTGTCAAAAGGAGGTTAATTTGGGAGACAAATAAGTCAATAAAAATTAAATAAAATGCATGAATCAAACCATCTGGGTATGGACATGGCAAGAATGGGATTTTAGGGTATTTTTGATAAAAAAAATATAAAATGCAAAATACATGATAAATATTACTAAGAATGGGATACATGAATAGCTCAAAATGTGGAACAATAGGGGCAAACGAATGGCTAGGATGAATGCATCAACTAAATGGAATTTTATATATTTTAAATCATGAATTATGGTGACATCATAGGGAAAAATCCAGCTGCTATATAAGGGGAAAAACTGCAACAAGGTTGGATGTTTCAACGTGCTAGGAGAGGAAAATTAGGGGAAAAAAGGGAAGAAGAGCAGCTAGGTGGGGATGTCCAAACAGCACCCAAAGAGGGGATTTCTCCTTCTAAATTTCAAGTGTGAGATGCCCTTAACATCATCAAGATTTAAGAATTTAAATTTTATCTTATGCATATACGATAAGGTGGTGACGTCCAATAGCACGTGAAGAAGAAAAAAAGAAAATTCAGATATGAAATGGATTTCCAATATTATGATGATTTATAAATAGTTACATTATGATTTGTTAGTTCCTTATATACTTGATGAATGATTAAGCAAGCAAAGCTCTCATATAGGTTACGTGTTAGTGCTTATAAGTATGAAATGAATCATATATATATATATGCTTATATGTATGGAATGCCTAAGACTAGGTATAATGGGAATAAAATTATGTTTAAATATGTTAATCCAATGATTAAACAAAGGATAGATGTTGAAATTCAAAATCAAGAGTTAGTGATTAAGGGCTGAGTTAAAATGCAATTAGTGAAGTGAAACTTGATGAATTCAAGCACATAAGGGGCTGTTTTGAAAAGAAAAGTAAATCTCAGAAAATTTGGGTTGAATTTAGCTTAATAAAGGTGGTAAACATTCCTTGAAAAGACCATAAGAGTGGTTGATAATTTGTAATTCATGTGGATATCATTAAGGTGAAGTGTAAAAGTAAAACTAGTGAAAACGAGATTAAATAGGGATGTTATTGTAAGTGAATGTAAATTTCAGAAAATTCATTAGAATTTAACTTGTTAAAGGCTCTACACAAGCCCTTAAACAACCACAAGGGTTGTTGATTAATAACTCTACATGCATATGGTTAAAGTGGAATTGTAAGAAGTGAAACGTGGTGGAAATGAGAATATAAGTGGCTGTTTTAGAAATATAGTTAAATTTCAGAAATTTTGGTCTAAATATTACTTATTAAAATGTATAAACAAGTACATAAAATGACCCTAAGAGTTTTCGATTTATGAGGTAACATGTACGTATGATTAAGGTGGAATTGTGAAGGGAAAAACTTAAGGAAAATAAGAATATATGAAACTATTTTGAATAGGGTAATTAAATTCACAAATTTTGAAAAGAATTTAACTTGTTTAGATCCTAAACAAGTCCTTAAAAGGATTACAAGAATGGAGAATAGGTAATATTCTATGAAAATGTTGTTAAGATGTAACTTTGAAAGTGAAATTCAATGGAAACAAGGGTATATAGGGCTGTTTACAAAATATTAGTTTCAGAAATTTTATGGGAATTTAAATTAAAAAGGGTGTAATTAACGCTTGGAAGGATTACAAGAGTAGTCAATCGATAATTTGAAATATAGGTATGCTAAAAGTGCAATTTTAAGAAGGATTTAAAACCAATGTATAAATGTCTAGGGCTGTTTTGAAAAAAAAAAATGAATTTGAATTCCCAAAATTTTAAGTATATTGACTGATTATAGATTAAGAATGAAAGCCTTGAATGATTGGAAAAGTTGCAAATTATATACCTAAGTGTGGAAGGAATGGACAATCAATCATTAAGGCTATATAAATATGTATATGTGATTGTTAGAAAAATAAATGTGGAATGGGAAACCTTACTTAAACTTAGCTTATTATAATTTTAAGTAAGTACCTTGAACAACTAAAAAGAGTTAATGCCCTAGATTAGGGTAGTGAGAGGAAAGAATGGTTAATCATTGAGAAAAATGAAAATATATGACTTAAAGAGATGATGATGTTCATCTTCAAGAAAGAAATAATTAAGACAAACATGCTATGAGTCACATATAGATTGAGATTATGTAAGGATTGGAAACAAATGATATATGAACATGGATTAAATAAAAGGCAAGCAATGCAAGTATAGAATGATATGTAAGTATATAAGATGATCATTTTCACTTCTCTAGGAAAAGGTAAGGAAAAGATCGAGGGAACAAGCTGAACTTCCCACAGGTAAGCAAGTAATACTTTTAAAAATGACGTTTTATTATCAATTATTGAGATGAATTGTGAATTGCTTTATTGAAGTGATATGTGTAGGCAAGCCCTTTAAAATCCTATTTCAAAAGGATTCTTATGATAAGGAAGTTTGATCAAGAAAAACTTTTGAAAATGTTACTTTTCAAATATGGAAATGTTTTGAGATGGTCTCATGGGTATATTCTAAAAAAAGTTTATTTGGAAAAGAAAGTTTGAATCCTTACGGAATGGTATTTGTGAGCAAAGCATTTGAAAATGATGTTATTGAAATGTTTGGAATCTCTTTGAATAGTAAAACGACTTGAAAATACTTTATACTGATGTTTCTAAAAGAATTTATGGAAGGCTAACTCGATAAGTTGATTTTATACATGGATTTGATTTCTGTTTTGTTAACATGACGATCAATGATTACGCAAGCTCTTCTTTATATAAGTAAAACAAGATTATTGTGGAAATAAGATATATGATGTCGGGTAACTAGAAATCATACGTTTGCATATCCTTTGTTTATAAAAAGCCCAAAAATGGGAAATGAAAATGTTACAAGAAAAGTTTTTAAAAATGTTATTTTCTTCTCAAATATTGAAATATTTCGGAATTGCTTTATGATAATGGTTTCTAAAACTATTTTATAAACAAATTAGCCAAAATTTTGAAATCATTGATTTTCTTAAAAGTTGACATGTATTGAAATTCCTTGAGTTTTGAAATGTTTGGAAACTATTGTATATTGATGATTTAAAACCATTTAAGGGTGGTCATCCTAATACTATGACTTAAAATACTGTTCATAATTTTTTTGAGTGTGCCTAGTTCTCAATTTGAAAAAGGTGTCGGATGACGATTGTGTTAATTTATGAGCTATTGTGTGCAACATGGTTGTACCAAGTTTTCAAGTTGAAAAGGACACAGTCCAAGGTCTGACGCCCCATGAATTAAGTTGTCAACAAATTTTTGAAAATTTCATTCAAGTTGCCAAGCTAGGCTTAGTTAATGCCCAACATTGAAGGATCATAAATGTACAAGTTATGATTTAATAGCTTTTTGGAATGTTAGATAAAGATTCAAGTAAATAAGCTTTCATATAAGCCATGTATGTATTGTTGCAAGTGACTGAAATGAAATTTTTTTACGCTCATATGTATGGAACGTCCACACTCGAGTATATGGGAAGAAAAATTCTGGGTAAATATGTAAATTTTATGATTAAATAGATGTTATATATGGAATTTTGGAATTAAGAGCTAATGAATAACGGTTTGGCATGTGTATTAAGTTAAGATGCAAGTATGGGGTAAAACCTATCAAAAATGGAACAAAATGGAACTGTTACAATAAGGAACAGAAATTTCATATGAAATTTAGTGTACTATAGATCATAAACAAGCCCTTAAAATGACCACAAGAATGGTTAATAGGTAGTACTTTATGTATGTGTCATTAAGGTGCAATTGCATAAGTGAAATTTAGCAAAATGAGGCCATAAGGGGCTGTTTGGAAATGGATGAATAATTTCATAAATATAAATTGGAAATTAGCTTACGTAAGTTGTAAATCAACCCCTTGAATGATCACAAAAATTTTTATACCCTAGATGCGAGTATTGAATGAAATAAGAGAATAAATCACTAAGTTGTATGGGTAATTGCACATGTATGGGGCTGTTTTGAGGAAAATATGGTTAATTCCAAAAATTTAATATGAATTGGGTTGTAATAGACTCTAAGTAAGCCCCTTGAATTATTACAAAAAGGTTTAATATCCTAGATTTAAGTATTGAACAAAATGAATGAAGAGAGCACTAAGAAGGATGAGTATTTGTTTTAAAGAAAGGAATTATGTAAATTTAACTTGTTATAAGTTAAAAACAAGCAATTGAAAAGATTTCAAAAAGTTTAGGACACTAAAAATAAGGATTGAATAAAATGATGAACAATCACAAAGATTATATAAATATGTGATTGTTAGAAAAGTAGGATATAATTCAAGAATTAAATATGGATTAAGTCTCTTGAAAATTTCAAGATAGTAAATATCCTAGGATTGGGTATTAAATGGAAATGAGTAACCGATCACTAATGTCATAAAAAGATGTATAAACATATATGTGACAATTAGTAAAGGTAGATATGAATTTTTAAAAAAAATTGATTGCAATATGACTTTTTATAAGTTATAGATAAAAACTATGAAAATTTTCAAAAGATAAAACCCTATACATGGGTGTCAAATGAAATGAATAGCGTATTACTAAGGTAATATGTTTATACATATATGATTTTCAAGAAACGTAAATGGTGAAATTAGAAAGGGTTGGTTAAAATTAACTTGCTAAAGAGTGAGTTAAAATCATATGGAATATGCATGTGACTTAAGAAATGTGGATAATCATTTCAAAGAAAGGATTGATAAGAAACTAACTCGCGACAAAAGTATCAATGCTTATTTTGAATAATTTCAAGAGATTCATATACTAGGCATAAGTATGGAAGGAAAGAACAACCCATGTATTAAATTTATATGGGTATGAGGTTATTGGGAAATACAAGTGTTAATCCTAAAGAAAAATGATTTAACGTTAATGTGTTATGGACCACTTGGGATTAAAAACCATATGACACGTATATGTGAATTGAAAAAGAAACAAGGCATGCAAGCACAACATATGATAAAAATGTATAATGTAATTATGTTTACTTGTCTAAGGAAAGGCAAGGAAATGATGGAAGGTGCAAAAGGATTGTCACAGGTAAGCAAGCAAGACTTTTGAAAATGATATGTTATTCTCAAATGCTAAAATGCTTTCAAGTTGTTTCACTTGAATGTTTCTAAAGTTATTTAAGGGTGGCCATCCCTTCATCCCTTTATTTCATAAACAATTTGATTACTGCTCATATTGCAATGATTGATTAAATTCTTCTATATTTGGAAATGGTATGTCAGCATGGATTTAAATGATGTTTCATTAAAATGATGTTCAAAATGATGGTGCAAATAATTCTCTACATGAGAATGACAAGTTACCATGTGTAAGAGGTATATAATGCCGGAGTGATTGAAAGTCATGCATGGAATGGAAATCATGTAGGCTAGTCGAGGTAGCAAGAGGACCAGATGTCATCCTTAACAAGGCCAAGTCGGAAAGTCCGACGTCATGGATGGAAAGGATCATGTTATGAAAGGATGTTCCCCCGACTAGCATGCCCTCACATGTAGGATTATGTCATGAATGTAAATGACGCATTTGCACATCCAATGTTTATGAAATGCTCAAAAGTTGAGATTGATAAGGTTTTCATGAAAGGTTTATATGAAAGGTTTACATAAAATGTTTATATGAAAAGGTTTCTGTTCTGTTGGTAATTGATCGCTTGATAAGTGCCTCCTGTCGAATGGAAAGAAATGCATTTACATGAAAATGAAAAATGCTTGCTTATTGAGTTTCGACTCATGTTTTGTTTTTCCAACCTTAGACAGGTGCAGGGAAGGCCAAGTGATGAAAAAGATCAGGTTGATTTTCCTGTGAATATTTTATGGAATATCTTGTATAGATATGATATGACTGACGCAGGAAAAAGGTAAATTGTATGTGCTTGTATGTTGTGTATGGATGGAAAGATTTTATTGAACCTGAAATGGTCAGATTATGTATGTATTGAAAAAAAATGTCATGATCAGGTCGATAGTACCTTTGATGAAAAAGAGTAATTGATATGGTGTAAATGATAAGTTTGATTGATGTCAAATGTATGAATGTTTATGTTGAAATAAAGAAAAGAAAAAAATTTGAATGAGATTCAATTCAAGAACCCGCTGCGTGATCAGGGCAACAATCCTGACTCACATTTACCAATCGAAAGAGATCCTAGAGTAAGGATTTGCGACGCCTCTGGTCGAGAGCGTTAGAGATGGTATCAAAGCAAGGACTGATAAACAGGCGTGGAAAGAGAAAAATGAAGGATGATGAAAGGAAATGTATGATACCACAAAGAGTGATATCACAACAAGGATTAGCATATATGTGTAGAAAGAATGAATAAAAGAAAGAAATTGAAATCATGATATTTATAACATGTATTATCTTTCATGATGTAGAATTTGAATGTTATGGATAAGGAAGAAGGGAATTTATTTGGGATTCTTTCCCATCATGAAGCATTGGAAGATAGTTATGAGAGAAGTTTGATGAGCTGCGTATATGTCTAATTAAAATTCTTGTTTTAACGCAAGTATACGTGCCGATCAAGTAATAAAGAGTGAGTTAAGTATCATTCCCACGAGGATATGGTCTAACTAAGATTATTAATTAGTTTAGTTGCTTTCGGTAAGTAGAAAGGGATTTCATAATTAGGAATGAAAATACCAAATGCATAAAAGAAATAGAGAAGAGTTTCACGGAATAGCTGGAATACTAAAAGGAAATTATCAAATGGGGATGGCAGATGGGATAGTCAGGAATCCTTGAATCTAAACTATATCGCATTGATTCCTTTTCATTAGATTGTGCAGAAATTTCCTAGTCCATGTTCAATAATCTTTATATATATCTTCCAACACATATAAAGCTAATTACACAACATTCAATTGCTATGTTCCCATACAATTAAATGAAATGGAATTGATAGATACATAACTTGTTCATGACTACATAGGGTTTAACGGTATATTCTTATCCATTAAACAATTTCACTTAACAAAAGAAGAAACCTATGCCCCACACATGGATCCGGTAGAGATTTTTCTTTTTCAAGGATGAATCCCACAATTAAATCATCTTACAAGGTAGCTAATCTTGTAAAAAGCATTAAACAACAGATGCAAGGGTAAATCCACATAGCACAATCATATAGAAAGCAAACATTCATTTCTGAATCGTAAAGAACCAAAACAGTATAGTTAAATATTAATTCATCATAACTTCCCATCTATGGAAGTTTAGCTCAAAGACATGGCATCAACATCCATTACATCCAAGATGAAAGTATTCCAAGAAAACAGAGAAAAGGGAAGAGAATGAGAAAGAGAAAACTAAATCTCAAAAGCTTCCACCAACGAGATCGAATCTCCTCTTCAGATGTGCTGGAAATGAGTCCTTTTCCTTCTCTATGTGGCTGCTATGTCGGACCTCTCTCTCTTTGGCACGAATCCCTAGGTTTCTATTTAAGTCACTTAGCCCGTACGGCACACGTGCAGAAATGCACGTGTGCGGATTCGCCGTGGCGCCTGGGTGCCACTAGCCAGTGCCTGGGTGCCAACTCCCTGGATGCTGCGCAACTTAGAAACTCTTTGGGATATCTCTGCATACTAGTGGAGTGGCGCCTAGGCACCCCAAGCCAGCGCCTGGGCACCAACTCACTGGAAGCTTTGTGACTTAGAAACTTTCCAGAATGCCTCTGTATGCTAGTGAAGTGGCGCCTGGGCGCCAACTCACTGGAAGCTCTTTCCCTTGTGAGGTGCTGGAACTTCTGGCTAAGGCATGTAGAGTGGCACTTAGGCGCCAGCCTGCCTGCTTCTTCACTTAGCTCCGTTCTTCATTCGACCCACTCGCACGCCTATAAATGTCCATCCTTCCTGCAAAATAGACTAAAACTAAATAAGTGAACTAAAAATGTCTATTTTATACTAAAAATGCATAAAAACTACATAATGCTCCTAAAATGCAAAGTGAGTGAAAACTAAGCTAAATGGATGCAAACTAACCACATTCTCTTGGACTAAGACACAAAAATAGTCTGAAATGGGTCATGATAACTCACATTTTCGCGAGTTATCAAAGTTCCCTCCATATCGATTGGATGAGGAGGAGTCAAGAATTATGGACAGTAATGATAAGCCCATGAAAAATGGGGGGAGAAATGATGATGAGGACTCTTCACTGGTCTATAGAAAATGGAAATGAGGAAGAGAAAGGAAATGCTTTAGACTAGTTTAGCACCAGTACGCTCACTAAGGAGCCTACACTTGTGCGATTTAAATGTAGACGTTACCTGGTGAAAATGGGATAGATGAAATTAGCAAAAGTCTCTTTTAAATTTTGAATGGTAAGTGAATGTATAATATTTTGATGCAAAGATATTTTTTGCTATAGAATTAAATTTCTTTACACATGTATGTCGTGTGTATATGAAAAGAAAGTGGCTGATACTGACCTCTCTATTAGATATGGTTAATGATGTATGTTATGACTTATTTTATGATAAGATGAGAAATGTTATCATAGTTGTATAGTAGAAGCATGATGGTCCCGTTTAATATATAAATGGGAAGGAAATTGAGAGGAAGTACCCCAAATATTTCAAGTATAATAGGTTTCGGGATGAAACCTTTTATAGGGGAGGATTGTGAAACCCCAGTTATGATAAACATGGTTAAATGATAATTTTGAGTAAGGGGCAACCAAGATGGAATTTAAGAAGGGTGAATTTGAAATTGTAAGAAATAATGGGCAATAAATTGCAATTATTTAATGGGCACTACACAATAAAAATGATCACATGTACAAAATGACAAAAAGGGGTGTTGAGAATGAGATGAGGTAGCAAAAGCATTAATGGCAAATGATAAGCTAGGTGATAAGGTGGCATGATAGAGGTGATGAGGTTGCATGATAGAGATGATGAGGTGGCATGGTAATTAATGCCCTATTTTTATTTTATTAATTGATTTATTCACATCTTCTGATATATAAGGTGGAATGATATGAAATTTTAAGGGAAGGCATGTCAATTCATGCCCAACATTATGAACGGTTTAGATCATAGAAATTATGAATGAAAATGGGTTAAATGATGAGGATTATATGGTATTTTATGAGTTAATCTCATCTTGCTAATACTTTAGCTTATGTTCATTATTTTAGGATGAAATTTTTTTATGTATGGCTAAGATAAGGTGCCCTAACTTATTAATGGATTTGATTATATCAAATCTTACTAGAACCCCTAAATCATGTTGCAATTAGGGATGGATAATACCATGATTCATATTACCTAAATGGCCATTGACTTTTAAAGCTTTAGAAGGGTCATTGTCATAAATGCAAAGGAAGGGACAAGGTTGACTTTGAGGACCCACTTTTGAGGTGTCAAGAGGGGATAATTTTGGATAAATGTTAGTAAAGAAAATGCAAAAATGCATGGACAATATGGCAACCCTTAGACATGTGTCATTGTAGGAAGCATTTGGAAGAAATTAAGGTCAACCAAATTAATGCAAGTTGACCTTTCTGGAGCTACATTGGACATGTGGCAATCATGGGATGAATTAGGGTAGATTTTTAATTAAAATAAAATGCAAAAATGCAAGAGATGCAGCTCAAACCTTGGATGTGGACAGCTAGGTGCTTTAGGGGTGCAACAAGTTCGCTAAAAGACAAAAGTTAAAACTATTGGTCCCGAGTTAATGGCGATTACCCAAGAGGGGAGGGGTGAATTGGGTATTTAAAAATTTCTAACTTAAACAGAAACTTTACCCCGGATTAATCTAATCCCCTTAATGAAGAAACGAAATGAAAAGCAATATAATGTAGAGAGCAGAAATATAAATCAAGCACATAAGATTTTTATAGTGGTTCGGGCAACCTCCCTACTCCACTCTTCCAAGCTCACACTCCTTGTGACTTAGGTTCCACTATTGTATTCCTCAAATACAATTAGAGCCACTGCTCTCTTCTAGATTCCAGCTCTAGGGGGCATCAACAAATCACAGCACAAGTAGGTGATGAGTTCCACTCCAATCACACACTACTTTGCTTACACTTGATCTTAGTTCCTCAAACTAAATCAAGTTTAATACAAACAAATGAAATAACAAAGGAATCTACACGTTACAGTTGTGTAGAAGCAGTTTGGCGCAGAGAAGAACTCGTAGAATTGGCTTTAAAGATTCAGAAGTTGAGCTCTAGCAGTTTGAAGCAAAGTTCTTCTTCTTTTGATTGGCTTGATCTCTTTAATGCTCTTGAAGATAGGACTTATGCACACTTAATGATTTTTCAGCTACTTCCCTCGTCCACAATGAATGCCTTTTATAATTGTGGAGGGAATCCGAACGTTTGAAGGTAGGTGGCGCGCATTTAATGCGCCAACGTTCGAAAATTATCCGACCGTTGCGACCCAAGTCGCAGGCGGAGTCGACTTCGGATGCGACTTCGCCCAAGTCGCAGATGGAGTCGACTTCGGGTGCGACTTCGCCTTCCGTTAGCGACTTCAAGTTCCAGGTCGGGTCGACTTGGGTATCGACTTGACCCAAGTCGCAAGTGGAGTCGACTTCGGTGTGCGACTTCACTTCGTCAGTTGTCTTGATGAGCTTGAATAATTCCGGGATGCGTTGTTCCTTCATGCCTTTATTTCTTTTGCATTTTTCATGTCTTTCCTTTTGAATTATTGTCTTCATTTTAGCTTGCTTTTATTTGCTCCATGTTTTGTAAGCCTATGATCTTGAATAACTTCTTGGTCAAGCTTATGCATCTTGTTTTGAACTTGGATTAGTCTTCATAGCTTGAATTTCTTCATCTTGAGATATGCTTGGAGCTTTGTCTTGGACTTGAGAGATTTAAGTTGATCTTGCACCTTTGATTTGGTTTTGAGAACACTCAAGTTGACTCTTGGAATGAGCTGGAAACTGCATCTTTGAACTTTGAAAAACGTCAAGTCGAACTCGGGGTCGACTTCGTCTGCGACTTTACCCAAGTCGCACCTGGAGTCGACTTCGTCTGCGACTTCGGTATCTTTCTCTCCCAAATTCAACTCTGGAGTGATTTTGGCATCTGAAGTCGATGCTGGAGTCGACTTCGTTTGCGACTTGGCTTCCCAAGTCGCAAGTGGAGTCGACTTGGCCTGCGACTTCACCTGCTCTTCTTCCCATTTCAACTCTGGACGGATTTGGCTCTTTGAAGTCGATGTTGGGGTCGATTTGGGGAATGACTTGGCCTTCCATGCTCTACTTTCTTCAAATGTATATGCCTTAAACATTTCCACAAACAAGTTAGTAGTCAAGACTTGCTCAAATTGATTTGTTAATCATCAAAACATAGATTCACTCCAGAGCTGAATTTGGGATGGAAGAATGCCGAAGTCGCAAACGAAGTTGACTCCAGTTGCGACTTGGGTGAAGTCGCAGACGAAGTCGACCCCAAGTTCGACTTGATGTCATCAAAGCTCAAAGATGGAGTTTTTCAGCTCATTCCAAGAATCAACTTGAGTATCCTCAAAACCAAATCAAAGGTGCAAGATCAACTTAAGTCTCTCAAGTTCAAGGCAAAGATTCAAGCATGCTCCAAGATGAAGAAATAATCAAGTCATGAAGATCAATATAAATCAAAAGCAAACAAGGTGCATGAATCTACCATGCAAGATTCAAGCTCTTCAAAGATTCACAAGGTTCAAGCTAATCCAAGAAGAATCAAAGAAAAGCTCTTCAAGAATCACAAGATCTACAAGTATAAGGAGCCATTCAAGATAGAAGCAAATCAATGAGGATCAAAGCATATTTTGCAAAGACCAAGTCAAGTCGCAACCCAAGTCGACTCCATGATCGACTTGAGTTGAAGTCTGAAGCCAAAGTCGACTCAAGACTCAGACTTGGAACCTGACAAGGTGAAGTCGCACCCGAAGTCGACTTCACCTGCGACTTGGGTCAAGTCGATACCCAAGTCGACCTGACCTGGAACTCGAAGTTGCGACGGAGAGGCAAAGTCGCACCCGAAGTCGCCTCCATCCGCGACTTGGGCGAAGTCGCATCCGAAGTCGACTCCACCTGCGACTTGGGTCGCAACGGTCGGAATTTATTCGAACGTTGGCGCATTAAATGCGCTCCACCTACCTTCTAACGTTCGGATTCCCTCCAAAATTATAAAAGGCATTCATGGTGGACGAGGGAAGTAGCTGAGAATCATTAAGTGTGCTTAACTCACATCTACAAGAGCTCTAAAGAGATCAAGTCATTCAAAGAGGAAGAACTTCGCTTCAAACTGCAAGAGCCCAACTTTAGAATCTTCAAAGCCTACATTACGAGTTCTTCTCTGCGCCAAATTGCTTCTACACATCTGTAAAGTGTAGACTTGTTTTATTATTTCTTTGTTTGTATTGAACTTGATTTAGTTTGAGGAACTAAGATCAAGTGTAAGCAAAGTAGTGTGTGATTGGAGTGGAACTCATCACCTACTTATGCTGTGATTTGTTGATGCCCCCTAGAGCTGGAATCTAGAAGAGAGCAGTGGCTCTAATTGTATTTGAAGAATACAATAGTGGAACCCAAGTCACAAGGAGTGTGAGCTTGGAAGAGTGGAGTAGGGAGGTTGCCCGAACCACTATAAAAATCCTGTGTGCTTGATTTACATTTCTGCTCTTTATATTATATTGTTTTCCATTTCGTTTCTTCATTAAGGGGACTAGATTAATCCGGGGTAAAAGTTTCTGTTTAAGTTATAAATTTTTAAATACCCAATTCACCCCTCCCCTCTTGGGTAATTGTCATCAACTCGGGACCAACACTCTAATGATACATAAGTATGGGTATTTAAATGATATATTTATGGGCATTAAATTGGGTGTGACGCCCCATGAATTAAGTTGTCAACAAATTTTGAAAAATTTCATTCAAGTTGCCAAGCTTGGCTTAGTTAATGCCCAACAATATGAGGGATCATAAATGTACAAGCTATGATTTAATAGCTTTTTAGAATGTTAGATGAACATTCAAGTAAGTAAGCTTTCATACAAGCCATGTATGTATGGTTGCAAGTGACTGAAATGAAATATTTAAGCTCATATGTATGGAACGTCTGCACTTGAGTATATGGGAAGAAAAATTCTGTTTATATATGTTAATTTTATGATTAAACAGATGTTATATGTGAAATTTTGGAATTAAGAGCTGATGAATAAGGGTTTGGCATGTGTATTAATTTAAGATGCATGTATGGGGTAAAACCTAGCAAAAATAGAACAAAATGAAACCGTTACAATAAGGAACGAAAATTTCAGAAATTTCATATGAAATTTAGTGTACTATAGATCATAAATAAGCCCTTAAAATGACCACAAGAATGGTTAATAGGTAGCTCCCTATGCATGTGTCATTAAGGTGCAATTGCATAAGTGAAATTTAGAAAATGAGGCCATAAGGGGCTGTTTGGAAATGGATGACTAATTTCAGAAATATAAATTGGAAATTAACTTATATAAGTTGTAAATAAGCCCCTTGAATGATCACAAAAAAGGTTTATACCCTAGATGTGTGTATTGAATGAAATAAGTGAATAAATCACTAAGTTGTATGGGTAATTGCACATGTATGAGGCTGTTTTGAGGAAAAGATGGTTAATTCCAAAAATTTGATATGAATTGGGTTGTAATAGACCCTAAGTAAGCCCCTTGAATGATTACAAAAAGGTTTAATATCCTAGATTTGGGTATTGAACAAAATGAATGAAGAGATCACTAAGAAGGATGGGTATTTGTTTTAAACAAAGGAATTATGTGAATTTAACTTGTTATAAGTTAAAAATAAGTATTTGAAACGATTTCAAAAAGTTTAGAACTCTAAACATGATGATTGAACGAAATGACGAACAATCACAATGATTATATAAATATGTGATTGTTAGAAAAGTAAGATATAATTCAAGAATTAAACATGGATTGAGTCTCTTGAAAATTTATAGAGAGTGAATACCCTAGGCTTGGGTATTAAATGAAAACGAGTAACCAACCACTAAGGTCATAACAATATGTATAAACATATATATGACAATTAGTTAAGGTAGATACGAATTTTAAAAAAATTGAATGGAGTATGACTTGTTATAAGCTATAGATAAAAGCCACGAAAGATTTCAAAAGATAAAACCCTAGACATGGGTGTCAAATGAAATGAATAGCGCATTACTAAGGTATTATGTTTATACATATATATGATTTTCAAGAAAAGTAAATGGTGAAATTAGAAAGGGTTGGTTAAAATTAACTTGTTAAAGAGTGAGTTGAAATCATATGGAATATACATGTGACTTAAGAAATGTGGATAATCATTTCAAAGAAAGGATTGATAAGAAATTAACTTGCTACAAAAGTATGAATGCTCATTTTGAATAATTTCAAGAGATTCATACACTAGACATAAGTATGGAAGGAAAGAACGACTCATGTATTAAATTTATATGAGCATTAGGTTATTGGGAAATACAAGTGTTAATCCTAAAGAAGAATGATTTAAAGTTAATGTGTTATGGACCATATGGGATTAAAAACCATAAGACACGTATATATAAATTGAAAAAGAAACAAGGCATGCAAGCACAACATATGATAAAATGTATAAGGTAATCATGTTTACTTATCTAGGAAAAGGCAAGGAAAGGATGGAAGGCGCAAAAGGATCGCCTCATGTAAGCAAGCAAGACTTTTGAAAATGATATTTTATTCTCAAATACGAAAATGTTTTCAAGTTGTTTCACTTGAATGTTTCTAAAGTTATTTAAGGGTGGTCATTCCTTCACCCTTTTATTTCATAAACCATTTGATTACTGCTCTAATTGAAATTATTGATTAAATTCTTTTCTATTTAGAAATGGCATGCCAGTATGGATTTAAATGATGTTTCAATGAAATGATGTTCAAAAGGATTGTGCAAATAATTCTCTACACGAGAATGACAAGTTACCATGTGTAAGAGGTATATAATGCCTGGGTGATTGAAAGTCTTATATGGAATGGAAATCATGTAGGCTAGTCGAGCTACCAAGTGGACCAGATGCCCCCCTGACGAGGTCAAATCGAAAAGTCTAGTGTCATGGATGGAAATGATCATGTTATGGAAAGATGTTCTCCGGGGTAGCATACCCTTACATGTAAGATTATGTCATAAATGGAAATGATGCATTTGCACATCCAATGTTTATGAAATGTCTAAATTTTGGGATTGATAAGGTTTTCATGTATGGTTTATATGAAAGGTTTACTTGAAATGTTTATATGAAAAGGTTTCTGTTCCGTTGGTAGTTGATCGCTTGATAAGTATCTTCTACCGAATTGAGAGAAATGCATTTACATGAAAATGAAAAATGCCTGCTTATTGAGTTTCGACTAATGTTTTTTTCCAACCTTAGACAGGTGCAGGGAAGGCCAAGTGATGGAAAAAATTAGGTTGATTTGCCTATGAATAATTTATATCTTGTATAAATATGATATGACTGAGGTAAGAAAAAGGTAAATTGTATGTGCTTGTATGCTGTGTATTGATGGAAAGATTTTATTGAACCTGAAATGGTTAGATTATTTATGTATTGAAAGAAAATGTCATCATCAGGTCGATAGTGATTCCAAATGTATGAATGTTTATGTTGAAATAAAGAAAAGAAAAAAAATTGAACGAGATTCAATTCAAGAACCTGTAGCGTGATCAAGGTAACAATCTTGACTCACATTTACCAATCGAAAGCGATCTCAGAGTAAGGCTTTGCAATGCCTCAAGTCAGGGGCGTCAGACCAAGGTCTCTATTATTTTATGAAATCATGCTAGCATATCAATGTGATTAAGAATGATGAATAGTGCACTAGAATGATAAACAAGTTCGTTGTAGATGCGGTCGCAGACCAAGGCCCCTTTACATGTGGCCATGTCACTAAGGAAAGGTAGGAGGCCGGCGGCATCCTTCCTGAATTGGGAGATGGTTTAAGGATAGCCACAGAGCTCACGTGCTATCACATGAAAGGTTTCTTTT
This sequence comes from Annona cherimola, assembly GCA_030490835.1. Taxonomy (NCBI): domain Eukaryota; kingdom Viridiplantae; phylum Streptophyta; class Magnoliopsida; order Magnoliales; family Annonaceae; genus Annona; species Annona cherimola. Next base: position 43,916,072 of record CM059977.1, on the reverse strand, counting down.
TTATGGAAGGATGATCACTTGGTAAGTGTCACCTACCAGATGGATAGCGCCATGTTTGCATATGATTTGTTTTAAAAAGCCCCAAAATGGAGTCATGAAAATGTTTTAGGGTATAAAAATATCCTCATGAAAAAAGGTTTGTATGGAAAGATTTAAATGCATATGCTTCCCCTTTGAAAAACCCAAAAATTCAAACAAGAAAAGATTTGTATGAAAGGTTTCATGAAAATATTTACCTGCAAATGAAAATTGCTTGCTTATTGAGTTTATCACTCACGTTTTTATTTACCCCAACCCTAACAGGTATAAGGCACAAGTAGAGGAGCAAAGCTAAATATTATTTACCTGCATGTTGTGAATGAATGAATGTATGCATTAATAATGAAGTTTAAGGATTACGAATATCTCTAGCGCGATGTGAACAAATAAGTGTTTAGATTGAGAATTCTATTTGAATTCAGCTTATGAATGTATGTTTATTCGTAACATGAAAATAAGGTTGCCTATGTATTAATTATATAATATACAAATGTTAAGGTTAAGGTTAGGTGATGAAAGTTTATGATATAAATAATCAAGTTGTTTGAGTTACGAATGTTGGAAACAATTGACAAAATAGGCAACAATCATGTTTTGATGATTAAACAAACTCAATTTGAGTTAAATAAGGTACTAATTCAATTTATCTAAGTGTTTGCAAGGTTTCATAATGTGAAAATGAAGTCTGATAGGTCAAGTCGATTCCCAAGTCGACTCTGGCATCGACTTAGGTCAAGTCGATCCCCAAGTCGACTCCAGCATCGACTTCAAATGGGATTTTATGGCCAAAGCTGAAATTTGATCCAAGGCAGGCGAAGTCGCAGAGCCAAGTCGACTCCATCTGCGACTTGGGTAAAGTCACAGACCCAAGTCGACTCCAGTATCGACTTCGAAGAACCCAGAACGTCTAGCACTGAATTTGGAAATTCAAAAAGTAAAGTCGCATACCCAAGTAGACTCTGCATACGACTTGAGTGAAGTTGGAACCCAAGTCGACTCCAGTATCGACTTCGAAGAACCCAAAACGTCCAGCACTGAATTTGGGAATTCAAAAAGTGTAGTCGCAAACCCAAGTCGACTCTGCATACGACTTGAGTGAAGTTGGAACCCAAGTCGACCCAAACATTTGACTTGGAACAAAATGAAGATAAATCAAGTCCAAGACAAGAAGATTTACATGAACAAATCAATCTAGATCAAGGAATACTCATTTGGACATTTCTATGAACTCCAAGATTCAAGTATTCCAACTTCAAGACATGAAGTTAAAGAATTCAAGAAAAGATGATCATGCTGAGTTCTAAATGAAAGAAATCAGTGGAAGAACAATTAATGTGAAGAATATCAAGCAAACAAGATCACTTTCAAGAGATTCAAGTTCATCAAGCAAATACAAAATGTGAAGTCGCACTCGAAGTCGACTTCACCTACGACTTGGGTTAAGTCGAGGATCAAGTCGACCTGAGGAGGAACTTGAGGTATTTGCTGGGGACCGAAGTCGCACCCCAAGTCAACTTCCGTATGCAACTTGGGTGAAGTCGTACCCGAAGTCGACTTCATCTGCGACTTGGGTTGCAACGGTCGGAAAATTCGAATGTTGGCGCATTAAATACGCGCCACCTACCTCCAAACGTTCGAATTTACTCCACCATTATAAATACGCATTCAAGTGAACGTGCTAGAGGTTGGTGAGAGTATTAACTGTGATTCAACTACCATCATTTCCAAGCATTAAGTGATCAACACAAGTTTTCAAGGGAAGAACAAAGCTTAAACTTGTTGTTGCATGCTTTAACGCTGTTCAAAGCTTTTCTTCTACAAGTTCTTCCACGAGCTGAATCTGCCTACACAATCTGTCAAGTGTAGATTTCTTTATTCGATCTTATGTTTGTATATGATACTTAGTTTGATATTGGTGTTTCGAACCAAGTGATAGCAAAGTAGCGTTGTGACTCGAGTGGGACTCGTCACCTACTTGTGTTGTGATTTGTATATGCCCCCTAGAGCTGGAATCTAGAAGAGAGCTAAGGCTCTATTTATATTTGTGAAATACATAGTGGAACCCAAGTCACAAGAGGTGTGAGCTTGGAAGAGTGGAGTAGGAGAGGTTGCCCAAACTACTATAAAAACTGGCCTATTGTTATGATTTGCATTTCTATTTTTATTATATTATTACTCTCCATATTTTCCATTTGTTTCATTAAGGGGATTGAACTAAACCGGGGTAAATTTCTGTTTAAGTAAAAAAATTTAAATACCCAATTCACCCCTCCTCTCTTGGGTAATTGTCATAAACTCGGGACCAACAACGAATATTCGTAAATGGCTTGTATTGATATGATATGACTGAAACAAGAAAAAGGTTAGTTGAAAATGTTTGTATGCTGAGAACAGATGAATATTTTATACTGATATGGAATTATCAAGTTATGAATGAATTGATGGTTTGTGAATGATAGTTATAGCTAATTTCAAGTAGATATTGCTTGAAGAAGGATGAAGGAAATGTAATGGAAAAAAAATTCCCACTAAATAAAATGTATACAAAAATCCCGCCGCGTGATTAGGGCAACAATCCTGTTTTACATTTACCAATCAAAAACAATCTTGGAGTAAGGCTCCAATGCCTTGAGTCGAGGGCGCCACAACAATGCTTTGGTTAATTTGTATACATGGTTGGATTGATCATTTTCTTTAAAATCAGTTGGTTGTTCAACAAACACATCTTCATTATGATGTCCATTCAAAAATGCACTTATAACATCCATTTCAAAATGTTTGAGATCTGTATGTGATGCAAAAGCAAACAATATTCATATGACTTCTAATCTCGCTACTGGGGCATATATTTCATCAAATTTTATTTCCTCTTCTTGATAGTACCCCTTAGTGACCATTCTTACTTTATTTCTTATTACTAAGTGACTCTCATCTAATTTGTTCCTAAATACCCATTTGGTTTTTATTACCATGTAATATTTATATCTAGGAACAAGTTTACAAACTTTATTTCTTTTAAATTGATTTAACTATTCTTACATTGCTATAATCCAATTTTTATTATTAAGAACTTGATCAATTGTACTTGACCCAATATTCGATACGAAAGCATAGTGCCCACACACATTTTGCCTTTAACCTTTTGTTTTTGTTAGTCTTGAGTTATTGGCTTGACATAAGAAGGGAGGAGTGAATTGGATTATTAAAAAAATAAAACTAAATAAAACTTAGCACCTATTCGATCAAGTCACCTCGAATGGAATGAATAGAACTAGTGAGAGAGAGAGAGAACAAGATAAATGAAACAATCACGCAAAGGAACATAAGAAATTATAGTGGTTCTAGCAACATTCCTACTCCACTCTTTCAAGCACGGCCTTTTATGTTTAAGGTTCCACTATTTGAGCAACAATACAACTAAAGCCTAAGCTCTCTTCTTGATTCTAGCTCTAAAGGGCCTGTATAATAATTTCACAAGTAGTCGATGACTAAGACTCCAACCGAACATTACTTTTAGCCTACCTTGGCCTTGGTCTCCAACACTAAGTCAAGTAAACAAATATAACCATGAATTGAAAAGAAATTTTACTACATGTTACAAAGATGTGTAGAACAGTAAAGCATAGTAGCAAGCTCTTTGATGTAGAAGAAGATGTGAAAACTTAAAGCCTTGTAGAGATCTTGGAAGACTTGCTTTGAAAATCAATTAATAGAGCTTTTAATGCTTGTAGATCAGAAGGTTGAAGCTCAATGAATTCTCTAGCTAACCTCTTAAATACTACTCCATGTCCTTTAAATAGATGAGAAGGAAATTTAAACATTATGTGGTTAAGGTGATTACCTGCACTTACTCCCGACAGTTGACTTCGAGCTAGCTAGGGAGTTTGCTCTAATTTCTTTGAGATGAGGATGAAGCATTTTAGGTTATTTTTCTTTCAGACAATTTAATATGAGTTTGCATCTAGTCTATTCTTTCATCACTTTTCTTGAGCATTAGAAGGATATTCTAAAGAATTGAGTCATTTGGTGGTGCTTAAGATGGTGCAAGTAAGGCTGGTTGTATTTGGTATGTAAGTTGGTTGGGTGGTCTTCTCAAGAAATCAAGTGGCTTGTTGGTTTGTGCAAAATTTTGAGTGTTTGATTGGTTTGACCACAAGAAATTGAGATGGTTGTCTATCCAGGGTTGTAAGTTCATATGTGCAAGCTTTGTATTGGTTATTGATTGCATTAGCTTGCTTGCTTGAAGTCTCCTGGATAATGAAACTGCACTCAAATGTGTAGTGTGATGCTCCACAGATCTTGCAAGAAAGTTATTGAGAGGAATCTGTGCCTTAGTCTATGGTTTCTTATTTCTTCTCTTGTAGCAGTATCTGGTCCATCTTGGCATGTAATGAGTTCAGGGACTTAATGTCGTATACGAATCCACGTCGAGAGGGTCCTCAAATGTTGTCATATTGAAAATCATAAAGTGCCAAGTTATCAAGGAGTGCAAGGGCCCCCTCGTATGTGAGTCGCATAAATTGGCCTCTAACAACTGAATTGAAGACACTTCAAGTTGGTCGGTCGAGTCTATTGAAGAAATTTTCAATAGTGTCGCCCTGTAATATGCCATGATGCGAACACTTACGCTGCAGATCTTTCATTCTCTCTCATGCCTTGTAGAGAGTTTTGCCATCTTTTTGGACGAACTATGTAATCTCATCTTGATCTTCTTGGTCTTTATGGGCGAAAAATATTTCTCCGAGAAGTCAGTTGAAAGCTCCTCCCACGTAATAAAGGAGTCGGGTGACATAAAGAACCACTCACTTGCTTTATCACATAGAAAGAACAAGAAGAGTTGAAGGCAGATTACTTCTTATGGAATACTTTATACTCTGATTGTGTTACATAGCTACAAGAACTTAGTGATATGATCATTAGAATTCTCAGAAGGAAGTCCTAAAAATTAGTCCCGTTGAACCATTTGAACGAGCCTTGATTTTAGTTCAAAGTTCCTTGCTCCTATCTTAGGTTCAACAATGCAAGACATGAATCCTTGTGGATTTGGACTATTTTGGTCGCTCAGGGTCATCCTTCTAGACAGATTGTTATTTTTTCCCTGGTCCTCTGCATGCTCTGATTGAGGCAGGTCTAAATTGTTGCAGTCCCTCATTGTTTCTTGTGAAGATTTCTATTTTTCATATTCATGAACTTTTCTCCTGAAAGTTCGTTCAATTTCAAGGTCAACAGTAAATAGTTTTTCAGCTAGTTGTTTAGCAAAGTTCTGATTATGTGGGTGCATGCAAAAGTAAAAAAATCAAAGATGGGATATAGCACCAAAAATATATTCAAAAAGAGAAAATAGAAAGGATAATATGGATAAAAAATGAGAGAATATAATAAGAATAGAAAAAGAAAAGGAAGTGTCTAATAACGAAGTCCAAAGTAATGTCGAATTCCTCGGTAACATTACTAAAATATTTGTTACAATCTCTCCATAAGTTCATGGATCGCAGATTGTAATGTATAAAATATCGATCCCATAGTGAATTTTGGACTTAGAACATTACTTTTAAACACTTTTATCAAATACCAAAAGAGAAAAGTTGGGTAAAAGGGAAATTAGCGAATGAGAAAAAGAACTTATCAATAATGTCATCAATATATAACCATACAAATCATAGAGTTCTATCACAAGAACTTGTAGAAATTCATTTTTTCCTTGAATCTCCACTTGTGCTCCTTGCATGGTTCTCTCCTTCACCTATCTTTAGGATTTGGAAAACAAAACTGTGAGTCAAAACTCAATAAGCAAGCTATAAGGTTTTCAGGCAATTCATTTTCAAGGCAAATTATATAAATGTGTTTCTCTCCATTCGATTGAAGACACTTAGCAAGTGATCAACTACTAATGGAGTAGAAATATTTTCATAAACCATTCATGGAAAGACACTTTATACCCTCTCGAGGATATATTTTAAAACATGCTTCTCATACCCATTCAGAGTATATTATAAACAATGCAATGCATCATTTAAAATCATGACATTCCTTTGGATAGAAGCTAGCTAGGCAACCATCCACTTTCATCCTCTCTCCCATTCCAGGGAAGCACCGCCGGGTCTCGGCCTCTCTTAGCGACTAGGCCGCACCAAAGGGGGACATTCGGTCCGCTCACACCTTTGAGGTGGACCTTATGCTTTTGTGCACATGCTTTCTTTCATAAACATGAACTTTGACATGCTAGCATAATTTTTCATTCATAAATCATGAACTCATCATTTAACATAAGTACTTGAAAAGCAGTAAACAATTCATTTATTTCAATAGAAATAACATTTCAATACTTATTTAGACAAGGAACGGTCATCCTTAAACAACATAGAAAGAATTGAATCATTCATTTGCTAACTCATTCAAACAGTCAAAACATCATTACTAAGCATTTTATCACATTTGATAAAACAAAGCATTTTAAAAAACTGCTTGCTTACCTTTCTTGCTTAGCTTTCTGCCTCATTAACCTCTTTGCCTTTGCATATATATATACATAGCATTACATTCATAACAAGTCATTTTTTTGCATTCACTTAGTTTTTCAATCCTATAATCCATATCACACATAATCAACTTGGATTTTCAAGTCGATCATACATAGATAACATGCACTTGTGCATCATATCATTCATTCCATACTTATGTTGTAACCCATATTTAGGATAAACACATAGCATACATTCATATCTCAACATATGAGAATTTATATCTCCCATTAACCATTTTTCAAAGCATTTTCCATTTTTCCCACGTCAATGCTTATTCTAAGCATATAAGTGACGTTTCAAGATTCATAAATAAATCTCAAATATTGAGATAATTAATCTTCATTCATACAACAAAATCCTCATGCATTTTATCAGATATTCATGCATATTTTGCATTTTAGCAAGTTCACATAAGCCACATATCATCTATTCATATATATGCTCCATATATGTTTAACATACAATACATAAATTATGTGTTTCTTAAATTTTCTTAATGCAAAAACTTACACTCATTTTCATCATCATTAAACCCCTTAATTAACATATACTTTATGGTTTAATTTCTGATTTTTAATCCATTTATCACTGATTTCCAAAACAGCCATGTTAAGACTCATTTATCATCATTTCAACGCCTCTTTCATGACTTAATTCATAACAGATTTTTAAGTCATAATTTTCAGAAACTAAACATGATTTTCTTAACCCAAATTTAGGATATTATCACATATTTAAAATCCATAATTCATTAGCTTCCATAACAGCAATATTTTTATACATATAGGGTATCCATTTAATCCATTTTGACGTGTTCAAATATATATCCATAAAATCAGATTTAGGGCAAATCATTTCAAACCCTTTTGGACACTTAAATTACCTTAAACCTAGTGTATTTTACCCTCCATAACATTCACAAAATCATTTCATTACAAACAACAACAAAAATCATATAGAAAGAACCCGTTTTGGCCCCCATTTGGACGTCCCATATACATACCCTAAAAAAATCAGATTTAGGGTAAATTCTTCCAGCCCACTTAGGCCATCCAAAGGGTCCTTAATCTAGGGAAATTTACCATAAAATTCACCCATAAACAATTTCAGCACTTCCTTGTATCTTTTAACCCAAAAATAGAAAAATCATTTACCAATGCTTAAATCATCATATGTAATTTAAAAGAACATGAATTACATCCAAATAAGCTTGCTTAAATCATACAGCAACTTGTTGGTCCCGAGTTGATGACAATTACCCAAGAGGGGAGGGGTGAATTAGGTATTTAAAATTTTTCAACTTAAACAGAAACTTTACCCCGGTTTAGTTTAATCCCCTTTAATAAGCCAAATGGAAAGCAATGAGATAATGAAAGTGGAAATGAAAAATAATAAATAAGATTTATAGAAGTTCGGGCATCCTTCCCTACTCCACTCTTCCAAGCTCACACTCCTTGTGACTTGGGTTCCACTATGTATTCCGCGAATACAACTAGAGCCTCCACTCTCTTCTAGATTCCAGCTCTAGGGTGCATATACAATTCACAGCACAAGTAGGTGACGAGTTCCACTCCAGTCACACACTACTTTGCTTACACTTGAACTTAGTTACCCAAACTAAATCAAGTTCAATACAATAAGAAATAACAAAAGAAAGTTTTTACATGTTACTGGTGTGTAGAGGCAGATTTGGCGCAAAGAAGAACTTGTAAAGCAGGCTTAATGATTCAGCAAGCAGCTCTTGGCAGTTTGAAAGCAAGGTTCTTCTTCTAGATGTAGGCTTGATCACTTAATGCTCTTAGAAATGGGAGTTGTGCTCAATCAATGATGTTTCAGCTACCCTCCACGTTCATATTGAATGCCTTATATAAATGGCGAGGGAATCCGAATGTTTGGAAGTAGGTGGCGCGCATTTAATGCGCCAACGTTCGAAAAAATTTTGACCGTTGCGACCCAAGTCGCAGGTGGAGTCGACTTTGGGTGCGACTTCGCCCAAGTCGCAGATAGAGTCGACTTCGGGTGCGACTTCGGCTGTGCTCAAGCTGTTCAAGTTCTTCCTCGGGTCGACTTGGTCTTGGACTTGACCCAAGTCGCAGGTGAAGTCGACTTCGGGTGCGACTTCAGTTCCTTAGTTTTCTTGATGAACTTGAATCCTTGGAGATGGCTTTGGTCACTTAAATTTCTTCAAATTAATGTACTTCCCTTGATTTATGTCATTTGATACTTAGTATATTCATCCTAGCTTAATGTCCTTTAGCTCTGTGACTTGTAAACTTTGAACCCTTGAGTTTTGGAGTACATGAACTGTGTGATCTTGATTTTCCATGATGAATACATGCAACTTTGTTTGCTTTGGACATGATTTGATCTTCATTTGGCCTAAGTCGAATATTTGAGTCTACTTGGTCTTCAATTTTACTCAAGTCGAGCATTGAGTCGACTTGGTTTGTGACTTAGCTCTTCAAAATGCTTGTTGTCTGACTGAAGTCGAAGCTGGAGTCGACTTGACCTGTGACTTCACCTAAGTCGCATGTGGAGTCGACTTGGTCTGCGACTTCGACAGCTCTCGTCCCCAATTTCAACTCTGGACAGAAAATCACGTTTGAAGTCGATGCTGGAGTCGACTTGGTCTGTGACTTCACCCAAGTGGCATGCGGAGTCGACTTCATTTGCGACTTCGGCACCTTTACTCCCCGATTTCAACGCTGGACGAAAATGACGTTTTGAAGTCTCTGTTGAAGTCGACTTGGGGATCAACTTGGCCTAAGTCGATGCCTGAGTCGACTTGGAAGTCGACTTGACATTTCATGCTTCATTTTCTTCATTTTGATTTCTTTTAATCATTTTCACAAACATGCTAGTAACCAAAACTTACTCAAATTGATTTGCTAATCATCAAAACATAGACCTGGCTTATTTTCCACATGTTTCTAACAATCTCCCCCTTTTTGATAATTGACTAAACCGATTTGAGTGTATACCTTTCAACATACTATTTTATCTTGTTTTGGTATATTTAGAATAATCACTGGTCTTTTTCATTTTGAAGTTTAACATACATATTTCGTTCTCATCATTTACATATTTCTCAAACTTTTTCATTATGCAAACTTTTCATATGCAAACTTATGTATAATCTACCCAACTCAAATCCTAATTTATTCTCCCCCTTTTTGTCAATTGATCAAAAATAAAGATGGAGCGGGTTAATCCTTTGAGAATGGCGGGGGCTGCTCCCCCTGAACCTGTGTTCCCCCTCAGCTTGTGCCTTTCTAAGTTAATTCAATCATCCCCATATAATTTCTAATTTTATAAAATGGTTCTTTTGCTAGAGGTTTGGTAAAAATATCTACAATTTGATCTTCTATTTTCACATATTCCAAACATATGTCATGATTTTCTACATGTTCTCTGATAAAATGATGTCTTAGGTCTATATGCTTGGTCCTAGAATGTAATACTGGATTTTTAGTTAAACATATTGCACTAGTATTATCACATCTAATAGGTGTTGGAAACAATGTTCAAAACAAAACAAATTGACCAAAGCATAAGTTTTGATGATTAAACAAAGACTAATTTGAGTATATAAAGTGTACTAATGAGTTTGCTAAGTGTTTAAGGAAAGCAAAGAAGTCAAGTCGATTACCAAGTCGACTTGGACTTCGACTTGGGGTGAAGTCGATACCTAAGTCGACTTCACAAGCGACTTCAAATGGCAAAAGGTGGATAGCATTGAAAATAGAAAACAAGCAAGTGAAGTCGCAGGCCAAGTCGACTCCACGAGCGACTTGGGAAGTCAAGTCGCAGACAAAGTCGACTCGAGCATCGACTTCAAACGTCAAAAAGTGTCCAGAGTTGAAAATGTGGAAACGGACATGGTGAAGTCGCAGGCGAGGTCGACTCCAGGTGCGACTTGGGCGAAGTCGCAGACAGGGTCGACTCCAACTTCGACTTGAGGAGTTCAGACTTGAAGAATGAAGTTTCAAGCTTATTCCAAGGATCCATTTGGACTTTATCAAATCCAAATAAGATGCAAAGTCCATTCTCAAAAAGCAACTGAAGTTTCTTGAAGATCAAAGCTAAGATTCATATTCAAAGTTCAAATCAAGTCTATCAAGTCCAAAGCTAATCTTCAAGCTTATTCCAAATGAAGCAATACCCAAATCATGAAGACCAATTTTACAAAGTTCAAGCCAATTCAAGAAGATCAAGGCATTTTTGCAAAAGACCACGCCAAGTCGCAACCCAAGTCGACTCCAGGATCGACTTGAGTTGAAGTCTGAAAGCCAAGTCGACCCAAGACTCGGACTTGGAAATCTGAAGAACTGGAGTCGCAAACGAGGTCGACTCCAGGTGCGACTTGGAAGCCAAGTCGCAGGCCAAGTCTACTCCATCTTCGACTTGGAAAATAACGTTCGAATTTTCGAACGTTGGAGTTCATTTATTACGCGCCAACCACCTCTACAACGTTCAAATCCTTCTCTTTCTATATAAGGACCCTCAAATGAACGTGAATACACACAAGAACATTACAAGACACTACTATATACTCTACAAAGTCCAAAGAGAGAAAAGAAGTGCTAGAGAGGAATCCTTTTTGCTTTTCTCCATTTTTGAGTGGTCCATATACATTCTAAGGAAGAAGAGAGCTTCAGGTTGCACGCTGCTTCATCAAGAATCATCCAAGCTGCTTCCGAATTCTTCCTCGAGCTCAACCTGTCTACACATCTCTGTAAAGTGTAGTTTTTCTTATTTCAAAGTCTTGTTGTATTAACCTTGATTTAGCTTGAGTAGCTAAGATCAAGTGTATGCAAAGTAGTGTGTGATTGGAGTGGAACTCATCACCTACTTGTGCAGTGAGTTGTGTATGCCCCCTAGAGCTGGAATCTAGAAGAGAGCATAGGCTCTAAGTTGTGTATGCCCCCTAGAGCTGGAATCTAGAAGAGAGCAAAGACTCTAAGTGTATTCGAGGAATACATAGTGGAACCCAAGTCACAACGGAGTGTGAGCTTGGAAGAGTGGAGTAGGGAAGGTTTGCCCGAACCACTATAAATCTTGTCTTCTGCTTCCTTTTACTGCTTTATCTAAATTGCTCTCTATTTGCTTTAAAAAGGGGATTAATCTTTAAAGGGGTTAAGATTTTAATTTACCAAAGAATTTTTTAAAGAACCCAATTCACCCCTCCCCTCTTGGGTTTAGCCATCAACTCGGGACCAACAAGTGGTATCAGAGCAGGTCTTTGAGTTTATCAAAGAGATCTTATTAATATGGCATCCCAATCTACTTCCGTTCCCGCATTTGCTGAAGGCCAATCCTTTACAAGGCCACCGTTGTTTGATGGGAACAATTTTAGATATTGGAAGCTTCGTATGAAGCAACTCATCATGGCTACCGACATGGATTCTTGGATTGCTATCCAAGATGGAGTAATCTTGCCTACCGATGAAAGAGCTTCCAAATGGACCGATGAGGAAGTAAGAATTGTAAAGAGCAACGCCAAAGCTATGAACTCTTTATTTTGTGCTCTTACTGCTTCTGAATATGATAGAGTATCCTCTTGCTTAACCGCCAAAGAGATATGGGATACGCTAACCTCTATCTATGAAGGAACTTCTCAAGTCCAAGGGACGAGAAGAAATATTTTGATTGGAGAACTAGAAAATTTTAGAATGTTAGAAACAGAAAATATTTCTGAAATGTTTGCTAGATTCTCAAAAATTACTAATGCTTTAAAAGGTCTTGGAAAGGCTATATCTGAATTTGAACAGGTTATGAAGATTTTGAGAGCTCTACCCGAATCATGGACTCCAAAGATCACTGCGATAGAAGAAGCCAAAGACCTTAACACACTAAAGCTTGAAAACTTAATTAGCTCACTCATGTCACATGAGCTAATCAAGAGAAGAAATGAAGATCAACACAGGGGCAAAAGAGCAATTGCTTTGAAAGCCGCACAAGACACAGATGACTCCTCTTCTTCTCAAAATGACGACGAAATCGCCTTACTCACAAAACATTTCAGAAAATTTGTAAGGAAAGGCAAAAATTTCAGAAGCTTCAAGGAAAGAACTCCCAGAGAGAAGAAGAAAGAATCAACCAAATGTTACCGATGCTGCGGTTCGGGACATATGCAAGCTCAATGTCCAACTCCCGAAGAAAGCAAGGTAAAAGAACAAAGAAAGGATCGAGGGGACAATAAAAGATTCCAAAGATACAAAGGAAGAGGCATGTACGTGAATGACGAGGAATCTACAACAAGTAACTCCTCAACCGACGAAATCGAAGTGGAAGAATGTGCAAGAATTTGCTGCATGGCACAAATCGAACAAGAAGAACAAACTACCTCAACAAAATGCACAAGTAATGAAGAGGTAAGTTCCAAACTCTCCCATTCTAAATCAAGTTATTCTTCTTTTCAAGAATGCCTCAAATGTACTGAATTAGAAGAACTACAAACTGCATATGATTCATTATATGAAGAAATGAAGAAATTAGGAAGCAAGTTTACAATTAAGAAAAGACAATATGATGCAACAATAATTGTAAATGGTAAACTTGCAGAAAGATTAGACAAATTGAAAGATGAAAATGATTTGCTAAAAAAGGAGAACAAATCATTAAATGAATCATTATCTAAGTTCTCTAATCCAGGAGAAAGTGTTAAAATGTTTCTGAATATGACCTCCCAAACACATAAAAGAGGTCTTGGGTATCATACATTTGAGCAAGGAGAAAGTAGCAAATCAAATGTGCAAATATTTGAGAAATGTCAAACTAAAACTGCAACAATATACAAGCCACAATAGAAAAACTTTAAATGGACTAGAAGACCAACATTTGAACCATTGCATACTTGGAGGCCTACTCCAAGATTATGTATGGCTTGTAATTTCTGCAATAAAATGGGTCATAAAACTTACAAATGTAATTTTAAGAAATTATATAACCATGGTGCAAAATTAGTTTGGGTTCCAAGAAACACAAGATTTGGGCTTTCCAAGTTAGAACAACAAAGATTGATTTATATTACTAACCCAAATGGACCCATAAAATGGGTACCAAGGAGATAAGATTTACTTGCTTATTTTTCAGACATGTTTTAAGGCAAAGGCAAATAATGAATGGTTCATGGATAGCGGTTGCTCAAGGCATATGACCGGTGAAAGAAGATTATTTCATAAACTTAAGCCTTGCAACGATGGAATGGTTTCCTTTGGCAATAATGAAAAAGGTAAAATCAAAGGTAAAGGAAATATACATAGTATTTCAAATGCATGCATGGAAGATGTTTTGTTTGTTGAAGGACTCAAACACAATTTAATGAGCATTAGCCAATTATGTGATAAAGGATACAAAGTTGTGTTTGAATCATCTGTATGTAATGTATTTGATGGAGAACATATCATGTTTAGTGGTAAAAGACATGGAAATGTATATTTGGTTTCACTTGATGAATTAAATGGTCAATGTCTAATGGTCATTGATAATGATCCATGGGTTTGGCATAAAAGGCTTGGACACATAAACATGGGAAATATAAAAACCCTATGGAAAAAGAGTTTGGTAGAAGGATTACCAAGATTGAAATATGACAAGGACAAGATTTGTAAGGCATGTCAATTATCAAAACAACCCAAGATGCCTTTCTCTACCAAAAAGGAAATTTCCACCACTAAGCCACTTGAATTACTACACATGGATCTATACGGGCCATCCGACATTCTAACCATTGGTGGAAAGAAATATGTATTTGTCATAGTAGATGATTTTTCAAGATTTACATGGATAATTCTCTTAGCTAGCAAAGATGAAGCTTTCTCTATGTTTTCAACTTTTGCAAATTTGGTGCAAAATGAAAAACAAAGTACTATTGTGACCATAAGAAGCGATCATGGTGGCGAATTCGAAAACAAACGATTCATAGAATATTGTAATGAAAAAGGAATTCACCACACATTTTCTGCACCAAGAACTCCACAACAAAATGGAGTAGTTGAAAGGAAAAATAGAACTATACAAGAGATGGCTAGAACTATGCTAAATGAGAGCAATCTATCCAAGAAATTTTGGGGTGAAGCTGTAAGTACAGCTTGTCATGTATTGAACCGTGTTACCATTCGAGCAATCTTGAAAAAGACCCCATATGAACTATGGAAAGGAAGAAAATCAAATATTTCTTATTTTCATGCTTTTGGATGCACATGTTATGTTTTGAACAATGGAAAAGCCAACTTGGGTAAATTAGACGCTAAAAGCGATGAGGCTATATTCCTTGGTTATTCATCAAATAGCAAAGCATATAGAGTATTCAATAAACGAAACCAAGTGGTAGAAGAATCCTTACATGTTGTGTTTGATGAATTTAACCAAACTCCGAGAAAGGAGGATGAACTAAGTGATGCAGATGAGACAAAAGGCAAAGAACAACCAAAGGAACTCGAGCTCAAGCCAGAAAATCTCGTGGAGGAAGAGGTAAGTGAAGGTGATGATTCTTACAAACCTCCAACTGATTTAAAGTTCAAAAATGCCCATCCAATTGAGCAAGTTATTGAAAATATATATGAAGGAGTAAAAACTAGAAGATCAAAACAAAACATTTATGGTCAATATGCTTTTGTATTGAAAATCGAACCAACTACCATCGAACAAGCTCTTAATGATGAAAGCTGGGTTATTGCAATGCAAGAAGAGCTAAATCAATTTGAAAGAAATGATGTATGTCACTTAGTTTCTAGACCAAATGATCATACCATTATTGGTACCAAATGGATATTTAGAAACAAATTGGACGAAAGCGGACTTGTAATTAGAAACAAAATATACAATTCACAGCACAAGTAGGTGACAAGTTCCACTCCAGTCACACACTACTTTGCTTACACTTGAACTTAGTTACCCAAACTAAATCAAGTTCAATACAACAAGAAATAACAAAAAAAAGTTTCTACACGTTACTGGTGTGTAGAGGCAGATTTGACGCAAAGAAGAACTTGTAAAACAGGCTTAATGATTCAGCGAGCAGCTCTTGGCAGTTTGAAAGCAAGGTTCTTCTTCTACATATAGGCTTGATCACTTAATGCTCTTAGAGATGGGAGTTGTGCTCAATCAATGATGTTTCAGCTACCCTCCACGTTCATATTGAATGCCTTATATAAATGGCGAGGGAATCCGAATGTTTGGAAGTAGGTGGCGCGCATTTAATGCGCTAACGTTCAAAAAAATTTCGACCGTTGTGACCCAAGTCGCAGGTGGAGTCGACTTCGGGTGCGACTTCGGCTGTGCTCAGGCTGTTCAAGTTCTTCCTCGGGTCGACTTGGTCCTAGACTTGACCTAAGTCGCAGGTGAAGTCGACTTCGGGTGCGACTTCACTTCCTTAGTTTGCTCAATGAACTTGAAATCCTTGGAGATGGCTTTGGTCACTTAAATTTCTTCAAATTAATGTACTTCCCTTGATTTATGTCATTTGATACTCAGTATATTCATCCTAGCTTGATGTCCTTTAGCTCCGTGACTTGTAAACTTTGAACCCTTGAGTCTTGGAGTACATGAACTGTGTGATCTTGATTTTCCATGATGAATACATGCAACTTTGTTTGCTTTGGACATGATTTGATCTTTATTTGGCCTAAGTCGAATATTTGAGTCTACTTGGTCTTCAATTTTACTCAAGTCGAGCATTAAGTCGACTTGGTTTGCGACTTAGCTCTTCAAATCGTGTGTTGTCAGACTGAAGTCGAAGCTAGAGTCGACTTGGCCTGTGACTTCACCCAAGTTGCATGTGTAGTCGACTTGATCTGTGACTTCGGCAACTCTCGTCCCCAATTTCAACTCTGGATAGAAAATCACGTTTGAAGTCGATGCTGGAGTCAACTTGGTCTGCGACTTCACCCAAGTATCATTCAGAGTCTACTTCGTTTGCGACTTCGGCAACTTTACTCCCCGATTTCAACGCTGGACGAAAATGACGTTTTGAAGTCGCTGCTGGAGTCGACTTGAGGATCGACTTGGCCTAAGTCGATGCCTAAGTCGACTTGGAAATTGACTTGACCTGTCATTCTTCATTTTCTTCATTTTGATTTCCTTTAATCATCTTCACAAACATGTTAGTAACCAAAACTTACTCAAATTGATTTGTTAATTATCAAAACATAGACTTGGCTTATTTTCCACATGTTTCAAACACAACTTGGTTTAGGGTTTTGAGATTTTCCAAGTTAGCTTTCATCTCAAAATCCAACTTAAACTTTCATTTTCACTCTCTTGAACTCTTGATTTCATTTAAATATTTTAAAAATTATTCAATACCCATATTAAGGTATCATAACTCAGCCTTTAAGAGTTCTTTATGAACTATATTCATGGCTCATGAATTGAGAGAGAAAACTTGATTTAAGTCATTCAAAACATAGATTTCACTTACTTGAATCAACCCTAACTTGAATCCAACTTGAGTTGCTTGATTCTTCTTCTTCTTTTTCTCCTTTTTCTTCCTCTTTTTCTCTCTTTTTCTCCTTTCCCCTTGCTGGTTTTGACGTGCAAAGAAGCTGCTCAAGACTTAGCAACTTTGGGAAATTTGTCCCCCCTTTCTCACTTATACACGTTCCAAGATATGCATCCAATTTTTTATTTTTTTAACCAGCTAGTGGGACCCATTTGCCACATGTCATGAGGGTAATTTAATTCTACCTTATCCCTTGATGACATGAAATTTTTATAACCAAGTAAAATTTGCATTTACTAATTTATAAAAATTCACAAAATCAATGCATTTAAGCATCATGTTGCTTTCCATTGGTGGATGTCCCCTATTTAGCTATCTTTTGACATTTTCATGCCTCAATTTACACTTATTTAAGTGTTCATTTACTTCCCCTAGGGTCTTAGCTAGTTAGATATGCATTTTAGCATTTTTTTTAAAAATCAAAAACCAACCTTATCCACCCCTTGGACGTCCCTTGGTGTGACACCACACCTATGCTCCATTTGAGCGAAACTTAGGTCATTAAACCCATGTATTTAAACCCTTGATTTTTCATGGATTTGACCATTAAAAAATTCTTTAAAATTCAGCTTAATCCATTCAAAAATTGACACCTTGCGTAGCATTTAAACATGTCATTTTCTCAAATGCTTTTTATTTAATGTTATGGTAGTCTAGGGTGCACAAAGTCAATGCTAGGTACCTTTTTATAATTAACCACTTTTCCATGGTAATTACCTTAATCAAATCCACTCATTCCATATATTTCATAATTTTATTCAATCGTTTCAAATTTCATCTTAAACCGACGTTTCTCCGTCAAGTTATGAACCTTTGAAAATATCCTTAGAGTGTGAGATTAAAAATAAATAATTATCACCTTAATTCCATCACTTTTTCCTTAATTCAATCCATACATAAGGTTAAGCTCAAAATCATGAGCTTTCCTTTAAAATTTCATCTCATTTCGCCTTATAGGCGTAAAGTTATGAATTTTCTATGATTTTCAACATAACTCCATAATTTCCATTTTAATCTCTATTAATTAAATCATGAAAATTAAAATAAATATTCATGCCACATTAGCATATTCTAATCCTCATTAAGCCCCTTTAGTCATCTTGACTCATATTGAGCTTTGGTGATTAATCTTAATCACCTTTCTTAATTGCAAATCCTAATTGCAAAATTCATAAATTCATGAAAATCATCCAAAATTCAATCAATTCACACATAAATCATCCTTAAACTTTAAATGCAATTATATGAGTCCTACTTGGGTCTGGGTATTACAAAAGAATAATTATTTAATTTAGATATTGTGTATTAAATGAGAACTATCCCTAAATTATTCTTGCTCCTTCTCTCGAAATCTATAAGTCATATCATAATCTTCTTAACCACCTATTCTCATAGGATGAAGTCAATTAGAATCCATTAAGTTCTGTGAAAGTTCATGGAATTCCTCAAAGTCATCATGCCTATTCTCATGGTCTTAGATTTCCATGTTTAATATCTTGATTATTGTATATTAGACTTTCACCTCAGTTCCATCACCTAATATATGGAATCATGTCATAGTACGGGCCCATGCACAAAGCAAGCATTAAGAAAGTAAAATATTAAATTAACAATGAATATCCTTCATAAATAAACTAAAAACCACAATATCCGCTATATTGTATACATGCTACATCCTAAACCATAGATTAAGGGTTTAGCCTAGCATATTTAAGATAAAATCCAAACATAAAAAATATTTTTCTCAAACCCATCCCCAACAAGACAATTAAAATAAAAAAAGAAAGAAGAAAAGAAATCTTATTTATTAGATGCTTCAATGGTATCTTAAATGTTTCAAACAACTTGTTGTCTCACTCTTTGTCTCATACTCTTCACCTTCTCTCGCTCCCGGATCTCAACTCAAGCTCCAAAGATGTTCTAGAATGCTTTAGGATGTTCCTAAGAGTTGTTTATATAGAGATCTCACAGACTAATGCACAGCTAATCCAATTTGCACATTGATTTACGTAGCCAAGGTCCCACATGGTTTGAACTATGTGGCACCTAGATCCACAGGGGTCAAATAGTGTGGCACTCTCGTGTATGCAATTCAATGTGCGATTTTGCATAGATATGTCCTAATTCCTCTTGAATTGCTCGGTACCTCTTCTGACGCATTCGTGCTCAATTTGTATACTATTTTGCTTCGATATTGAGTCTTGAATTTACATTTTATCTCCACATACGTCAAGGCTTGTCAATTTGAGGTTGTTTCGCACCAAAATTGCACGTAATTTTCCTGCTTTATACATATCTATTTGTTGTAAAGAAAGCTAAATCAATCAAAATATTATCTAAATAATCTAAACACTTAAATTCTCATATGATAATAATCCAAAATATATAATATGAATATGAATTCTAGTGACTTCAATACATAAAATGTTTTCAATTAGTTTTTCTTCAGGCTTTAATCCTTAAGTTTCATGCGGAGTAGACCTAGAACACAGAACTTCACCCAAGTCGCATGTGACATCGACTTGGCCTTCGACTTCACTATCTTTTTGTAGTTGTAAAACCTTTAATTTTTTTCTTTGAGCCTTCATCCTTTCAAGTCTTAGTTGCGAAACTCATTTTATTTGAAACTTAGTAAATGTAATTTATGCACTTAAAGCTTGTACAGAGTACATGTTATTCCAGTAAAGTTATAGAAAAATATTTATGTTTACAAAAAGATTAAATTGCAATTTTAAAAAAGTTAGATTCAATTGCAAATCTAGGAAAAAGGAGATTGAATGGTAAATTTAAAAGGGTAGAGAAAAAGAGAGGCTTAATTGGAAATCAAAAAGGTTAAAATTTGAGAATTTTAAGAAAAAGGAGGGTAAATTATGATTTCATAAAGATAAGGTAGGCAAATGAATTTCTATAAATTTTTCAAGAAGGAATTTCAAAATTTTTAATTATACAAATTGAAATTGTTTATATTCACAGACTTTATGGAAAAATAAAAATAAATTAAAATTTTGGGTTAATTAGGGTCCTAATGAGGGCTTATATTCACCCTCATTAGATCCAAGCATGTATAACTCAGATTGTTATGAGAATTTAATAAGAAGTATTAAATTATATACTTTTTAATCTAGATGGATTAGATTATAAAAAATAATGAACTAAAGTGCTTAACTTAAGTACATTAGAAAACGTGCCCAAAAGTCAAATCCATGCCAGCTTTCTCGTCCAAAAACCTCCCGTTCATAAATTTGAATTTTTAGTTAATTATTCATTAAATCAATATCTTGGTATATTTAAGGCCGTTTAAGATGTAATTTTATGGACAAGTCTATTTTAACATACCTACGTAATGAATGGACTAGATCATGAAAATGATGTTTAGAAAATTTTTAAACCACTAGGATTACATGAAATTTCATGAATTAATTTTGAATGTTAATATCTTAACTTATACTAATCATTTTAATATGAATACAGAGATGGACGATTAAATTTATATACTCTATAATATGAATGAATTAGATTATGAAAAATAATTTAATAAAACATTGACATAAATTCGATTATCTCATTGGAAAATGTGCACGGCTTCAATTCAACATGGTACGTCCAGCGATGTTGAAACATGCGAGCATGTTTATGTCAACTATGCAATGCCTGTTTTATTAATTAAAATTATTATATGTATGCAACTCCATTTTATATGAAACTTCACAGCTAAGTCTAAATTAATGTACTCTACTTAGTGAATGGATTAGATTATAAAGAACATCATTACAAAATTATTAAATAATTATCAAAAATATGAAGAAATGAGGTGGAATGACCGGGCAAATTGTATTATGGATATGATCAACTGACATGGACCGTAACCAACTTGATATCTTGATTAGAGTTTCAAGTTGGGCGGATTTCGCCACCAAGACACTGACGTGTAACCAACATGATGCAACAGCCTGTATTGAGTCTAGACGGTGACGCATGAGCTGGCTGCATGGTAATGAAATATATATTAACCTGTATTAAAATTCCTTACTTGAGTAACCGCCTGGAGTGATATAAATAGGAAACGACGTAAAAGGGGAGATAAAAAAAAATCGCAAACGAGAGAGAACAGAAAGAACACCGGGCCTTCAAACAGGTGCCGAGAAGAAATTTTTTTTTCCCCATCTCTTCTGTCTGCTATCCATGGCTTTTCATTTAGGTAAGTTCAGAAATATTATTTTAATTGCATGCATTTTTATATATATATAGCTGTTGTTGTTTTTTTATCTTCCATACTATGTATATTTTCTTAATTAACGTGGCTGGACTGCACACATTGATACTAATGAATAATATATTCAAACAGAAAATTAAATTTATATATAAATTGGGACCATATTACGTTAAAAATATGATTGACTAAAATGAAATATATCGTTTTTTTTAGCACCCAAAGTCAACCAAAATGGATGGTTGCTATTTACGCTCAAAACAGAGTTGTGTGTTTTATTTATTTTATTTTATTTCTGATGATTAATGGCTGATTTACAGGCTATATACGGTTCCATAATATTATAAGGGTTTACTGTCCACACTTAGATTAAAATAATGGCAATTCACGTGAGTTGTTAAAATTTCAAGCAAAGACATTTAACTGTTAGATATATACAGTAAAAACGAAAACTTTTTATTTTCCACCACTGTTACCCATATGAATAATATGATACGGGTTGAAACCATATCACATTAATGATATATATATATATGGTTTAATAAAAGAATAGACATGCAAGTATTAAAATATAGTGCAAATATATAAGGAAACCATTTTCGTTTGTTTAGGAAAAGGAAAAGAAAAGGTAGAAGAGGCAAACCGATATCCTAAGATAAGATGCCTTGAAATGATTTATTTTCAAAATAATTAAATGACTTGCAATTCCTTTCTTGTTGGCATTTTTCAATATTATTTAAGGATGGTTATCCCCATAAAGTGGTTTGAAAAATGTATTTATTAACTTGTTTTATAAATGATTATGTCATATTTCTCAATTTGAAAAGAGAACAGAATGATGAAAGTGATTATTTCTTGACATCATGCTAGCATGTGTATGATGCATAGTGCACAAAGGTACATGTCCATTCTAAAGGTATAAGCGGACCAAAGTCTTTCTCTAATGTGACCAAGTCGCTGATACAGGCCCAATGGCCGGTGGTGCCCTTCCTAAAATAAGGTATAGACGAATTGATAGTCGCCTAGCTAGCGTACCATCTAATGAAGGTTTAAGGCATAAATGTGAAATATGCATTTGCATACGCATTACTTATGAAATGCCAAATTTTGGAATGAAAATGTTTACTTAAATGAAAATATTTGATTACTAAGTTTAATACTAACTCCCAACCTTAGACAGGTATAGAAAGTTCAAGGAAAAAAAGTCTCAACTTAGAGAATATTTGGATGAATGGAGATGTTGTGAGGGTATGTGAAATCCCAATTTTATGAACATGTATGAAACCCTAGGGTTATAAACCCTGGGTAATATAATGATATTTATATGAAATATATATTAATGATTTTTGCAATATATGGCATTGGAAGATTAAATAACTAATTATGGAATGTTAATTCGGATGAATAGTAAATGTGAATAGTAAACATCGGATTAAGAAATATGTTAAGTTAATCACTTTGGATTAACTTAATCATAAAAGACGAAAAAGGAAGCTTCCCACTAAAGGACAAAACTGCTTTTTGGATTAAAATAATAATTTTCGGATTTTTATGGATTTTTGTGAAGAAAATGAAGAAAAATTCATATCTTGCAATCCAGACGTCGGATTGAGATGAAATTTTTTATGGATTGCCAAAATATGATGATGGACATGATAAACGGTCCAAGATTGATTAAAAATCATGAATTAAGGGTCAAGATTGAATGTCATTTAAGGATCAAAAAAGCACTTGTGCTTTTTCATTAATTAAATATTTGACTTTGATAATTTTAATTAATTAAAAGGAATTTTCATTAAATGAAAATCAGCAAAAAGTCAAGGGGAATATTGGACATGAACAATACCTAGGAGTTGGAGCAAAAATCAATGGTTAAGATTAAAGCTTATCATGCGATGAATGGTTGAGATTAATTTGGAATAAAAAATAATTTTTCATAAAAACAAAACCCATAAATAATTAGCAGAAATGGTTGAAAATAGGGGCTGGCACAAGGCTCAATGACATGGTAGAAATTGCTGGGAAATTTCCTAGCAAAAATATTTAGAAATAAATACCTATTGCAAGAGGGGGTAAATTACAATTTATAGAAAATGGAAGGGTATAAATAGGGGCATGGGGTCAACGTCCAAAGTCACAAATCCCAGCTCCATTGAGCATTTCCAACCCCCAAAATTCGTTTTTGGCTTAGAGAGAGAAGGAGAGAAGTAAAGAGAGAAAAAGGCCAAGTAGAAGGAGAGTTTTTCTACTTGAGGTAAGGGAATTCTTTCCAAATTTATTTTGGGTGTTAATTAAGATAAAATCATGCTTAGATAATGCCTAAGCATGAGAAAATAAGTAAATTTATAATGCCTAAGTGGAATTATGCCAAAACATAAAAAATTTAGAGCGAAAATAGAGCATTCGGGAAAATAACGTATGATATGTGTAAATAATGCTCCAAAATTGCTACATGATAATGTGGGATGAATAATAATGATAATTATGATATTGGAATGATGATATTTTGATTTCATAATTATAGGATTTTTGGATTAATGCTTAAACAAGATTATAATTGATTTTGAGTATATGGGGAAAATGATTTATTTAGCCAAGTTAATGATGATGAATTCAAAATTCATGAATTTTTTCATGATATACTAACTAAGATCTATGTCATGGTATTTTTTGTTTTTGGAAAAAATGTCAATTTTTGGAACCCATGAACAATAACCAACACGCTGTAAACAGTAACCTCGGATGAATAGTAACCTGTTACAGTAAACGTGAACAGCGTGATTTTGGAAAAATTTAAGATTTATTTTTATAAGGATATATGGGTTTAATTTTAAAGAATTTATGGATAAAAATCCATATAAATGGGTAATGACCAAGTATCTTTATAAGATTAACCTCTATGGGAATGAGGTAATGAATGGTTAAAGCAACCATAGAAAGCAACCTAAGACATAGAATGATATAGATAAAATATTGTTTTTTCTTGTATAGGAAAAAGAAAGGAAAAGGTAGATGACACAGACTGAGGAGGTAAGCAAGTTATATGCTTTCTAAAATGTTTTAAATGATTTCAAATTGTTTTCTCACATATTTTATGAATTATATTTAAAAATGGTCATTCCTATAATGTTTTACATGAAATGATTACTAACCGCTTGTTAAATTACTTTCTAAATGATTTATCAATTTTTATGGAACATGTCATGCCGGCATATGTGTATGTTCATGGTGCACAAGGAAGAGACTTTAGTGGAGGTAGAAAGCGGATCAGAGGGTCCCCCTTCACTATTGCCGAGTCGTATGGGCTGTGTGCCGGCGGCGTCCTCCCAAGAGGTGGAGGCAAAGGAATGTTATGTGTGAATGAATGCATTGCATTTTCATACATTGATTGAAAAGGAAAGCATGAATTTGAAATAATATTTTTAAGGGATGGTACAAATAATTCTCTACATGAGAATGACAAGTCACCTGGTGTAAGAGGTATATAATGTCGGGAAAATCAAAAGTCATGCATGTAGGAGACCACGTAGGCGTCAAGAGGAAGAGAGGTTTCCCTTGATGAGTCCAAGTCTGAGAAAGCCAGTGTATTGGATCATGCTATGTGAGATGTTCCCTGGGCTAGCGTACCCGCACACGAAGGTTTATGTCAGGAATGGAAATGAAGCATTTGTACATCCAATGTTTATGAAATAATTTTTATGAAAACATTTCTGTGCATTTGATAGTTGATTACTTAATAAGTGTCTTCTATCGAATGAAGAGGAATGTACTTAAAATGAAAAATGCTTGCTTATTGAGTTTCGACTCATGTTTTGTTTTCCCAACCTTAGACAGGTGTAGGGAAAGCCAAGAGATGAAAGGCATGTGTTGCTAAAGGAAAAGAAAAACCTACAAAGGTTAGTAGATTTTTGTATAAATATATGCCCTAATGGGATACGATGAAAAAGAACATAGGTTGTATGAAATTATGAAGTTATGAATAATATGAGAAATTGATGATTTATGATGATATGGATGAGTCCATTATGAATGATGATGAGTATATGTTATGTGATGAAAGAAAAGAAAAAAAAAAGAAAATGGAAAAAATTTGGACGAGTTCCAATTAAGAACCTGCCGCGGATCAGGGCAACAATCCTGAGTCACATTTACCAATCGACAAGA
Source organism: Annona cherimola (assembly GCA_030490835.1). Taxonomy (NCBI): domain Eukaryota; kingdom Viridiplantae; phylum Streptophyta; class Magnoliopsida; order Magnoliales; family Annonaceae; genus Annona; species Annona cherimola. Next base: position 43,890,631 of record CM059977.1, on the reverse strand, counting down.
TCTTGGACTAAGAACAAATGTGACGCCTCGGTTCGAGGCGCCACAACGTACAATTTTACTTGGTTACAAAGACTGATGGTGTAAATGTATTTTAATGATTTATAAATATTAAGTGATTTTAATTACAAGTGAATGATTGCTTATAAATTGAAATGAGATTGAATTGAAGGCTCCGTCACGTGAACAGAGCTACAATACCGCTCACAATTTACTAACTAAACGACTCTTGAGTAAGGTTTAGGGCCTCAAGTTTGGGGCGCCACATTAATTTTTGGTCAACTTTGTATTAACTCGACCCAAGTTGCAAGTGGAGTTGATTTAGGATGTGACTTCCCATTTGGTACTTGTGAAAAATTCTTCAACTCTTCACTTAATATACTCCAAGTCGCATAATTAAGGTCGACTTTGGACTCGACTTTACCCAAATTGCATATGAAGTCGACTTAAGATCAACTTCAATTCTTAAGATGCAGTTAGAGAAATTTTTGAAGGCTAATGAACTTCGAGTCATAATCGAAGTCAACTTTTGTTAGCGACTTCATCCAAGTCGCATGTTGAGTTGACTTGAGATGAAACCAGCTATAAAACTACCATACTGAACTTCCTATCTTCAAAATCACGTTTGAAGTTGATAGTAGAGTTGACTTGGCTTGTGGCTTAACCCAAATCAACACAAACTTGAATTCAATATTAGCCTTAATTATCTCAAATTGGTCATTAATCATCAAAACTTGGATATTAATTTACAATTTGTGTTAGTTGAGTTCACATTTTTAACACCATCATATATGTATATATTTTCAATAACTTGTTCGATTAGATGATCATGTTTGTATTTAAGATCTGTAGGGGATTTGCAGGAAACATCATCTTCACTTACCTCTTGACTTTGCTTGATTTGATCTTTGTTTTGCTTGACCTCTTCTCCCCCTTTCTTTTTCACTCATCACTTTTCAAATTCGATCAATAAATTTTCTACATCACTAAGTTCATCCTCCTTTTTGGGAGTTTAGTTAAATTCGTCAAAAATAATATGTATTGACCCTTTTCCTATTGAGTTTTTCTGTTCTAGACTCTAAAGGCTTTGTTATTTAAAGAGTAATCAAGGAAGAATGTCTTATCACTTTTTGTATCTAATTTTTTAAGGTTATCTTTTCGATTATTTAGAACATAGGTGTGTATCCAAAAGCACGGTAATATGCAATATTTGGTTTTCTACCTTTTCAAAGCTCATATGAGGTTTTTTTTTATAATTGCAATAATTGTAACATGGTTAAGCACATGACAAGCTGTGCTAACTACTTCTCCTTATAATTTCTTAAATAATTTGCTTTCATTTAGCATAGTTCTAGCTGTTTTCAGAATTGTTCTATTTTTCCTTTTTACAACTCTGTTTTGTTAATAAGTTCTTAGTGCAGAGCATATGTGGCAAATTTCTTTCTCACTGCAAAATTCATTATTCTTAAATTCACCACCATGATTGCTTCTAGTTGATATAATCAAGGATTTTTTTATTTTGCAAAAATTTGGAAAAATTAGAGCATAGAGGAAGCCTAATCCTTCCTAGCTAGAAGCATTATTCAAGTAAATCTTGAATAAATGTTAACAATTACAATTACATAACTTTTAATCCATGTGCAATAATTTTAAGCGATATTGAAGTTTAGACTTCATTTTTAGGTGAGAATGTAACTTTTTGACCATTTAGACATTTGGCATAACTTACAAATCTTGTATTTATCACATTTAACTTTGATAAGTGACGAGATGCGTATACGTCTAATTAAAATGCTTGTTTTAATGCAAGTATACATGCCGAGTGAGTAGAGTATCGTTCCCATGAGGATTGTGTTAAATGGACCAGCACCTTAAAATTCAAGTGTCTAAAGTGAATTAATAAATTGAATGAAATTGTATTTGAGGGACTAAATTAAACTAAATTGAATTAAACAGAAGATAATTAAGGATGTGATGGCTACTAGAGAGATTGCCTAGGGATGGATAAGATGGATGAGAGTATGAATTTATTGACTCATAGCTATGTTAAAATTGATTCCTTCTTAAGTTAATTGTGCAAATATTACTAATCTAGGTTCACTTATATTCATATATGTCTTCTAACACATACAAATCTAACCCTGTTTTATGTATTTGCTATGATCCCGTGCACCTAAGTAAAACAAGACTGATAATCATATAACCTAACCATGATTGCATATGGTTAATAGGTATATTCTTATCTATATTAACATCCAACCATCATAAGAGCTAGAAAACCCGTGCCTTACATATGAATCTCATCCAAAAATCTCTCTTCCAAGCATAGATCTATATATTAAATCAATTTATAAGATTGCAAAGCTTGTAAATGCATTAAGCATGATATATAAGAGTAATCTCAAGCAACACAAGTTAAAGCACAACTATTTCATTATTTACGCACAAGGAAACTAAATAATATAATCTATATTATCAAATCATCAATATCTCCCACTATAAAGAGATTTAACCTAAAAACATGATATTAAATCTCTTCAACGTTAAGATTACAAACATCCCAGGAAAGAAGAATAACAAAATTGAGAAGAGGGGATGAAACTTTATAGATTTACAGTGAATAGCTTGTTCTCCACTTGCTCTTCTCTCCTTGCCTTGAAACTTGAGTTTCTCCTTCTACACAACAACCACGAGCTCTCGGGATTATGCTTTGCAAACCATAAAAGATATATTTATACCACCCACAAAATTGAGCTGGGCACGTGTGAGATTTGGCATGTGCAGGGATTCGCACTACGGTGACACTTGTCTTGAGCATAAGCTGGAAGCTATTTGTCTGGAGAGTTTCGAAATGGTTGTTACTAGCACCGGAGCACCAACTTTCTACCTTCAATTCTGAAGTTTGTATGTAATGCATTTCTCTTCCTATCACTTTGGCATGAAGTTTATGAGTTAGCTACCATCTTTTTTTATAACAAAAGACATAAAACAAGTAAATAATATCCTAAATGATCTAATGCAATAATAATAACTTAAGGTGATATGATTCGCATTGAATTTAATGAAAATGCATCAAATTTACATCCAATGCCTGAAATGTAGAAATGATGAAAACTAATGCAAAATCTATCAAATTTACATGTTTATCTCAAACTAGCATTCAAAATGAGTTTGAAATGAGGCTTGACGACTCTATTTTATAGAGCTGTCAATAAGCCTTTTACTAATTTTTTCTACATAATCTTTATGTTATTCATGTTAATGTATCTTAGTCTTTGGTGTCATACCCATAGATCATTATCAACCACTAATAAGCATTTTTATTCAAATCATCTAGGCAAACGAAATAGATATTTCCATATCTTTTGCCACTAAATAGCACTATTCTTCATCTAGCACATTACATATTGATGATTCAAACACAACTCTATATATTTTGTCGAATAATTGGCTAATGCTAATCAAATTATGTTTAAGACCTTCTACAACTAATATTTCTTTAATATACGCATTTATTATATCATAAATGTTACATTTATTACATATTTCACCCCTTCCTTTGTTGCCAAATGCAACAACACCTCCATTGTATGGTCTTAGTTCACTGAAGAGAGCTTTGTTCTTGATCATGTGTCTTGAGCAGTTACTATTCATGAACTATGTGTTATTTAGTTTTGCTTTAAGACACCTGCAAAGTAATTTAAAATTTTTGTTAATCATTTTGGTACCGACTTTTTAGGTCCAAATGTGTTATATATGAATTTAGTACAATTGTATTTTGCCTAAGTGGTTCATTTTTAAACTCTTTATCATCTGAATCCATTTTTCTCCTTTTTCATGCAAATTTTCAATTCTATATGGGTAGTTTTTGTAACCAAATTTGTTGCAAAAATTACATGCATTATGGATCCTTTGTAGAGCACTCCAAGTGTTTGGTGATCACCAAGTAGGTCTTCTTACCCTTGCGATTTTCATTTCCTTTCTTTGGCTTTTGAATGTAAATAATTTAGTTTGAGATTTAGCCCATTTTGGTACTTTGGTGTTGCTACATTTATCTAACTTAAGTGTTGAGTATCCAAGTCCTTTTTTATTTGTTTGAGTTGTCATTTTAGTGAACATTTGGACACCCTTTGTTGGGTTTGAGAACCTCACCAATGATTCATTCATTATTTAGTTCTCTTTCTTTAATTATTTTAATTTAGTAATTAATCTATTCACTTCTTCTAACAGAGATTTAACTCTCTATAAGTTTTTCATTTACTACGATTGTAGCATCACATTGTTTGTTCTTCTCTACGTACTTGATGTCAGTCCCTTTATTTCATCATATAGTGCATCCTATACTTGTTGTAAATCTTCTAGCCTTGTACATTTGCTATGTTCACTTGATGATGAAGAAATTGATTGAGAAATTGAGTGATAAGATTTAGAAGATACCTTGTCATCACTTGAGCTATGTCTATTGCGTTGTTACCCTTTGTCTCTTTGATTCTTTTAGTTGTTGTGAGACAGTTGTAAGTATTGCTTCCTTCGATTTGTGCATTTAGCATATTCTGGCAAAGTTTGTTATGTCTTTTATCTTTACTTGATGAGGTACTTGAGGAAGAGAATAGTTCTTCATTCATGTACATTCCTCCAACTCTTTGTTTTAAAAATTTTCTTGAACATCTTCTTTTCTTCTTCTACTGCTCGTCCTTTGGCTTGTATTCATTTAGTGTGGGCCCATTCTTATGCAATTGAAGCACTTGTAGATTCTCTTCTTCTCTCCTTACTCTTGTCCTTGTAGGCTTTAGAGGTGCCAACATTCTTTTCTCTTCTTATGAATCTTCTGAATTTTCCTATAAGGAGTGCTAGATCTTCGTTGTCAATTTGTGATGTTGATGAGGAGTCATAAGAACTTTAGTGATTGACCTTAAGTGTTAGGGTCTCCTTTCTTTCGTTGTGCTCCTCATTTTTCTTTTTGATTACTTCATGAGACATTAATAAACTAGTCAAGTCTTCTAGCTTCAGTATGACGAGGTCCTTGGCTTCTTCTATAGTTGTAAACTTAGGCATCCATGACTCCAGCAAAGCTCTCAAGATCTTCATTATATGCTTAGATTCAAAAACTACCTTTCTAAGGCCTTTAGGAGCATTTGTTAGCTTTAAAATTTAGGAAATATTTCTAATATATTTTTAATTTCAAGTGTTTTTAAACTTTCCAATTTTTCTATATGTGTATTTTTCTAGTCCCTTGGACTTGTGAGTGCCCTCATAAATGGAAGTTAAAGTGTCCAAAATCTCCTTAGTTATTAGGCAAGATGACATTCTATTATATTCAGCAGTTGTGAATGCACAAAATAATGAGTTCATAGCTTTGTCGTCACTTCGTATGATTTCTTCTTCGGACCAATTGGAAGCTTTTTCACTCTTAGGCATAGTGACACCATCTTAAAAGGTTATCCAATAGTCTATATCAGTAGCCATGATTAATTGTTTCAGTCTTAACTTCTAATAAGCAAAATTGTTGTCATTGATTATGGTAGTTTGGAGAAAGATTGTCTTTCGGCAAAAGCTAAAACGAAAGTTGATTAGGATGCCATTTTATATAGTATGAGATCTCTTCAAAGCTATCTTGAAGCCTACTTTGATATTACTTGTTGGTCCCGATAACATGACTTTGCTCAAGAAAGGAGGGATGAATTGAGTATATTAAAAATTTTCTTCAAATATAAACGCCTTTTTAAATTAATTCTCTTTCAATGAAATAGGTAGAGTTGAGATAAGAGAGTAGAAATAATGGACTAGGGTTCGACTAGGTTCGACTTCGACTAGGGTTCGAAGTCGACTTCGAGGGCGTCGTTTTGGCTACCCCGCGCCTACAAGAGGCGGGGGCGCCCTCAACTCCCTCATTTTCACTTCTCTCAACTCTCTCAACTCTCCCATTTCTCCTCTTTCCCATTTACCATCTCATTCTTCTCAAATTTCCCTACCCATCAATACCACTAAGATCTAGCAATCCTAAACCCGTGGCACCCAAGGCCGTTTCCAAACTAAACAAACTACCCGTTTCAAGACCATCAAAATCACACACGAGGGAGGACGTGCCTCGTAGGCAGTTTATGTCATCCAAGAGAGCGCGGGAGGAAGCTACGACATCTACTGGCCAACGGGTCAGGTTTCATGAGAGTAATCCATCCACCTCTGCTCCTAGAGATGAAGAAAATGATGAATCTAGTGAAAGCTCGGAGTTGGGAGGGGAGAGGAAAGCTACCCCCACTCAATGGGGACAAGTTCTCAAAATATCCACGGATTACTTCAGAACCGAACGCCAGCATAGCAAGTTCTATCGGCACTTTTACGTTAGGAAAACCTTTTTGCCCAAAATCATTGATTTCAAATTTCTATAAGAATAAGAGTTTGGCATTGAAGAGCTGTTAGATTTCCAAGGATGGATCGGGTTGTTAAAGGAGGATGACAGGATATATCCCGATCTGACCAGGCTATTTTACTATTTATGGGATCATGAGTACCTCAGTACTTACGTGAAAGGGATCGAGATAAGTCTGGGGATTGAACATGGAATTAGCAAAATAAATGATATTGATCGAATCGACAACATTCTAGGAGTACCTAGAGACAACGAACCCCTTCCTGAAGGCCTATCCCTCACCCAAATGTACAACTACCTCACAAACAACAACAAATATCATCCAGGGATCAAGTTCCTACACTACATGGACCTATCCCCAAGACTCAGGGTCCTACGGTTGCTGATTGCCCACTGCATCTATCCCAAAGGCGGCGGTCAAAATCAACTCAACCTACAGGAGACCAAAATCTTATGGAAAGTGGCAAACCGGGTCAAGGTTAATCTTCCCAAAATATTTTTGGAATCCCTTGAGCTAAAGAAAGAAAATCCATGAGGAGTTTTATCTTGTAGCACTTGGATTACCAAGATTATGGCTCATTATCACGTCGACTTGGATGGCGAGCCATATGAGGTGCTCAAACCAATTAATGCCATCAACCGTGCTCTCCTGACCTGAATGAATATTGATGTGGAGGCATTTCGGGCTGAACAGTTACAAGAGCAGGTGGAAAATCAGTTTCACGACATTCCCGCCCAACAAGAAGTACTGTAAGTTCATCCTAAGGGGGAGGATATCCCCAGACATGATCCCATTTCATCTCCACCTCCAACACCTGCCACTCTTGCATCACCCTCATCACATGGATCATGTTCCCCTCACGGATCGCGGGCAACCGACTACTTCACCTGCTCTCCAGATTAGCCATCCACCTCAAAGGCTATCCTTGAGTACCTACAACAGATGGAAAGTCGAATATCTCAAGAGTTGAAAAATATAAACATCGCTTTGATGGAAATGCACGGCCGACAGGATAAGTTGGATCAAGAGATGACAACGATAAAGTACCAACTTGCCTCAGGCAGTCGTCGCGGCAGACCCATTCCTAGCCTTCCCAATTTCGATCCATATTGGGGAAAATTGGTTAAAGTCGAACCCACCGTTCAGGCTCTGTCATCCCCATTCTCCTCGGCTTGCACCCGTCCTATCCCTCCATCTCATCCCAGTACATATCCCATTTTAGCCTTCCAATTTCATAAATCTTGCTTCCCATACATACTTTTTTGATGCCTTGACAAAAAGAGGGAGAGAGAACCTGAGTTCATTTTTGGGTTGGGTCAAATATAACTTGAATTTTTTTTATAGTAGTTTGTCTATCTACTTTGTAACCGAAAAAATCTGCATCCAAGTAGCCGATTAGATCAAATGTTGAACCCTTTGGATACCATAGACCTAGATTAGTAGTATTGATCAAATATCTAAAAATTCTTTTTACAGCTATTAAATATGATTCTTTGAGACATGACTGAAATCTAAAACACATACAAACACTAAACAAGATATCCAGTCTAGATGCAGTTAAATATAACAAAGATCCTATCATGCTTATATACAACTTTTGTTCAACTAATTTACCTTTTTAATCTTTGTCAATTTTGATGGTTGAACTCATGGGTGTGTTTGCCTCTTTGTTGTTTTACATTCCAAACTTCTTGAGCATTTCTTTGACATATTTAGACTGATTTATGAAGATGCCTTCAGCTAGTTGCTTAATTTGCAGTCCAATGAAGAAATTTAGCTCGCCCTTCATGCTCATTTCAAATTCACTCTGCATAATCTCAAAAAATTCTTGACATAGAGTTTCATTAGTAGCACCAAATATAATATTATCCATGTAAATTTGAACAATTAATATATTTTATCTTTATATTTACTAAACAATGTGGTATCAACCTTTCCTCTTTGAAAATCATAATCAATCAAAAATTTGCTTAGCCTTTCATACCATGCTCTTGGAGCATGTTTTAATCCATACAAGGCTTTGGTTAATTTTAAAACAAATTTGGATTGATCTTTCTCTTCAAAACTAGAAGGTTGTTCAACATATACTTCCTCATTTAGATATTCATTTAAAAATGCACTTTTTACATCCATTTAAAATAATTTAAAGTCCATGTGAGAAGCAAAGGCTAGTAAGATACGTATGACTTCCAATCTAGCTACTGGAGCATATGATTCTTTAAAATCAATTCTTTCTTCTTGAGAATATTCTTTGGCTACAACTCTGGCTTTGTTTCTCACCACAAGTCCACTTTCATCTAGTTTGTTCCTGAAAACCCATTTGGTACCAATAACAGTGCAATCTTTAAGTCTAGGAACTAGATGTCATACTTGATTTCTTTCAAACTGGTTTAGCTCTTCTTGCATTGCCAAAATCTAATTTTCATCATTGAGAGCTTGATCAATTGAATTTGGTTCTATTTTAGACACAAAAGCAAAATCTCCACAAATATTATGTCTAGATTTTCTTGTTCTTACTCCTTCATATACATTGTCAATTACTTGTTCAATTGGATGGTCATTTTTTAACTTCAGATCTTTTGGGGGTTTGTAAGAATTATTACCTTCATTTGCCTTTTCATTCGTGGATTGTTCTTGCTTTGTTTCCAATTCTCCTTGTTGTTCCAATTGTTGCTTTTCGGAATTCTTTGATGTGTCATCTACGTCACTTAGCTCATCCTCCTTTTTGAGATTAGGATTAAATTCATCAAATACAGCATGTATTGATTCTTCTATTACTTGATTTTTTTGTTGAAAACTCTATATGCTTTGCTATTTGATGAATATCCAAGAAATATTGTCTCATCACTTTTGGCATCTAATTTTTTTAAGTTTATTTTTCCATTATTCAACACATAGCAAGTACAACCAAAAGCATGAAAATATGAAATATTTGATTTTCTACCTTTTCATAACTCATATGGGGTCTTTTTTAATATTGCTCTTATGGTAACTCGATTCAGTACATGGCATGTTGTACTTATAGCTTCACCCCAAAATCTTTTGGATAGTTTACTTTCATTTACCATAGTTCTAGTCATATCCTGTATTGTTCTATTTTTCCTTTCAACTATCCCGTTTTGTTGGGGAGTCCTTGGTGCAGAGAATGTGTGATGAATTCCTTTATCATTACAGAATTCTATAAATCGTTTATTTTCAAATTCACCACCTTGATCACTTCTAATGGATATAATTGTATTTTACTTTTCATTTTGCACCAAATTTGAAAAAGTAACAAACATTGAGAAGGTTTCATCTTTGCTAGTTAAAAGTATTATCCATATAAACCTTGAAAAATCATCAATAACGACCAACACATACTTTTTCTTTCCAAGAGTCAAAATGTCGGATGACCCATACGGATCCATATGTAATAGTTCAAGTGGCCTAGTCGTTGAAATTTTCTTTTTGGAGAAAAATAGCATTTTAGGCTGCTTATATAGTTGACATGTCTCACGGATTTTATCTTTGTCATATTTAAGCTTTGGTAATCCTTCTGCTAGGCTCTTTTTCCACAAGGTCTTAATATTTGACATGTTTATGTGTCCAAGTCTTTTGTGTCATATCCATGGATCATTATCAATGACTATGAGACATTTTTAATCAAGTTCATGAAGGGAAACTAACTATACATTTTCATGTCTTTTGCCGCTAAAAATTATGAGGTCTTCATCAAAAATATTTCATATAGAAGATTCAAACACAACGTTATAGCCTTTGTCACATAATTGACTAATGCTCATTAAATTATGTTTGAGTCCTTCAACAAATAGTACATCATCAATACATGCATTTGAAATATCGTAATTTTTCTTTTACCCTTTATTATACCTTTCTCATTATTTTCAAATGCAATAGTCCATTCACTACAAGATTTGATTTTGTGGAATAATCCTCTTTCTCCTGTCATGTGCCTTGAGCAGTCACTGTCCATGAACCATGTATTGTTGGCCTTTGCTTTAAGACATACCCGTAAAATAAAATCATGTAGTGCTTATCTCTTTGGTACCCATTTAGAGTCATTGGAGTCTACGTTGTTCTACTTTGGAAGACATAAATCTAATATTTTTTGGTACCCAAATCAACTTTGTACCATGGTCATATAATTTCTTTATTTTACATTAATAAATTTTGTGGTCCATTTTGTTGCAAAAATTTCATGCCTTTGGAAGTCTTGGAGTGTAAATCCATGTAGTGGGAGATTCCCAAATTGGCCTTTTCGTCTAAGTAACATGACTCAATCTTGGTTTAAGAAATGTAGGCTTGGTTTGGTTTTTACCCAACTTTGAAGCATTTGATTTACTGCTTTCACCTTTCTCAAATGTGGAATATCCGAGTCCTCTTTTGTTGTTCTGCCTGGTCATGTTCAAGAACATTTACACACTTTTTCCTGAACTAGAGAACTTAGCTAATGATTCATTTAAAGACTCATTTTCATTCTTCAGTCTTTCCACCTTATTAGTTAAAGCATTATTTTCATTTGTTAGGTGGTTGACCTTTTCAGCTAGCTTTCCATTCACAATAATAACTGAATTTCATTGTCTTTTCTTTAATGTGAATTTATTTTCTAGTTTCTTTATTTCATCATACAATGAATCATACGCTTGTTGCAGTTCCTCTAATTTAGAAAATTTGAGATAATCATGTGTAGAGGAGTAAATAGACTTGTTGTTTGAGTGATCGAGTTTGGAGGTTACCTCATCACTGCTTGTATAGTTTGTTGAGGCAGTTTGTCCATCTATAATTTTTGTTGCAGTGAGGCAGACCATATCGAGTTCTTCCTCTACCCTTGCCATGCAGCAAATTCGAGCACAGTTTGATGCATCATTGTCTTCATTTGACGAGCTGCTCGTTGTAAATGTCTCCTCATTTACGTATATTCCTCTTCCTTTAGCTTTATGAAATTTTCTATTTTCATTTCTATCTTTCTTCTGTTGTCGTTCTTTTGTCTTACTCTCTTCTAGTGTGGGGCATTGAGCTTGCATATGCTCCATTCCACCACATCTGTAGCATTTTTTTATTTCCTTCTTTTTCTCTTTTCTATTTCTCTCATTGAATCCTTTGAAGTTCTTCTTCTTTCTTACAAATTTTTTGAATCTCCGGGTGAGTAGGGTGATTTCTTCATCATCATTTTGAGAGGACGATGTGGATTCATCCAAGTTCGGTGTAGTCCTCAAAGTAATGGTTCTTTTGTCTTTGTGTTGCTCCTCATTTCTTTTCTTTATCAGCTCATGTGACATGAGTGAACTGATAAAATCTTCCAGTCTTAAAGTATTCAAGTCCTTTGCCTCTTCAATAGTCGTAATCTTTGGAGTTCATGACTCAGGTAGAACCCTTAAGATCTTCATGACCTGTTCAAATTTAGATATTTCTTTTCAAAGAACCTTTAATGCATTAGTAATCTTGAAAAATCTAGCAAACATTTCAGATATATTTTCAGTATCTAGCATTTTGAAGCTTTCTAATTCTCCAATCGATATATTTCTTCTCGTCCCTTGGACTTGAGAAGTTCACTCATAAATTGATGTTAGTGTATCCCATATTCCTTTGACTGTTTGACATGAGGATACCCTATCATATTAAGTAGTTGTAAGATCACAGAAGAGCGAGTTCATGACTTTGCCATTGCTTTTCAAGATCCTAACCTCCTCTCAGACCATGCGGAGGCTCTTTCACTAATTGGTAGAGTAACTCCATCTTGGATAGCAATCCAAGAATCTATATCAGTAGCCATGATGAGTTGTTTCATCCTCAACTTTTAGTAACCAAAGTTACTTTCATCAAATAGTGGTGGCCTCGTGAATGATTGGCCCTTAGCAAATGCAGGAGTGGAAGTCAATTGGGGTGTCATTAATAAGATCTCTTTGGTATAAACTCAAAGACCTGCTCTGATACCACTTATTGGTCCCGAGTTTATGGCAAAACCTAAGAGGGGAGAGGTGAATTGGGTTCTTAAAAATTCTTTTAGTAATTAGAAACTTAGCCCCTTGTAAGTTTAATCCCCTTGATGAAACGTGTTGTGAGATAGAATGAGAGGGTGCAGTTGAAATATAAAATGCAAGTAATTAAATCACGCAAGAGACACCAATATATAGTGGTTCGGGCAATCTTTCCTACTCCACTCTTCCAAGCACACACCCGTTGTGTCTTAAGTTCCACTATTGTATAGTCAATACAGTCAAGAGCACCCGCTCTCTTCTCGAATCTAGCTCTATGAGGCCTTTTACAATCTCAACATAAGTAGGGGACGAGTTTCGCTCCAATCACACGCTACTTTGCCTTCACTTGATCTTAGTCTCCAACGCTAAACCAAGTGGAAAAACAAATGATCAAATAATAAACGATAATTCTACACTTTATAGATGTGTAGGTAGATTCAAGTGTAGAGAAGAACTTGTAGAAGCAGTTGAAGATGAGACAGTTCAACTTTCAGCAGTTGTATGCAGTGTTCTTATTGAAAAGCTTCTTGTAAATACACTTAAATGCTAGAGGAAGTGGAAGGTGAGCTCATTAAATGATTATTCAACTCCTTTTCTCGTTCACTTGAAGCTCCTTAAATAAAGGGAAGTAAATTCGAACGTTTGGTGGTAGATGGCGCGCATTTAATGCGCCAACATTCGAATTTTTCTGACCGTTGCGAGCCAAGTTGCACTTAGAGTCGACCTGGGATGCGACTTCGTCCAAGCCACAGAGTGAAGTTGCAGACTGGAGTCGACTTCGGATGCGACTTCGCCTCCAGCTTTCAACTCAAGTTTCATACTTAGGTCGACCTGGCCTTAGACTTGACCCAAGAGCAGGTGAAGTCGACTTCGGATGCGACTTCACCATTCACATGCTTCTTTGAAACTTTAAACTTTATTTGTGATCTATTTGTATGTTCAGCCTTTCTTTCTTCTCTCTTCAAGTACTTGGATCTTCATTTGATATTATAGTCCTTGATATGTATCATGATGCTTGGATTATAGAATACCTTGGTCTCTTGATAGAAATCATCTTCAGTGCCTTAACTCATGATTGTCATTGCCTCTTGATTTTGACTTCCATTTTCTAATAAAGAGTTTTGGAAACAATTTGATGTTGATTTATACTTAAGTCGCAGGCTTAAGTCGAGTTGGAGTGCAACTTAACCCAAGTCGCATACTGAGGTCGACTTGAGATGCGACTTCACCTAAGTAGTATAATGGAGTCGACTTGATGTGTGACTTAACTCTGACATTTTCAAATTCTATAATCGAGGCTCACCCAAGTCGGGTGGAGTCGACTTGGGGTTGCGACTACACCTAAGTCGCAAGCGGAGTTGACTTCAGTTGCGACTTCGGTGTCGACTTGACCTAAGTCGATGCCTGAGTCAACTTGGCATGCGACTTGGCCTGATATCCTTTTGACCTTTGATTATTTGAACCTTGGCATCACTTAGCAACCACATTAGTACTTAAATGATTCTCAAATTGAGTTGTCAATCATCAAAATATGAATTGTGCTTAATTTGCCTCAAGTTTCAACAGGGTACTCATCCAGGTCGGTTATGGAAACCCAGCATAATGATTACCCTACTTAGGAGGTTAGGTAATGATTTCTACCTTACCTGGACCCATAGGTAAAATTTTCTACCCCACCCCACCCAATTTAGGTCGGGTCGGTAGATACCCTATCCAAGTTGCAACCCTACATGTTAATAATCAAAAATAAGATAGGTGTAGTTGAAATAATAAATAATATTTTAAAAAGTAAGAAGAAAATGAAGCGGCAGTGAAATTCAATTGCACAAAGTTAAAGGAACCCGAAAGCTTTCAGGTATATGGCATTCGAACTCATAACTGAGCAATGATAGATTTTTAGATTGTTTTCTATTTTAGCTAGAATAGTGGTAACTTCGACTTATCTACAATTAAGTAAATGTAATGTAATCGAACGGGAATGTGAGAAGGATGGAATGAAATTTTCTATTAAAAAAGCAACTTTTTCACATTTATTTAACAACTTACATTTCCACTTCCTATATAATTTTTAGTAATTTTTGTACAATATTTTCCATTTACAACACCCACTGATACTTGTTTTATTTCATCTGACATATTATTCCACATTCCATTCCAACAGGCAAGTAAATGCTTTACGAGGTTATCTGCACTTCATATGCACCATTTTGTAGAATACATTCCATCCATTAAATTTAATTAAATTTATATTAATTTAATTTAAAATAGATATAGATGGGCTAAAAAATAAATACAGTCTTAAAGTGAATATGTGGCGCCCCAAACCGATGGGTCCACATAGTCCTTACTCCGGAATCTTGTCGATTGGTAAATGTGACTCAGGATTATTGCCCTGATCACGTGGCGGGTTTTTAATTGTATCTCATCCAATTTTTTCTTTCTTTTTCTTTTCTTTCATCACATAAACATATACTCATCATCATTCATAATGGACTTATCCATATTATCATAAATCATCAACTTCTTATATTATTCATAACTTCATAATTTCCTACAACCTATGTCTTTTCTCATCATATCCCATTAGGGCATCTATTCATATAAAAATCTACTAACCTTTGTAGATTCCTCTTTTCCTTTAGCAACACATGCCCCTCATCTCTTGGCTTTCCCTACACTTGTCTGAGGTTGGGAAAATAAAACATGAGTTGAAACTCAATAAGCAAGCATTTTTCATTTTAAATGCATTCATCTCCATTCAATAAAAGACACTTACCAAATGATCAATTATCAAATGCACAGAAACCTTTTCATAAAAATCATTTCATAAACATTGGATGTGCAAATGCTTCCTTTCCATTCCTAACATAAACCTTCGTGTGCGGGTACGCTAGCCCAGGGAACATCTCACATAGCATGGTCCAATACACCAACTGTCTCCGACTTGGCCTCATCAAAGGGAACCTCTCTTCCTCTTGATGCTTACATGGTCTCCTACATGCATGACTTTTGATTTTTTCGGCATTATATACCTCTTACACCAAGTGACTTGTCATTCTCATGTAGATTGCACAATCATTTTAAAAACATCATTTCAAATCCATGCTTTCCTTTTCAATCCATGTATGAAAATGCAATGCATTCATTCACACATAACATTCCTTTGTCTCCACCCTTTGGGAGGACGCCGCCGGCACACAACCCATACGACTCGGCAATAGTGAAGGGGGACCCTCTGATCCACTTTCTACCTCCACTAAAGCCTCTTCCTTGTGCCCCCACCTCTTGGGAGGACGCCCCCGGCACACAGCCCTTGCGACTTGGCAATGGTGAAGAGGGATCTCTGATCCTACTTCCTCCACCAAAGCCTCTTCATTATGCATCATACATGTGCACATGTCTATGAACATCACATGATATCAATATGCCGGCATGACTTTTCATAAAAACTCATAAACATTCATCATTTCAAAACATTATAGGAATAGTCACCCTTAAACACATTTCATAAATACTTGAGAATAAAACATATTTTCGAAAGGGTTTGCTTGCTTACAATGAAGCAATAAAATCACATTTTCAAAGTTGTGCTTGCTTACCTC
The DNA here is from genome assembly GCA_030490835.1 of Annona cherimola. Lineage (NCBI taxonomy): Eukaryota > Viridiplantae > Streptophyta > Magnoliopsida > Magnoliales > Annonaceae > Annona > Annona cherimola. The sequence continues at coordinate 43,874,683 of CM059977.1, read as the reverse complement.
CTCAGTCTGTGTCCTCCACCTTTTCCTTTTCTTTTTCTATACAAGGAAAAATGATATTTTATCTATATCATTCCATGTCTTAAATTGCTTCTCATGCATGCTTTATAATCATTCATTACATCATTCCTATAGAGGTTAATCTTAAAAATACTTGGTCATTATTTCCTTATATGAATTTTTATCCATAAATCCTTAAAAATTCTATCCATATATCCTTATAAAAATAAATCTTAATTTTTCCAAAATCACGTTGTTTACTGTTCACGGGACTGTTCATGGATACTGTTCACGTTAGTGTTCACCCGAGGTTACTGTTCATGGGTTCCAAAAATTGACATTTTTTCCAAAAATAAAAAATACCATGACATAGCTTATGTTTAGTTTATCATGGTAAAATTCATGAATTTTGAATTGATCATCATTAACTTGGCTAAATAAATCATTTTCTCCATATACTAAAAATCAACATAATTTCAACTAAGCATAATCCTTAATTCCAAAAATTATGAGATTAATATATCATCATTCCAACATTATAACTATTATAAATATTTATCTCATATCATCGTTTAGCAATTTTGGAGTATTATTTGCACATTACATACATGATTTTCCCGAATGCTCTATTTTCGCTCCAAATTCTTGATGTTTTGGCATAATTCCACTTAGGCATTATAAATTTACTTATTTTCTCATGCTTAGGCATTATCTAAGCATGGTTTTACCCTACTTAACATCCAAAAGAAATTTTGGTAGAATTTACTTACCCGAAGTGAAGATATGCTCCTTCTTTCTCCTCTTTCTCTCTCCTCTCCTTCTCTCCTTGGCTTAAAACATGAGTAGGGTGGGAAAATGAGCTCTTGCTCAAGCTTGGAAGCTGGGATGTGTGCCTTGGACGTCCACCCCTTGGCCCCTATTTATAGTTTTTGATGTTTCATGAAATTATAATTTACCCCCTTGCTCAAGGTATTAAATTGTAAATATTTTTTTCTAATTTCTAAAAGGTGCATTGAGCCATGTGCAGCCCACCCTAGCTACTGTTCACGCCCCCCTATGGCAGCCCTAATTTTCATGATTTTTTTGATTTATTAAATTATTTATTTTAAGCTAATTCAATCTCATCCATTGATCTTTGATGAGGATGAATTTGAGTCATTGGATTTGGCTCCCATTTTCCACAGCCCCTGCCATGTTGCTGCTTTTCATTTATTATTTTTATTTTTTAATTATTTAAATTTAGTAAAAGTCAAAGGAAATTAATGATAAAGATAAGCTTCCTTTTTAATCTCCAATTGACGTTTCATCTTGACCCTTGATTCATGATTTTCATCACATCTTATACCATTCATCATATTCATCATGAATTTTTAACCATCCATAAAAAATTTCATCTAAATCCGATGTCTGGATTTCAAATTATAAATTTTTCTTTAATTTTTCACTAAAATCCAAAATTCTATTAAAATATCAAAAAGTATTGTTATTTCGTCCTGTAGTAATTAAATCTCGTTTCGTCATTTTGTGATTAGGTTAATCTATATTATTAACTCTTAATCGCCTCGGTTACTATTCACATGCACTATTCATGCGGTTTAATCCCACGATTGCATTTCTTTAACCTCTAATACACATGTTTTCATACTCATTAATATATATTTCATTAATACATTACTTAGGATTTTATATACGTGTCTAAGATTGAGGTTTCACAGAACATAAATTTAGCAAAATCCTTATCACATGTGTGACACACTCGAATTGCTGATAAAAATAATTTTAAGTGGTTTTATATAATTTCAAATTTCAGATAATCCAAAATGAGAGTTCATGGTAGTTGCCATGCAATCTCCCCACAGTGGACGTTATACCTTGGTGGGATCATTATTCCTAATAGAAACAATTGAAATATAAAGATAAAAATAAAAAATATACTAAATAAATAGTTAAAATATCAAATTATTTTTGTGTAATGAAGAAGGGGAATACTACTTTTCCTCTAAAGCTAAAGCTGATGATTCAACTGAACCCAAAAATTTAGCTGGCAAGCACGGGGCAATCATTGAGACATTGATATCTTAAAATTCTGTTATGCACTCATTATCATGTAACAATGCCAATGGCGAGTTACGACCACATCACAATATCACATCACGGCCACAGAAGCAATCTAAACCGTTCGACAAAAAGTCCAAACATCATACGGTGAAAAAGTGTGGATGCATCGCGCAGACCATCCAACAATATCTATGTTGAAATAACTTAGCGTAATGCACATATGACATCATTCTCCAATAACTGAAAGGTTGGGCACCACAAATTCAACGGGTTTGATTGCAACTACCACCAAAACTGCCGTGCATATGCGGGAACTATGTATTGGAACCCTATAGGTCCTTATATTAAAGGTGTGTTTGGAAATAGATAAAACTTTTGATGAAAAGTTGTAGATAGTAGAAGTTGTCAAATGATGTGATATAATAGTGGTAATGATGAGTAATAAAGAAGATAAAGTTGAAATAAATAGGTTAGTTGTGTTGGTAGTTGTGTAGAAATGATTGAAAAGTATGGTAGTTGTATAGAAAAATGTGAAGGAATTATTAAAAAATAGGGTAGTTGTGGAGAGTGAAAAGTTTTAAATTGAAAAGTTTTAACTTGACAACTTTCACTTATTACCAAACACACCCTAAATAAATAATTTTTAATGATTTTGAAAATGATGCTAATTATGGATTGAGATGATTTTTTAGCTAAATACATTATGATAAAACTAGTGAACAAATTGAATTCGGTAAAAAAATAGAAAGATGGGTCCAGACAGATGTATGAAATTTCTTCGATAACCTCATATAAGGTGTGGATTAATAAACACATAACTTTATAAAAAAGAGTATAAATTACTATTAATGATTCAATCCAATTTATCTAAGTACATGTACTTGATCAATGCTTGTTGGTTCAATTCAAGCGGTGAGGAGTTTGGTTCTTCTTAAGCAAGATTTCAACTTTGAATCTTAAGAGTGAAGAGATAAGCGTTGAGAGAGAGATTGCTTCCCTTACACGATCTGACTCAACGCGACTATGAAAATCAAAGCTATACAGAATTGCAAATACTTGCAATTATTGTCATGCAAATAAGTTTAAGTGCATACTTCTATTTCAATAATTATATTAATTTTTTAAAAAATTAGATCAATTTGTAACTAAAATTTAATGAAGCGTTTATAGTTTAAAGAAAAAATACTTCTATGGGGTCAAAAACACTAAAGATTTCAGTTTTGTTATTCCACTTTGAGCTCATCTTGATAATGACAATGCCATTTTGTATGATATCATTCATTTTGCTACGATATCAAAACCAATTTCAATTAAAGTCTCCAATGTCTCTACCTACCTTCAAACATTTATTATGATGTAAAAAAATATATATGAAAATCACTTGGGGCCCATTAGGTACCATGAAGAAGTTTTAAAAAATTTACGCCTTTCAACACACAATTTAATATAATTTGATTTTAACTATTTACGCACTTACTTTATTTTTCTATTATTACCTTTACGTTTTGATCATTGTTCACATCTTTTTATATTACTATCCTATTAATTTTAATTTTATTTTATTTTATTTACTCTTAATTATTATTTCTATCATATTACACCATTCTCCAACTTTTTTAAAAAAAAATTATATTTTTTACTTTTACTTTCATATTGAAAGATAATTTCAAATATACCTATAATTTTTTCTCTTAATTTTAAATATATCAATTAAGTATAAAATCTTTCATATATAACTACTAAGAGTACTCTAAATATCAAATACATCCACAAATTGTCAATGTGAAAAAGAAATAATAGATATAACTGAGACTTAAAGGTTTGGTTCAAAACTCTTTTGGTCGCCAATGTGCAACAACAAATCTCTTAACCAATTTTTCCTTATATTCATAAACAAAAAATGGCTTCTTTTGTTAGAGAGTTCCAAGAGATTTCAAACTAAATCTTAAGTTTATGGTGTATCTATCCTTTTCTCTCCACATTACCAATCTTCTAACGACTGGTGACAATTTGGGATATGTTTGATTGTTGGGACATTATTAATGAGTATATATGAAAGATTTTATACTTATGGTGTATTTGGGAAGTAATAAAAAAATTTTAGGAAAAGTTTTTGAAATAAAAGTTGTCATAAGGAAAGAAATTGATATGATATGATAGGAGTAATGATAAGAAGTAAAGAGAATAAAGTTAAAATAGATAAGTTAATTGTATAGATATTTATGTATAAATAATTGAAAGGTAAAGTAGTTGTATAGAAAAATATGAATAAATAGTTAAAAAATACAGTAGTTATGGAAAGTGAAAAGTTTTAAATTGAAAAGTTTTAGCTTGACATATTTTGTTCATTACCAAACACACCATTAATGAGTATATTTGAAATTACGGGCAAAACTTGTGAGCACATTTGAAATTTAGCCTTTACATTTTCTGAAACAAACTTTTAAATGCATTTATAAATGCATTAAAATACAAAAATATTATAATTTACTTACATAGGAATAATGTCTTAGATGAGATAAATGTTCAATTGACAACTTTGAAATAGATACATAATTTAGACAATTTTAGTATGATGATTTTACACCATTTTTTTAATGAAATCCGACCCATACGAATATTGTATATGCATAAAACTCAACTTTCTAAATAAATAAATAATTTTGAATGGAATACATAAAATTGATTTTATTTATTTATTAAGGCAAGAAAATACGACAACAACACTAGAGTCTTTGATATTATTAGCATCACAGTCATAATTTACTTTAGAAAATCATCTCAGAAATTAGTTAACGAAATAAAAAAGTGATAATTGATTTTTGTGTAAAAAGTGATAATTTTAATTAGTTTACATATTCACATTGATGAAGAAAAAGTACTTTGACAACAATTTGCTCAGAAGATCTAGAATTCATTAATAGAAAGTAATATGAATTGCAAAACCAAACATACTTAAAATTTCTAGGTTAGGTTAGACTTTTACAAATAAATTACTTTCATCAAGGAAATTTGGTGGAATTGAATACACTGACTTGGGACTAGTTAGATATTATTAAATAGTTGGATTGAATTAGAACCTAGATGCATAATTTTGTGTACTTTCAGTAAAAACATGTGCTCATATTTGAAGATGACCGTTAACGGAAATGTTCTTTTATGCATCAAGTGTTGTCAGGACGTCTGAAGTCTGTTTAGATATCAATAACTGTTGGATTTCAAGGGCAATGTTTAATACAGTACCCGTTTACACACCATGAATAGAACAAAATAGCAGTACTTTTTCCCAGCAGAACCAGCTAATTCACTTGGCTGCCCTGAAGATCGGAGGGAACCTAAAGATGGCAAAATCTAACATTAGTATTGTCTGGTTGTGGGTCTTCACAAATGAAACCTGGAATTAACCTTCCAAGTGGATGCAACAGGACCCTGCCAGACTGAACATCTTGAAGTCCCTGCATGTAATCAAGCTCTCTTCGTTAAACTGTGTCTGCCAATTCCTGCTATACCACATCAAGACAAGTTCTCCCAATCAGTGCGTCCACCTCCAAAATGCGCACACAATAATGATAGTTGTTATCATGCCCACATAAGCAATCCACTTGTCCACACGGTGCCGCCTCTCAATAAGCTTCAGCACATAGTTGGAAAGGCCCACTGTGTTGAGTATATCCAATGCTTTCCTATGTGCTCTCTGGACAAGAAAACCACGGTAAGAATAGGTGGTACCTAATGATATTTTTTAAGTCGGTCAAAACATAGTGCTGCACCTAGGAATAATCACAGTATGCAATAGCCATCAGCAGTAAAGTTGCCTTGCAGCAATGTTCCACACAAACATCCAGAAAGAAAACATATCTTAGCCATAAATTCACATGGTAAAATGCATGGTACGGCATACCTTCAAACGCTCTCGCTGCTCTGCATATTTGGTTAAAACAGCTATTCCAGTATTATAAGCTTCCTCCAACATTAGTGATGAATTCTTAGCTGACTGTAATGCTTGTGCTTCCTCATCAAAGATTCTTAGAACATGAGCATTCTCTCCATTCTGAAAAACAAATTAGGTTTCAAACTGTTGTTTGACATAACAGAATCAGTAGTCAAATCCCTGGATTTGCAAATTTGGTTGATTGTCCAACTTCCAATATCAGGGTGTAGGACTGGAAGTGCAAATTATGTATATCAAGAGTTATGACATAATAAAATCTTGATGTAAAAGGCCTTGAAGATTCATGGAATGCAACTCCTAGGTATCAAAACAGAATTGAGTCGAAGCTTTTAGATTTGATCATATTTCACATATCCAAACCATTATATCATGGCATGCACTAAAATTGTTAACCGAACCATTAAAAAAACTTCTCTTCGAACCTCTCGATGGTCAAACATTGATTAGTAGCATGACCAGGTCAAACACTTCCTCCTAATGTATCCTATTGCAATATATCAGGATATATTCTGGCAAACCTCCCAACAAAAAATGTCTTCAACAACTGAAATTTTCCATTCCGCTCTAGAACAAGAATGAAACAGGCCAATCCAGAGAGTACAGGAAATTCAAATTATGTTGTGGCGCATATCTTAGCATGATGCTTAGACAACTGACAACCAAACATACCTCAACTATAAATAAGGCCGCACTGACAAAAGAGCTTCAGAGGTTGGACGCAAAAAATCTGGAAGAGCCACTTAGCCTACTCGTCACATGACTGAAGTTGTAGTTTAATAATCATATATTATTACTTCTAGGTCTTCCCCTTTCTAAGTACTACGTTTTGTGGAGCTTCCAAAATGCATTTCTATTTTTTCTTAATTCCCAGTCATCTTTTAAAATTATGCCCACAAATTTCAATTCCCTCAAGCTTCTATTGATTTTTCCTTCTTGTAAAAAAAAATATATAGAAGCTTTTTCATCAATATATATATATATAGAAACTATACATAACATGACTCTTTTGTTGAGGAGATTGAGATACACAACCAGATCCACTTACCTATCATAATCTATATTTTTCACCTTTAAATGATGACAGCAGTAATACCTCATAACATAATCGAAGTGCTAAAAACGTTTTAGGCATGCGAACAAGAAATTGAGTAATGTATCCTAGGAGGAAATGATTACATACAGCTCTACCCAGTAACTCTGCTCTCTCTTCAGCCTCAAGCATTTGCTTTTGGTTACGTAGTAAATGTTTATCCAGGCTTTCTCTCAACGAATCAACTTCTTCAGCGACACGCTCTACTTTCCTGAAGAGAAAATAAATTTCATATTAAGTAAACCAATAGGAGTTTGAAAAAGCAAGAATGGAACAGAAAATGAAAGCAAGAACATATTTTTGAGGATAAGTAGATAGCACATCAAACCAAATATAAAGATAAAATGGAGAATATTTTCAATGGCATCTTCCATCTAAGGTTCTACAATAACCATGACGGAAAGATCACGGAAAGATCTTCATAAGCATTCACGTAATCTGAGTCACAAATTGCAGAGATTCGGGAAACATCATACTTCATTTTCTCAGCCCACAAGTTGATCTATGCATTGCCTTCCAAAGCCCTTTTCTTCATCCTCTCAAAAGGTTGCATTGGATAGAAATGAATTCTGGCAACGTTCATCACAAATACAAACCACGGATAAATATTTTATTTAAACATTGCTTGCCTATTGAAAATAGTTACATCACTTTGACACATTTTCATTTCTTTTTTTCGTGCATCTGTGTGTATGTTAAGGCGGAAATTAACAAATAACAGAAAATGGACAACCAAGTTCCCAACGAAATTCAGATACCCAGAAATAAACAAAACTAAATTTTGATAAACCTAAAGATGTTTATCCATCCAAGACAAAAACCAAAGTATAGAAAATTATTGTTACAATTCAGAAAAGTACAATCCAACAAGCAAAACAATCTCAAATGTATTACTCCAAATTAGAAATCTACCAGATTTTATAAGCAATAACTTAACCAAATTGTCACCATGAACAATCAAGCGACAAAAATGTATAAAAATTCCCAATCGAATTATTCATTTGGAGAAAGAAGAAGAAGATCTAAAATTGTAATGGGCAGGGCACCTTTTCCAGAGATCTCTCTGGGGTTTTGAGGCGACGAAACGCCACATCCGTTCCATCTCGACGCAAAGGGCTTGGATCTGAGAGATGTCTTTCTTAAGGGCGAAGGCAAGGCCGGGGGAATCAACGGCACCAGAGTTGAAAGAGGAGGAGGAATCCAGGCGTTCCAGCTTCTCCAGCCCATCTCTCGCCCGAAGAAGAATACGCATCGAGCTTTGGTAGATCTCCGAAAGTGTTCCTCCGCCGCCACTCTCCATCGCAGCCGGAAACACAACCTGTCCGTCCTCCTCCCACTAATTACGTGGAAAATCGAATAAGAGAGCAGCCGGGTACTATTTTTTTTGTAAAATGTCCTGTTTAATTTCTTAGTTGTATATCAATCCCAATGTTGTCAAAACCGAACCGGTGATTGAACCGGTAAAGGAACTGGTTCGGTTCGAACCGGTTCGACCGGTTAAACGAACCGGTTCAAACCGGTGACGTCAGCATAATATATTTATGATGTCATAAATATTAAATTTTTTTTAAATTTTAAGTAAATATATTGATAAGTTAATCATAATTTAATACCTGTAATATAATTCTAAGCCCTTTATAAGGTCATTTATACCTTCATTATAGAATTCGAAACTCAAATAATAGGATTTAATGAAATTTACCTTATCTAACAGCATCTAACGGCATCTAATGGCATCTAACAGCATATAACCGGATCTAACAATATCTAACAGCATCTAACTTTTGATATTAATAAGTTAATCTTAATTTAAAACCTGTAATATGATCTTCAACTCCTTATAAGGTCATTTATACCTTAATTATAGAACTTAAAACCCAGATAATATGATTTAATGAATTCCACCTTAATCTAGCATGTCTAATAGCATCCAATAACATTTAACAGCATCTAACGACATTTAAGGGGCACTCAAATTTTATGAAATAAATAAAATATTAAAAATAAATTTTCAGATTACACATAAATCGTTCTAGTACTAAGAAATTCACTTAAAATATAATTATAATATTTTATTAATTATATTATAATTTTTATTTGCTACATTAATTATGTGAAAAATTTTGTGCTATACAATTAATTATGAGAGTGATATTAATTACATGAGTTGCATATTATTTTTGTGTGATTAATTAGAATAGACTGATTATATGAAGTATTTTTGAAGGCCCAAAATTTCTTAAAATTTTGAAGATCTAGGAGTTAATAATTCTCAATCCTATAGAGATTTTTTTTTATAATTTGCGTAAGATTTTAGGATTGTTTAATGACATAATTGATATTATAGGATTGTTTAATAGCATAATTGAATTATTGATAATTTGATATTATAAGAGACGCCTTGTATGTAGGATTCTCTAGCCATGTCTCTGTTGTTAGCGTGCCATATTTTTATCAACTTGTCGCCATGATTTTTGCCAGATGACAGCTACAAAATCCACACCCCCCATGTGTGCGCATCGAATCTAAAATCCACTACCTTCAATCTAGCTGAAACTGTTCAGTGAAGGTTGTAATCAGGTTCACAACATCAAAAATATATTGGTCTTCACTGCTCGTATTTGACACTTCCCCATGTGTGCGCAGTTTGCTCAACGCCTCGGAAGCTTCTTGGCCTAGATCGCAGTACGCCAGGCTGAGCTTCTGGAGGTTGACTGGAAAATGATCAGGTGAATCGGACAGTTTCTCTAATGGCCCATGAAGCAACAACTTGCACAGATTGACGAGGCGCATCAAAGGCTCCAATGGAGGAATTTTGATATCTTTGTTTCGGAGACTTGGGAAAGCTGCATCTGTGATGGACAATGGCAGAGAATGCAGCGACTCCAATTTGGCAATAGATCTACAACACTGCAGAAAAAATTCTTTTTGGAGTTCAGTTGGGGTGTTCGTTCCCCGATCAAAAGACAGGCCTAAGTTTTTAAGCTTGCAGAGTTTTCCCAAGCTAACATCAACCCATTTGTCCGCAATGAGATATGTGAGAGTGGAGAGGTTGTTTATCAGCTCCAGCTGCGGTTGGCCTTGAAATTTATGGCCTCCATAGCCCCAAGCGTCCCGAGCCCAACGCCCGGTGTCCATCTCACATTGCGCAAGCAACTGGTTGTCGGACAAGGCGAGAAAATCTTTAGAAATAGAATGCCGAAGGAGCAAAATGGAGCACAGTTTCGCCGGCAAACGGAGTAGCAGGGAGCCAGGGACGGGAACGAAACAACCGGAGGAGAAGAAGAAAATGGCAGCGAGCAGCAGGGACGGGCGAGTGGCAGGGACGGGGGCTGCTGTTGCGGCGCTGCTTCCGTGACAGTTTCGCCGGCGATGGATCGATTATCCACAAATGGCCGATGAGAAGAGGTAGGGGTTAGGGCTGCGAAGTGCGATTCGTTGAAGGGGAAAATGAAATCGGGCAGGCGAGCGGGAGTTCGAGGCTTTGAGCGGGCAGTCAGAGCAGTAGGTCTTTTCGTTTTTTTTTTTTAATATATATCAGGTCCAACCGGGCGGAATCGGTTCGACCGGTCATCCCGGTTCGACCGCCGGTTCAACGGTTTGATCGGTTTTATGGATCTGAACCGAACCGCATGCAATCGAACCGGAAATTGGACCGGTTCCCGGTCGGACCGGTCCGACCGGCCGGTCCGGTCCGGTTCTTACAACATTGATCAATCCTCATGTTTAGGTATTTGAAAAACAAATAAAATAAAATCTCATGTTAGTGATTGAAAGATCGTGAAAATATAAGACGCGTCCAATATAATCTTCTGAGATTTTGAATTACATTTGAAATCACATTTAACACATTTCGGATTTAAAATTGACGAACAAATTGGGAAAAGAAAAAAATGGAACAAAAAATTTTGGTGTGAGATTCTTGTTGAAATAGATAACATAATGATGTGATATGACGGAGTAATAATTAAAAAATATAATATGAAAAGGTAAGGATGTAATTTGGGTCAAATAGGTACAAATGAGGGCCGACCTTATCCTTACCCTATTTTAAAAAACCCTTACCCCGAGACACACCTTACCTTTTTTTTTTTAAGGACGAATCAGTTATAATTTTGGTTCTAAGTCGGCTCCACTAAAAGAATGTCAAAACATGTTGTCAAATTTAAAGTTATCTGCTTGCAAAGCTGGATATTTGGACAACAATTTAAATATTTAAACCAATACAACTCTTAGCAATTTATAAACTTGACGAATTAAAATCAAGGGCTTTTTTCGAAATATACTCACTGTTTTTTAATCTAATCATAAATATTCACTATGTTTTCGAAATCCCAGATATACTCACTATGTTTACAGTTAATCTCAAAAACTCTCAACCGTGAGTTAACGTAGTTAATTAATATGTAAAATTGTTAATACGTCTATTAAATTTTGGACATAATTGAAAATTTGAATACCATAACTCACCAATACTCTAATTGCATATGAGCTCTAAATTTGGAGAGCTCTAATTCATTTTCTTGCTATTTTATTTCATATTTTATTATTTTATCACGGGGGTGTTTTCGGCATTTATAAAAATTTAACTAATGATTTTTAATGGAATGGGCATTTTTAGGATTACATGCAAATATAGTTGATATATCTGAAAATTTAAAAATATAGTGGGTATAATTGATATTAGAGTCAAATATAATAGGTATATTTAAAAAAACCCTAAAATCAAAGTTCAAACATAAATAATTCAAAAACCAAAAAACTAGTAAAGCTTTTCAAAATAGGCTAGGCATGTTTACCTAAGTTGTTAGCTACACATTCTGAAAGTTAGACAAAGAGAGATGACAGTTAAATAGCAATCAAGTTAATACAAATTAAAACAGTTTCTTATCATATGCCATCTTATTTATATATGCACTCGAATTTTTTTATTTTCTTTTGCTTTCAACCTTCGAGACTAGATTAATTTGTGCTCGAAAGTGCACTGAGGTGAATGATTAATGAATGCATATAAGTGGTTGGGTTTATCAAAAAGCAGGTGATTGATTGGACAATGCAGCTTCCTTAATCCCTCATTTGTTTAATGAAGTAAATGATGACATTGGCTATTTAAAAATCGAATTTCTACACATGACCTCAATGCAGAGCATCCGTTTGAGTGGTCCACACATGGATAAATCATATAGAATGAACAATCTTGATCATCCAATTAATCAATAATTTCTTGGTCGATGTATATTTTGTTAAGGAAATTAGGGTGGTCGGTTATCCTTTTTTTTTCCTGAAACCAAAGTGGGCAAGCTACAGGCATGTGCCTGAAATCCAAATCCACCATAACTTCGCTATCCCTTCAGCGCAACGAACCAGTATGAATTGTTACGGCAAAACGAGATAGGGAAAGCTATAATTACAACGAATTGGCTTCCTCCCTTCGTCCCTCTAAGAATGAAGGAATGCAAGGGGAAGTGCAAGCAAAAACAGTACAATGCGAACAATTTGCAACATCCATTCATGATCGACCAATAGAATTGGATTTTTCACATCACCTTCACAGCGGAAACAAACTTCACCTTTTTAAAATTTTTTGTTTTACCCCGATTTTAATATTGGATTGGGACCAAGTCGGTTTGACGTCCACTTTTTTCTAATGAGTATCAAAACGAACTCCGGATCGATATCAAGTTGGTACTAATATAATGAGTGGGGAAAAAGATGCAAGTCAAGTGGTATAGTTTTAAAAATTTATACATCTATCAATATAAAGAAATATCATGTGAAATTTAAATATTATATGCTTTAATATGCTACTTATTAGTAAAAGTAAAATATCATTAATAAAATTCTAAAACAAAACATGACTAAACATAGTGTAATTTTATGAAATTCGGCGGTAGGTGATCTGTAGTGGTGCACGTGGGTTGGGTTGGCTTCCAACCAACCCAATTCTAACCCATTTCATTCCAACCCAACCCTAACCCAATTCATCCCAATGCAACCGTGAACACACTTTTCAACTTTATTTGCCCAATTACAAACAAATTCAAAACTTTTTCAAAAAAATTACCAAAAATTTTCACTTATTTCGAGATTGGTATATCATTAAAAGTAAAAATATTGAACAAAAATCTCAATAATGAAGCAATAGACTATTTTACTTACAAACTACAACAATCCATAACTGGTTTTAGATAATTTGAATATGTATAATCAAGTCAAATACAAAATAGGTAATCTACCATAACAAAAGTTACAATAAGAGAAGTATAAATTCTCTGTAACTAGTTGAAGATTTTGTAACTTCAGTGAGAGATTTCTTATTGAACTCCTCTGCCACTTATCGTATTTGTCCATCATGGCAATGGCTGGCAAAACCTTCGATGTTAATTAATATAGTAAGTTTCATCAAAATCGTGAAGAAAAACTATAAAGTCAATGGCAAACCTGGATTCTCTACATGACATCTGAATTTTCTGCATACTTAAAACAAGGCCTAAAAACAGTTAGCCCATTCTAGAACTAAAAAATGATTCTGTTGGCTTATATCATTTTTATTTTTTCTATGAAATTGCTTGTAGCATCAGGTAAAACATGATAAAACAAATGAAATACTAGAAGCAAAAATAAAGGTTTTCTACATATTACGAAAATAAGATCTTGAAGTAGAACTTTCCATCTTAGTAGCTTCTTCATTAACTTCTATATTAGCATCTTGTTCCATGTTGACTTTGAAAACAATTCAACTCCTAAATTAAAAATAAACATGTTATAAAAATAAACATGAAAATCAATTCCACGATGTAGGACCTATTTCAATTAATTTTGAAGTAAAAATATAAATCCATTGAAATTGCATAAACAATTCCCAACGAAGACAAATGAAATTTCCTTTCATTGTTGATCTCAAAACTCAATATGTAACAGGACACTAGCAGTATTGGCAGGTTGGAACACTTTGTAAAATACATAGTGGCTGAGTTTTCTTTTGTTCGTACAGTTTTTACTGGGAACTCTCAGCTTTTACTAACAAATTGGGATATAGCATTAGAAACCAATTTCTATCTACTGAGTCCTTTATGGGAAATGGCCGAGGAAAGGGAAATGGATGAGGAAAACTACAAAAGAAAAAAAAAAAAAAAAAAAGGTTTTTAATGCCCCATTTCAAATGTACATATATTGTTTCCTTTGAAACTAGAAAATTCTGCTAATACTCACAGATCGCTTAATTTTGTCTCTTTGAACTAGATTAGCTTCGTAGAACTCAAACTTTTATATGATCCTTTGTTGCGGTGTATACTCAAAACCTTAACATCGTGTTATATTGGTTTCTAAACAATTTCGTAATCAATCGGTAAATGACAAAAGTGACAGGAAATTTAATATATAGCTGGGAAACATCAAAAGAAAAAAAATGATTCAAAGGTTAAATATTTGTTGACATGTCTATCTAGGAAATGTTTCTGAAAATTTGTAAATGATGTTCAAATTTTTCAATACATTCGATGGAAAATGACAGGTAATAAACTTTTTCACTTCCAGAGCTTTATAATAATTTGGAGCACTTGTTGTATGATTGTCATGTAGAGCATCCCACCATCCTTATTCTGAGAACTTGAACAATTGCAACATCATAAGAAATAAAAAAGTGGGGAATTGCATACTAAAAAGCCGTAAGGACAGGTAAGGCGCATAACACTTGAATAATAAAGGAAAAAATGTAAATGATAGTGATGAAAATAGCAAGAAATTTTTCAAATCTGTCTATTCTAGGCGCAAGAATTTTGTAAATGGGAAATAATCATAGGATATTTAGAAAGACTTTATTTTGCTATTTTTGAAAGATATTAGAAGATTCCTAAGATATTTTAGGATCTGTTTAAAATAATCATGTATCTATTTTAAGTTTACTTCCTTAAGAAGTTTACTTAAAATATACAACTTCCTTTTCTAGAAAGATTTTCCTAGGATATTTTAGAATCTGTTTAAAATAAACATGTATCTATTTTGAGTTTACCTTTTTAAGAAGTTTACTTAAAATATATATTGCTTTTTCTAGAAGGATTTCATTTGCTAAGATTGGGTGGTATGTTCACCTATAAATACAGTCATTGTAAGTTCTAAAGGGAGATTAGTTCTGAGATTTATAAAAGTATTCTCTACTTCTTCTACTTATTCTTGTTCTTCTCTCCTTATTCATTTGTTCTTTCTACCTTTTTTTTCACTTATCATCTCTAGAGGTTCCTTCCTCTTTCTTCTATTTTCTTCTCTACCTGTCCTACATCAATTGGTATCAAAGCCAAACTTGGTACTACTTTCACCCAATTTCTATTACTGTTTGCAATCCAAAAAAAAAAACTGCTGCTGTCCACAAATCGCTGCTGTCCATTCTATTGCCATATTGCTGTCCACGAACTGCTGCCATCTACAAAACACTGCTGTCCATTTTATTGGAGTTTGCTGTCCACAAGCTGGTACTATCATTGCTGTCCATTCTATTGAAGATTGCTGTCCACAAGCTGGTGCTATCATTGCTGCCCATTCCGTCGCTGTTTTATGTTGTCTACTGCTGCCATCATAACAACCTATTGGTCATCGCGAAAATACTGCTAAGAAGTTGCTAAAATTACTTTCAAGCTGCCTCTCGCTAAACTTGGTAATATTGGACCTCAACAGGTACATTTTCTCTAGTTGAAAGTACTTAATTCATATATGTTTCAATCAAGTTCTTTGCTTTTGAACCTTTTAAAAAAAAAGGAGAAAAAAAAATCATTCTTAGTAGTAAGTCTTTCCTATATCAGCATAAGTTGAATTTTGAGTCACCTAATGCTGAATTAAATGCTGAACTCGAAGCTTTATCCAATTCTATTGATAATCGATTTGAATCTTTAACAACCCTTTGTGATACCTTGGCCCAAAAGCAAGAAGATTTCCAAAAAGAAACCACCTCTTCCATTCAATCTCTCATTACCTCAGTAAATAGGTTGACTGAAATGGTTGGAAAACGTCCTATGATTGAGACTGGACAATCATTTCGAAATGGTCAATCACACAATACACGCTTCTAGTAGCTCTCCTATCATAACTGGCCTTCTCCAAAATCCAAACATACATGCTAAAGGTCATCATAACCCAGAGCATTTACATATTCCAGAAATGCATACAAATTTGGAAAATCATGAAAACGACAATAATTTTTATGAAATTGGTTTTGCAAACAATCTTAGACATGGGAACTATCAGAGAAATTATAATATACCTTTTCCACAACAACAACGGCGTGTAACTGATAATTCTTGGGTGGCAAAACAAGTCAAGGTAGATGCTCCTAGTTATGACGGTGATCTAGACCCTAATGCTTTCTTAGATTGGTTGGCAGACATGGAAGATTTCTTTTGTTGGTATGATATGGATGATGCCCAACGATTGAAATTTACAAAAATGAAACTTGTTGGGTCTGCCAAACGCTATTGGCAAGGGGTTCTAGATGAAAGTCAACGCATAGGAGTACCTATCACAACATGGGCTGAAATGAACGCTAAATTGAAAGAGAAATATCTTCCTGAATATCATCAGACTCAACTATTGGAACAACTGGTTAACTTGAGACAAGGATCATTAAGTGTAACTGACTATCTTAATAAGTTTGAAGATTTAAAAATGAAATGTGGAATACAGGAAGATCCTTGGGTTACACGAACAAAGTTTATCAATGGCCTGAAATCAGAAATCAAAACTTTGTTGAAATTGCATTCAGTTGTTTCTGTGGAAGACGTATATTATAAAGCTCTAGAATTGGAAAATTTTTAAAAATCTTTCACTAACAAACGTTTGATTCCACAAACTGGAGAGACAAGGGTATCCAAATTAAATTCTAATCTAACATCTTTTCAAGGAACAACTAAACCATTGCCTGAACAATACACAAGTAGGGAAAAGAGTAATCCAGTTTCTCGATTTGATGCCACTAGTAAGCGGGTTAATGGTCCATGTTTTCGTTGTGGGGGTAAAGGTCATATTGCATCACAATGTCCTCAGCACACACTCATAATTAATCATGTAGATGATCATGAAGATGTGACCATTGATCAAGTTGCTGAAACTTTTGAGGAACCATCGGATCGTGAACTTGATGGAGACTATAGCTACAATGAGGACTTGCAATTAAATGTTGTGCGTTGCATTTTGACTACTTCTTTTTCAAATAGTGATTGGAGATGTACAAATATATTTCATTAATTTTTTAAATGTGGGAATACAGTATGCAAGATTGTTATAGATGGAGGTAGTTTCATGAATGTGATTGCCAAATCAGCTATAGCCAGATTGAATTTGAAAACTGAACCACATCCTCATTCATATCGTGTAGCATGGGTAGACAAAACTACACTTCCTGTTAATGAAAGATGCTTGGTTCCTATATCAATGGGTGATTATTCTGATCATATTTTGTGTGACGTGCTACCCATGGATGTGGCTCATATTCTTCTTGGTCGACCATGGCTATATGACTTAAAAGTAATCCATTATGGGCAACCCAACACCTATATTATTAAGCATAATGGAAAATCTATCCTTTTGAAGCCTGCTAAACCTAAAGAAAGTGATAGATCCCACAAAGAGTCTCCAGTTGATTCATCTGAAAAACGATCTTTGCATATTCTTACAAGAAAGCAATTTGAAAAAGAAGGACAAGATTCAGGACTCATTTTAGCTATAGTAACCAAAGATAAAACAAATACTGTTCTTCATGAGACTAATGTAGTATTACCTGAAATCCAAGCATTAATGAAAGAATACAAAGATGTGATTCCTGATGAATTACCAAATGAGCTTCCACCTATGAGGGATATTCAACACGCTATTGATCTTATACCAGGATCTCAATTACCAAATTTACCTCATTTTCGTATGAATCCTAATGAGCGAGCTGAATTAAAAAGGTAGGTAACTGAACTGCTTGATAAGGGGTTTATTCGTGAAAGTCTTAGCCCATGTGCTGTACCAGCTCTATTAACCCCTAAAAAAGATTGGTCTTGGAGAATGTGTGTTGACAGTCGTGCGATCAACAAAATTACCATAAAGTATAGATTTCCTATACCAAGACTTGATGATATGTTAGATCTTTTGACTGGCGCACAATGGTTCTCTAAGATAGATCTTAGAAGCGGATACCATCAAATTCGAATTAGAACGGGGGATGAATGGAAAACTGCCTTTAAAACTCAAGATGGATTGTTTGAATGGTTGGTTATGCCTTTTGGACTATCAAATGCCCCAAGTACATTTATGAGAATTATGAATCAAGTATTTCAACCTTTCATTGGAAAGTTTGTGGTAGTCTATTTTGATGATATTCTCATTTATAGCCGTTCTAAGGAAGAACACTTGCAACATTTAAAATTTGTTCTTGAGACGCTTTGATCTGAAAAGTTCTTTGTAAACCTCGAGAAATTTTATTTTTTGACAAATCAAGTGATTTTCTTAGGATTTGTGGTATCAGCTAATGGAATTTCTATGGATCCCTCAAAGGTAAAAGCCATTAGGGAATGGCCCTACATCAATTTCTGAGGTGCGAAGTTTTCGTGGTTTAGTTGCATTTTATAGGCGCTTCATTAAAGGGTTTAGCACAATCATGACTCCTATCACAGATTGCTTGAAAAAAAAAGAATTTCAATGGTCAACTTCTGCATCTAGAGCATTTAAGGAGATTAAAAAGAAAATGACTAAGTCACCTATATTGCGACTTCCTGATTTTACTAAAATTTTTGAAATTGCTTGTGATGCATCAGGAGTTGGGATTGGGGGTGTTTTGAGCCAGGAAGGTCATCCAATTGCGTACTTTTCTCAAAAACTCAATGAAGCTAAACAAAAATATTCAACGTATGATCGAGAATTTTATACTGTCGTGCAAGCACTTAAATTTTGGAGGCATTATTTGCTACCTCATGAATTTGTATTGTATTCAGATCATATGGCTTTGAGGTATTTGAAATCACAAAAACGATTAAGTGCTAGACATGCAAAGTGGATTGAGTTTTTGCAAGAGTACACATTTGTTCTCAAACATCAGGCAGGAATTGAAAACAAACCTGCAGATGCTCTCAGTCGTGTCTCACTCATTCTTCATAGTATGGATGTTAAAGTTGTCGGATTTGATAGGTTGAAAAGTGAATATCCATCATGCACTGATTTTGGAATTATTTTTCATGAAACACAAACTGGAAATCGTAATGATTATGTGATTCATGATGGATATTTATTTAAAGGAATAAAGCTATGTATTCCCAATACATCACTTTGAGATTTTTTAATTTGGGAATTACATGCTGGGGGTATTGCTGGTCATTTTGGTAGGGATAAAACCATTTCATTAGTTGATGATAGATTTTATTGGCCTACATTGAAAAGAGACGTGTCAAGAATTGTTTCACAGTGTCGCACATGTCAACTTGCTAAAGCTCAAAAAAGAAACACTGGATTATACACTCCTCTGCCTGTACCACATATTCCTTGGCAATACATAAGTATGAACTTTATTCTTGGATTGCCTAAAACCTCTCGAGGATTTGATTCAATTCTTGTGGTAGTAGATAGATTTTCGAAAATGGCTCACTTTATCCCATGTACTAAATCTGCTGATGCTTCATATATTGCAAAATTATTTTTCAGAGAAATTGTTAAGCTTCACGGTTTACCAACTTCCATCGTTTCTGATCGGGATGTTAAATTTGTAAGCTATTTTTGGAAGACATTGTGGAAACTCTCGAGTACCAAATTGAAATTTTTATCTGCTTTTCATCCACAAACTGATGGCCAAACTGAGGTTGTCAATCGGAGTTTGGGAAATCTACTTAGGACTTTGGTGGGAGAACATATTGGAACTTGGGATTCTGTATTGGCTATTGCCGAATTTGCATACAACAATTCGGTCAATCGTTCTACTGGGAAATCTCCTTTTGAAATTGTCTATGGTTATATTCCTCGAGCTCCCATTGATTTAATTCCTTTACCTATTGATACCCGTTCATCTGCTACTGCTGAATCTTTTGCTCAACACATTCGAGATGTTCATGCTGATATTAGAAGAAAGATTACTCTAAGTAATGAAAATTATAAGCTTGCTGCAGATGTTCATAGAAGAAAACATGAATTTGATGTTGGGGATTATGTCATGGCTCGTGTACGTCCAGAAAGATATCCTAAAAACTCATTTAAGAAATTGCATGCACGAGCCAATGACCCCTTTCGTGTTTTAAGAAAATTGGGATCTAATGCATATGAACTTGATTTGCCTTCAGATATAGGAATTAGTTCTACTTTCAATATAGAGAATTTGTTTCCTTACCGAGGTACTTTTGAGCCTCCAAGTTTGTCTGCAGAAATTTCAACAGATAACAGTTCAACATCACCACATGTGCCTATACTTCCACGAGTATCGTCTACTTTTTCAGATCAGATAGAGGATATCCTACAAGATGAACTTGTCACTACTGGATCAGGCATTATGCAAAGATTTCTTGTCAAGTGGAAAAACAAGCTTGATTCTGATGCTACATGGGTTACTGAAGATGACTTACGCCACTTGGATCCAAATATTCTTGAGCAGTATCAAAGTCAGAACTCTCCAGTGGCGAGTTTTTCGAAGCCGGGGAGAATTGATGAAAATAGCAAGAAATTTTTCAAATCTGTCTATTCTAGGCGCAAGAATTTTGTAAATGGGAAATAATCATAGGATATTTAGAAGACTTTATTTTGCTATTTTTGAAAGATATTAGAAGATTCCTAGGATATTTTAGGATCTGTTTAAAATAATCATGTATCTATTTTAAGTTTACTTCCTTAAGAAGTTTACTTAAAATATACAACTTCCTTTTCTAGAAAGATTTTCCTAGGATATTTTAGAATTTGTTTAAAATAAGCATGTATCTATTTTAAGTTTACCTTTTTAAGAAATTTACTTTCTTAAGAAGTTTACTTAAAATATATATTGCTTTTTCTAGAAGGATTTCATTTGCTAAGATTGGGTGGTATGTTCACCTATAAATACATCCATTGTAAGTTCTAAAGGGAGATTAGTTCTGAGATTTATAAAAGTATTCTCTACTTCTTCTACTTATTCTTGTTCTTCTCTCCTTATTCATCTGTTCTTTCTACCTTTTTTTTTCACTTCTCATCTCTAGAGGTTCCTTCCTCTTTCTTCTATTTTCTTCTCTACCTGTCCTACATTAGATAGTCCCCAATAGATTACCGGTACAGTGCACTTTGGACTTGGGCTGATAACAATAACTTTCTGCCTCTGAAGTTGGAAATCCATATCTATCAAAATGGCTTATTTCAAATCCTAAGGTCATCTTAGAAAGACTGCACAGCCTTCTGAATCCATGAAAAGAAGATAATGGATATAAAATTTTCATCAGATAGCAAAAATGAAAAACAGATGATATGCGATGCTTAAGAGTTAAGACAAGCTACTAAGTATAGAAAGAACAAAATGCTTACTCCAAGAGTGAATTTAAGCTACAAAAATACAGAACATATTAAACATTCATTATCTAAATGCTGGAACCATTCAAATTTTCTAGCAGAATTAAATCACAAATTTGAGGAAAAACAGCATTTCTAGTCCAACCCATGTTATAGAAATTACTCACGCCATACTCAAATATGATTGCCTATTTCCAACAATTTGGAATCAACACGGATTCTTATTTTTCCCCTTCAAACTTTCTTGTAGTTTTATACAAGCTACGCTTGCAAGACTTGCATGAAGTGGGGAATAAGAAATGCTTCCATCTGTTCTGAAACATGGAAGTGGTTGTATGGGTTTGCTACTGCTGCATTTCATATTGTATTTTGGGTGTGATTGCAGTATTTGATGTACTTGTTCCCTGTACATTGTGGTCAACACTTGGCAGTGGGTTCAGATTTTTTGAGCATTTTACAATGCCTTCTGCCGATAGTTGTGGAGAATGAAAAATTTTAGATTGAAAAGTTTTAACTTGACGTGTTTTTTTAATTGCCAAACACACCCTTTATGACAAATGACGCTTTTTTTTACATTTTAAAACTTTTAACTTTGGCTATTTGCATTTTAAATTCTAAAATTTGGTTTTTTGTATTTTAAATTCTGAAAACTTTAATTTCTTTCCATTCAAACTCTGCCCCATAACGGCGTTAAAAACTACCGTTAATCCATACAAAATGACGAAAATACCTTCTAATATTTTAAAAAAGAAATTTGTTGTACATTTTAAACTTGACTAATAAGCTTTCTTTATTTTAGAGGCTTCGATAAAATGTTCACCTTTAATACATATTCAGGTGTTTTTTAAAAAAATATATTAAAGGATATTTATGTCGTTTTGCATGAATTAACAGTAGTTTTTAACGTCATTATGAGTTAGACTTTAAAATACAAATGAACAAAAATTTCGAGGTTTAAAATGCAAACGGCCAAACTTCGGAGTTTAAAATACAAATAGGTAAAGTTAGAGAGTTTAAAATGTAAAATACCCACAAATGACACAAATTATTGGCAACCAAATTTTTCTTTAATAACCCAATTTTAACATTTGGGAAGAAAATTTTTGTCGCTGAAAATAAAAACTTTCGTATTGAAGGTTTTAATCAGAAATGATTTAATTAAATTGTTTTCAATCATTTATTAATTAATCTAGCATGCTTTGAAACCAAAGGATTTGTCATCGATCGCGAGTTGCACATTGAGTAATGTCTGACTATAAATATATAACGTATAGATAACTTCAATGGTAACTTCGAGTGAGTATATAATCTATAACGAATATTATAATAGTTAGTGGCTATTATAATAAGATTTTATTAGAGGTCCCGGAATTCACCATTAGAGGTGAATGTCATAAAATAAGATTTTATGCCTAAGTGGCGTCAAGAGGTACCTGGACTTCAACTCTCTCTCTCTTTTTTTTTTTTCATGGTAAATAGGATGCCTAGTTAAAAACTATTTCTCTCATTTCAGTTTGAAACATGAATAATGAGAAAAAGAGTGCATTTGATTTTTATTCTCTACAAAATATATGATCATTACACATTCGCTTAGTAATTTAATCCGGTGGGCTCCCCCATCGAAAGTTATTGTTATCCCTCCCTGATGATGCAAATTCTGCTAAACTATGAGCTACTTAATTCCCACTCCAGAGTACACGTCAACATGCGCTTGAACTTCAACTCTTGGTAGTATATAGTAAGGGTTTTGCTTTTATAAAATCTCTTCTATGTAACCTCATTCATTTTTACATTCTTGAAAAAAATCTACTTCATATATTATAATTTGTATCATTTATATCATTTTGAAAACTTTTTTATCTTTTAGTATACTCACGTCATTCAGGTTGACTTTGAGGCCAACACACACCTAAACCCATGATGCAACCTGTGAATTATAAACCTAACCCTACTTTACCAGTTAGGTTCTAGATGGATTCAAGTTGAATTTGGATACTAAATCAGGTGAGAATTAATGAAAATATGGACTGAAATTGAAATTAATCTCATTATTTTACACTCAAATTTAAAATATGTAAAGATTATATTATTACTTTCAAACTATATGTGCATTAAATAATTATTTATAATATAGTCATCCTAAAATATTTTATCTTTTGAGAATATTTACTGTAATAATAAAATAAATAGATTACAAAAAATATATTAAAGCTAAATGTGTTCATGCATGACCTGCTTTAATATATATTAGAATTCGGATTCCAGTTTCTATAACCAAATTTTAACTTAGGTTGGTTTAAATCCAAGTTCAGTTTAGTTTGGACTTAAATCCAATTTCTATACCCAAATTCCCGAATCATCAAAAATGCTGAGTTAGACAGGGCAAGTTTAGGTCAACCCAACCCAATTTGCATTCAAATTATCATTGTGCATTGTCCCATATAAAATCATGTAAAATCAATATAATAAAAATGACTTCACCCTAATATCAATTTTAAAGATATAGTTTCAACATCTAAACTATTAAGGACAAGTATTTTAAAATAATTATAATTTTATACATATATGACACGGATTAAGTAAAATTATTGAAGTATACCATGAGTGACATTAACTTTTATATATAGAATATATACAAATTTATTAGTACGAGATAAAAGAGCTCTTTTTTGTTATGTTTTAAAAAAAAATACAAAATTAAATATATGAAAAATTCATGCTTGAATCCACATACGACTGTCAATAATTCAAAAAAATTAAAGAAAAAGATTCCGGGGGCATAGGATCAAAACCATATAATTAATATAAAAATACGTTATATCCGTAAAGGTTAAATAATAATTATTCATATTTATATATTTTATATTATTGATGTTTTTTAAAATCATATTATAGATAAACTATATTATTTTCATTTACATTTACATTTATGTATATGTTTACATTAACCGCTGTTAATTTTTTCCTTATCCTTTCGAAATGATAAATTTTTTTATAAACATGTTACATCATTATGTTTTTCCTTAATTTAATTAGACTAAATATCATTATTTTTTAGATGACTAATTAGCTTATATTTACATGAAATTTTGAAAGCAAACTTGGAAATTTGGTGCATAATCTCCTATTTTTTAACAAAAAGGCCAAACAAGACCTTAAGTCTTCTCAATAGCTGAATTCATTATAAATAAATAAAATACTTGGTATCTACCTCTCTTGAGGGGTGATCTACAAAGCCTGTTTTTTATATGAGAAGTGATCCTGTTAGCCCGGGCTAAGCAAATGTCTCACTTAGCACATCTCGAAAAATTTATTTAAAAATATTTTTTTGTTTTTCTTCATCCTCTTGTTTTTCTAAGTGTATTTAAAATATAAATTAAGTTTTACCATTTTTGAATATGTGTGTATATATATTTGAGATTTTTAAATATTTGTGTATAAAATACTCTTAAGTTTAAAAATCTTTAAAGAATATATACAAATCCAAAAATGGTAAAACTTGATTTATATATTAAATATACTTAGATAAACAAGTATATGAAGACAAAATAAAAATATTTTAAATGATTTTTTGAGGCGGACTAAGCGAGACATTTGCTTAGCCTGGGCTAACAACTTATTAATCTAAATATATTTAATATATAAATTAAGTTTTAACATTTTTTATATATATACATCCGATTGTTCAAATCTAAGGGTATTGTGGTTATTTTTCATCTATGAAAATGGTCACAGTACTTATGGATTTCAAGTCAATATATAACATTCCAAAAATAGAAAGACTTGATTTTTATATTAAATACGTTTAGATCAACATATTTATAAAAAATAAAAAATAAGTTTTACAACCAAGTCGTATGGGATCTGGCCTCTATTTTTATGCTCACCAAAAACACCTTTCCTCTCAAAGATAAAAGGCCATCCAACTAATTTGTAGGCATAGCCTGATTCGTGTAAAGTCTTGGCATTGTGTCCAAACAATCCGGGTTTCAATCCCCATTGAAAGAGCTCTGTGTCAGTCGTTTTAAGAGCGTTAGTATCCTCCCCTACTAATACGTTGGTCATTATAAGTTGATAAAAAATGTTTGACGAAAATTATAAGGTGGACTGTCCATAAATTATAAAAGAAAAAGAGATATTATCAAATGAAATAAAAAAATTTCTTGCATACTAGTAAATAATTGGACCGCTGCAATCATCCATATAAGCTACAGCCTTTGAAGTTCGCCCGGCAATTCACGACCATCTCTATTTTCCACGAATCTCAACACAGTTCTTCACTTAGAGACGGGCCTCTATGGTACATATTCGTGTTTCAAATGCAGAAAAAGTCCGACCCACTTGACCCTTAAACTCTAATCTCATGTGGCACTGGGGGCAACTTCGTTAACGTACTGAAAAGAGGATCAAACTAAATCAACCCGTTGTAGTGAGATCTTACCAATGTTGTTAGAACCGGATCGGTCGGACCGGGAACCGGTCCAGTTTCCGGTTCGATTACATACGGTTTGGTTTAACTGCCTAAAACCGTGCGAACCTTCCAACCGCCGGTCGGACCGTAAATTCCGGTCCGACCGGATTCGCCCGGTCTGACCTCGTAGCTTAAATAATATATATTTTAAAAAAAAACCCGAAAACCCTAAGCTCTCTAACCCGCACACCGCACCCGCTGCCGCAGCCGGCAGCCCTCTGCGTCTTCCCCAAATTCGACGCCCGGCGCCTGCGGCCTGTCTGGTTTCCTCCTTCCCCGCCGGCCAGCGTCGATCTCCTTTGCCGCCGTCACCGCCTCACCTCGCAGCAGCAGCACGCGATTGGCAGTCGGCACCTCATCGCAGATGCCTGCATCTTCTCCAGTTCTCCTCATCGCAGCCGCCTGCATCTTCTCCTTCTCGGCCGCCGTCTCCCGTGGCCCCGCCTCGTCCTCCTCAGCAGCTCAGCTCCTCTTCACGCCGGCCATCCCTCCTCTCTCGTCGCGCCAGCAGCTGCACTGTCCTGCCTCCTCCTCGGTGCGCCACTGTGCCTGCCTCGTCGCCAGTCTCGCCGCCTGTCTCCTCTCTCGCCGTCGCTGTCTCGCCGTCGCCGGCTCGCCGAGCAACAACAATTTTGTGCGTAATTAATAATTATAATATCAAATTTTTTGATTTTTTTTCCTAATTTTGTGCATGTGTGCGTGAATCATGATGCGTCTGTTATAAATTATAATATCAAATTATTTGATTTTTCTGCATAATCCTGCCTCCTCCTAATTTTGTGCATGTGTCTCTTATAAATTATAATATCCAATTATTTAATTTTTCTGCCTAATTTTGTGCATGCGTCTCTTAGGTAATTATTTAATTATTCAAATTTTCAACATTTACTGATTTGTTTTATTTCTTATTTTTTCAGGTATGTTTATAGCAATTCATCAAGGTACCGAGATAAAGAGGAAGAATTCAAGAACTAATAACCAAACAACAATGGTCATAGCTTATTATAAGTTTAAGTCTTTCAGGTCAGTTAATGTAGTTAATTTTTTAAAACTCACTATAAATTTTTTCCAGTATGTTTTGTTCTTACATTGTGGTCCTTAAAATCTAACAAATATATTTATGATTTATAAAAATATAATTTTATCAATATATTTATTTAAAATTTAAAAATATTTAATATTTATGACATCATAAATATGTCATGCTGACGTCACCGGTTCGAACCGGTTCAAACTAGACCAGTTCGTTTACCGGTTCAATCATCGGTTCGGTTCTGACAACATCATGGCACAAAATATTACCCATGTCCAGAATTTCCATAGCGTCGGCTTCATATTATGGGGACCCAGAACTGACCCGTGTGGTGGTTACGAGCGGGGTACCCTCTGCCACACCTGATTTTATTTGCTTTTGTTGTAAATATATGTTACATATTATTATGTTTATCGCTAACATAATGTATATTGCTATACATTATTAAACTATATTATTGTTACTTAAAAATTCAAGTATGTAATGATTATAGTTTGAGGTAGTGCTGCAACGGTGTGCCAATAATACTCAAATTATCAAGACTTTCGGCCCTACTTAGATGGTTAAATAAATATTCAATCCGCTTGTTTTGTTACCATCATTTATTTTATCTTGCTACCAATATCTGGCTTAAAAATATATAATCATGCCTAAATTATAAAAGTAATTGAATCTATTTATATAAGCAAATAAGCTATTCTCCTGTGCAGTCGATTTTTTTCTTTTATTTTTTTAAAATTTTATCCTGAATTCAAGTCATCCATCACATTTTCCTTTGTTGATATCTGCATGATATGAAAATTATGTTAATTAGATTTGTATATATTCAAAACAAGTGCAAATGCATAAGGTCGTTTATAATTATATATTTTTAAAAATATTAATTAAAAAATATTCATTTCGCTTGTGATAGAGCTCCATTTAGTCATGGGTTGGCCCCAAGCCAAATCAAGGCATAGATCATAATGTTACAGAGATGTTCAGGTTCATCACATAAAATTTTACGTGGAAAAGAGACGGTTTATTGATAGAATCGACTTAAAAACCATAGAATGGGGGTTGACGCCCCGATGATCATTCAATTAGGATTATTTTTTTTTTTACATTTTTTTATTGTATGTTTTTTTAGTCCAAACTAGATAGCCTCTTTTTCGAAGGGTTCGCCTCCTGACGGAATGACAACTCTCATGAAAGATTGTGCATTTACAAATGATAGGAACCAATAGAGTCTTTTTCTATGAAACCCTCTCCTCCTAGATGAGATCGAGAATTCTCCTCTGGTAATAGTTCATTAATATTTATATGAGGCATGTGACAGTGATGGAATGTGCCTTGTACTCATCAAAAAAAAAAAAAAAATTGATATATTCATTGATCATGCCTTGGAGATTTTTTTATCAACATATTTGGTCGTAGTAGGCCAAATCAAGAGACTACTCCATTACATAATCATCTCGAGATAGCAAAGTCATCCTTGATTGTGAAGACATCGTGTCTTCATTACTGTGAGTCGGCCTCTTTGAACTCGAGAGTAATTACAATCCTGTCTTGAGAAGACTTTTAATAAATGTCTAGTTATCATGTCATGTCCTGGGTGAGGGGTCGGCAAATTGACCTCTTGTCTCGTTGAGGCCATCTTTCGGCAGGAATGCCTAAATACACCCGAGTGCATTTAACCAATTTTTATTTTTAAAATTTTTTTATACAACTATTAATCTAAGTGTATTTAACATATATATATATATATATATCAATTTTTACCATTTTAGAGATTTGTAGATATTTTTTTGAATTTTTTAAAATCAGTAATATTTTAGTAAATCCAAGTATATTTAAATTTCTAAAATGTCAGTGATTTTAAAAAATTCAAAAAAATATTTACAATTCTCCAAAAATGGTAAAAATTGATATATATGTTAAATACACATAAATTAACAATTGTATAAAAAAATTTCAAAAAAATAAAAAATGGGTTAAATATACTTAGTGCACTAAGCCAAAGTGCACTCAAGTCCACATGATAACGACCT
Source organism: Annona cherimola (assembly GCA_030490835.1). NCBI lineage: Eukaryota > Viridiplantae > Streptophyta > Magnoliopsida > Magnoliales > Annonaceae > Annona > Annona cherimola. Next base: position 43,845,571 of record CM059977.1, on the reverse strand, counting down.
GTCTTTCTGTTGTAGAACTTCTCTTTGTGACCCCTGAGTGAGGGGTATGCTTTGGGAAGAATCGTATTTGGCCCTTTCCTTGCAGATAGATGATTTCGTTTTGATCTGCCTTATTAACTTGATTATTTATATGTAGGCTAAATAAATAGTTTTAAATGTAATAGATGACAAGGACCTTGAAAAAATTTGTGGTGTTGTACCATGCAACAAATTAAGTGAGAGATTTTCTCGTGCTTTATGACATCATTCATTTATTCAGGAATGATATTTTAGATCAATTAAAATTTAAAATTGATATATAAAATAAATAATTTTGTTATTTTGATTTGAATCTTTATTAGATGGAGTCATGTACATATTTAATTTTCTAGTTTTAAACACAATGATTGGATTGTGTTTTGATTATAGTATTAAAACGGAACAAAATGGAGTGACAGCACGAAAATCGATACCATTCAAGCATTGCATAGGATTTTACTAAATTGGCTATAGCGTCAAATGTTTGTTAACATACCCAATTACTATACCCGACCTTCCCAGTAAGTCTTACCATTAAAATAACTAAAACACCCTTATGTTATCAAAAAATATGTATACATCTTAAAAAATTATAAAACTTAGTTTATAAATTAAATATATCTACATTAACAGCTTTATAAAAAAAAATTTCAGAAAACATATAGCCTAGGCTAATAGGATTATTACTCTATCTTATTATATAAACTTTGTGTTTTAATCTTTTACATTGATGCACCAAATTATGGTTGCTACTTGTTAGGTATCCATTTAAATGTTGAATTTGGACCAGATTATCAGGTTTGTTCCTCAGCTACTAATATTTATTTTTGTTTTAACACTCAGGAGTCTAAATTTATTTTATTTTATGTAGTTGTTAATAAACTAATTTTTTTACAACATATTTTCAACTCATACAGAAAATTCATTAACATCTTACAAACACATTAATTAAATAAATTATAAATGAATTAAGGTTGAAATTTTGTAAATGAGTTGATAAACAAATTAGGATTAAGATTTTATAAATAAATTAAAATCAAGATTAGACTCTGGCTCGCTTGCACCCAATCCATATCATACCAATAAAGATTTCTGTGCTAAACCTAACGTATATAAAATTGATTTTATCTTCATATTCAACATAAAATCGATGACATTCACTCCCATTTGATATGGCAAATGAACATATATGTAACTTTTATTTTATATCCTTTTATAATTTATATTTTTATCTAAAAATATACAATGAAATTTTTTTATATACTATAAGTTTTAAACTTATACTTATATAATCATATGATAAAACAAAATATTATATTCTATATTTGTTAAAAAGATGAACACAATGAGACCTATATTGTATATATAATTTTGAATTTATTGAAATTATATTTTATAAAGTTATGCTTTCAGGTGAGCCAGTATTTATTAGTTGGTTTTATAATTTATGAATATTCTTATTATGTTAAGTTAATAGATTAATTGAAAATGTAATATATAATATAACCATCTCATATATTCTTATCACACTAAATTTATAGATGAATTTAATATATGATGTATGATATAATAACACTGATTTAGTTACATAATATGTTTATTTATTTTTATAATTATGCACGATTATAACTGATTTTCAGTATCATGTTAAAAAATAATGTTAAATAATAAGTGGATAAGATTTTGATTTAATAGTTATGGTGGGCCCAAATAAGGGTGCCATACTAAAATTTTCCATGAACTAGGTATATATATTTTTTTTGATAAAAGGCTTTCCCCCTCCTCCACAGGCTCCAAACCAAAGGAGTGGCTGGATGCAGGGAGTGCACGAGAAGCATCAAAGATGTATTAAATGTCCCAAGTTAGAACATAGTTCATACTATAACCTGGTGGATTGCCCCATCATTCGCAACTTTATTTTTATCAGTACATATATTACATCCATCTAAACATCTCCTACAATTAAGTACTCAGATACTCTTATTTTTTTCCAAAAGAAACAACGGCATACTCTCATCCATCGGCTCAGAGAGGCCCTCTTACCACTAAGGAGATGGGCACTCCGCTGCCCGAACTCGGGCCGGCGTGTTGGAAACCGGCTGAGCTATGGCATAAGTAGGGGTGCAACTTGGGCCGGGTTGAGCCCCGAACTCGGCCCGCTGAACCCGAAGCCCGAAAAATGCGAACCCAAGGAACCCAATTTGTTAATATGATAGGGTTAGGGTTCAAGTGAGCCCGAGCCCGAGCCCGATTTCCCATTTTATATTTATTATAAAATATATTATATACATACTATTTAAACAATATTTCTTTATATTTTCATATTTTATGTTAGTATATCTATATTTGAATACATATTTGGCATATTGTAATTTATTGTAAATAAAGTATATTATTTCATTTATATTTATCTTTTATTTTTGTCATTCACTTTTACACTTATTAATTTTTTCTTTATCTTAGTTTTGATTTTAAATTTTTTCTAGAAATATTCTTTATATTACTATTTTTTAAAAAATATGTAGTTTGATTATATATTATTATGTTTACCTACATGATTTATTATTATTATTTATTCATATAAAATTTTAAACTTATCACTTTTAAATAAAATGTAGTAAATTCATCAACATAAATTCCAACCCGAAACTCGACCCGAACCCGATTTTTAAAAATAGGGTTAGGGTTCAGGTTTTACAAATAGAGTTAGGGTTAGAGTTGATGTTTTATAAATAAAGTTAGGGTTAGGGTCGAGATGAACCTGAGTTTCATGAGCCCAAATTGCACCTCTTGGCGTAAGCACGGAGGCATGGACTAGGTATATTCAAGAATTTTCCTTTGGACGCGGACGTTAGACTGCAAGAGTTCAAGTAGCCAAGTTGATGCCGGTAATTGGTCGTTCCTGTAGGACCCACAATTGTAATCAAGCATGTCAGGCAGAAATTATTGACGGGCCCTAAGTCTTATCTGGCAACTCGGTTTCTCTCGTTCGTCAAAGGCTGCTGCTTCTCGAACGCTCAACCGCTGTACACATCCGGATCCATGTTGCGTGAAATCGTATTGCACATTTGCACCTTACTTAGCTTACAGTGCTGATGAAATGGGGCCATATTGACTGTGAAATCAAAATCCAATTGATTCCATAATTAAAGTCATAGTTTCTTTCACATTACGAAAAATCAGATCATTGGTAATCTTAGATGTGTCCATTTACTTAATAATGTATATAATTTTATACAATTATCCATTCATGTACACTTTAATGTTATAAACATGGTTTAGATGTTGCATTGATTGCATTATAAGTAATATATAAATCAAGTAATTATAATATGTTGATTCTCACCTTTTTTAGATGGAACCGCACATATATTTATTGTGATGAAACTCGTATACTAGTTAAATAAATAGTATTGAATGTAGCAGGTGAAGTGAATATTGATTTTATTATCAAAATGGATTTCAATTATTCATAGTACATCTTAGTACATTCTCCATGTAATAATCATTTCCTTTATAACATCTACCCATCTCTATAAAAATATAATTATTATATTGCCAATTTATAAATTAAACCAATCACGGACTGCCACATTTTATGCCATGTAGGTAAAAAACCAATTCAACTCTACTTCCTCTCAAGGAAGTCACGCTCCCATCTACCTCGGCCTCCCGGCGTGGCTTGGGAGATTCAAAAAAGGGATGTTCAAAGGCATCAAAGAGCACATATGACACAGAATTCAAGGGTGGAAGGGCCGATTACTATCTTGGGGAGGGAAAGAGGTGTTAATCAAAGTTGTTGCTGAAGCAATCCTTTCGTATACCATGAGTATTTTCTTGCTACCCACGTCTTTTTGTCAGGTTATTAATGGAATGCTGAGCAGATTTTGGTGGAGTGAACAGGGGGACAAACGAAAGATGAGTTGGGTAGCATGGAAGGAGATGTGTAAGCCTAAGCAGGCGGGAGAGCTAGGATTCAAAGATATTCATACTTTTAACTACGCCCTTCTTGCAAAACAGGTATGGAGGTTAACATCCTGCACCACCTCCTTCTGCCACAAGGTCCTTAAAGCCAGATACTTTCCAAACTCTGATATTTGGTGCTGTAAGGTGAAGCCATCTAACTCTTACACTTGGAAGAGCATTTTGAAGGCACCAGATGTGATTCAAACTGGGTGCAAATGGAGAATTGGCGATGGGAAAAGGGTCCGGTTCTTTAAGGATGTATGGCTTGACTCTAGGGTGGAAAAGGCAGGACCCCTTCCGGTATCTATCTCGGAGGATGTGAAGGTCAGCTACTTCATCAATGAAAAAACAAAAGCATGGAACAAAGACTGGGTAGTGGCTGCTATGGGAGAGGTCGAATGGCAAGCCATCAGCCTCATTCCCCTTCCTCTCAGTGCAGAAAAGGATAGCATCTTTTGAAAGCATGAACCAAATGGACACTTTTCGGTCAAGTCGGCACATAGGCTCCTCAACTCGGATATTGACAACCCACTTCTCTCAGGCTGTTACAGGGCCATTTGGAGGACAAAACTCCCTAGTAAGGTGGTAATTTTTGGATGATGACTTCTCAAGAATGCTCTCCCAACTCTGCAGAACCTGATTCATAGGGGTGTTGCAGTGGACCCTTTATGCGTACTATGCAAGAGAGAGGTCGAGGACGCTGATTACTTGTTTCTGGGATGTGTATGTACTGAAAGGATATGCTGGAAAGCTGCAAGATTGAACACCCAGGCGTCTTCGGTGTAGGAAATTTTGAGAACCCTATCCTGCAAAAATAGGTCTGATGATCTGGCTTTCTTCATCTTGTGCTGTTGGCAAGTGTGGTTTTTGCGGAACAAGTTCAAGGAGGAGGGTGCCCAACCGGCTTTCGCTGATACCTTGGCGTGGTGTTGGGAGTTTCTTGAGCAACTTTGGAGAGCCAAACTTCTCGGCCAGGCGAGTGCTACGGACCAACCCCTTGTGCCTAGATGGACCAAACCACCTGCTGGAGTCTTCAAGATGAACGTGGATGCTCGATGTATTCGGGATAGGGCAGCCATAGGCCTTTCCGCTGTCATCAGGGACTCCCATGGTTACTTCATTGCTGCTAAAGGTTGGAGACGGACTGGTGTGGTGGAGCCACTACTTATGGAAGCAAACGCATTCATTCTGGGAATCAAGTGGGCCCTCCAACTCAATCTCAGATAAATACAGGTTAAATCTGATTCTCTTCTTCTTTGCACCTATCTGTTTAACGATTGCCTGATCTCCTCATCGGTGGGTTTTGTCATTACTGAGATTAAGACTATCCTCAATGCTAATGCCCACCTTTCGATTCACCATGTTTTAAGACAAGGAAATGCGGTTGCTCATTCTTTAGCCGACCTGGTTTCCGTTTCTTTTTTGAACCATCAAACTTGGTGGGGAAACCCCCCCAAGCCATACTTGGAAAAATTTGTACAGACAATTTTTTGGCAATGAATTGCTTGGATTATTCCATCCCGAACCCCTTTCACATTGAAAGGGGGTCGGGATAGAGTGATTCCTTTTTATCAAAACAAAATCCCGCGTAGCCCATTCCTATCTCCACAAATGATGGGGGATGGCTGAGATTCATGGACATGTTTCCACTCCTTCCCCATATGGAAGTTTCTCATAAAAAAACATTAGTTCTTCTATTTGGACAAGGGTTTTACTTTAAATAGGCATTTACCTATTGTTCATCTCCCACCTCTTTCTATTCTCCCAAAAAACACCAAACCCATTGTTAGACCTTTCGAGACTAGTCTTAGCCTTTTGTTAGAACCCTTCGAGATCAATATCAACCCTCTAATTGAGACTTAATAGATTCACAATTTGCACTACATATTTTTTTATATTTTTATTTATGCTAATAATTTTTAACATATTTCGAATCTATGTCAATTCTATTTACCTTTAACTAACAATTGTTAAAGATGGGTGATCCTGTTAGCCCGGGTAAGTAGATGCTCCACTTAGCCCATATCAAAAAATCTATTTCCAACAACTTTTTTTTGCTTTTTTTTTCATACACTTTTTTTTATATTTCTTCATACACTTGTTTATTTAAGTGTATTTAACATATAAATCAAGTTTTACCTTTTTGGATATGTTTATATATTTTTTAAGACTTTTAAACATCTATGTATATATATATGTATTTAAAATACCTTTATCTTTAAAAAACTAAAAAAATATATACACATACTAAAAAATAGTAAAACTGAATTTATATGTTAAATATACTTAGATAAACAAGTGTATGAAGAAAAAACAAAAAAAGTTATTATAAATGAGTTTTTTGAGGTGAGTTAAGCATGGTATCTGCTTAACTCGGGCTAACAGAATCATTTCTCATTGTTAAATACTCCCTTGGTAAGTTGACTAAAATGATAATCATGATCTTCATAACTTCTTTTCAATATATTATAATAAAAATTATTGTCAAAGTATATATAATCTATTAAATAAAAATTATAGCTTATCACATATATATGGACAAAGCTCCTATAAAACCTCTCTTCAACATAACTATCTTCATTTTTAATATTTTAATAATTGATAGAAAATCTACTTCATATATTGTATTTAGTCTCATTTATATTACTATGAAAACTCTTTTATTTGTCTAGTATCACTATGTATGAGTTCCATCTACAAACGTGTAAAATCAACATAACGAAAGTTTTCGATAGTCAATATCAATGTTGATGTAATATTTTCAATATCTAAACCAGTTAAAATATAATTACTACGAGGATTAATAATTTTATAAAGTATTATTATATTCTAATATACATATAAATGTATCCAAATTTTTTTCCTAATTTACACGTGAATATACTTATTTTTAAACAAGTTTTGCCCTTGTACATGTTTGATGTGAATGAAACTTGGCCTTCTAATCAAACAAATTATGTTGAATACAATAAATAGATTTGATTTTGCATCAAGGATTAATATATTAAAATTGAGGGAGTTATAGAAGCAGAGCCCTACATATATGCACCGTTTATATATAGATATGATCCAATGCATGTAAATGTATTGTAAGCTATGATGCAATTGACTAAAAAAGGGCCCCAAGTTACATGTATTAATACTTATAAAATCATTTATCCATGTATAAATTATGTCTTAAATAGTATATATATTGGAAAATAATTTTGACATTATTATTTATATCAAACTATTTTATTACATTGATTTTATACAATTTTTAGATGAAGCCAATACACATAGCTAATTTGGATGACAACCAGTATGCCAATAAAATAAATAATTCTAAATATAGTAGATGTAATAATTATATTTTATGATCGTGTGGGACCTATTTTGAGCCAATTATTCTGTAACTTATGATGCATTTACATGTGTTGGATCTTGTCTCATGTGTGTATATATATATATATATATTCATGTGTATATAACACTGGAGTGCATTTTGGATTTTGTTGTATACTGCTGTAAAGGGGCCCCACTTAATTATGAACTTAACATCAACACCACTTATTGTATTTATAATTATTTAATTTAGTAACGTAAAAATTTTCATTCAAATCAAGGTGTATAGGTCAATCCTTTTAAAAAACATATTTATAAGCCCAATTTTAAAATGGTATAAAATCAATGTAATAAAATAATTTAATATAAATATCAATTTTGAAGTTGTTTTCATAAAAAATTTTGAAGTCGTATTTTTGATAACTCTATAAAAATAGAGTTATTAAGGCTTATTTTGTATTCATTTTGAATGCTAGTTTAAGAGAAATATGTGAATTTACATATGTTTTGCATTAGTTTTCATCATTTCTACATTTCATGCATTAGATATAAATTTCATGCATTTTTAGTTGAATTTAATGCAAATCATATCATTTTAGGTTATTGTTATTACATTAGATCATTTAAGATATCATTTACTTATTTTATGCCTTTTTTTGCAGGAAATGATGGTGACTACTTCATAGATTTCATGCCAAAGTGATGAGAAGAAAGTTGCTTTGCAAATAGTTATTAAAAAGTGGAGGTAGAAAGTTGGAGCTCCAACGCCAGTTCCAGCAATAAACAGCTCAGTAATCACCTTAAATAGCCTAGCGCCATGGCACCAAACTCTACACATGTGAAATTTTGCACGTGTCTTGCTCCATTTGTCAAAGGATATAGATATTCTCTTAGGGTTTCTCAAACACAATAGAGGCAACATGAAGGAGAGTTCCAAGAAGGAGAAGAGAAGGATTTCCAAGCTAGAAGTGGAGATGAAGATAAAGATAAACTTGGAGGAGGAATCCAACTGAGTTTTATCTTCTCTTTCTTTCTATTCTCTTATTTTTATCATTCTCCTCACTTGGGATGTATTTGAACATGATTTTGATGTGAGTCTTATTTATGTTAATGGGCTGAAACTTGTAATGAGATATTGTGATGATCTTGCACTCTTAAACTATGCTTCATTGATTTCTTGTTCTTGAAATGAATTTATAGATTATATATATGTGTGTTTGTATGAGATATCTTTAAATATCATGCTTAATGCTTCTATAAGCTTGATCAAGTTGTGGATTGATGTAATATCTAAATCTACGTTTGGAAAAGTGAGATTTGTTGGTCCCAAGTTTATGACAAAACCCAAGAGGGGACGGGTGAATTGAGTTCTTTAAAAATTTTTTCAATGTGTTGAATACAATCCATTTAGACTAACTCCCTTGAACGAAAAACATGGAGAGCGGAAGAGCAATTAAAGCAGATATATCAAACACAAGAAATTATAATGGTTCAGAACAACCCTCTCTACTCCACTCCTCCAAGAACACACCCTTATGTCTTGGGTTCTCTTAAGTCAATGCAGCTATAATCAGAGCCCTTGCTCTCTTCTAGATTTCAGCTGTAGGGTTCATTTAGAATTTGTACATAAGTAGATGACGAGTCACACTCCAATCATACACTACTTGCCTTCATTTGGTCTTGGTCTCTAGCACTAAACCAAGTGAAATTACAAAGACAATGAATAAAAATGAAAGACTACACTTTACAGATGTGTAGGAAAGTTTTCAGCACAAAGAACAACATATAGAATGAATTGATGAGAGATTATTTCAGCACTTGCAATAGATGACACGGTTCTTCTTGGAAATTTCTTTTAATGAGCACTTGATGCTTGTGAGTTAGAAGGTGGAGGCTTAATCAATACTCTAGCTAAACTTCTCCACTTCATTTAATGTGTATTAAATAGAGGAGAAGAAAATCTGAACATTTGGTGGTAGGTAGCGCGCATTTAATGCACCAACGTTTGAATTTTTTCGATTGTTGTGATCCAAGTGGCACTTGGAGTCAACTTCGGGTATGACTTCACCTAAGTCGTAGATAGAGTTAACTTGGGTTGCGACTTCGGTCTTCAGATCTTCGATCTCAAGTCCACTTGGGGTCAACTAGGTCTCGGACTTAATTAAGTTGCAGGTGAAGTCGACTCGGGTTGTGACTTCACACTCCACTTAGATTTTTGGAACTTTTGTGCTTCACTATCTTAATCCCATAGTATATGTGTCCTTGTCTCTTCATATTTTGGCTTCAAAAGCATTCATTTGTGCAAGTAAACTTTTGTACTTCTTGATCATCTAGCTTGGTCATGTCTATTTGAAAGTCCTTTAGTGGGCTTGTGATTTAGTCCCTGAATCATTTTAAAAAGGAACAAATTTAGCATAGTTGGAGTCAAGAGATATATAACTATCATCTATCTAATCATCCCTTGGAGATCTTCATTAGTTGTCACCCTATCACTTGTCACTTTAGTTAATTTTCTTTATTTTTGACATAGAATTCCATTTAATGAACAATTCGTAATCGGCAAGTAGAATCCTTGGTTGTGTTATGATTTAACTCTCTCTCCTTGTGGGTTGACACTCTACTCACTCTTTATTACTTAATTGACATGTATACTTGCGTTAAAACGAGCATTTTAATTAGACATATACGTAGCTCGTCAATTTTCAACATCTAAATTGCCTAAAACATGATCTTTACATGGATAATGATTTATGAAATATTATTGCATTCTAATACATGTAGGGCCCATTTTGTAGTAAATTGCACCCTAATTATGGTGCATTTGATTTGCAATTGAAAGGTCACAACATTTCAAAATCTTCATATATACTCGCAATGTTTGTAACTTATAGTTAATTGGTTAAAGAAATGACTAAAACACCTATAAGAGAACACGATTGGGCTTAGCTATTGGCATAGGAAGTTAACATTTAAAAGGGAGATGGGGCGACCATAGTGCATAAAGTTTGATGAGTATTAGGCAGGAGTTGAGGGTGATCATGTTCACCCAAGCAACATAAAGTGAAGCAGATGGTGAGGTGTAGCTCTACCATCTTCTTCAATGTCGATTGATGGTTGTAGGAGGAAGAGCTGGTGGAAGTGGGTGTATTTGCAGGCTTGATCGTTTGATCTTGAGCATGGAGAGGCAATCCATCCTTCTTACCTATAAGCTTACAGTTATCGAAGTCACTTATAAGTTTGTAAATCTTATAAGTCTCGGTAAGAGGGTTGAAACTAATCTTAGAGGGTTTTGAGAGAGGATTAAAATTAATCTCAAATAGTTCTAACAGAGGTGTTGGTTTTCTTAGGGAGAATTGATAAAGAGGTGAGAAATGAGAAGTGATTGAAAGTATGATTAGAGTAGAATTGGTGTCCAAATATAACAACTGATGTCCTTTTTATAAGAGGCTTCCATATTTGAGAGATATGGAATCGTGCCCATGAATATCGTCCATTCTCCATTATATGTGGAGATTTACAAGGGATTTTAATGGGAGAATGGTTTTCCTTAATGCCCAACTAGTGCATATGAATGCATCACATAATACATACCCTCCATCCTCACATGCACCATACACCCATGAAGTTCGATGCAAAAAATCAATATCAATACTAGGCAATCATTAATTTTACAAAATTTCCCTATAATAAAGAGATAAGTTACTGCAAATCCTAGGTTCTCATATTTGTTGACTTGGTTGAGTAGTTTTTTTGCCTAGAACTAGGTTGAAGGGTAAAATATTAAAAGTGAAATAGCTTACAAGAGAGTGGTCCAACAATTTTGAGGTTCAATAATGACTTCATTTGAACAAGGGTGGTGCTGAGTAGTAGGATGCAACAAAAGGGTGTAGGTTTGTCAAAATAGGGGTTTGATGCTAATTTAGCTAAGGTACTAACCATAATGTTCTCAGTCTACGACATTTTTCTAATGATAAAGGATAAAAATTGGGAGGATAAGGTTCTGTAGAGGGTTAGGTAATCAATCATGTCGCCATCCTTTGCAACATAGGTGCCTAGCATTTGATTAACAATTGCGTTTTTTATGGAGTCTTTTCTTGATGTCAATCAAGCTATGGGTGACTCGGTTGTTCGCCAAGCCTGACCTAGCACCGGTGCAGCTAAGAGAGGGCTGATTAACAACTAAGTTAGAATTAGAGAATACAATTATATCTTTTATCTATAAGGACTCAAAGAGCTTTAGCCCTTGGTATAATGATTTGTATTCGGTCACATTTTGGACATGTGATAATTCTACAAAAATAGAGTTATTGATGCCTATTTTGCACTCATTTTGAATGCTAGTTAGAGAAACAATGCATAGATTTGCATAGAAGCTACGTTAAATTGCATTAGTTGCATTTCATGTGTTTAGTCTTACAACTTGTGCATTTTTAGTATGATTCGCATCATTTAGAATGTTTTTTGCATTCAATCATCTAGGATACACATTTACTTTTTTTTTTATTTCTCTTTGTAGGAAAAGGAAGACATTCTCAATGAAAATCAAAGTGGAAGAAAGGATGGGAGCAAGAGGATATAAAGCAAGCTGCAAATTTCAATAAATGTGTCAAGTAAACTGGTGCTCCGGCACCAACAATTGCCATACTAGAAGCTACAAGAACACTCAAGGTGGCTGAAGTGTCCAGATAGGAGCGCCAATTCCACTCGTGCAAAAATTTTGCACATGTCGACGTCCATGTGCTAAGAGGGTATAAATACACTTTTATGGTTTGAGATGAGCAAATTCTAGTTCTCACGGTTGCAGCTAACAAGGGAGAAAAGAAGAGTTTTCCAAACTTAAGAGGAGATCAAGTGAAGAATTGAATTTTTTTGGTGAAAACTAGCAAGTTTTATGTTCTCTTTCTTTCCCTCTACATATTCTTCTTATTCTCTACTGCTGGAATGTATCTAAACATGTGTTGGATGGATTTGTTACTATGTTTTTGGGTTAAATTCCTTGAGATGAGAGATTGCGATGATTCATTCCTTAAACTATGTGGGTTACTATGTGGGTTAGTTCTTTTTGGGGTTGAAATGAATATCTAGCTTTGCTGTAACTTGTGTCGTGTGGATTTACCTTTATATGTGGTGTTTAATATTTTTTACAAGCCTAGCTATCTTGTAAGATAATTTAATATCTAGATTCATGGTTGGAAAAGTTGGATTGGATGAGATTCATATATAAGGCATAAGATTTCAACTCTTACAGTATTAAATGTTAATATGGATAGGAATATACCTACTAACCCTATGTAATTTTGAGCAGTTTATGAGCTAATCAATCTTCTACACTTATTTGCATGGGAATATAGTAATAGGTGGTAGTAAAATTAGGTTTATATGTATTTGAAGATGTATATAAATATATATATGGACCTAGATTAGTAATCTCTACGCAATCAAATAAAATGTGATCAAATCTGCATAGTTTAGGGTCAAGGATTCTTGACTTCCCATCCACTTTAATTAATTTTAAGAATTCAAACTTGTTACTGCTTAACCACTAGCCATTTACTCATTAAGTATTTGCAAATCAATTCATTAATTTTACGACATAAAAAGATAATTGAATTTTAGAAAACTAGCCTGTTTACTCTTCTCATCGTGGGAATGATACTCAACTCATCATATATTACTCAATCGACACGTATAATTGTGTTAAAACAAGCAGATTAATTAGATATATACACTACTCATCAACATGTGGAAGTCAAATTGTACGGCAACTTCTAGAAGGATCTCCATTGGACCATGAAGAACTCAACCAACTTCACTTCTATCTTTGTCAGAGGAGTTACCATGTGGAAGTTGTAGGTAAAGGAGCTTCTATTGTCTGCTAGGTCTCCATTTTTGTAAAGTCTGCTAGAACAATAGTAAAGACTTGCTCTTTATAGAATGCAATAGCTCAAGTTGAGATAAATGAATAGCCCATTTCATATAATGCCTGAAGCCATTAATAAAGCAATTAAGTGCTTTTCAAGAATAATATATTTAATTTTAGTGTCATTTAGTACTTAACTAACATAATAAATTGGATGATGGACATCATTATGTAGACTGACTAAGATGACATTCATTGCTTCATCAGATGCTGCTGGATAGAGATAGAGGTCCATTCCCTCTTTTGGCTTTCTTACAAAAGGGAGGTTGATGAAATATTTCTTAAGGGATTAAAAATTTCTAATTTTTCTTCTTAAAGAAGGCAAAGACTATTCAACGAATCTAGAAATGAATCTGTGTAACGCTATAATTTTTTTATTAGCTTTTGTATATCTTTTTATTTTTGGGAGAGTCCATGTTAATAATAGCTTTTATTTTGTTGGATTGGCTTCAATTCTTCTATCTCAAATGATTGCCCTTAAGAATTTGCACTGTTGTTACTCGAAATATGTATTCATCAAGGTTTAACTTCATATTACAAAATATAAGGGTTTCAAAGTTTTTTTTAATGCCAAGGATATGTTGTGATGGATTTGTGTTTTTTACAATCATCTTTACATAATCTCCACATTTTTCTAATTTATTCAAAAGAATTTTGTTTGTCATCCTTTGATAGGTTGCTCTTGCTTTTTTAGCCTAAAGGACATCACCTTATAATGATAGGTAGCCTTTTGTATCATGAAAGCTATTTTTTCTTCATCTTCTATGAAACTAAAAGGTGTTGTATCCACAATTGAATCAATTAGCTGATCTATGCTGGGCAAAGGATAGTTGTCTTTAGGTGTTGCCTCGTTAAGGTTAGTGTAGTCTATGCAAAGACGCCATTTGCAGGTTGGCTTGGGCACCAACACTATATTGGACAGCCATTTAGGATAGTGTACTTCTGTAATAAATTAAAATGACAACAATTTACTAATTTCTTAAGCAATAATTCTTTGTAGGGACAAAATTATGTTTTTCTATTATATGGGTTTTAATGGTTTCATCTGGAGAAAGTTTATGATAAAGGACCCCATGCGGAGGCCAATGAGTAAGAAAGTATTCCATGCAAAACTTAACAATGACCATGTAAGAGAGAAATTAATTCTTCTTGGAATAAAAGGATAGTAGACATACCTACGATGACATGTTGAGGGGTATTATTTCCCACAATGAAGCTGGTAGTGGGTTCAATTTCATCAGTTGAATTAATAAGCACAGGTGCTTCCCCTTACATGTGGCCATATAATAGTGTTTGGATTTACATTGGTCACTATATGCGATGCCTTCTCTATTTAGATTTGAAAATTTGACACTTAAATAATAAGTAGACATAACTTGAAGCTTGTTCAAAGTAGGTATCCCTATGATTATGTTGTAGGTAGAGGAAGGCCTAGACAAAAAATGTAATTTCATCCTGAACCTACCTCAGAGGGAGCCTTGTGGTAAGTGGAAGGGTGATAGCTCCCTCTACTTTAACTTCATCTTCTATAAATCCAATGAGAGGACCCTATACATTTGGATATTCTTCTTTGAAATTTTTATTTACTCAAAGGCATCGTGAAAGATAATATCTTTAGAACTGTTAATGTTTACAAAAATATGGCAAACAAATTATCTTCAAATCAAGGTTAAAATAACTATTGTATCATCATGAGGCATAATGAGATTTTCATCATGTTCCATAATAAAAGAGAATAGCGTAGTGACCTTCAACCTTTCAGTGGGTGTGTCCCCTTGGCGCATATACTTTCTTTTACCTAAATGAGTGGCTCCTTTGCAAGATAATCCCTTATGAATTGTTGATATAATTCAATGAGGAGGGGCGATCTCATCCTTTGTAGATGAGCCAAGATTAAATTCATCAATAAGTACCTTTTGGGAGCTTTTTTTCCCTTTTGATATATTGAGTGAGTTGGCCTTTGTGGAGGAGTGCTTCGATAGCATTATTCAATTGGATTCATCTTTCTATAGAATGGCTATGATCATTGTGATATTCACACCATCGGGCTCTCAGGAGGTGGCCACATTTGGTTTGGCCTTTTAAGAATCCTTTATCCATGATAGCCAAAAAATCTCATATTGAGTGGTATTCAAAGGGTTATATGATTCACATCTTGAACTGTCAAAGGGATGATCTTTTTTATTGGGCCTCTTTTCAGCAGGTCTTATTTTGAAGTGGAACTTCTTTTTGTTAGCTTTCTTAGCTTCTTCCAATACTAGCTTTAACCGATGATTACTTTTGTTTGACTTTATGAACTTCTAAGCCTTCGCATAAAGTTAAGTCACTATCTTAAGCTCATTTTCTTTTAATTTCATGTATAACCTCACCAGGCGAAGGCCTCTTATGAAAGAGTTCTTTAGCATTTTAGGGTATAACCCCTGAATTAGAGCAGTCCCATTGTTGAACCTAGAAACATATTCCCTCAAAGTCTTCATTTTTCCTTGTTTGCGCAAAAGATCAGAGGGCATTTGGCAATTTTGGTTTTGCTAATGAATTGGACCAAGAAATAATTAACCAGAAGAAGAAATAAAACTACGTGGTAAGCTTCAAAACCAGACCTGAGCTTGTCCTTCCAAAAAAAAATGATAAATGCTTGGCACTTAATCTTATTAGTTAGACCCATGAAATCAGTGTTAATACAGAAGGTATTGATATATTCATGCCGGTCTATGTCTGCATTATACTATTTTAGAAAAATAACTTTGAATTTAGGAGACAAAGACTCATTTATAATATCAACAAAAAAAGAGAACACCCTATCGTCTTAAGAGTGGCATGAATTGGTCCTTCAAAAGTAGTATTTTCCATGCTAGGAGTGCTAGTGTTGCTGTCTCCATTTCTATTGTTCGGAATGACGCCTTCCAAAGTGGGCTTCTATCTTGAATTGGAAGAGGACCTTTCCATCCAAGTGTCAATTGTTGCCATGAATTGTCTGAATTCACTGAGGGTGACAAGTGCATCTAGGTCATTATTTTTACTTCCGGAGCCATCATGCCTAGGAGAGTTTTATGGTTGAGTTGAGATTTCTTTACTAGCGTGGATGTGAGAAAAATGAAACATGATCTCGTTTGCCACAGATGTTGCCAAATGTAGGATTGTAAATTTCGTAGCCTCAATTAGATGGTTGAGAGTAATCTCAAAGGGTTCTAACAAAGAGTTGAGACTGATCTCAAAGAGTTTTGCCAGCGGGATTGGTGTTCTCAGAAAGAATTGACGGAGGGGTAAGAAATCAGAAGTGAGTAGAAGTATAGTAGAGTAGAACTCTTGTCCTAATAAAACAACCGATGTCCTTTTTATAAGAGGCTATCATATCCGAAAGGAATGAGTGTGCGCCCATGAATATCGCCCATTCCCATGACATGGGGAGATTTGCATGAGCGACATGGGTCTTTAATGGGAGAGTGGCTTCTCTAACGGTAAGTTGATTTGAATATGCCATGTGTCCACCTGACTCGACATGCGACATTATATGATTGATTGATTGATTTATTATTTAGCAATATCGTGATTAATATTTTGAGGTGAGTACCTTCACGACTAATGATGATGAGGGTGTAGCATTTCAATGTCGTCCACGTTTTTAACCTTTTTGACCCGTTCTTAGCCATGTATCAGGTTAGCTCCATGGGTGTACCCCAGGTTGGATTGTACTGAGTTTAGGTAAACTCAAACCTTAAGCTTATCGAGTTTAAGTGAGTCCATACCCTAACCCTATTATTAAAATTCGGGTTTAGGTTGGGTTGAAATTTAGGTTAATCTCAAATCAATAGAAGCTGAAATTATGGATAAAGATAATGAATTTTTTGAATATTATTGCATCCGTATATAGATAATTTACATGTGAATATATTTATATGATCTATGATATATTTAATTTTGATGAAAGATAGTCTTCTAAGTAAAACAAAATTCTAAGTATAATGAATTTAATGAATTTACTCATTAACAATTGATGCAAGAAAAATAAATGAGACTATATGAAATCACTATTTAAAGTTTTATAAAAGTAAGACTTATATATCACGTAGTTAATTAATATATATGTAATAATTTTAAAGAGTTTGTATATTTAGGGCGTGTTTGGCAATGAGTATAAAATGTCAATTTAAAACTTTTCAATTTAAAACTTTTCACTCTCCACAACTACCATATTTTTTAATTATTTTTTCATACTTTCCTATACAACTACCCTACTTTTCAATCATTTCTACATAATTATCAACACAACTAACTTATCTATTTTAACTTTATCCTCTTTACTTCTCATTATTATCCCTATTATATTACATTATTTGACAACTTCTACTCTTCAAAACTTTTTATCAAAACTTTTATCTATTCCTAAACACACTCTTATATTATTTGTAAATACGGTTAACGTAGACGCTATAGATTCAAATTTTATGGACAAATATAGATGTTATTTAGGTTTTAGAATAAATGTTTTACAATTTATTTTAGTTACGATTACATGAAATTTTTTTATTATAATTACAATTAAAATGTTTAATGCATAAATAAATATAATTGTTTTAGGGTGTATTTGTTAATGAGTGAAAATTGTCAAGTTATAACTTTTCAATCTAAAACTTTTCATTCTCCACAATTATTTTATTTTTTAATCATTTCTTCATACTTTTCTATATAACTATCATACTTTTCAATCATTTCTACACAACTACCCACACAACTAACATATTTATTTTAACTTTATTATATTTACTCTTCGTTATTACCTCTATCATATCACATCATTTGACAACTTCTACTCTCTATAACTTTTCATCAAAAGTTTTATCCATTCCCAAACACACCCTTAATAAACTAGAAGGAATATCGGGTTCGGATTGGTCGGGTTTGGTACTGGGTTGACGTAACCTTGGTATTAGTTTCAGACTCTCCTGGGTTAGGTTGAACCTGGACCTAATTTAAAAAAAATTCCAAAAATAAAAACTTAAATTTGAAATTAAGTTGGATTCGGACCATATGAACGACCCAATAGTAAGTTGCACCCTTATTTTGGTGTTGCTAGTCCTCCCCTGATAGCACCAGCTCATGGTCCTTTGCTTCCATAGCGCCAGAGCCCCAAACGGCTAAGTTGATGGTTGTGATTTTTCCAAATTCAATGCTGCCACTGAAATGGGCATTTTGAAGTTGTAAACCCACCAGTAGAACGTCCACAACGGTCAACCTCACTCGAAAGCTGCTGCCACAACAATGGGTATTTGAAAAGAGAAATGATCATATTAGTCTATCCAAAAAACCCATTAATAATATATTTTTTTTGTTTTTCTCTTGGTATACTTGTTGAGGAATGATACTATTAGCCCAGGCTAAGCAAATTCTTGATTAGCCCACTTCAAAAAATCCTTTTACAACATTTTTTTTTGTTTTTTATTGTACACTTGTTTATCAAAGTGTATTTAATATATGAACTAAGTTGTACCATTTTTAGATACGTGTATATATATTTTTATATTTTTAAAGATAAGGGTATCTTAAATAAATATATATATATACACATATAGATGTTTAAAAGTTTAAAAAATATATATATATATGACCATACCCAAAAATGGTAAAACTTGGTGTGTTAAATACACTTAGATAAACAAGTATATGAAAAAAAACAAAAAAAAAATCATTATAAATGAGTTTTTTGATGTGGGCTAAGAGAAACATTTACTTAGCCCGGGCCAACAGGATCATTCATCATACTTATTTATCTAAGTATATCTATAAAAAAGTGTATCTAACATATAAACTAAGTTTTACCATTTTTGAATATATGTATATATTTTTTAAGATTTTTAAATATCTATGTATATATATACAAAATACCCCTATCTTTAAAAATATCAAAAAATATATACACATATTCAAAAAATAGTAAAATTTAGTTTATATGTTAAAATATACTTAGATAAATAAGTATATGAAGAAAAAAGTAAAAAAAGTGTTATAAATGAGTTTTTGAGATAGGCTAAGTAAGACATTTGCTTAGCCCAGACTAACAGGATCACTTCTCTTTTGAAAATTTAAAGATTTCTAACTAACGGTAGGCATGTATGCAATAAGCTGCACATAACATAGGTATATGAGAAAATTTTGAAACATTGCAATACATAATTTGGAATATATATAAACGTTGCAAGTGTATGTAAGATCAGCCTTAAAAATTATATTATATAGACTAATAAATTTCATTTGAAGAATATTTAAAAATGTAAGATAATTATATTTCAATAGTACATATAATAAAATTTACCAAATATGAAAAACATCAAATTTATTTATTTAATGTGAGGAATATTTTAAAATATTTTAAAATATTTTTCATATTTTTATTTTAAAAATATATTTATTTATATATAAATATAGCTTTATTTACACAAATTATTATTTAGTTATATATTATTATTATATATGTAATAATATGATATCATATATTATAATATGTATATTATATAAAATACTATGTTATATTTTTTATTCTAATACATATAGGGTGTATTTGTATATATAAAAAATTTTCAATCTAAAACATTTCACTTTCCGCAATTATTGTATTTTTAAACATTTTTTCATAATTTCCTATACAATTGTATTACTTTTCAATCATTTTTACACTGTTACTAATACAACTAGCCTAATTTTTTAACTTTATTAACTTTACTCTTCATCATTACTCATATCATATCACATTAGTTTCTTGTGTTTAATGGTAATGAGATAGAGGCTAATAATGTTGACGTTGATGTAAAATATTTTTAAAGTAATCAGCGTAAATGTAAAACGAGCTTAGCATATATGCAAATATTTTACCTTTTCATTAGTACAAATGCAAACAACCTTTTTATTATATGGAAAATCTATCGTTCAATATAAATATCATCTTCTATGAAATATTTTGCGCAATCGTATAAGGGTAAAGTTGTAATTTCATATAAGTTGCCAGCACTATTTCCATCCATTTTGGATGACCCGTGATTGAAGAGGCGCTTTCAAAATGATGTAAGTTGTAAACTAAATGTATACATTTGAATTTTTTTTTTTAAAAAAATCCAACATTCGAAAATGGAAAGGCTTTTTAGTGGTGGTGAAAAAACGGTGGGAAAATTTTCTAAAAACAGAAATTGTGTAACGTGGCAGCGGTGGCTAACAACTTTTAAAAAAAAAAACATAAATGGTGTATTTGGAAAGTGGAAAAAAATTAGAGGAAAACTTTTTGAAATAACGTGTAATATGATATGACAGGATAGTGATTAAAAGTGAAATAGATTACGGCAGTTATATACAAAGATGTAAAAAAACGATTGAAAAGTAAGATAATTTTATATAAAAAAGTCTATAAAAAAAGGTTGAAATTTTGTTGGCTCCTGAATGCCAAACCGACCCTATCTATAAATGCAATATTGAGCAAAACTATGTTAGAGCATAAGAAATTTTTTTTTTGAATTTAATAAAATTTACTTTCGGGACTGTTCATCAAAGATAATACAACTTCAACGTAAGTTCCTAGCCTTAGCACTGGGGCTTCCCAAGTTCAATTTCAGTACAGAAAGCTGTCTCCTATTTTTAGGAGCAATGTCTTCTGCCGTATATTGTTATATTTACATCTGTTTAGCAAGGATTGGAAAATTAAGTATTTGGGATATTTGAGTTATAATGTAAGAGAAAAAAGGAAAAAAGATGTGATGCGATTCAATGCACCCGGGTGCAAAACTCATCGTCGGAAGTTTTTAAATTTTTTTATAAAATTATTAATCTAGGTGTATTTAACATATGTATTAAGTTTTATCATTTTTGTTGACGTGTATGTAAATTTTTAATTTTTAAAAAAGGAAGTTTTAGTAATTTTTAAATGACTAAAATCCTCTGTTTTTAAAAATAAAAAATATATATACATATCTTCAAAAATAATAAAACTTAGCTTA
Source organism: Annona cherimola (assembly GCA_030490835.1). Classification (NCBI taxonomy): domain Eukaryota; kingdom Viridiplantae; phylum Streptophyta; class Magnoliopsida; order Magnoliales; family Annonaceae; genus Annona; species Annona cherimola. The sequence goes on along the minus strand of CM059977.1, from coordinate 43,824,364 downwards.
TAGATTAAATACACCTAGATTAAAATTTGTATTAAAAATTTTCAAAAAAAATTTAAAAATGAATTTTGCACGCTGGTACACTTAAGTTTCAATGCACTTAGGTCTATGGAATCACTACTCCAAAGACAGATATTTACGGAAGGGGAACATTATTTAACGTGGATAAATTTTGATGAAAGTGTAAAGGCATTAGTGCAAATAACCCACAAAAAAGCAAGATTAGTAAAAAAATAATAATAATTCAATCTCTGAATTTCATTGATACTAGTGGAATATGTGGTAAATTAAGAAGACTTGTCTATACTGTAATGAAAAAAGTCACGACCCCTACCTACGCGCCATCCCAGCAGGTGAAGACGTGGGCACAGATGGCCATGTCTTCAGTTCAAATCCCTGCCTCGGGTGATTTTGAACCTGCCGTATTAGGAGCAGTTTGTCTCCCAACATACAGGATCTAAAAAATTTGTAGGAATATTTTAGTGCCGAATGTATACATAAAAAAAGTAGCAGTTATATAGGATAGAATAATGTGTCTGTTCTTAAAAAATTTATAAGAATGTGTCAGCGCTAAATATAATAAAAATTGAGAAGGTGGTTGTAAATATATATATATATATATATGGGATATATTCAGGTGCATCAACGCTGCACCCGAATTCTCCGTGCAGGCGCGCCATCGCACCATCCATTCCAGCGCGTGAGATCCTGGCTGCTCGTTCGGCCCTGCGTGGGAGACTGCGTTTAGCCCGCAGCTGCTGCGTGTAGGTTGCAGTGGGGAGCTGGCATGCCGATTTTTGTGCTGACTCCTGTCCCGTCGTGGAAACGTGGGGAAGAGAGAAGGTGGCGCGTGGGGAAGAGAGGGGGAGAGTGTTGGGAAGCGGGACGGTTGAAGCGGGAAGAAAGGAAGAGAGGGGAAGAGGAGGCTGGAAGATGGAAAAAGCTACTGCGCATTCAATGTTGGCAGCAAGCTTGCCGCATTCCACGTCATCTATTTCTGGCTATCCACATGCTAAATGGTGGATCAGCATGCTATATACAAACGTCAGTGTATATTTTGCTACTAAAGGTTATCTTTTTGCGACTATTAGTTTCTTGTCGTGTTGAATGAGCACGCTATACTTGCATTGTGTAAAGTGAAATTGCAAGATATCTGTTTCATCTTTGCTTATCAGCATGCTATATGCACAAGTAAGTGTTTATATGCTATACCTTGTCGTGTTGAATGAGCATGCTATTCCTGTATTGTGTAAAGTAAAATTGTAGGACATCTGTTTCATCTTTGCTTATCAGCATGCTATATGCACAAGTGTTTATATGCTATACCTGCTTATCGGCATGCTATATGCACAAGTAAGTGACGTGGAATGCGGCAAGCTTGCTGTCAGCATTGAATGCACAACAGTTTTTTGCTGCCACCGCCTGACACTGGATCCTATACACGCAGAGACGCACGCCCTCACCTACTCTCCCTGCGGCCTACTCGCGGCACCCTTCAACAGCTTAGATGACGTGCGCTAGAACGGACGGCCTGGATTGCATGGAGCGCGCGCCTGCACGGGAATTCGGGTGCAGCGTTGCTGCACCTGAATATATCCCTATATATATATATATATATATATAAAGAGTATGAGAGCAGTGGGTCACCCTAGAAAAATTGTAAGAATGTCTGAGTGCTCAATTGTAATAAAAATTCAAGTTATTGTAAATATATACATAAAAAAGTCATGGCCAGTTGTCCAAAAATTATGTGACCATAAGACATACATCTAACTCCTTGACCAGCTTAATTTTGAGTCAGACAAGTGGAAATTGGTGGGCCCCACGAGTGAGGTAGCTGGTAGGCCTCAGTCCAAAAGAGAACTCCGACAATCTTGATAATGTAATTATGACAGAAGTAGAATTTGGGGCCATGACAGCAATAGTCTGCATTCATACTTCGGCCGACCTCGTTGATTTTCATCAACCACTCTAATTTCTTAACCTGATTTAGATAACGGCTTCGGTGGTAACTCGGTTCCACCATGTCAACAGCAGCTTCTTCAAAATTTTAATTTTGTTTATTTTATTTTAAAAATTTAACCGCACATATGATTTGAAATATGATTTAACCATTAATAATGAAAATTAAAAAAATCAGCTGTTAGCATGACCTTAAAGAAGTAAAAATCGTAAAATTTAAATATCTAGCATAAAAAAATTAGTATATAATACTTTATCAAACTAAAAAAGACTTTTTTAGACACATCTAAATGAAATACATGTACATAATGTTTCAGATCATACAAATATTATTTTTTATATTATTTATAAGCGAAACATTAGTTTTGCCTGAGCTACAGGATTACTTTTCTTTATATAATGCATATACGGTATGTATATGTATACACATAACGTTTCAGATCATACATATGCATATAAAAATTAGTATACAATGCTTTTATCAAAATAAAAAAGAATTTTTAGACTTATCCAAACGAAATACATGTATATAACATTTCGGATCATACAAAATATTATTTTTTATATTATTTATAATCTAGAAATATATACATCATGAGGGGTGATTTTTTATGGCCGGCCACATGGGGGTAGCCATGCATCCGACCGTAAAACATATATTTTTATTCTTTTCAATTTTTTCATGGACATATCAAACTAGGTGTATTTAATCTATAAACAAGTTTTACCATTTTTGGGTATTTTAAAGTAATTTTTTATTTTAAATACAGTGACATTTTCTGTTTTAGACAATTACAAAAATTCCACTATGTTTAAACATAAAAATACTTTAAAATATCCAAAAATAGTAAAACTTGGTATATAGGTTAAATACACATTGTTTTACATGTCCATGAAGAAAAGACTGAAAAAATGTTTCTTAGGTCAGCTTAACTAAATCACCCTTCATGCATCATTAATATTGTTATATCATAATTTTTAATTATTACCATTAGATTTGTATTATTTTCATTATGAATGGCCAAAATCATATTTTAAATAATATATGTGATTAGATTTTTGAAATAAAATTAAAAAATTAAGTTTTTGAAGAAATTATCATTGAGATGGCAGGAACCTGAGTTCCCACCTGATATCCTTTTCTACCCTGAATTATGTACAACAACCGGCCTATTTTTGTCCGTAAACAAGTTACTCAGCTATGGTCGTCTGCCCAACTATATATATATATATAAGAAATATTCAAGTGTAGCTTTGCTGCACCACAATTACGGTACGATTATCTTAAATGGGCCCTGCATGATCATAAAATTATAATCTACTCTAGCCATTGTATTTAAAATTATATATTCTATTACCATACTAATTTTCATCCCAGTTGGATATATGTATGGACCCCATTTGAAAATAGTATAAATTCAATATAATAAAAATAGTTTGATATAAATAACAACTTTAAAGTTATTTTTTCAACATATAAACCATTTACTATAAAATTTATATATGAATAAATAATTGTATAAAGTATTAATATATTTATGCATATGTGGAATCTATTTTAGACCAAATGCACTAATTATAGTGCAACTTTACTACACAAGAAACATTCACTCTTTATATATATATGGAGCTGTTCCGGTGCGCAACTGCACCGGAATAGTGGTATATTTGATAAAAAATAAGCTCCACACATATTAGAATGCAATAAAACTTTATACAATAATTTATCCATATATAAATTTTATAGCAAATGGTTTACATATTGAAAAAACTACTTTAAAGTTGTTATTTACATCAAACTATTTTATTATGTTGAATTTGTACCATTTTCAGATGGGGCCCATATACATATCTAGTTGGGATGAAAATTGGTATGATAATAGAATGTATTATTATAAATACAATGGGTGGAGTAGATTATGATTTGATGATCATGTGGGGCTCATTTCAGCGATGCTGCACCGGTGCAGCGTCACTCCACTTGAATATTTTTGAGATATATATATATATATGCGTTACCATCATCCAATTTCTTAAGAACGTAAAATTATATTCTTCTCTATTTCTTCTGGTGTCCATCCACTCAAAAAAGCTGCTGCTTTCCCCTTTGCAAATTACAATGCTACAACGCAAATACAACCACGAAAAAAGGTGTTGTCGCCACTTTTATCAACCTTGCCAACTAAAAGCACATTACGTAATGTTCCTACCTTCCACTCGACTTTAATTTCTTGCCTTAAATTCTCCAATAGCTGTATGTAGGTAGTTATCATCTTGTCAGCCCGGACTAAGTAATAATTTACATCCCACTAAACCTATTTAAAATTTCTTTTTTTTTCCCATAAACTTGTTAGTCTGTGTATTTAATATACAACCAAGTTTTACCATTTTTGGAAATGTGTATATATTTTTTAGAATTTTAAACATAGGTTTATTTTAGTAATTTTAAATAGTATTTTAGTAATTTTAACCATTTTAAACGACTAAAATAGCCCTATGCTTAAAAATCTAAAAAAATACGCTTCTCTAAAAATGGTAAAATTTGGTGTGTATATTAAATACACCTAGATTAACAAGTTTATGGAAAAAAAATAAAATTTTTTCTTAATAGGTCTAATGGGATGGGCTAAGCAAGTCATTACGTAGCTCGGGCTAATAGAGTCACTAGATTTTAAGATTTTGATCATTGATGAAAAATTCAACCAAATTATTATATTTAACATCGTTTATTTAAAGACCAAGTTTTATCCAAATCAAGTATATGCATGGGCCACATTTGCTCAAAAATATGTATACTTCTGTGTAAATTATGAAAAACACTTCGATCCATTTACATATGTCTTAAAACGTAACAATACTTTATTGAATTATTTATCCATATAGAAATGATATTTTGGATGGTTTAAACTACTCTAAAATTGATATTTTAACACATTTTATCACGTTGATTTTATGCATTCATAGATGAGACAGATATACCATGATATTAAACAAATAAGAAGGTTCCCATGACAATGTAAATGATGGTAAATACAATGAATGAAATGAATTTTTTTATCAATCATTAAGATTTTAAAAATGGAGGAAGTACATAAAAGCAAGCTTGTATATATGGGTTCCGCTTCTATGTAACCGGGTTACATAGAAGCGGACCCATGTAATCCCTTCAAAATTTAAGATTTTGATTTTTGATAAAAAAATTTAATCCATTCATTGTATTTAATATTATTTGTTTATCTAGGAGATCAAGTTTCATCCTAATCAAGTATGTTTATAGGCCACATTTGTTAGAAAATGTATATATTCTGTGTAAATTATGAAAAATGTTAAAATATCAATTTTAAAATAGTATTTTTGACATCTGAAGCATCTAAAATATCATTTCTATGTGAATAAATGATTCTATAAAGTATTGTTACATTCTAATACATGTGTAAATAGATATAAGCGTTTTTAATAATTTACATATGAATATATATATTTTTCAACAAATGTGGCGCATAAACATATTTGATTATGATAAAACTTGGTCTCTTAGATAAACAAATGATGCTAAATACAATGAATGGATTAGATTTTTCATTAAAGATCAAAATCTTAGATTTTGAAGGGGTTACATGGGTCCGCTTCTATGTAACCCGGTTACATAGAAGCAAAACCGTATATATATATATGCACACACAAGGATGCTTCTATGAAACCCTCTTTCTATGCAACCTCCTTCATTTTTAAAGTCTAGATGGTTGACGAAAAATTCACTTCATTTATTGCGTTTAATATTACTTAGATTATCACCGAAACCCTTTTATTTGTCAAATATCACTGTATATGGGCCTCATCTACAAATATATAAAATTAACATAATAAAATGGTTTAATGCTAAATATTAATTTTAGATAGCATTTTCAACATCCAAACCATCTAAAATATCATTACTACATGAACAAATGATTCTATAAAGTATTATTATATTCCAATATATATATGTGAATAGATCTAAACATTTTTCCTAATTTACACATAAATATACCTATTTTTGAGAAAATGTGGCCTATGTACATATTGAATTTAAATGAAACGTGTCTCATAACTAAACAAATGATGTTAATATAATGAATAGATTAAATTTCCATCAAACATTGAAATATTAAAATTTGAAGGGGTTACATGGAATTATTTTAATGTAACCCGGTTACATAGAAGTGGGTATGATATGTATATATATGTATTATATATGAGAACCTATCCTATGTAGACTTACGACAGCATAATTATGGTGGAGTCAGCTACAAAATGGGCTCCACATTCATTAAGATGTAATAACACTTTACATAATCATTTATCTACATAAAAAATATATTTTTGATGGTTTATATGTTGAAAATACAACTTTAAGATTGAAATTTATATCAAACTATTTCGTTAGTTTTTTTTGTACCATTTCAAAATGGGGCCCATACACATGTTTGATTTGGATGAAAATCGACATGATATTCAGTAAATAATTCAAAATATAATGGGCGGAGTGGATTTTAATTTCATGATCATGTGTGGCTTACTTGTAGAAAATTGCACTGTAATTATGGTCTTGATAATTTTCCTATATATATTGGGTACACTTCTATGAAACAACTCCTCTATGAAACTTCCTTCATTTTTAACATATGATGGTTGATAAAAAATTCACTCAATCTGTTATATTTAACATAATTTATATTATCATAGAAACTCTTTCATTTTTTCTAGTATCACCATATATGAGCCCCATCTATAAATGTGTGAAATTAATGTAATAAAATAATTTAATATTAAATATTAATTTTTAAGTAGTATTTTCAATATCTAAACCATTTAAAATATCACTAATATGCAGATAAATGATTCTATAAAGTATTAGTACATTCTATTACATAAGTAAATGGATCTAAGCATCTTCCCTACTTTACACATGAATATACCTATTTATGAGGCCTCTGCATATATTGGATTTGGAGGAAACTTGGTCTCCTAGCTAAACAAATAATATTAAATGCAATGAAATGGATTCAATTTGCATCAATCATCAATATCCCAAAAATAGAGAAGGTTTCAAAAAACTACTTCTATGAAACTCGATTTCATAGAAGTGCTCCCCTATATATTTATAAGACTCAACTTTTATATAATCGGTAACCTCTTCAAACTTTAAGATTTTGATCCTTGATGAAAAATCCAATTCATTCAAGGTATTTAACATTTTTTTTATCTAAGAGACCAAGTTTTATCTCGACTAAGCGTATTTATAGGTCACATTTGTTGAAAAATATATATATTCATGTGTTGCAATAGTACTTTATAGAATTATTTATCCACATAGAAATGATATTTTAGATGGTTTAGATGTTAAAAATATAACTTTAAAATTAATGTTTAATGTTAAACTACTTTCTTATGTTGATTTTCAATGAGGCCCATGCATAGTGACATTAGAGAAATAAAAGGATTTCCAATATATTATAAATGATAGGAAATACAATAGATGAAGGTGAATTTTCATCAATCGTCAAGATTTTGAATGTGGAGAGGGTTACATGGATACATTAACATCTATCTATGAAGGAACTTCTCAAGTCCAAGAGACAAGGAGAAATATTTTGATAGGAGAATTGAAAAGCTTTAAAATGCTATAAATAGAAAATATTTCTGAAATATTTGCTAGATTCTCTAAAATTACTAATGCTTTGAAAGGTCTTGGAAAAGCTATTTCCGAATCTGAACAGGTCATGAAAATCCTAAGAGCTCTACCAGAATCTTGGACTCCAAAAATTACTGCAATAGAAGAAGCCAAGGACCTAAACACATTGAAGCTAGAAGATCTTATTAGCTCATTAATGTCACGTGAGCTAATCAAGAAAAGAAATGAAGATCATTACAAAGGAAAGAGAGCAATTGCACTAAAAGTCACCAATAACTCGGATGAGTCCACCTCCTCATCTCACAACGATGATGAAGACATTGCTCTACTAATTCACAGATTTCGAAAGTTTGTAAGGAAAGAGAAGAACCTCAAAGATTTCAAAGAAAGACCTCGAAAAGAGAAAAAGAAGGAGGTTACAAAATGTTATAGATGCGGTGGTATGGGACATATGCAAGCTCAATGTCCTACACTGGAAGAAAGATTAAAAGATAATCAAGAAAGGAAGGAAAGATATGAAAGCCGAAAATTCCAAAAGCCGAAGGGAAGAGGAATGTACATGAATGAGGAAACTTCATCAACAAATAGCTCCTCAACCGATGATTTTGAAGCGGCAAATTGCGCAAGAATATGCTGCATGGCGCGGATTGAGCAAGAAGAAAATTTGTTGTGTTTAAATACAACAGAAGTTTTGGAAGAGCAAACCACCTCAACAAAATGCACAAGTAATGAAGAGGTAACTTCTAAATTTTACTATTCTCAATCTACTTATTCTTCTATTCAAGAATGTCTCAAATGTGCTGAATTAGAGGAATTACAACATGCATATGACTCATTATATGAAGAAATCAAAAAATTAGAAAACAAGTTATCATTAAAGAGATAACAAAGAGATAACAATGTAATTCCATTATTATTGTAAATGAAAAATTAGCAGAAAGAACAACAAAACTAAAAGAAGAAAATGAACTGCTATTGAAAGAAGTGGAGAAATTGAGAAAGGAGAATGAATCTTTAAATGAATCATTAACTAAGTTCTCTAATCCAGGAGAGAGTGTGAAAATATTTCTGAATATAATCTCTCAAAACAATGGAAGAGGTTTTGGATACTCCACATTTGAGCTGGGAGAAAGTTGAAAATTAAGTGTGCCAAAACTTGGGAAAAATCAAGCTAAAACTGCACCTATTTATAAACCCAAAGGAAAACATGTTGTTTGGACTAGAAGGCCAACTTTTGAACCACTACATACTTGGAGGCTTACTCCTAGATTACCAATGGCTTGCAACTTTTACAATAAGATGAGTCATAAAATTTATAGATGCAACTTTAAGAAATTGTATGACCATGGTGCAAAACTAGTTTGGGTTCTAAGAAACACAAGATTTGGGCATTCAAGAATAGACCAACAGAGATTAAATCAGTTTACTAACTCAAATGGACCCATAAAATGGGTAGCAAAGAGATAAACTTTATTTGCTTATTTTTCAGGTATGTTTCAAGGCAAAGGCAAGCAACGTTTGGTTCATGGATAGTGGTTGCTCAAGGTATATGACTGGAGAAAGAAGTTTATTTCACAAACTCAAGCCTTGCAACGATTGAACTGTTGCCTTTGGAAAAAACGAGAAAGGTAAAATTAAAAGTAAAGAAAACATTTGTAGTATTTCAAAAGCATGTATGGAGGATGTGTTATTTGTTGAAGGACTCAAGAACAATCTAATGAGTATTAGCCAATTATGTGATAAATGATACAAGGTTGTGTTTGAATCATCTATATGCAATGAATTTGATAGAAAATATATCATGTTTAGTGAAAAAAGACATGAAAATGTATATTTGGTTTCACTTGATGAATTAGATGGTCAATGTCTAATGACCATTGACAATGATCCATGGGTTTGGCATAAGAGGCTTGGGCATGTAAAAATGTCAAACATTAAGACCCTATGGAAAAAGAATTTGGTAGAAGGATTGCCAAAATTGAAATATGACAAAGATAAAATTTGCAAGACATGTCAATTATCAAAACAACTTAAAATGCCTTTCTCTACCAAAAAGGAGATTTCCACCACTAGGCCACTTGAATTGCTACACATGGATCTATATGGGTCATCTGACATTTTAACCATTGGTGGAAAGAAGTATGTGTTTGTAATAGTTGATGACTTTTCAAGATTCACATGGGTAATTCTCTTAGCTAGCAAAGATGAAGCCTTCTCTATGTTTGCAACTTTTGTAAACTTGGTGCAAAATGAAAAACAAAGTACTATTATGACCATTAGAAGTGATCATGGTGGTGAGTTTGAAAATAAACGATTCATAGAATTATGTAATGAAAAAGGAATTCACCACACATTTTCTGCACCAAGAACTCCACAACAAAATGGAGTGGTTGAAAGGAAAAATAGAACCATACAAGAGATAGCTAGAACAATGCTAAATGAGAGTAAATTATTCAAGAAATTTTGGGGTGAAGCTGTAAGTACAGCTTGTCATGTGTGAATCGAGTTACCATTAGAGCAATCTTGAAAAAGACCTCGTATGAGCTATGGAAAGGTAGAAAATCAAATATTTCATATTTGCATGCTTTTGGTTGCACATGTTATGTTTTGAACAACGAAAAAACCAACTTGGGAAAACTGGATGCTAAGAGTGATGAGGCAATATTTCTTGGTTACTCATTAAATAGCAAAGCATATAGAGTCTTCAATAAACGGAACCAAGTTGTAGAAGAGTCAATACATGTTGTTTTTGATGAATTTAATCCATGCTCCAAAAGAAAAGATGATTTAAGTGATGCAGATGATATCATAAGTAATCTTGAAAAACTGCATGTGGAAAAGCAAGAAGAATCCACGGATGAAAAGGTAAGTGAAGGTAATAATTTCCATAAACCTCCAACTGACTTAAAATTCAGAAATGCCCATCCAATTGAGCAAGTTATAGGGAATATCTATGAAGGTGTAAAGACTAGAAGGTCAAAACAAAATATTTGTGGACAATGCGCCTTTGTATCCAAAATTGAACCAACCACTATTGATCAAGCTCTTGATGATGAAAATTGGATCATAGCAATGCAAGAAGAGCTAAATCAATTTGAAAGAAACCAAGTTTGGCATATTGTTCCAAGACCAAAAGACAGTATTGTTATTAACACAAAATGGGTCTTTAGGAACAAATTAGATGAAAGTGGACTTGCGGTAAGAAACAAAGCTAGACTTGGGCAAAAGAATACTCGCAAGAAGAAGGAATAAACTTTGAGGAATCCTATGCTCCGATTGCTAGATTAGAGGTCATTCGCATTTTACTAGCTTTTGCATCTCACATGAACTTTAAGTTATTTCAAATGGATGTTAAAAGTGCATTTTTGAATGGATATATAAATGAAGAGGTGTATGTTGAATAACCACCTGGATTTGAGGAGAAAGATCGATCTAAATTTGTATACAAATTAACCAAAGCATTATATGGATTAAAACAAGCTCCAAGAGCCTGGTATGAAAGATTAAGCAAATTTCTGATTGATCATGACTTCCAAAAGGGAAAGGTAGACACCACTTTGTTTATCAAGTATAAAGAAAAAGATATTTTGATTATTCAAATTTATGTAGATGATATCATTTTTGGTGCTACTAATGAGTCCTTTGTCAAGAATTTTCTGAGCTTATGCAGAAAGAATTTGAAATGAGTATGATGAGGGAACTAAACTTCTTCCTTGGACTACAAATTAAACAACTAAGTGAAGGGATCTTCATAAACCAGTCCAAGTATATCAAAGAAATGTTAAAGAAGTTTGACATGGAAAACAGCAAAGGGGCAAACACGCCTATGAGCTCAACCATTAAAATTAACAAAGACGAGAAAGGCAAACCAGTTGATTTAAAGTTATATAGAAGCATGATAGGTTCTTAATTATATTTAACTGCTTCTAGACCCGATATACTATTTAGTATTTGTATATGCTTTAGATTTCAATCATGTCCAAAAGAATCACACTTGGTAGCTGTAAAAAGAATTTTTAGATATTTAGTAGATACTACCAACATAGGACTTTGGTATCCAAAGGGTTCTAATTTTGATTTAATCGGCTACTCGGACGCGGATTTTTCCGGTTACAAGATAGATAGAAAAAGCACTAGTGGAACATGTCAGTTTCTTAGGAACATGTTGGTTTCATGGTTTTCAAGAAAACAAACTAGTGTTGCTCTATCTACCGCGGAAGCCAAATATATTGCCGCCGGGAGCTGTTGTGCCCAATTGCTTTGGATGAAACAACAACTTAGGGATTATGGTATGGATTTTAAAGATATACCTATTAAACGTGATAATACAAGTGCAATATGTTTAACTAAAAATCCAATACTGCATTCTAGGACCAAGCATATAGACCTTAGACATCATTTTATTAGAGAACATGTAGAAAATCATGATATATGTTTGGAATATGTGAGAACAGAAGATCAAATTGCAGATATATTCACCAAACCTCTAGCAAAAGAATCTTTTTATAAAATCAGAAATGATATGGGGATGATTGAATTAAATTAGGAAAAATAAGATAGGAGAAATGAGCTTAGAAAAGCACAAGCTGAGGGGGAGCACAGGTTTAGGGGGAGCGGCCCCGCCACTCTCAAAGGATTAACCCGCTCAATCTCTATTTTTTTGATCAATTGACAAAAAGGGGGAGAAGAGATTAGAATTTGAGTAGTCTCGGTTCTAAATGCTTGTATGAATGGTTTTAACTTGTGAATTATTGGAAATGGAATATGTATGTTAAACTCCAAAATGCAAAAGACCAGTTATTATTCTAAAGATACCAAAACAAGATAAAATAGTATGTTTTAAAGACATTGAAAGGTATATACTCAAATCAGTTTTGTCAATCATCAAAAAGGGGGAGATTGTTGGAAACATGTGAAAAATAAGCCAAGTCTATGTTTTGATGATTAACAAATCAATTTGAGTAAGTTCTGGTTACTAACATGTGTGTGGAGTTGATTAAATGTTTCAAAAATGAAGAAAATGAAGCATGATAGGTCAAGTTGACTTCCAAGTCGACTCAGGCATCAACTTAGGCCAAGTCGATCCCCAAGACCCCAGCAGCGACTTCAAGAGGCGTTTTCTGTCCAGAGTTGAAATCGGAGAGCAAAGCTGCCGAAGTCGCAAATGAAGTCGACTCCGCATGCGACTTGAGTGAAGTCGCAGACCAAGTCGACTCCAGCATCGACTTCAACCATAATTTTCTGTCCAGAGTTGAAATCAAGAACGAGAGCTGCCGAAGTCGCATCCCAAGTCGACTCTGCATGCGACTTGGGTGAAGTCGCAGATCAAGTCGACTCCAGTTTCGACTTCAGTGCGGAACTTGCAGAACTAGTTGACTCAATGCTAGACTCAAGTGAAGATGAAGGCCAAGTCGACTCAAACACTTGACTTGGATCAAATGAAGATCAAATGAAGACAAAAGAAAGCAGGGTTGCATGAATCCATCATGTTGGATCATGAACACATACTCGGACATCTTCCATGCATTCCAAGACTCAAGACTCAAGACATGGAATCAAATATTTTTAAGATAGAAGAATCATAAAGAGTCTTAAGTAATATAAAATGGTGGAATAACAATCAAACAAGAAGAAATTCAAGCAAGCAAGTCATTCCAAAGAATTTCAAGTTCAACTAGTAAGCTGAGGAAGTGAAGTCACACCCAAAGTCGACTTTTCCTGCGACTTGGGTCAGTCGAGGACCAAGTCGACCTAGACTGGAACTTGAAGAAATTACGGACAGTCGAAGTCGCACCCGAAGTCGACTCCATCTGCGACTTGGGCGAAGTCGCACCCGAAGTCGACTTCACCTGCGACTTAGGTCGCAACGGTCAGAAATTTTTCGAACGTTGGCGCATTAAATGCGCGCCACCTACTTTCAAACGTTCGGATTCCCTCAACATTTATAAAAGGCATTCAATATGAACGTGGAGGGTAGCTGAGAATTCATTGATTGAGCACAACTCCCATCTCTAAGAGCATTAAGTGATCAAGCCATCATATAGAAGAAGAACTCTGCTTTCAAACTGCCAAGAGCTACTTGCTGAATCATTAATACTGCTGCACAAGTTCTTCTCTGCGCCAAATCTGCCTTTACACATCAGTAATGTGTAGAAACTTTCTTTTACTTTTTCTTGTTGTATTAAACTTGATTTAGTTTGGGTAACTAAGATCAAGTATAAGCAAAGTAGAGTGTGATTGGAGTGGAATTCGTCACCTACTTGTGCTGTGAATTGTTGATGCCCCCTAGAGCTGGAATCTAGAAGAGAGCAGTGGCTCTAGTTGTATTTGTGAAATCATAGTGGAACCCAAGTCACAAGAGGTGTGAGCTTGGAAGAGTGGAGTAGGGAAGGTTGCCCGAACCACTATAAAATCTTGCTTGTTGATTTTTATTTCTACTCTCAGCACTATATTGCTCTCCATTTGTTTCCTCATAAAGGGGATTAGATTAATCTGAGGTAAAATTTCTGTTTGAGTTGAAAAGTTTTAAATACCCAATTCACCCCTCCCCTCTTGGGTAATTGTCATTAACTCGGGACCAACAAAAATCATACATTTCAGGGGCATTAAAGTTATTTTTCACCCATTATAAACTTATTTTTAAAAATTAAAAATAAATATAGAAAAGTACTATAAATTTACGAAACTTGGTATATAAATTGAATGCACTTAAAAATATGTTTATGAAGAAAAATTAAAAAATATAATTAATTATAAAAACAAATGAATATTGAATCTTAGCCTAAAATACATGATAATGTATAAAACCAGGCTATATATAGAATTATTCAATGTAGATAGACTGCACCATAATTACTATGCAGTTCGTTGCCAAATGAGCCTTATATGTATCAAAATATAATCATACTTGACGCGATCATTTATCTATATAAAAAATATATTTTCGATGGTTTAGATGTTGAAAATATAACTTTAATGTTGATATTTAAATCAAACTAATTTATTACGTTGATTTGTTACCATTTTGAGATGGGGCTTATACGTATGTTTAATTTGGATAAAAATTGATATGTTATTAAAGTAATTTTAAATACAATTGATAGAGTAGATGTTAACTTCATGATCCATTTGCACTCGATTATTTTCCTATATATACGTATATATATGGGTTCCACTTCAATGATACCTCTCTTCTATAGAATCCCTTCATCTTTAATATTTTAATAGTTAATGAAAAACTCACTTCATCTATTATATTTAGCATTATTTATATTATCATGGTAATCCTTTCATTTGTTATTATGCATGGGCCTTATCTATAAATATATAAAATCAACATAATAAAATAGTTTAATGTTAAATATCAATTTAAAGTAGTATTTTCAACATATAAATTATTTAAAATATTACTACTATGTGGAAAAATAACTCTATAAAGTATTATTATATTTTAATATATATGTGTGTGAACGAATTTAATTATTTTTCCTAATTTACACACAAATGTATCTATTTTTTAGCAAATGTGGTATACAAATATAGTTATTTTGGATGATATTTGGTTTTCTGCATATAGTTATGATCTTATTATCTGCAGTTAAGTAATGACTTACTTAGCCTACTCTAATAAACTTACTTAAAAACTTTTTTTTGCTTCCTCCGTAAACTTGTTAATATATATGTATTTAATGTGCAGAGTAAGTTTTACCTTTTTTGAGATGTTTATATTTTTTTAGATTTTTAAACTTAAGGTTATTTTAGCCATTTTAAATGGTTAAAAATTACTGAAATAATCCTATGTTTTAAAAATCTAAAAAAATATATACACAACTCCAAAAATGGTAATGTGCAATTTGTAAAATGGAAAAGGAGCATATATATATATGTGTGTGTGTGAGTGTGTGTGTGAGTGTGTGTTGTTCGCACATTCCATTCAACTTTAATTTTTGGCCTTAAATTCTCCAGTAGCTATATATATATGTATGAGTTTCACTTCTATGAAACCTCTCTTCTGTGTAACCTCCTTCACTTTTAATATTTTAATAGTTGATGAAAAATCAACTTGATCTATTGTGGTTAACATCATTTATATCATCATGGAAACCCTTTCATTTGTTTATTATTATTATTCATGACCTCATCTATAATGTATAAAATCAATATCATAAAATAGTTTAATGTTAATATCAATTTTAAAGTAGTATTTTTAACATCTAAATTATTTAAAATATTATTATTATGTGGAGAAATGATTCTATAAAGTATTATTACATTTTAATATATATGTGAATGATTTTAATCATTTTTCCTAATTTACACTTAAATATATCTATTTTCTAGCAAATGTGGCACATGCACATATTAATTTGGATGAAATTTGTTGTCTTAACTAAACAATTTTAACTAGTATTTTCAACATCTAAACCATCTAAATATTACTACTACGTGGATAAATGATTCTATACACTATTAGTATACTCCAATACATGTAAATGAATCTAAATATTTTTCCAAATTTACACGTAAATAAATATTTTTAGGCAAATGTGGCTCATTTATTTGGTTTGAATGAAACTTATGAGGTCAAATATAATGAATGAATTTGATTTTCATTAATCATAAATATCTTAAAAGTGGAGAGGGATACATGAAATTTCTTATGTATATATATATGTCAGGAATGCTTGCATGATTATATATGGGTTCTGCTTTTATGTAACTAGGTTACATAGAAGTGAAACCATGTAACCTTTTTAAAATTTAAGATTTTAATTCTTGATGGAAAATTCAATCAATTCATTACGTTCAATATCATTTTTTTATCTAGGAGTCTAAGTTTCTTCCCGATCAAATAGATTTATAGGCCACATTTGTTGAAAAAATATATATTCTAAATTATGAAAAATGCTCTGATCCATTTACATGTGTATTGGAATATAATAATACTTTTTAGAATTATTTATCCATGTAGAAATGACATTTTAAACGATTTGGATGTTGAAAATACAACTTTAAAATTAATATTTAACGTTAAACCATTTTAGTATGTTGATTTTCAATGGAGCCCATGTATAGTGACATCATAGAAATAAAACAGTTTCCAAGATACTATAAATAGTACTAAATATAATGGATGAAGTGGATTTTCATCAACTACCAAGATTTTAAATATAAAGGGGGTTACATAGAAAAATGGGGAACCATAGAAGCGATAATGCTTTCATGAAACCCTCCTATGCGACCCCTTCCATTTTTAATATTTTGTTAATTGATGGAAAATTGATTCCATCTATTATAAATAATATCATTTATATATCATGAAAATCTTTTTATTTGTTTATTTTCATTATATATGGGCTCGTCTATAAATGTGAAAAATCAATGTAAATAAATTATTTAATTCTAAATATCAATTTTTAAGTATTATTTTTAACATTTAAAACATCTAAAATATCACTACTATATTAATAAATGATTCTATAAAATATTATTATATCATAATATATATGTGAATGGATGCATTTTTCCTAATTTATACACAAATATAATTATTTTTGAGCAAATGTAGCCAATGTACATATTTGATTTGAAAGAAACTTGGCTTAAAAAAATTATGTTAAATAAATGAATAGATTGAATTTTACATCAATCATTAATATCTAAAAAATGAAAGGAGTTACATGAAACTACTTCTATGTAACTCGATTACAAAAAGTGGGCCTACAAATATACTTGTTGTAGTGCAGATGGACTGCACCATAAATTATGGTGCAGTTTGCTGTAAAATGATCCCACACATATTAGAATGTTATGGTACTTTAAACAATCATTTATCCATATGAAAATCATACTTCAAATGGATGATCAAAATATCACTTTAAAATTGATATTTATAATTAATTATTTTATTATATTGATTTTGTATCATTTTAAGACGGGACCCATACACATGTTGGATTTGGATCAAAACTGATTTGTGAATAAAGTGAATAATTTTAAATACAATGGGTGGAGTAGATTTTCTATTCAAACCTAGTGAGCCCTATAGTGCATGGATTGCACAGTGCAGTCACATGCACTAGATTAATTTTCATATATATATAGCTTCATTTCTATATAACCCAATTATATAGAAATGATTTCATGTACCTGTTTCCATTTTTTAGATGTTGATGATTTATGCGAAATTCAATTTATTCATTTTATTTAACATCATTTGTTTAGCTAGAATAACAAGTTTCATCAAAAATTGAATATGCTCATGGGCCAAAATTGCTAAAAAATAAGTATATTGATGTGTAAATTAAAGATAATGCTTACATCTATCCACACATGTATATTAGAATATAATAATACTCTATAGAATCATTTATCCTCATAATAATGATATTTTAGATGGTTTACATGCTGAAAATACTAGTTAAAAAATTATTTTTGATATTAAATCAATTTATTACATTGATTTTGTACATTTATAGATGAAGCCCGTATACAATTATACTAAATAAATGAGAGAGTTTCCATAATAATACAAGTGATACTAAACACAATAACTTGAGTAAAATTTTCATCAATCATTAAGATATTAAAAAAGAAGAAAATTACATGGAGGAAAGGTTTCGCAAAAGTGAAGCGCTTTAAATAGAGGGATATTATTAGGTACATTTGTCGTGCACCGTAATAGTGCTACAGGCCGCCCATCTAACCATTCATGTAAGCAAATGAAATCCAGCTGAGGTAACAAGTCCGCGTAGTTGTTCGATTTTTAATTTTGAAATGACGTTAGGATCAAAGAGGAGTAAGAAAATTGGAAAAAAAATTTCAAATCTAGCCCCAAAAATCACATATCCACAATTTATAGTGATGTGCCTCTAGAAATTAAGCTAAGAAGAGTGGAAGAATTTTATGTTACATAATGAATTTTTCTTGCAAATTCCAATTGAACTTCCCAAAAAATGACCCATTTGTTTCACGAAACTCTTTTCTTAGATAAGCAAGTGTGTACAAGGTGGGTTTTTCTCACTCAAATCATCTTGCCAAATGTGAGGATTTTTCCTTGGCTTTCAAAAAAAAAAAAAACTCGTTTCCCACTTTTCTTACAACTCTAGGTTAGAAAGATCATACTCTATATGCTTGGTATTGCATCATTTGACTACGTCCAAAGGTTAGGTTTTGGTAGTTATAGATGCATTGGTTCCTTCATCCCTATTATTTGCATACATACTAATTAGAGAAGAGGAGCTTTTTTTTTCATAGTGACATTTTGCTTTTCATTTCCCATATACACTATTTTGTTAATTTGGTTTTTATTTAAGAAGATGAGATTTTTATGGCATTAGCATTTCTCTCTACATTACTTTTATAATCAACATGCTTATTTGTAGGGGGATTATAGATTTATGAAATCAGTATCCTCTACAAGAATATGGGCATGATGATTGGCAGGAAAAGTATGAGATTTGTGAAATTAGTATCATTTATGGACATATTAGTGATAATTGGAAATTAGTAATATATTTTGGGGGCATTTTATACCAATTTAGTGGGTAATTAATTGAGTTTTGTGTGAAATTTACTCTAAAATGTGGTTTTATAACATTTGGGCATTAAATATTAAGTTCAAGTTATTTAAATAATTTTTGTAATCTTTTGGCTTGAAATTACATTTTAATTGTTGCCATGAAATTAAATGGGCTTGAAATAATTTTTATAGTGATAACCCACTAATGATTTTTGATGAATTAATCATTTAAATATTTTTTATGCAGATTTGTAAATCCAAGCAGTGGGGCCCACTAAGCATCCAGCAACATCCAGCCGTCCATCTTTATTTGCTGACATCACCGTCCACTAGAAAAGCATCCAGGCCGTTGAGAAAATCCAGTGGGTCCCACAAGAACGATCAGCACCACATAAACCATCTAAAGCATCTGAAATTCCTGAAATCAGCACTGTCCAGAATTTCAATTAATCATGGTTGTTCAAACAAAATTCAGCGGGCCCCACCAGAAATCATGCGGCTAGATCACGTCTAGCAAATTAGAAATACCCACAAGATCACGTCCAATTGCTCAACACCATTCAAACTAGAATTTCAGCGGCTGCCCATTTAATCAAAACCGTCCAGCAAGTTAAAAAAAGCCCAGCCAACCAAAATCTCCGAGCGGTCCAATTAAATCAAAGCATTGCAATTTAATTACAAGCTTCCTAAACCATGCTGAAATATTCAGCACCGAAGAGGAAATCTCCAAAGATGCAGATCACATTTAGTCGTCCAGAAATTTAATTCCCACAAGTTCACGTCCCAGCATTCCTCCCTTAATCCATGTATGCATATTTTTAAGCCTTGCTAGAAATTCAGTACCGAACCGAAGCATCCTAACCGTCTAAGTCCGGCAACCAATCTGGTGTACCGTCTAGAAGTTCTAAGCTGCACAATTCGCCTAAGCGTCCAACAATTCAGATTGTGTTTAAATTGGGGCCCACCTATGACACATATCAGCCGAATCCAACGCAAATTCAAATTACGTTGGGGAATATGGGGTCCACCTATACGCACTTATGGATGGATATAAAAGGGGCAACAAGCAACGGAGAAGGGGAATTGCAGGAAGCAGAAGAATTCCAGCGGGTAGAGAAAAATCACGGCAGAATTTGGAGAGAAAAAATTAAAGAGAAAGAGAGAGCAAGGAGGAGGAGAGCACGGGCAAGAGGCGAACTGTCGAGTTGCGTGGAGCGGCCGACACACCATCAGAGGCTTCAAACCAATAAGCTTTCCTATCATTTTCCTTTTTAATTTTTATTGTCTTGTTTAAGATGGATTTGGATTTTAATTTTATTTTGGACTTAAACATATTTGGCTAAACCCTAAATCTAGGGTTTAGGATGTAACATGCGTACAATGTAGCGTGGTGTGGGTTTTTAATTTTACTTATATTGGATATTGTTGTTAATTTAATATCTTATGATTTTAGTACTTGTTTTGTACATGGGTCCGTACTTTAGCATAATTCCATATATTAGGTGATGGAACCGAGAGGTGGAAACCTAATATATAATAATCAAGATATTAAACCTAAAAATCTAAGACCATGAGAATAGACATGATAACCTTGAGGAATTTCATGAACAAACTACAGAACTTAATGGATTCTAATTAACTTAATCCCATGAGAATAGGTGGTTAAGAAAATTAGGGTACGCCTTGTAGGTTTCGAGAGAAAGTGCAAGGATAAATTAGGGTTTGTTTTCCTTTAACAAATAATATCCAGATTAAATCATTATACCACTACCTATTGCAAAAGATGCATGTGAAATCTTAGACCTTAGGTACTCACACTCTCATTCTCTACTCGTTCTAATTTGCAATTTTCTCTTTCTATTTTTCTATTTTTTTCCATTTTATTTGCTATATTCTCCTCATATTCGACACGAAAGCATTTAAAAGCATAGTTTAAGTCCCGAATTCCATGTGGATCAATAATTTATATACTACAATCTATGACCCGTGCACTTGCGGTGACATTGCGAACAAGTATTTTTGTGCCGTTGCCGGGGAATTCAACGTTACTTTAATTTTTATTTTTAGATACCTTTTTTTCCTTTCTCTATTTTTGTCTATTTTTTTTACTTTCTGTCCTTTGTCTCTATCTATTTTTATTTTTATTATATTATATTATATTTATTATTTTATTTTATTATTTTTATTTTTATTTTTTTCTTTCTTTTCCATCTCTCGTTCTTATTTGTTTTTATTTTTTCTGAACTAGCTAGTTAATCTTTGTATGCACCCACATACCCAAAACTTTGCAAAACAACTAGCTGAAAAACTCTTTGTTGCTGACCCTGAGATTGAAAGAACGTTTAGGAGAAGAATTCGTGATTACAAGCTGCAATCTTCTCAAGAAACCATGGCGGAACGCAACAATCCAAACCCGCCATATCAAGAGCAGGAGGAAGGCCAGGCTGAGAACAACGCTTCTCCAAGAAGGGTAACTCTTAGTGATCGGAACCGCCCGAACTCTCGAGGATTTCGATCATGCATAGTAGAACTAGATATTGATGCAAGAAGCTTTGAACTCAATCCCGGACTTATTCGGATGGTTCAACAGGACCAATTTTCAGGACTATCCTCTGAAAACCCAACCGTACATATCACTAAGTTTCTACAGCTGTGCAACACAATCAGGGTACAAATATCCCATGCGAGGTAACCGTCTTCAGCTTTTCCCATTTTCTCTTCGTGATAGGGCAAACGAGTGGTTCTATTCTATACCACCCGGAACTTTCAGTACATGGGATGAGCTCTCTACTGCTTTCCTGGAGAAATTCTTTCCACCCACTAAAACCAGGAAAATTCAGGACGAAATCAATCAGTTCATCCAAAAAGATGGCGAAACTCTATACGACGTGTGGGAGAGAATGAAAGATTTGCAGTGCAAGTGTCCACATCATGGCATCTCGCAATGTGATATTATTGAAAAAAATTTCAATGGACTCGATAGACCTAGCCGAAGCGCCATCAATTCAGCCGCTGGTGGCCGATTCATGCGATTCAATAATGAGGAGGCTCTCGAACTCCTCGATGACTTGGCTCTTTATGATTCTCAATACGGCGACGTCCGAGGACCCTCTCGGCGAGGTAATGTATATAATGTTGGTCCCGAGTTAATGACAATTACCCAAGAGAGGAGGGGTGAATTGGGTATTTAAAATTTTTCAACTTAAACTGAAACTTTACCCCGGTTTAGTTTAGTCCACTTTAGTAAAGCAAATGGAAAGCAACAAGATTATGAAAGCAAAAATGAAAAACAATGGACAAGATTTATAGCGGTTCGGGCAACCTTCCCTACTCCACTCTTCCAAGCTCACACCCCTTGTGACTTGGGTTCCACTATGTATTCCATGAATACAACTAGAGTCTCTGCTCTCTTCTAGATTCTAGCTCTAGGAGGCATATACAATCAGAGCCTCCGCTCTCTTCTAGATTCTAGCTCTAGGGGGCATATACAATACACAACACAAGTAGGTGACGAGTCTCACTCTAGTCACAACGCTACTTTGCTATCACTTGGTTTGAAACACCAAAATCAAACCAAGCATAAAAAATTGAATAACAAAATGAAATGAAAGAAATCTACACTTTACAGATTTGTGTAGGCAAGTTTCAGCTCGAGGAAGAACTCATAGAAGTGACGGGTTGATCGACGTTGGAGTATGCAGCAAATTGAAGCTCGTTCTTCCTTCCAAACTTGTATAGATCACTCAAATGTAGAAGAAAGTGGAGTATTGAACTTAGTAGCTTCTCTTTCCTCTTTTTCTGCTCAATCTTGTATATTTTCACGTTTGCTTGAGTGTCTATATATAATGGGAGAAGAGATTTGTGTTGGTCCCGAGTTAATGGCAAAACCCAAGAGGGGATGGGTGAATTGGGTTCTTAAAAATTCTTTGGTAAATTAAAACTTAACTCCTTTAAAGTTTAATCCCCTTGAGTGTAACAAATAGAAAGCAATAAGATAATGAAAGCGAAAATGAAAAATAGTAGACAAGATTTATAGTGGTTCGGGCAACATTTCCCTACTCCACTCTTCCAAGCTCACACACCCTTGTGACTTGGGTTCCACTATGTATTCCGCGAATACAACTAGAGTCTCCTCTCTCTTCTAGATTCTAGCTCTAGGGGGCATATACAACCAGAGCCTCCGCTCTCTTCTAGATTCTAGCTCTAGGGGGCATATACAATCAACACAAGTAGGTGATGAGTTACACTCCAATCACAACTCTACTTGCTATGTCTTGGTTTGAACCATCAAACTCAAACCAAGCACCAAAAACAAACAACAGTATGAAAATAGAAGAAATCTACACTTTATTGACTTGTGTAGCAAGTTTCAGCTCGAGGAAGAATCTGTAGAAGCAACCAATCGTATTACGTTGAAGCAAACCGCAACTTTGAAGCTTGTTCTTCCTTTGAAAATGAATAGATCACTCAATTGTAGGGAAAAGTAGATAAAAGCTCTTAGTAGCACTTCTTTCCTCTTTTTCAACTCTTTCTTGTGTGTATCCACGTTTGCTTGAGTGTCTATATATATAGAGGAGGGAGAATTTTGAACGTTATAGAGTTGGTTGGGGCGTAATAAATGTTCCAACGTTCAAAAATTTGAACATTACGTCTCCAAGTCGCAGGTGGAGTCGACTTCGTGTGCGACTTCGCTGTTCTTCATCTTCCAAGTCTATCTTCTAGGTCGACTTGGCTTGAGTCTTGGCCTCAAGTCGATCTTGGAGTCGACTTGGGGTGCGACTTGACCTCAAGTCGATCTTGGCGTCGACTTGATGTGCGACTTGGCTATTTCCTTGTGCCAAGTCAGTTTGATCTTTGTTGATATATCTCTTGTTTGCTTAACTTCTTCTTCTTCTTATGTCTTTCAATACTTAGAAGCTTATTTGTACAGACTTAGCTTTAAGTCACGTGAACTTGAGGAACTTGAATCTTGTATGAACTATTCCAACTTTGATTTGGAATGAATCCATGTTTCTTCCTTGCTTTAAACTTGAATTAGTCTTCATACATTCAAGTTTGAGAAACTTGAGTTGTCTTTATCTTGAACTGGACTTGCTCTTAGACTTGTTCTTGAAAATCTGTCTTATCATGTTGAGGTTGATGCTAGAGTCGACTTTGCCTACGACTTCACCCAAGTTGCATGTAGAGTCGACTTCAGTTGCAACTTCAGAAGTTTTGCTGCTTAATTTTAACTTTGAAAGGAAGACGCCTCCTCAAGTCGATTCTGGGGTCGACTTCATCTGCGACTTAGCCTCAAGTCGCAAGTGGAGTCGACTTCATCTGCGACTTCGGTTGTTTTGTCTTCCAAAATCAACGCTGGAGGGAAAATGCTACTTCAAGTCGATACTGGAGTTGACTTCATTTGCGACTTGGACTCAATTCGCAAGTTGAGTCTACTTCATCTGCGACTTCGGATGTTCAAATCCCCAATTTCAACGCTGTCAAAAAAATGCATGTTGAAGTTGCTTGTGGAGTCGACTTCGGGATCGACTTCGCCTAAGTCGAAGTCGAAGTCGACTTGATGACCAACTTGGTTTGATTTTTCATTCCTTAAAGATATTCAAAAAACTCATTAATAATCATAACATACTCAATTTTTTATTTGTTAATCATCGAAACTTGTTCTTTGGTCAATTTGTTTTTCGATTCAACTATTGTTTCCAACAATTTGAACGTTAGAGAGTTGGTTGGCACATAATAAATGCGCCAACGTTCAAATTTTCGAACGTTACGATTCAAGTCGCAGGTGGAGTCGACTTCGGGTGCGACTTCAGTTGAAAATAGGTTGCTCAAGTTCTTTCTCAGGTCGACTTGATCTTGAACTTGACCCAAGTCACACGTGGAGTCGACTTCGAGTGCGACTTCAGATTCCTCCAATTTCCAAGTCTATCTTTTAGGTTGACTTGGACTGGGACTTGACCCAAGTCGCTGCTAGAGTCGACTTCGGTTGCGACTTGACTTTCTCAACTTGCTAGTTGAACTTCAATTCTTTTGAAATGACTATGGTCACTTTATTTCCTTCAAATTAAATGTTCTTCCCTTGATTTGTATCATTTTAAATTCTGTATGATTATTTTAGTTTGAAACCTTTTGACTCCATGTTTTGAATTTTTGAATACTTGAGTCTTGGAGTGCATGACTCCACATTTATTTTCATCCTTTGGAGCAAGGCCTTGTTGATCGCATTCGTCGGCTTCACACCTCGAATGGCTCTCCTTCAATGTCGACCTCGAAATGCTCCATGATCTTAGTAATCCAAGTCCCATAGGGCAAAACCCCTCGTGGGTTGTCTTTTCTGGAGGCCAGGGCTTCTACGAATAGTCGCGGGAGACTGACTTTTACTCGATTGGCGACTTACCAAAGGATTTCTGCCTCCTGCGGGTTCAATTGATTTCTGCCTCCGCCTTTTGGGTAGATGTAGTGGGCAATTAATAGCCTTAGGACCCTTAGCCTTGGGGATAAGTCCATGTAATGCAAGAACTTGATCTCGGGATGATATTTATTGCTCCTGGTGAGCCGATTGTACATGAGAGTGATAGATAGATCTGCAGGCAGCTGCTCATCCTCATAAGGGACCTCCAAGATTCGTCCCACCTGCCTAATAGCTTGATCTAGGCTTAGGACCCCTCTTGTTCCCAAAAACATTTCTACTCCTTTTACAAATGTGCTGAAATATTGATCATCCCATAGGTAGTAGAAAATCCTAGTCAGGTCACGGTATACTCTGTCGTCTGATTTCAACAATCTGGTTCATTCTTAGAAATCTAAAAGCTCCTCTATTTCAAACTCATAATCACTTAAGAATTGAAGTCTATGATCTTAGGAATGAATACCTTACGCTCATAGAAACTTTTGTAGAAGCGACTATACTGCAACTCTGTCTTGAAATACGTCGTCGGCATTTTCAAGACCTGCCCTCTTGTGACTAGGGTTCCCCTTCTTCTAGCCCCTACATCTGAACTTCCAGATGTCTGAGTTTCTTCTCCCCTTCGGGCTGTTGTAGATGGAGTCTCGGCTTGAAATCGAACCCGACGGCCAGTGGAAGTCAATGGTTCGTCCTGGGCACGCTTCGAGGGAGTCCGTTGCCTCCTGAGGACATCCTCCTCAGCTTGGGAGTTGGATGGTCTGGGAATGGGCCTTTGGGAAGGCTTGAATACAACTAATTTGGGCAATTTAGATTTGGTTCCATTAGATTTGATTTGTGGAGATGGGTTTTTCAAAATGGACCTCGAGAGAGAGAAATGGATACCTTGAGATGGAAAATGAAAGCTTGAGAGAGAAGATTGAGAAGAACAGTTTGGCTTGAGAGGAAAAAGGAGAGAAGCAGATAAAGAGTAGAGAGAAAAAGACGACTGTGAGAGGGAGACAGAGTTGGAACAGGCCGGAGAAAAAAGAGAGAGATAGATGGAAAGGTCGGAATCTGAGCGGGAGAGAGAGATGAGAGCTAACAGAAAGGGAGTCTGCCAGAGAGGGAGGAGAGAGAGAGAGAGAGCAGACGCCAGAGGAAAGCCGGAGAGATGAAAGGAAGAGAGGGAGAGTGAGCAGCGGAAGAGAAATGGAAACTGGAACGGAGAGAGAGATCTTACCGGTGAAAAAAAAGGGGGGGAATGGAGAGAAAATGCGACAGAGAAGAAGCTCGAGAAAGAGAATCGAAGAGAGATGAGAGGGAAAGCTTCAAGCCGAAAAAGAATGGAGAAGAACGGAAAATGAGAAGTCGTCGCGGGAGAAATGGAGAAGAAGAGGAGAAAGAAGAAGATTGGAAGAATAAGGGATCGAGCGGGAAGCTGGATGGTCGCTCGTGAAGTCGACTTGCCCTAGGCGAAGTCGACTTCGCCCCTGAGTCGACTTGGCCTATCGACTTGGACTTTTCTAAGTCCATTTCTCCTATCTAATTATTCCTAATTTAACTCAATCATCCCCATATCCTTTCTAATTTTCTTAAAAGATTCTTTCGCTAAAGGTTTGGTGAATATATCAGCAATTTGATCCTTAATTTTCACATATTCCAAACAAACATCATGATTTTCAACATGTTCATGAATAAAATGATGTCTTACATCTATATGTTTGGTTCTAAAATGCAATATAGAATTTTTAGTCAAACAAATTGCACTTGTATTATCACATCTAATTGGAATATTATAATAATCAATACCATAGTCTTTTAGTTGTTGTTTCATCCAAAGTAGTTGGACACGATAGCTCCCGGCGGCTATATATTCAGCTTCCGCCGTAGATAGAGCAACACTAGTTTGTTTCCTTGAATACCATGAAACCAACATGTTTCCAAGGAATTGACATGTTCCACTAGTGCTTTTTCTATCTACTTTGTATCCGGAAAAATCCGCATCCGAGTAGCCGATTAAATCAAAAGTTGACCCCTTTGGATACCATAGTCCAAGATTAGTAGTATTTATTAAATATTTAAAAATTCTTTTTACAGTCAATAAATGTGATTCTTTAGGACATGATTGAAATCTAGAACACATGCAAACACTGAAAAGAATATCCGGTCTAGAAGCAGTTAAATACAACAAAGATCCTATCATACTTCTATATAGCTTTTGGTCGATACATTTTCCGTTTTCATCCGTGTCGATCTTGATTGTTGAACTCTTTGGAGTGTTTGCTCCCTTGCTAGTTTGCATTCCAAATTTCTTTAGCATTTCTTTGATATACTTGGATTGATTTATGAATATCACTTCGGCTTGTTGCTTATTTGTAGTCCAAGGAAGAAATTCAATTCTCCCATCATGCTCATTTCGAATTCGCTCTGTATAATCTTATAAAATTCTTTCCACAGAGTTTCATTAGTAGCACCAAATATTATATCATCTACGTAAATTTGAACAATTAAAATATGTTTACTCTTATACTTGATGAATAATGTAGTATCAACCTTTCCTTTTTGAAATTCATGATCAATCAAAAATTTATTCAACCTTTCATACCAAGCTCGTGGAGCTTGTTTTAGTCCGTATAATGCCTTGGTTAATTTATAAATATATTTTGATTGATCCTTTTCTTCAAATCCAGGGGGTTATTCAACATATACTTCTTTATTCAAGTATCCATTCAAAAATGCGCTTTTCACATCCATTTGAAACAATTTGAAATCCATGTGAGAAGCAAATGCAAGTAAAATGCGTATGACTTCTAGTCTGGCCACAGGTGCATATGATTCTTCAAAATCAATCCCTTCTTCTTGGGAATTCCCTTTGGCTACTAGTCTGGCTTTATTTCTTATTACAAGTCCACTTTCGTCTAATTTGTTCCTAAATACCCATTTGGTACCAATAATAGTGCAATCTTTGGGTCTAGGAACTAAATGCCATACATTATTCCTTTCAAATTGGTTTAGCTCTTTTTGCATTGCAATAACCCAGTTTTCATCATTAAGAGCTTGATCAATAGTTGTTGGTTCAATTTTTGATACAAAAGCATATTGTCCATAAATGTTTTGTTTTGACCTTCTAGTCTTTACTCCTTCATAGATATTGCCAATAACTTTGCTCAATTGGATGGACATTTTTGAATTTCAAATCAGTTGGAGGTTTTTGAGAATTGTTACCTTTACTTACCTTTTCCTCTGTAGAGTTTTCTGGCTTGGGCTCAGTTTCCTCTTGTTGCTCTTGTTGCTTTGCTTTTGAATTCTTTGATGTATCATCTGCATCACTTAATTCATCCTCCTTTTTTGGAGTTTGGTTAAATTCATAAAAAACAACATGTATTGATTCCTCTACTATTTGATTTTTTTTGTTAAAAATTCTATATGCTTTGCTATTTGATGAATAACAAAGGAAAATTGCCTCATCACTTTTGGTATCTAATTTTCCCAAATTTGTTTTTCCATTGTTTAGCACATAACAAGTACATCCAAAAGTATGGAAAATATGATATGTTTGATTTTCTGCATTTCCAAAGTTCATATGGGGTCTTTTTCAATATTGCTCTAATGGTGACTCGGTTTAATACATGACAAGCTGTACTTACAGCTTCACCCCAAAATTTTTTAGACAATTTACTCTCATTTAGCATAGTTCTAGCAATTTCTTGTATTGTCCGATTTTTCCTTTCAACAACTCCATTTTGTTGAGGAGTTCTTGGTGCAGAAAATGTATGGTGAATTCCTTTTTCATTACAGAATTCTATGAATTATTTATTTTCAAATTCACCACCATGATCACTTCTAATGGAAATAATTGAACTTTGTTTTTCATTTTGCACCAAATTTGAAAAAGTGATAAACATAAAAAATGCTTCATCCTTGCTAGCTAAGAGTATAATCCAAGTAAATCTTGAAAAATTATCAATAATTACAAACACATACTTTTTCCCACAAAGAGTTAAAATGTTCGATGACCTATAAAGATTCATATGCAGTAATTCAAGTGGCCTAGTTGTTAAAATTTTCTTTTTGGTGGAAAATGACATTTTGGGTTGTTTAGATAATTGACAAGCTTTGTAAATCTTATCCTTGTCATATTTAAGCTTTGGTAACCCTTGTACTAGATTCTTTTTCCACAAAGTTTTAATATTTGACATATTTATATGTCCAAGCCTTGTATGTCATGTCCATGGATCATTTTCTATGACTATTAGATATTTTTCCTCAAGTTCATCTAGACAAACCAAATATACATTTCCATGTCTTTTGCTACTAAATACTATGTGTTCATCATAAAAAACATTGCATATAGAGGGTTCAAATACAACTTTATATCCTTTGTCATATAATTGACTAATACTCATTAGGTTGTGTTTGAGTCCTTCAACAAATAGTACGTTCTCAATACATGCATTTGAAATTCCATAAACATTTTCTTTACCTTTTATTTTACCTTTTTCATTATTTTCAAAGGCAACTATTCCTTCATTGCACGGGTTGATTTTATGGAACAGTGCTTTTTCTCCTGTCATGTATCTTGAGTAGCCACTATCCATAAACCATATATTATTGGCCTTAGCTCTAAGACAAACCTGCAAGAATCAAGTCAAGTGGAGCTCATCTTTTTGGTACCCATTTTATGGGTCCATTTGGGTTAGTTATCCATTAGAATCTACGTTGATCTTCTTTTGAAGCCATATATCCAATGCTTTTGGGCATCCAAACCAATTTTGCACCAAGATTTTGTAATTTTCTCAATTTACATTGATAAACCTTGTGTCTCAACTTGTTGCAAAAATTACAAGATCTTGGTAGTCTAGGAGTGGAAATCCATTTGGTAATTGGTTCCCCAGTTGGTCTTTTGGTCCAAACCACATGATTTATTCTAAGTTTAGCATAAATGGGTTTAGCTTTGTTCCTTAGAGCATTAGATTTCTCTTGCTCAAATGTGGTATACCCAAGTCCTTTCTTACAACTTTAGGAGGTCATGTTCAAGAACATTTTGATATTTTCTCCAGGATTAGAAAACTTAGCAAGCGATTCATTTAATGATTCATTTTCCTTTTTGATTTTTTCTAACTAATTTGTAGAAAAAATAGAAAAGAATTTTTGTTTGGAGGTTATCTCTTGACTACTTGTGCAGTTTGTTGAAGTGGTTTGATCCTCCAAGATTTTTGTCGCTGCAAGACATATATCGAAATTTGCCATGCAACAAATTCTTGCGCAATCTGCTTCACATTCTTCACTTGAAGAGCTGCATGTTGTTGATTCTTCTTCGTTTATGTACATGTCTCTTCCTTTGATTCTTTGGAACTTTCTGTTGTCGCCTTGATCTTTTCTTTGCTCCTTTGCTTTAGTTTCTTCGAGCGTTGGGCATTGGGCTTGCATATGCCCCGTACCGCCACACCGGTAACATTTTGTTGTCTCTTTTCTTTTCTCTTTAAAATTTCTTTCTTTAAAGTTTCTGAAATTTCTTCCTTTCCTTACAAATTTTTTGAATCGTTTTGTAAGTAAAGCAATTTCATCGTCGTTTTGTGACGACGATGTGGAGTCATCCGAATCTTGTGTGGCTTTCAAGGCGATGGCTCTCTTGCATTTGTGGTGATCTTTATTTATTTTCTTGATTAGCTCATGTGACATTAATGAGCCAATGAGATCTTCTAACTTCAATGTGTTTAGGTCCTTGGCTTCTTCTATTGCAGTAATCTTTGGAGTCCAAGATTCCGGTAAAGCTCTTAGAATCTTCATGACCTGCTTAGATTCAGAAATTTCTTTTCCTAGACCTTTCAAGGCATTAATAATCTTGGAAAATCTAGCAAACATTTCAGAAATATTTTCTGTTTTCAACATTTTAAAGCTTTCTAATTCTCCAATCAAAATTTTTCTCCTTGTCCTTTGGACTTGAGAAGTTCCTTCATAGATAGATGTTAATGTATCCCATATCTCTTTGGCAGTCAAACAAGAGGATACTCTATCATATTTGGCGGCAGTAAGAGTACAAAATAATGAATTCATAGCCTTAGCGTTTCTCTTAACAATTTTCACTTCCTCATCGGTCCATTTGGAAGCTCTTTCATCAGTGGGCAGGGTCACACCGTCATGGATTGCAATCCAAGAGTCCATATCTGTAGCCATGATGAGTTGTTTCATACGTAGCTTCCAATAGCCAAAATTGTTTCCATCAAACAAAGGTGGCATAGTAAAAGATTGACCTTCAGCAAATGCGGGAACGGAAGTAGATTGGGATGCCATGTCAAAAGATCTTTTTGATAAAACTCAAAGACCTGCTCTGATACCACTTGTTGGTCCCGAGTTAATGGCAATTACCCAAGAGAGGAGGGGTGAATTGGGTATTTAAAATTTTTCAACTTAAACTGGAAACTTTACCCCGGTTTAGTTTAGTCCCCTTTAGTAAAGAAAATGGAAAGCAATAAGATTATGAAAGCGGAAATGAAAAACAATGGACAAGATTTATAGTGGTTCGGGCAACCTTCCCTACTCCACTCTTCCAAGCTCACACCCCTTGTGACTTGGGTTCCACTATGTATTCTACGAATACAACTAGAGTCTCCGCTCTCGTCTAGATTCCAGCTCTAGGGGGCATATACAATCAGAGCCTCCGCTCTCTTCTAGATTCTAGCTCTAGGGGGTATGTACAATACACAGCACAAGTAGGTGACGAGTCCCACTCCAGTCACAACGCTACTTTGCTATCACTTGGTTTGAAACACCAAAATTAAACCAAGCATAAAAAACTGAATAACAAAATGAAATGAAAGAAATCTACACTTTACAGATTTGTGTAAGCAAGTTTCAGCTCGAGGAAGAACTCGTAGAAGTGACAGGTTGATCGACGTTGGAGTATGCAGCAAGTTGAAGCTTGTTCTTCCTTCAAAACTTGTATAGATCACTCAAATGTAGAAGATAGTGGAGTATTGAACTTAGTAGCTTCTCTTTCCTCTTTTTCTGCTCAATCTTGTATATTTTCATGTTTGCTTAAGTGTCTATATATAATGGGAGAAGAGATTTGAATGTTAGAGAGTTGGTTGACGCGTAATAAATGCGCCAACGTTCAAATTTTTGAACGTTACGATCCAAGTCGCAGATGGAGTCGACTTTGGCTGCGACTTCACCCAAGTCGCAGGCTGGAGTGGACTTCGGGTGCGACTTCAGTTGAAAATAGGTTGCTCAAGTTCTTTCTCAAGTCGACTTGGTCTTGAACTTGACCCAAGTTGCATGTGGAGTCGACTTCGAGTGCGACTTCGGATTCCTCCAATTTTCAAGTCTATCTTTTAGGTCGACTTGGACTGGGACTTGACCCAAGTCGCTGTTGGAGTCGACTTCAGTTGCAACTTGACTTTCTCAGCTTGATAGTTGAACTTGAATTCTTTTGAAATGACTATGGTCACTTTATTTCCTTCAAATTAAATGTTCTTCCCTTGATTTGTATCATTTGAAATTCTGTATGATTATTTTAGCTTGAAACCTTTTGACTCCATGTCTTGAATTTTTGAATACTTGAGTCTTGGAGTGCATGAAAATATCTAAGTGATAGTTCTTGATCTAGCTAGATGAATTCATGCAACTTTGCTTGCTTTGGACTTGTTTTAATCTTCATTTGGTCCAAGTCGAATGCTTGAGTCGACTGGGTCTTCAACTTCACTCAAGTCTAGCATCGAGTCGACTTGGTCTTCAACTTCACTCTTCAAGTTCTGTGCTTGCATCCTGAAGTCGATGCTGGAGTCGACTTGGTCTGCGACTTCACCCAAGTTGCATGTGGAGTCGACTTCATTTGCTACTTCGACAACTCTTGGTCCCCAATTTCAACGCCGGACAAAAAAAGGCCTTGAAGTCTATGCTGGAGTCGACTTGGGAGTCGACTTGGGGATCGACTTGACCTGTCATGCTTCATATTTTTCAATTTTATATCCTTAAACATTGCACAAAATATATTAGGAGCTAAAACTCACTCAAATTGTGTTGTTAATCATCAAAATATATATTTTGGGTATTTTACTTTTGATTTTAACACTTGTTTCCAACATATAACATCGAATCTATAAATTCACTTCATGCTAAACTTGATCAACTTTTGCAGCAAAAGAAGCGGGAACCCACGGACCGAAATGCATCTTCTTCTCGAAATATTTCATGTGAGATCTATGGAGCTTCACACTATACGTCTGAGTGTAGTTTTGCAAGCCAAGATGACAAGCTGCGTATATGTCTATTAAATTGCTTGCTATTTACGCAAGTATACGTGCTTTCGATGGGTGGAAAATTCTGAGTTTTCATGATTCAACTAAACTAGCTATTGCAATGAGAAATCAGAGTAGAGATGTGAAACTACTGGATACTGGAAACGAGTTTTCTTATCAGGGATGGAGATGGATAGATCAGAATCCTTGAATCTAAACTATATTGCTCTGGTTCTTTTTAATTGTATTGCATATGGATTTGCTAGCCCAAGTTCATATATCTTCATATATGTCTTCCAACAGTATATAAAGCTAATTACACCCTATTTAAGTGATATGTTCTCATGCCATTAAATAAAGTGCAATTGATAAGTTCAT
This sequence comes from Annona cherimola, assembly GCA_030490835.1. NCBI lineage: Eukaryota > Viridiplantae > Streptophyta > Magnoliopsida > Magnoliales > Annonaceae > Annona > Annona cherimola. The sequence goes on along the minus strand of CM059977.1, from coordinate 43,790,207 downwards.
AACTTGTATAATGACTACTAAGGGTTTAACGGTATATTCCTATCCGTTAAACAACTCTCCTTATACAAAGGTCGAAACCTATGCCTTGCACATGGATCTGGCAGAGATTTTCCTCTTCCAAGGATAAATCAAGCAATTAAATCATCTTACAAGGTAACTGTCATGCACAGACCCAGAAAAGCAACCATTGGGTCTGACGCACAGAGCACACAAACCCAGAAAACGTCCATTGGGCCTGCAGGCTATGGGCCTCACATTGTGATATTGTCCGCTCTGGCCTGGCAGCTTAGCCGCACGACTTTAAAACGCGTCACACCATATTGAACTTGAGACCTACTTATAAACTACCAGGAACTTTCTCCCCTTTTCGATGTGGGATTCGGTTCTGGGCTATTATAAGCCCACCAGCTTCCGCCTGGTTCGTCCCCGAACCACAACCCAACTCTGGGCTTCTGCCTGCAGCCCTGACTTTCACTGGTTCAACTCTCCGAACCACATCTACTGGAGGGGGAGCCGCTCTGATACCACTGTCACGCACAGACCCAGAAAAGTAACCATTGGGTCTGACGCACAGAGCACACAAACCCAGAAAACATCCATTGGGTCTGCGGGCTATGGGCCTTACAGTGTGATATTGTCCGCTCTGGCCTGGCAGCTTAGCCGCACGGCTTTAAAACGCGTCACACCATATTGAACATGAGACCCACTTATAAACTACTAGGAACTTTCTCCCCTTTTCGATGTGGGATTCGGTTCTGGGCTATTACAAGCCCACCAGCTTCCGCCTGGTTCGTCCCGGAACCACAACCCAACTCTGGGCTTCTGCCTGCAGCCCTGACTTTCACTGGTTTAACTCTCCGAACCACATCTACTGGAGGGGGAGCCGCTCTGATACCACTGTCACGCACAGACCCAGAAAAGCAACCATTGGGTCTGACGCACAGAGCACACAAACCCAGAAAACGTCCATTGGGCCTGCGGGCTATGGGCCTCACAGTGTGATATTGTCCGCTCTGGCCTGGCAGCTTAGCCGCACGGCTTTAAAACGCGTCACACCATATTGAACTTGAGACCCACTTATAAACTACCAGGAACTTTCTCCCCTTTTAGATGTGGGATTCGGTTCTGGGCTATTACAAGCCCACCAGCTTCCGCCTGGTTCGTCCCCGAACCACAACCCAACTCTGGGCTTCTGCCTGCAGCCCTGACTTTCACTGGTTCAACTCTCCGAACCACATCTACTGGAGCGGGAGCCGCTCTGATACCACTGTCACGCACAGACCCAGAAAAGTAACCATTGGGTCTGACGCACAGAGCACACAAACCCAGAAAACATCCATTGGGCCTGCGGGCTATGGGCCTTACAGTGTGATATTGTCCGCTCTGGCCTGGCAGCTTAGCCGCACGGCTTTAAAACGCGTCACACCATATTGAACATGAGACCCACTTATAAACTACTAGGAACTTTCTCCCCTTTTTGATGTGGGATTCGGTTCTGGGCTATTACAAGCCCACCAGCTTCCGCCTGGTTCGTCTCGGAACCACAACCCAACTCTGGGCTTCTGCCTGCAGCCCTGACTTTCACTGGTTTAACTCTCCGAACCACATCTACTGGAGGGGGAGCCGCTCTGATACCACTGTCACGCACAGACCCAGAAAAGCAACCATTGGGTCTGACGCACAGAGCACACAAACCAAGAAAACGTCCATTGGGCCTGCGGGCTATGGGCCTCACAGTGTGATATTGTCCGCTCTGGCCTGGCAGCTTAGCCGCACGGCTTTAAAACGCGTCACACCATATTGAACTTGAGACCCACTTATAAACTACCAGGAACTTTCTCCCCTTTTCGATGTGGGATTCGGTTCTGGGCTATTACAAGCCCACCAGCTTCCGCCTGGTTCGTCCCCGAACCACAACCCAACTCTGGGCTTCTGCCTGGAGCCCTGACTTTCACTGGTTCAACTCTCCGAACCACATCTACTGGAGCGGGAGCCGCTCTGATACCACTGTCACGCACAGACCCAGAAAAGCAACCATTGGGTCTGACGCACAGACACACAAACCTAGAAAATGTCCATTGGGCCTGCGGGCTATGGGCCTCACATTGTGATATTGTCCGCTCTGGCCTGGCAGCTTAGCCGCACGACTTTAAAACGCGTCACACCATATTGAACTTGAGACCCACTTATAAACTACCAGGAACTTTCTCCCCTTTTCGATGTGGGATTCGGTTCTGGGCTATTATAAGCCCACCAGCTTCCGCCTGGTTCGTCCCGGAACCACAACCCAACTCTGGGCTTCTGCCTGCAGCCCTGACTTTCACTGGTTGAACTCTCCGAACCACATCTACTGGAGGGGGAGCCGCTCTGATACCACTGTCACGCACAGACCCAGAAAAGCAACCATTGGGTCTGACGCACAGAGCACACAAACCCAGAAAACGTCCATTGGGTCTGCGGGCTATGGGCCTCACAGTGTGATATTGTCCGCTCTGGCCTGGCAGCTTAGCCGCACGGCTTTAAAACGCGTCACACCATATTGAACTTGAGACCCACTTATAAACTACCAGGAACTTTCTCCCCTTTTCGATGTGGGATTCGGTTCTGGGCTATTACAAGCCCACCAGCTTCCGCCTGGTTCGTCCCCGAACCACAACCCAACTCTGGGCTTCTGCCTGGAGCCCTGACTTTCACTGGTTCAACTCTCCGAACCACATCTACTGGAGTGGGAGCCGCTCTGATACCACTGTCACGCACAGACCCAGAAAAGCAACCATTGGGTCTGACGCACAGACACACAAACCAAGAAAACGTCCATTGGGCCTGCGGGCTATGGGCCTCACAGTGTGATATTGTCCGCTCTGGCCTGGCAGCTTAGCCGCACGGCTTTAAAACGCGTCACACCATATTGAACTTGAGACCCACTTATAAACTACCAGGAACTTTCTCCCCTTTTCGATGTGGGATTCGGTTCTGGGCTATTATAAGCCCACCAGCTTCCGCCTGGTTCGTCCCGGAACCACAACCCAACTCTGGGCTTCTGCCTGCAGCCCTGACTTTCACTGGTTTAACTCTCCGAACCACATCTACTGGAGGGGGAGCCGCTCTGATACCACTGTCACGCACAGACCCAGAAAAGCAACCATTGGGTCTGACGCACAGAGCACACAAACCCAGAAAACGTCCATTGGGCCTGCGGGCTATGGGCCTCACAGTGTGATATTGTCCGCTCTGGCCTGGCAGCTTAGCCGCACGGCTTTAAAACGCGTCACACCATATTGAACTTGAGACCCACTTATAAACTACCAGGAAGTTTCTCCCCTTTTCGATGTGGGATTCGGTTCTGGGCTATTACAGTAACTAATCTTGTAAAAACATTCAACCCACACATGCAAAGGTAAATCATACACAATCATGCATAATATCAACTATTCATTCCTGAATATTCTAAGAACCAAGAAACAATATAGTTTAGAATTAAAATCATCCTAACTATCCATCAAATGGAGGTTTAGTTCAAAGACATAATCTTAACATCCACTACATCCATATAAAAAGTATCCATAAAGGCAGAGAGAGAAAATTGGAAACAATAGGAAAAACTGCTTTCCGGCGGTTTCCACCAACGGGACTTGAATCCTCTCTTCAATCTGGGCTTTTTTCTTGATTTCTGCTTTCTCTTGCACTTTAGTTCGTACTCCCCACTCTCTCTCTCCCCCCTCACGCGTGAACTCCTAGGAACTATTTATAGGGTTCCTTTTGCGCAGCATGCGCACTGGAATATTCTCATACGGATGAGTATTGGCACCTAGGCGCCAACTCCCTGTGTGTTAAGCAACGTGGACACATTCTGTAAAACCCTAAAAATTCATGCACTGGCACCTAGGCGCCAACTCCCTGGACTGTTCTTGCTTGGAGATGGGTCATGCCTGGCGCCTAGGTGCCAACTCCTTGGAAGCCATGCTGTCAGCTGTGTGTGCTGAAAATAGCCAAGGCGCGTAGGGTGGCGCCTAGGCGCCATCCATCTACCTCTGGATGCCTCTGCTTGCGTTCAACTCGTCTACTCTGCCTTCACACGTCCCGTCCTTCCTGCAAAAGATGGAAAAACTAAGGAAATAAACTAAAAATTCCTAAATAATACTAAAAATGCCTAAAAACTAAATAATGCTCCTAAAATGCAAAGTGAGTGAAAATTAAGCTAAATAGGTGCAAACTAAGCATAATCTCTCAAACTAATGCACAAATCAAGTCTGAAATGGGCCATGATAACTCGTAAAAATACGAGTTATCACACCCCCAAACTTAAATGTTGCTAGTCCTCGAGCAACACATGCAAATAGTATGAATGAATAAATCAATGAATCAATGAATTAATGAATTAATGAATGCCTGCAGACTCTATCAACTCCGTTTGCTTCCTGTTATGCATTGATCAATCCACTTAGCCATTTAACAAGGTCAAGACTAATTCAACTCGAAAAATCCTTCATTATACAAACAAGACATACATTTTCCTTTTCAAACCAAGTTACATGTGGATGCTAAGATTCCATAGTGCGAAACCTTATTTCAACATGTTAATCTTTCATTCGATCAGAAAACTGGTTAGAAAATTAATGAACACAAGCAAACCAAGGATTAAACTGAATATACTGGTTGCAGCAAATGGTATCAAGTCACTGAATTCAATTTCTAACAGCTTCACATTCTTTTCCTCCCCAAACTTATTGCAAAAATTCTCCTCACCATATTTCAGGATATCTAGAGATCTATTTTTTTTGGCTCCCCTCACCATATTTCAAGGTATCTAAGGAGAATTTTCATTTTTAAAGTGTTGTTGCTGTGATTTTCCTTTGCTTTTTTTACGCGAACCTTGCCATTTGTCGATGCCAAGTCCCGGTTACTCAGCTTAGGTTAACCACCCCCTTTTTAAAACTATTTTCTAATGCCTTGTTAGGGGTACTGAACATGTTTGAGTAATTCCTGTGAAATAATACCATTTATGAACCTGTTAAAGTACTTGGTCAGCACATATTTAGTTCAATTTTCATTATCTCGGTCTCGAAGATATGCCTGTGATTGAATTAGAACAATGCATTATGAAATTCCTTTTAATTCTTTCACATAGTACTTTCAACCTGTTTTTATACTTGGTTTTAAATCTGAGTAGCCCATTCTTTCATGAATTTAATTTCAAGTCCGAATTAATCACAACCTTGCACACTTTCACAATAAGATGGATTGAAACAAAGACAACTTTCATTAGCTGGAATTGACATACATGCAACATAAAATAAAACACCAAAAATTAAAATGAAAAACTAACCTATGGTTGAGAATTATACACCCCCCCAAACTTGAGAGATGCATTGTCCTCAGTGCATGATCCTAAGATGAACTAAAAATGAAAATATAATGAAAAGAAAAAATAAAAGAAAAGAAAAGCAAAAAGAATGGACTGGGGCTCCCCTCAGGAATCGAACTCCGTCGCGTCCTCATCATGCTTGTCGTCGAGCTGGGGCTGAGATTGCTGCCTGAAGCAAGCTCGGACCTCTGGCGGCATCGGTGGGAAGGGCGGGAGGGTGGAGATGTCGATCTGGCGGTCCTCTGCGATCCACCGTAGGTAGGCCTCCATCGCCCGATCATGCTGACGCTGGTATTTGGCTTGGGCGGCAACCAGATTCTCCAGGTGGGTTAGCCGCTCGGCTGTAGATAGCAACTGTGAGGAGGGACCCGCTGCAGATGGAGCTGTGTTGGGGCACGTGGTGGCGGTGCGAACCTGGGGCTAGTTGCTGTAGGAGAGGTCGTCAATGATGGCCTGACAGTTCAGGACCTCCTCCGTCGGCTCCCATCTGACGCCGACTCGCTTGCAGAGCCCGGTGATAAAGGATGGGAAGTAGTAGCTGCCCCGGGGTGTGGTCGCGCAGGCACAGATCTGCTAGTAGATAAGGCGGCCCACGTCGATCGTCATGCCGCTATAGATGGCATGGAGTAGCAGCATTCTGTCCATCGTCACCTTACTAACGTGGGTCAACGACATCATCCGAGCTGAAATAAAATGGAAAAACATCCGCCCGTCGTACATCATCTCGCTACGCTGGAATGATGTGAGTTGGCCTCCCGTTGACTTCCATGTTGGAGGTCGTTGGCAGATATGCTCGGTAATAGAGTTGACATCTCGACCTTCTCCCTCCAAAAACTCCTCATACTGGTCTGGATAGTCAAAAGAGCCCAATCCGTAATAAGAGTTGATCGCTTCAGCATGAAACGGGACGATCTTGCCCCGGACCTTCGCCCTACCCTGCTCATGTTCTACGGCATTGGCATAGAACTCTTTCACCACTGGCACTATTGCAGACTCAGACTGTGTGAGGAATTTCTGCCAACCTCAAGCATTCAGTGCGTTGATAAAGTTATCGGAGAAAGAGATAATCTTTATTCCCCATTCAGAAATTAGGTGCCGCTTCTGAAGCGAGTCTGTGTACTGTTTGAACGCCTGAGCGGACATAAATTTGTTGGCGTCAAACTCGACGGGCTCCTGAACTTTCTTTCTCTTAGCAAATGATGAAGCCATGTGGTCCCAAAGCAGTCTTAGATGACTCTTGCAAACCAAATTCCAACACAACCAAGCAATCCAACAAGCCAATATACAACCCGGCAACCCAGCAATCCAACAAGCAGTTCAACAAGTCAATAAGCCAAACTCCAAAATGCGCCTGAAACAATCACTATGCAACCAATACCAAACAAGCACCAACCAATTCCCAAGAAATCCAAGGAACTATCCACCCAAATCAATCTCCAATCTGCAGACCAATCCATAAAAACTCAACAATCCAATCCAATATGCTACTCCAGCAGTTAGCAAATCACTTCAAAGCACTTGGAATGTACCAAAAATAGAGAAATTTTTACCCACAAAGCTTTCCGCTTGAGATTCTGAAATATCCTTGCTTTTGCACTGGCGCCGGGGCGCGGGGGTATCGGTGCCTAGGCGCCAACCTGCTGTCGACTAGTTTTCGGCGCCAAACGGGAAAACGATGACAATGGGGCTTCAAATGGAGCCCAAATCAAGGGGAAAGTGATGGAAACTTCAATGTGGGTGGTAGGCCTAGGATTTGGTGAAGAAAAACTGGAGTTTTAGATGGATTTGAATGGATCTAAGCAAAAGAGAAAAGGGAGAAAAATGGAATGGTTGGAATGGATGAAATGGGAGGATGAATCCTTGATGAAATGCAGTTTGATTCGAGTTGGAAAGGCTTGAAATCAAGAGAAGATTGATTGGAAATGAAAAGAGGGGAAGGAAGGTCGGCGTCGGGGCTTGGGTTAGGGTTTAGAACCCTAACCAGAGCTTTATAACGCCGTACGAGTTGCGCTGTCCACGACCCGGCACCGGGGCGCCCGTGTTCTTTGGGTTGTTCATCATGGCACCGGGGTGCCCCCATGCGGCACCTAGGCGCCGATATTTTTTTTAATAATAATAAAAACCAAGAAACCAAGAATAAAAACAAAAATACAAATCAGACTAGAACTAATCTATGGGTTGCCTCCCATTCAGCGCTAAGCTTAACGTCCTCAGCCCAACGTTCTTGCTGTTCAGTCCGTTTTCAATTTCATCACCTCAAATTCCCGGCCATTCGTAATGCAAACTGGGAGTTCCGATTTGATCTTAGCCAAATGGTCCATAAAAGTAAGCCAAATTTGATCTTCCGGTCGATGAGGTAGGGATATTTTGACATGAAAATTTCTAGTTTTATCAACTATAAACTCTCCTATTCCATTATTGGCTTTAATATCCATGTCCTGACTTTCCAGCGGCTCGGTCAGTTGTTCAAACCCGACATAATCAACAAGTCGGTCTTTAACATAGGCAGATAGTTTGCGACCCTTAGTTGTAATCTCCTCTGTGTCCGTTTTAATACTCGTCTGAGAAGGTTCTTGAACCGTTGAATTGCCCAGATCAATCCTTAAATAATCATTTGGATTAGTTGGGCTCTGTATAGAATTGAGCACGTTGAATGTAATCTTTTCATTTTGCACCTGCATGGTTAATTCTCCGGCTCGTACATTGATTATTGCGTTGCATGTCGCGATGAAAGGTCGACCTAGAATGATTGGCACATCTCGATCTTCTTCATAATCCAGGATAATAAAATTTGCACGAAAAATGAACTTGTCTACCTTGACAAGGAAATCTTCAATAATACCATCTGGATACGTGATGGATCGATCCGCCAGTTGCAGCGTCACTGTGGTAGGTCGGGCTTCCCCTAAGCCCAATTTTCTGAAAATGGTCTTGGGCATGAGATTAATAGTGGCTCCCAAGTCGCATAGGGCTCTTCCGAAGTATTGGTCTCCAATCGTGCATGGAATGGTGAAACTCCCTGGGTCTTTGAGTTTAGGAGGCTTCTTCCTCTTCACCCTTGCATTGGTTTCCGCTGTTAGTGCCACCGTTTCGAACTCCGTCAATCGCCTTTTCTTTGATAGCACGTCTTTCATGAATTTGGTGTAGCTCGGCATCTATTCCAAAGCTTCGACGAGAGGTATATTAATGTGTAGCTGCTTCAATACCTCAAGAAATTTCTTGAACTGGCCCTCCTTTTTAGGCTTTTCAAATAGCTGAGGAAATGGAGGAGGCGGCCTTGGATTCGTGGCGATTTCAGCATCCGATTGCGTCTGGGTTACCACTGGTTCTTCTGGCTTCTGCGACTGCTGACTCAGAGGATTAGTGGGTTCAATTACCGATTCTGGGGAATTGTATCGGGTAACTGCTTTCCACTATGCAATGTGACTGCTTGAACCTGTTCTTTGCCTTTTCCCTTTAGGTTTTGCTCGGTGTCGCTCGACAACGATCCTTGAGATCGATTGTTTAGAGCTGAGGCCAACTGGCCTATCTGAGCTTCCAGGTTCCTGTTCATCGTGATCTGGGATTGCATAAACTGCATGAAGAGATTTTCTAGATCCGATTTCTTCTCTTCTCTTGGTGGTGGATTGAACTGCATTAGTCTTGCAGGCTGTTGCTGCGGCGGCTGCTGTGAGAATCCAGGCGGCTGATTTGGCCTTGTCTGGTTGTTCCATGAGAAGTTAGGATGATACCTCCAACCTGGGTTGTAGTTATTTCCATACTGATTCACTGGGTTTCTCTGAAAATTTCCTACGTAATTAATGGACTCCGGGTTGGAGGCACATTCATCACTGGGATGGCCGAATTCGCCACACCACGTGCAAATGTCTGCTGCTGTCAACTGCTGTGGTGTAGATGCCCCTAATGCACTGATGTTGGCTGGCTTGGACAAGTTCTGGATTTGCCGAGATAAAGCGTCGATGTGGGCCTTTATCGATCAAAACGCGTCCAGTTGAAGTAGACCCCCACCTCGGCTCCTGTCAGATGGCATTTGGTAAGTATTGGCCGCCATGTTTTCGAGTAGGGCGTATGATTCCCGATAGCTTTTCCGTAGCAGAGAACCGTTTGATGAAGAATCCACCATGTGACGGGTGGAATCCTGGAGACAGTTATAGAAAATCTAAATTTGGACCCACGGCTGAATTCCATTATGCAGGCATTTTCAAAGCAGGTCTTTGAAACGGTCCCACGCCTCTAATAAGGTCTCCTCTCCATGCTGCTTGAATGAGACTATATCCATTCTTAGCTAGCTAGCTTGGCAGGTGGAAAGTATTTCTCTAAGAATTTCTGAGCCAAGTCATTCCATGTGTTAACGGAGTTCGGTGGCAAAGAATCTAGCCACTCTGAAGCTCGATCTCGCAGAGAAAATGGAAATGTTCGAAGTCGTATTGCCTCATCGGAGACTCCGTTTTGCTTGAAAGTGTTCATGATCTGCAGGAAATTCCATAGATGGCAGTGCGGGTCTTCAGATGCTAGACCTTCGAATTGCCCAATAGACTGGAGCATCTGGAAAATTACTGGTTTGATTTATTGTTGGTGTCGATCGGAGGAGGTGCAATGCTAGTCTGAACAACATTCTGACCAAGCGCCATCAGATCCCAAATGGGTTGATCCAAATCATCTTGAGG